>CM055105.1:38592626-39213309 GCA_029204225.1 Diphasiastrum complanatum
TGCCTATGAAAAGGAACTCTTTTCTATAGTCCATGCCCTTAAGACTTGGAGGCATTATTTGTATGGTGCCAACTTTGAGGTCCTGACAGACCATGAGAGTCTCAGATACCTTTGCAATCAACCTGAGCTTAGAGGTCGGAAAGCTCGTTGGGCAGAGTTGATGCAAGAGTTTGACATGTCTATCAGATATAGGCGTGGAAAATTCAATACAGTAGCAGATGCCCTTAGCAGAATGCCTATGATAAACGAGCTGAGTTTTACTCAGATTCGTAATGAGTTACTCGAGTCCTTGAGAGGGAAATGCCAGCATGATGCATTCTTCTCTATTATCTGGAACTCAGTCCAGAACAGACAGTTACAGACTCCAGAACCAGTTCCCGGGGCTGGTGTCAGTTCATCCAAGAATACGGCAGCTTCCGTTGAGGATGATAATGAGTCCGAGTATACGTCGTCAGATGACGTTGAGGATTCTGAGCCTGTATTACCCAAGCAAACCCTAGTGGTTGAGGGTCAGTTGACTCAAGGATTCAAATGGAAACAGTATTCCATTCAGGATGAGTACTTGCTCTATAGAGATAGAGTATGTGTCCCCAATTCAGAGGATTATAGGCAGCAGGTCCTATATGAATGTCATGACAATCCTAGCGCGGGACACCCAGGCATACAGAAGACCTATGAGCTTCTTCGTAGGCAATTTTTCTGGCCCAGTATGAAAAAGGACGTCCACCAGTATGTAACCAGTTGCCAGAAATGTCAAGTAAATAAAGCAGAGCGTTTAAAGGCAGGAGGGTTGTTGCATCCCTTAGAAATACCAGCTGGTAAATGGGAGAGTATCTCCATGGATTTTATAGTAGGCCTGCCTAAAACCCAAAAGGGTAATGACGCTATATGGGTCACAGTTGACCGTCTGACCAAAATGGCTCATTTTATTCCGACCAAAACAACCGTTAGAGCTCTAGAGTTAGCGAGGTTGTTTGTAGACGGGCTATTTAAATTGTACGGTCTACCTTCCGGCATAGTCAGCGACCGGGACAGTAAGTTTACTGGAAATTTTTGGAAGGCAGTATTCCATCATCTCCATACTAAACTTAATATGAGTACCACCGACCATCCACAGACGGACGGTCAAACAGAAAGGGTAAATCAAGTGCTGGAGGATATGCTTCGTGCATACGTCAGCAAGAGGCAGACTAATTGGGAGGAGTATCTCTCGATATTAGAGTTTGCTTACAACAGTACCAAACATTCAGCTACGGGATACAGCCCATTTATGCTGATGTACGGTTTTCAGCCACGCTCACCCACAGCTGTAGGGTTTAAACAAGAAAAAGTTGAAGCAGCCAGAAACTTTTTAGAAGACCTAAACCAGATGATAGAACATGCTAAGCGTAGCATTAGACAATCCCAGGATCGAGCCAGGCATTATGCAGATCCACACAGACGGGATGTGCAGTTCTCCACTGGTGAGAGAGTCTACTTGAGAGTCCCAGTTGACTCTAAAACCCTCAAATCAGGAGTGTGTGCTAAGTTGTCTCCAAGGTATTGTGGTCCCTTTACCATCAGTAGGAGACTAGGCGAGGTCACCTATGAACTAGAACTCCCACACAGCAGTAAGGTTTTTCCAGTTTTTCATGTAAGTCAGTTACGAAAAGCCTTAACCAGATCAGATAATCTGGTAGGGGACAGTGTTCTAGTTCTCCCATTGGATCCTCAACAACCTCCACATGAACCAGAGGAAATTCTTGATAGTAGAGAGACGCAGACTCGTCATACTCTATACCGAGAATATCTGGTTAAGTGGAATGATCAGCCTGTTGAGAATGCCACTTGGGAAAGAGGCAGCGTCCTTCGCAAGATTTTTCCAGACTTTGTCTTAGAGGACCAAGACGGTTCTTAAGGGGGAGGGAGTGTTACGAGCTCGTAACCAGTGCCGAACCCTAGAGAACACAGATAGGTCAGATACCACAGTCAGGGTCGTGTCCAGCGTACATGACCAACAGGGCAAGACAGTGTGAGTAGTGTGCCCCAGCACGGTCCATAGCCATGGCGGGCCTAACACAGCCTAGGGACCCTGTCAGCAGGATAGGGCCCCCAGTTGGGTCCCGACGTGCAGTCGGCCACGTCAGTGCCACGTGGCCGACACTTGGCAGTAGCATGCTACCAGTCCTCACACTGGGCTAGGAGGGGCTTACTCTATATCAGGGAGTAGGCAAGGTTGGGTGGATCAGTTAGTGTTTGCCCTACTGTGGTGTTAGGATCTATTACAGGAAGAGATCGAATTAATGAAGCAGAATCAGGCATGGACACTCGAACCACTACCCGAAGGAAAGAAGAAAGTTGACTGCAAATGGGTATACAAGAAGAAGCTGAGGTCAGATGGCAGTGTCGGAAGATACAAGGCTCGACTTGTCACAAAAGGCTACACTTAGAGGTATGGTATCGACTACTTCGATACATACTCCTCGATGGTGAAGATGTCAAGCATCCGATTACTCCTTGCTTATGCTACAAAATATAACTTGGAGATACATCAGATAGATGTCAAGACAATCATCCTCCACAGAAACTTGGATGAAGAAATTTTTATGGAATAGCCCGAAGGTTATGAAGACCCGAACAATCCATATTATGCCTGTCGGTTGCACAGGTGTATCTACAGTCTGAAGCAGGCCTCACAAGCTTGGTATAAGAAGCTCGATAGTCTTCTTAAGTCTCTGGACTTCTGTCCGACACAACCTGAGTGTAATGTCTACATTAAAAGGATAGAAGGAAAATTCGTGATTTTGACAATATTTGTAGACGATTATTTGATGATAGCAAACTGTCTGACATTAATCAATGAGAAGAAGAATCAAATATCTGCGAATTACGAAATCACAGATCTAGGAGAAGCAGAACGAAAGAGACAGGAAGAAAGGAATCATGCATCTAAACAAGTCCGATTATGCTGAAAAGGTCTTGAAGCAATATGGGATGATCGACTGCAAAGAAAAGGTAACACCAATGATTATCGGAGCCAGATTGTCAAAGCAGGATAGCCCAAGCACGGATGAGGAAAGACAGAACATGCAAAAGATTCATATCAAAATTTGATTGGGAGCCTTATGTACCTCACGGTTTTTACGAGAGCCAATATAGCATTCTCTATCTATGCACTCGGTCAATTTTCCTCTAATACTGGAATGCAACACTGGCAGATGGCAAAGCGAATCCTGCCGTATCTTAAGGGCACCTACATTTTTGGGTTGATCTACAAAAGCAAGCACAATTTCATCCTACAACACTACAAATATGCGAGTTGGGCTAGCTGTAAGGACGACAACAAGTCCATAACTGGTGGATGTTCGATATTGTGTGGAGCTGCGATCAGCTGGACCTGCAAGAAGCAGACACTGGTAGCTCAGTCTTCATGCGAAGCTGAATACGTTGCAGCTTCGAAGGTGGCGAATGACGTAATATGGTTAAAGATGATGTTGGAAGGGATTGGCATGCCGCATCAAGAACCCTCCACCATGAAAATGGATTCACAGAGTGCTATTTACTTAGCCCAGGATCCGGTGTTTCATTCAAAAACTAAGCATATACCTCCGAAGTATCATCACATTCGAGATCTGATCTCGAAAGGAGAACTCTGTTGTCAAATTCGTGAAATTCAAATACATGATCGCAGATCTCCTAAGCAAACCACTAGACACGCTATTGTTCACAAAACATAGACAATCAATCGAAATCGGATGAAAAAGGCTGTATCGTTCAAGATGGAGTGGGAGTGTTGGAAATGGTGAACTCAACCAACCTTTTTTGACACATTCCCTGAACAACCGATAGTTCGAGATACAGCATCAACATCTACAGTTGGACTGTGGACACAACGACATAGTCACACGACTGTCAAACAGTTGAGTGACAGCCAAGACTATTGAGAGATTCGAATTATCGAATTCGAAACTGAGTAGTTGTGAGATGCAAAATGCCACAATCAGCCGTAGGCAACATAACAAGAGTTAGCACATAGTTAGTTGGTAGTTTCATGTAAGCCTTTCTTGTAATGATTAGTTGAATGGTCTTTTAATTCTCTTGGCGGAATATATGTATGAGAACAACGAAGAGAAGGATATAGAAGAAAAGGAGAAGTGTAAGAGGAGCTTTAGGGTGTTGTTTGGCGCCACACTGTTGACTCACTCTAAGAAAAGGAAATACAAAAGACATTATGTTCTTCCAGCATTGTTTTGCATTGCATGCATTCGATTGATTGTTGTGTTGTCTGTGATTAGTATTAGCTCGTCTAGTTCCTGCAATTTTCTACACATCACTACGAACGCTTTTGCCCACAAAACATAAGCTTGAAAGTTTATAATCTTTCAAAGCTTATCTCATGTAGGAAATAGAAGCCAAAGGATTCAGAATCTTAACTATTCAAAAACACAAAGCATTCTCAAAAGAAAGAGAGAGATGGCTAGAAACCCTCTTGTAGAAACTCGTGGACAGCCAAGGAGAATAGTCAGTATTGCTTACAAAAGTGTCTTATACAAATGGGATGCACACATATATATAGTCCAAGATGACTATCTAACTTCATAATTATTGGCTATCCAACTACTTGACTATTGGCTTTCCAACTACTTGACTATTGACTATCCAACTTTCTATAAGTTACATAGAAAGAATAAGGTACCTCCAATATGCTAAGTTGGGGTACTTAATGTCACAATTAGGCCTAGTGGACCCATGAGTCCCTACCAGGTTAATTTCATACTAACTTAGCTAGCTCTAAGTTTAGTAGGCCTAATATAATAAATGACCATGGTTACACAACTCTCGACCTTTTGGGTCAAAGTAACCTATGGTAATGTAAGCAATTCCATTTACATTCCAACACCCTCCTTAAATGGAAATGCATAACACAACATGAAGTAACTTCTCGAAAGAGAAAAATGCAACTTGTTGCCCGAACTTCATGTCGCCAAATAAACTTCGCACCGAAGTAGTTGAAATCTCATCCCCAATCATGTCCAACATATAAAAGGAAAAAAATGCGTAATAATGAAGCATCAAGTCGAAGGGTGAGGATTTGCATGCTCCATCCGAAGTAGGGAACCAACATAAACTCAGCAATAAGTCGAAACATGGACCTGTAATCCATCATAGGCTCCCACATCATTCGAAAATACTTCTTACCATAAGGACAATAAAAAAGAGTACCAAACTCTTTTGGCATCACATCCTCCTGAACCTTACCATCAATGACTTGCTCACATAGAATAGGCGATGTACCAACATCATGATGAAGAGTAAGTGTAGAACCAAAAAAATCAGCAAAAGGTACTGATTTTAAAGAGGCATGTGCCTTTCCTTCACAGTAAGACATTTCTTTGCTGTCCTGCAAAGTCTCCAATAGCCGACAAGGAACTGTTATGGGCTGTTCAACACTTTGCTGCCCAAAGTGTTCCCAACATGGACCATGTTGTCCATAATCTTCCGCAGGCTGTTCCTGAAGCATAATGGACTACTCACGATATAAAATGGGCTGTAAATGACCAAAAGAAGATGAATGAACCTGCTGTCCAACGTCTTCATCATAAAAATTTGGCAAACTATCAAGAGATGCATCAACGATGGTGTCATCAAAGCTGTCCCTCGAAGAGGTATAAGATGACATAGAAGATTCTTCAAGTAATGAAAAATTCTCTCCAATCAAATGCTCACTCTTAACACTTTGAACAAAGTACTAATTGACACATGTTGACTCCCTCCTCGACTAGTACAAAAAGATTCCAAAGAGTGCTTGAATTTTTCAGCCTTTGCTAAAACATCAAATTGAAAAAGTTTCGCATGAAACTTTTCACTAATGCATCCATCATATGCATCAACTTGCGGTGACTTGAAAAAAGAAGATTGTTTCAACATCTGCTCAATGTATCGTTGTTGAGAGATGAAGATTCCAGCCCCATGTGGATCAACAAGAACCCAAGTGTGGTCTTCATGAGTGAGTTGTACTCCTCTTGCATCGCATCCTTCCAACATTTTACTCCTTTGGCCTGCTCATAAAAAACAGGTTCTACTGCACCATCCTCAATAGAAGTTAGAGCAAAATCAGAAAAATCAGCAAATTCTACTGATTTAGTAGAGGCACGAGTCTTCCCTTCATAGAAATGATCCACTTTGCTGTCCTGCAAAGTCTGCAACAACCATTTAGGAATTGGTTTGGGCTGTCCAACAGCCTTACCTTTGTCAACACTTTGCTGTCCAAAGTGTTTCGAACTTGGACCTTGCTGTCGAATGTCTTCAACAGGCTGCTCTTCACCATAAATAGGTTCTTCTTGGTGAACTATGGGCTCCAAAATTGAAGAAGTAGTAGGCTGTCCACTAGAAGTTGATGGCAGTCCCTTATCTTCATGATTAGATAGCAAAACCAAATCTGGAAATATTTCAAGATATGCATCATGGGGGAAGTCCCCTTTCATGACATGAGTGGGCGCAACATCATAGGAGGTCTTTTCATCAAAATGAACATCACGACTCACTATGATTTTATTAGTATCCATATTGAACAACCTATAGCCTTTGCTTTCGCTACTATAGCCAACAAATATGCTTTTAACTCCTTTGTCATCAAGCTTGGTTCTTAGCTTATCGGGAATGAAAGCATAAGTCGTGCAACCAAAGATGCGTAAGTGAGAAACATTAGGCTTCTTACCATACCAAACTTCATAAGGAGTTAATACCTTCAAGGCTTTAGTAGGACACCGATTACTAATGTAAGCCGCCGTTATAACCGCTTCAACCCAAAACTTGTGATGTAGGCCCTTTGCCTTGAGCATGCATCGAGCCATCTCCATAATAGTGCGATTCTTTATAATATTCTTTCTTTCGGGAACACCATTTTGTTGAGGTGTGTAAGGGGTTGTGTTGTAAAGCTGACTCGGGTGCACCCAGCGTGCCCTGTAAGACTCTAAGGGGTGACACTCTCTAAGGTCCCAAAGCAAGTTAGAACGTCAAGGACTGAGCCTCCAACCTGTGGTGAGCCAGTCAAGTAGTCACAAGTCATGAGCTAGCTCTGGAGCTCGAGTCATGGCCTAGTCAGGAAGCAAGTTGATTCTGCCGCCGGGACGGCTCCCGGGACCCATGTCCGGGAGCCAGACTGATTCTGCCAGGCTTGCCAGGCTGAATCAGCAAAATAAAAACTAAGTCCTAAAAAGCGTGCTTTACCAGAAAGCACTAAGTTTCAAACCAGAGGGAGTGCACCGAATCACAGCAGAACTATAGGGGGAGTCCGGCAGACAGAAGCTTGGGCAGCTCAACCAGCACCAGGAATCCAGTCACCAGGTCTCAGCTCCCTCTACCAGCACGAGCCAGGCACATTGCCTAGCACGTGTTGGTGGCCCCGAGACCGGTCAGTCTATGTATGAATGTAACCTCTTCCAAATCTAATAAAGTTGATCCTTGGGGATGATTACCATTTCGGTTTCGCCTCCGGGACTGGTCCAAGTGGAAGGACCCTTACTACAACCTTTTTGCGTCGTCGGCGCCTAAGGGTCCTCGTCATCGACGTGTGGCTTGCCGCTATCCCAATTGGTCAGTTTGGCGACCACTATGCCTTGGGTTTCATGTGTGGCTTGTCTTTGCCTTTAGTTACCTTTTGGGGACGGATTCTGAGTTGGCTTTCGGGTTGGTTGGGATTCCAGTTTTCTTAAGTCTGAATGGTTAAGCTTGTTACGTTTCTGAGTTGGCTTTTACGTAAGTGCGATGGATGAATGTTAGACTTAAGCGCGTGTTGGAGAAACCGCTCAAGTCCCAGCGCCGGCGCAACAGGTTGTCATTTGATGATAGATACCTTTGCTTTGAAGATAAGTACCGAACGTATTCTTTATATATTCCCCTCCTCGGTCGGTACGTAAGATCTTCAAAGAGTGCCCAAACTGCTATCATTGCTAGAAAATCCTTAAAGCGTTGAAAAACTTCAAATTTTGCCTTCATAGGACAAATCCATGTAAATCTTGAAAGGTCATCAATAAAAGTAACAAAGTACTAACACCTTCCAATGGAACATACATCACTATGAACCAAATCAAATTTGCCATCAACTCTAATAGTTCCATCAATTGGAAAAGCTTGTCTTTGAAATTTTCCAAGTATGCATCCTTCCCATACATGTCCTTCGGGATGCTCAATATTAGGAATGTCTTCAACCATATTGAATCTCTTCAACATCTTCAAGCTAGCAAAGTTGAGATGTCCAAACCTAGCATGCCATAATTCAGCAAACTCCAAAGAATGTGAACTTGATGCAACAAGACAAAAAGATGATGAAGCTCTTCGCTCATAGGTATCCATAAGGAACAATCCACCACGTAATGTTCCCGAAGCAATGATCATAAGAGATCTCTTTGGGTCTTTGATAAGACATTTGTCTTCTTTGAATTCCACAACCAATCCTTGGTTCATAATTGTAGACACCAAAATAAGATTCTTTTTTATTTTTGGAACATAAAGTACATTACGAATGTACTTCTCCTCACCATTGGGTAAGATAATGGGGATCACTCCAATACCTTTGATAGGATAAAAGGTGTTATTAACACCTTGAACTTTGCTTCCATCATGCACTTTCACAAGCTTTGTGAAGACCTCTTTGTGATAAGTCATATGGTGTGTGTGCCTTTGCCTTTGCCTTTTGCAAAGAAAGCTTGATCTTCTTGTTCACCAAAGTTGATCCTTGTTTGCTCTTCTTGAAGAAGTAAGCCAACAAGTTCGTCGAAGGAGATTTGTTGTCCCCTAAGAGAAATGCTCAATGATGACACAAATGGAAGGTAAGAAGTAGGAAGAGAGTTGAGAGTAATAGATACAAATTGTGAGTTCTCAATCACCTCATCAATACTAAGAAGCTCCTCTCGAAGATCCTTGATCTTCGTCAAGTGGTTTGTAAGCAAATCACCTTCTTGCATCTTCAAGATAGAAAGTTGATTTCAAAGTAGAAACCCTCTTGTAGAAACTCGTGGACAGCCAAAGAGAATAGTCAGTATTGCTTACAAAAGTGTCTTATACAAATGGGATGCACACATATATATAGTCCAAGATGACTATCTAACTTCATGACTATTGGCTATCCAACTACTTGACTATTGGCTTTCCAACTACTTGACTATTGACTATCCAACTTTCTATAAGTTACATAGAAAGAATAAGGTACCTCCAATATGTCAAGTTGGGGTACTTAATGTCACAATTAGGCCTAGTGGACCCATGAGTCCCTACCAAGTTAATTTCATACTAACTTAGCTAACTCTAAGTTTAGTAGGCCTAATATAATAAATGACCATGGTTACACAACTCTCAACCTTTTGGGTCAAAGTAACCTATGGTAATGTAAGCAATTCCATTTACATTCCAACATCTCATAAACTTTTCTAACTTGTGAAACTTAGAAAAAGGCTTGTAAACAAAATTTTAAGCTTTTAAAAAAAACAGAAATCTAAGCTTTGAACAAAGGAAGAAAGGGGGTGGGTGGTGGGTTGAGGACGTACACCCATAGGTTGTAACAGCAAGAAAATGTCATTTTCTCTCCACCTCTCCTATGAACGTACAATTGTACCTGTACTCTATTCTAGCCTAAGGATAAGCCTTAGGAGAGTTCTAGGGGTTTCTTAGGGCCATAAGGCCATGGGACTAAAGGAGGTGACTAGAGGTGAAGGTGCGTTGTGACCCAAGTGACCCTTGGGTGAGGTGGCATAGGATGGGTGGTGGCCATGTGATAGGAGGAGGGTAAGTTGGTGCCCATAAGGGTTGCCACTTGGCTTTGGGGCCATATGCTTGCTAGGTAGTGCCCCTATGGCCCGCCACCTAGTAAGGCCTTAAAGGGAAGGAAAATGGTGTGGGTGGGGTATCAGTTGTGCACACTGATGCGGGTCCATAACAAAGGGTCACCTCGTGCCAATAGGACATTGACACGTGGCACCAAATAGACCTTTAGCTCCAGACCAACGTTTTGTCCCAAAGAATGAGACCATCACCTCAGGTATTCAGTTACGTGCCCTTATGGGTACATAACATAAACCCCTCCGCATTAGAGCACACTTGTTCCAGATAAGCGGATATGATATCGAAGCATGCCCAAATGCACATGAGAACTTGGAATCGATATTACCTAGAACGGGACCACCTAGAGACGAGGGGTCAAATCCTTCAAGCGGAGGTAATTTCATTTTGCAATGTTAGAAAATGTTTTTTTCAGACTTTGAAGTTTACTATTTAGTCACCAATGACTAGTCGGTGGCCACCAGTGTTTATGTTTTGTTTACACGTCCGAGTTCTTCGACGTAGGTTGAAAGTTTGTAATTGTTCAGTCACCAGTGTTTATGACTTGACACATGTAAGTTGTGAGACTCTTGTCAACGTCAACATTGGTGGTTGAAATGTAAACAGATGTTGCATGGCCATCCATATCTCATCCCCCTCGTCCAGTTTAACATGGCACTGCAACATCGTCATTTGCAACTGCTAGTGAAAGTGCTAATTTTTAAGAGGATATACCTAGTGCTTTTGGTTCATATGCTACGAGAGGTCGGAGGGCCTTCCCAAGGTCATAGTGCCATACAAAGAGGTGGTAGAGAATTCTTTACCCAATCATGGTAGCAATACTTGTGTGATCGTCCCTTCTACTTGGCCAAGACCCCTGCTTGGAGGGATATGATTGAGGTTGTTTCTTGTATTGGTGCGCCATGCAAGGGCCTACCATGGAGATGCTCAGGACCAAGCACTTGACTGAATAAGTGGAGAACATCTAGAGAGAGCTATAGCCCATTCGAGATTCATGGGCTAGGTAAGGATGCAACATTATTTCAGATCGATGGAGTGATATCAAGAGGCACTAACTCATCAATAAACTGGTGTCTTCCTACAAAGGCTCCATCTTTCTAAGGTCCATTGATATTTCTACGCCAAGCACTACTGTGACAGACTAGTATATTTTTTATGAAATCTTAACAATTTTTTACAAATAATTTAAGAGCATTTGATGCTTTACTAGGTGTTGTATGATTCAATGGTAAGATTGCATTAACCATTATCTTTCATACATTTAGAGAAGCAATGTGAAGTTCAAATGACATGAATGTTCATCTCCATATCTTGTGTTCAGGGATAGTCTCAACAACTTTTGAAACTAAATCAACACCTATGCTTTCAAGCAAGTGAATTTTCTTACAATTCTACTTCATGTTCATACCAAATTTGTGAATTACGGGTTAATAATGGAATCCTTGAACAAGTACTCAAACAAGAACTTTATGAAATCCTTTCGAAGCTTAAGCAAGCCCTCAACCATCTATAACCCTAAACCTTGCATAAAAATTCAGTTCTAGACCTACACCTCACAATTGCTCACAATCCTCTTGGAAGTTCTCCACAATGGCTTCTCTCTCGAGGCTTGTCATGCTTATATGGCCTTGAACCGTTGAAGCACTTACCCTTAAAGGTAGGTGAACTAAGGGCCTATTCTCACTAGCATGGACAATTGACCCAAACTAAGGGCCAACCCAATAATGTCCACTAGGACATAATGCTATTACATTGGTAAAGTACACTTGCAATGATGTTAATTCTACACATGTATGATTGTCACCCATTGGTGTAGTTTTTTGCATGCATTGTTTGCTAATTGTAATTTTCTAGAACCTACAAACATGTGGGCTTGTTGCTCATGCATGAAAACAACCTAGCATGCTACATCAACTAAGTTTCCATAACTATAATACCATATGGCATTTACGATCTTTACTACACTTGTATTTTGGCTATCCATAGTCCAACAATTGGCTTGTACCAACTATTACTGGTATTACACAAAGATATGTTCTATGTTTTGAGGACTAGATCTAGGGGGAGAGTGAACCTATTCCAACAGCCTTGTGCAATAGACTTGTACTCAAGTTTGCACATGCAAAGTTGAACACTAAGACACATCTTCATGTTTGTGTTCGTGGGTGCATCTTTGAGTCCTAGGCACACATGTAAAGGCAACAAGATTACTCCACATATGCCGTCACAAAGTCAGCAACCACACAACGTCTCTCTCCCTTGCAACACACAAGCAAGGTTTCTCCAAATAAATGGACTTTCTCCACAAATAAATAAATCACAGGCATAGAAGCATCCAAACGTTTGATACATTGCTAGCTATTTTTAGGTTTTAATTAAGGTCTGAGATATGTTTGAAAATTATTAATCACATATTCAAACATTTGAAACGCTGCCAACCATTTTTGCCCTTAGAAGGGTTAATATGGGTGTTTGGGGGTTGGGGGGGGGGGTCTATATATTCATTGACATCATATCAAAACAATGGATAGATGAAGACGTTAGAGCAAGAAAATGCCAGGTAAGACAATGGGGATCATGAAATGGAGAAACACACCAACATGCTCAAATTCAGATCTCTAGACCGCTCAGAATAGATAAAGATATAAAAATGGCACCCATATGTGTACATTTATTTGAAATCCTATAAAAAAAACTGAAAAGATCAGAAGAAAAGATGATCTTCTTTAGTGCCAAGACTTCTGAAACACATGATTATAGGGTATATCTATATTGATCTATGGACAAGAATTATAGGTAGATAGACATTGGGCAACAGAAGCAACATATAGAAGGGTGGCTTTACACCAGACTTACAGCAGCTTCCAATGGATACCGCGCATCCATAGCTGCTGGCTCTTCCTGCAGGTAACCTCGCCAGTCGTGGACTGGTCATGCTGCGTCAAAAACAAAAGGGAGGTGGAAAAAAGGCGTTAGACATACAAACAAACAGTGCGAACTTCTCTGTGTCTACAGAGATCTGCAAATGAAGATCTTAATAATACTATGCTTACTAGACGTGATTGTCATGTATTAAACCAAGCAAGGATGTTAGAAACAGAATCTAATCTGAAAATCCTAGAACATGAATCATTCTATCTCCTTTCTCTGCCAGCCTTGGCCCCAAGCATCACAATCCAACTAACGTCTCAAATCTAAACATTAAATCAGCTTCCTGGAAGACATAACTTATGTACATTCCAATGGATAGAAACCTCCGATCGCATTATACATAGAATGAGCAAACCACGTAATAACTCAAAATGACTGAATGTGAAGAAATTATAGGCTTTACCACGGAATTATAGGGCTACTCTTGCATCAAAGAATAATGGATTCCAGGACGTGATCCTCAAAATTGGTTGTATCCTTCTGTAGGGGGGGGGTCTTTGTCGCATAATGTAGGTTACGGGAAGAACTTGGCATGCATGACCGAAGCCAATGCTTTCTTCTTCTGCATTTGCTCTCAAAAAGGAACAACAAACACAAAAAAGTTGTGTTGGGAAAGTGAAAACGACAATGAAAAGGCCAAGCCAAAAAGGAGAGCAGCAAACGTTGCATACGCCCGTTCTTGCCGTGTTTTTCTCAGCAAATGCTACAAGCTAGTTAGTAGTGCTATGGCGAATGAAGCAGCAACCGTAGGCGAAGTTTTGCTGCTGCTGCCAGAAATGCCAGAAATTCGAGTATATCATCATCATCATCGGCCCCACGACAACTTCTACTTCCGGTACACAGACACCTATATCTCTCTCCCTCCTCTCTCTCTAGGTCCTCTTCTTTGAGAGAGAGAGAGAGAGAGAGAGAGAGATGTATATGTGTTGGCACATATGATGAGTTCCCTCCACTTTGCTCTCACACATGTTTTTTGTTTTCGATCTTTGGTTGAATGCACGTTGCATTGTTTATCTTTACGAGACCGATGTGGTATTGTACCACAAAGGTATTGTCATGTCATATTGTCGTATTTTAACTTTTTGTGAAGGTGAAAAGAATGCAAAAGAATGACTTCCAAAATTCATTGAGAGAGAGAAACACATGTTGTAACTATTACTCAAAATTTTGACGATTTCTATAGGCAAATGTTTTAGGGATTGTCATGATGAGATGGGCTTTTTTGTTAATCCAGCAATTTCACCATTAAGATAAGGCCTTTGTGACATAATACCACACTAATCATTTGAATACAGATACTTGAAACTTCGATAGATAATAATAAGCTTAGGTACACCCATCAAAAACTTCAAATTGTGTGATACAACTTTCATCTGTCCAATATAAGAACTTCAATATGAAGACTAAAACCTTGATACAAGTATATTACAAAAGATGAGTCTAGGCTTGTAAATCTCAAATTCCTAAATATCAACCTGTTAGTGAGTTCACATGAAAAGATCTGACATGATAAGATTTTTTGATGATTATTCTTCCCTTCAAGCTTCCTCATAAGTATGAACTATAATGAATAGTTTTCATATTTTGAGCTCGCCTTTTGTTACAAACTCTTAATTAATGTGTTCTTTATATTATATGTTTGTGTTTTTTTTGTTTACAAAGTTTGAGATTTTGCACGTCAAGCAGACGCCAATATAAACTTTGATTGATTCCAATCACTACCAATGTGTCTTCAACCTAAAAGTTCAATCCAAAGTCCAATTGTAAGTTGGTTTCTTCTTTTTGTGACACGTAATGATACTAATTGTGAAAAAAAAAAAAGGAATTTAAAATTTATCTCATTGCCAATGCCTTTGTTCCAGCATGTGTTTCAAAACTTTTTCAACATTGAGTCTTTTTGGAACTTTGCAAATGATTGTTTGGTCTGATATGCACAATTGTAGTGGATTTGATTTTTCCAAATGTCCAAATTTCTTAAACAATATATTGTTTTTTCATTTTCATGAAATCAATCAACAATATTTGTGTGATCGGCTCTACGAGATGACCAAAATGTTATCTAAAAAAATGAAATACACAGTTATTTGTTATGAAGTATATGTGAAATCTTTAAAATAGCATTCGACTAAAAATTAAAAGATACTTACACCAAGTAGCACAACTCTAACAGGAGTATTACAGGAGATGGCCTTTTCATGAGTGGTTGCATAATCCTGGCAATGCTTATGTCTCAAGTCAAGTGATGCTCTTCTTTCACAAAATCTTCTCTCACTTGTCAATGAGCTTACAAGAAGATCTATCTCTTCTTAAGCCACCTCTGACATTTCAAAATAAGCAACAAACTTTGAGTTCTATTCCCAATTCAAAATTAGCATAAAGTTCTAAATTAGAAAATGAGTTGCATTTCAGAAAACATGAAAGTAAGTTCATGGTGAAATTTGCATCATGCAAATTGAGAGCCCAATAATGATTGTGGAAAACAAATAGGGACATAGATTTTTTGCTATTTGTGACTTGCATATAGAGGTGCATCTAAAGTGTGGACATGCATGCAAGAAAAAGAGAGGAACAAATTCTTTTACTAGTTGTGACTACTTGCATATATATATGCATCTCAGATCTTGCAATAAATTCTTTACCGATGTGGCAAAGTTTTTTGTGTGCAATACCCTTATCATTTAGGACATTAATTTAATGTTAACTTTAATGTAAACTCCATTGACCAACTGATTAAGGATGACACCCAAACCGAGGTAGTGGATTGGATGGAGGCCTTAGCCACTGTCGATTGCTTGAATTCCATGATAGATCACTCAAGTGATAACTCTTCTACGCAATCTGACATAGTCGAAGAAGATGAAGTTCCAGATTCAATTACGAGAGAGATGAGACGTGTTGGGAAAATGTGACTAGTTTGACAAGGCAAATAGCAAAAGTGAGTCTAAACTTATCTCCACAATCAAAAGAAAAACAATGAAACTTTAAGGATCAAATCAAACTATCAAAATTCAAACAATTACTTAGATCATTTGTTTGACTTAGTAGAATATTTGGGTAGGTGTCATCAACAACCATGAAGAGTATGAATAATTAGGTGTTTGGGACAGTTGGCATGTAACCTTTAACAAATATTCTACATTAATCAATGGAACAATAGTATCCGACATAGAGAAGCAAAAAGAATGAGAGAGCATTCGACAATGACTAATGCATGTAAAGAAGATAGAGAACCTATAAATTACGCTATTGTAATACAACAGTCAAATCACGAAAGAGAATCATGTGCCAGAGAATGGTTCATAGTGGTTGTGTGCTAATTGAATTTTCAGAATGGAATGTTGAAACTAATACCGAATGTAATGTATGTCTTGAACTTGACGACAAATCTTTTCTCGGTCAGTCGAATTACAAATTTAGGACATAGAGTTTCAGACAGATTCTTGTTGAATTCTTGATAAGAGCAGGAATGTTCTTGCATTCGAAAAGAGGCAGAGAGATATCTCTATAGACTTAGTCATTGTAATTTTGTAATTGATCATGCTTTCAGTAGTTCAGCATCTATCAATAAAGAATTGACTTGGCATTATAGACTTAATCACCTTAATCATGTATCGATAGGTAACATGTCTAGACATTCATCAGTTCAAGATTTAGACTATAAGATTGTTGACCTTCCTGTCTGCATGTGTTGGAATTCGATGCTCAGCCTCAAATCCATTCATTTATGAGCATCCTAAAAGCTGTACAAAAACCCACAAAAAGAAGGCTCGAATTTTTGAGCAGAAGATCGAAAGATTCAAGATCGAATTTTCTAGAATTTTTCAATACTAGATCGACTCGGAAAATCCGTAATTTTTGAGTCAATGTAAATTTTTGAGACATTGTATATTTTCGATACATTGTAAATTCCAATACTATTGGTTAGAAATCCGATCCGCATTAACAGTCCGCCTACTTTGTACATTCAAAGGCGATTGTAATAAATGAGGCAGATAGCATTTAATGCTAATTAGATATTAAGCAAGTAGAAGATATTTTGTAATAGACAAATAAACTGTGGATAGGAAGTTAGTTAAGAAATAATCTTCATCAGAAAACTTCTTTTTATTTTTCGAGTTTCTGTAGCCAGCGTTATCACGCTCAACCAGCTGAAGTTATTACTTCAAGCAATTGTACTTATTTTGTTGATATTAATCAGAGTGCAATTTCAGTCTCACTATTGTATCGTTCATTTGCTCATCTGTATGAATCATTCATTTTGATTATTTTGCTGCTAACTATGGTGCTTCCGATCCTACATGCACCTGCTCGAGCTTCCGCTGACTAACCTCTCGATTTCCAACATGGTATCAGAGCCTCTGTTTTGATCAAAGCTTCTCTAATTCAATATTAGTCAATCATCTCCAATAAATCATCGATTTCTGATATGGTATCAAAGCGGACAGTTCAATAATCTACATTTCTACCGCGGATTATCAAGTCTTATTTTTATCAAGACGTTGTTCTAGCAAGCGTGCAACCAACAGTATTCTGAAATCATTGTTTCTACAAAGTATCTCACTCAAACAAAAAGAAACAGCCCACAAAGAACACCCATCCAACTATTTGTGCTTTCACCATTAAGCAGCACATTGCCTCAGTCACGCCCCACCAAATCTGGTCATTAGCCCTTATAGCTAAACGATCGGCAGCTATCCTCGAATATATCACTCCGACCGTGGACGCACCTGTGCTTTCACCGTTTGAGCAAAAGAAAAAGGCCGACATATCGAACTTGTTCGACATATCTTATCGAGATTGGCCAACACATCGGGATTGGTTGACATATCGGGCTAGATTGACATATCGAAGACTCCTCACGCTCACATTCTGTACTGTGCAACTAGCTTGACAATGACAACAACCACGATCTTCTTTCTGACGGCACAACGACTCCACGCCATCTTCTGTATGTTGGATTATTCTCCTTCTTACCAATCGACTAATCGGTTTTAATCTTCATCCATTGTTTATCCAGTTCTGCAAATTTTTCCGTGTGTTTACACAGTCTGCAAAATTACAAGTGTTTTTACATAGTCTGCAAAATTACACGGAGTTTACGACAAAGTCTCTTTTTCGCTTGTCCGAAATCCCGTTGAAAAATGCAATGTCTCCTTTTTCGCATTTTTTGCTTGACTGAAATCTCGTGTAAAGACATAGTGTCGTATTTTTTGCTTTTTCCAAAGAGCCTCAAATGTTAAAAAAATGATTTGGCAAAGTGTGGGGCAATCCTAAATGAGATGTAAGGGCACCTTCTCTTTTTTCTCCTTTTTCACGAAAAACCCGACATTGTCGCATGTGGCTGTTTTAGTTCATTTCTACAGAGCTACAGTTTTGGTTCATTTATGCAGACAGAATGATTACGACCAATTTCACCGCTTATCAACAATCAATGACAAGGACCGGATGGATGTCAACTGATCACCAGCCAACTGACAATCGCAATTCACGACCTAATCTCTTAGTATAAATAGTTGTTCATATTCATACAGTTTTATGATTTTAATATTATCAGAAGCATTCGAATAGTTAGCTCTCTCTCACGCTTGCAAGCTTGAATACTCCTGAGCATTCTAGCTCACCTATTAGAGTTGTTTTAGAGATTGCTATTGTGCTACTCTTATCGACTTTGTGCTTAATTTAGACTTTCATTTTAGCCGCTCAGAGATAGCATAGAGTACGTGGCTTCAATTCGCAACTTATTGTACTCATTTACTTCTGATACATTTTTATACTGAATCAATACTATCCTTCATTGCGTTCAGTTTTCATCTCAGAATGTATGCGTTTCCGTATTTTTTTGCGACTAATTTGCAATTAATTATTTGTTTGATAATTTTTTATGCTTAATTGTTTGGCTGCGTAATCACTTTAGTATTGGCAATTTTAAAGTTAGTTACTATAAGTTCAAACGTGATTTCTATCACTATTGTTTACTCGAATTATTTTCATTCATTTCTTTTTCGATTTCCTTTTCTTTTCAAGCTAGACTTATCTTCTGCACACCACTTTCCGACATGGTATCAGAGCGATTTTCACTACTTCTTTATCTGATTCCAACATGATATCAGAGCGAAAGCTCTAATACTTGATATCTTTCATGATATCAAATTGATATCTTTCATGATATCAAATTGATATCATACTCTTCAGTTCTTTTCACCCTTTCAATATTAGAGAATTAATTTCCTACTGTTGGCATTACCCCATCTTAGCGTCATCGATACAATCGATAGACTAAGTTCTAGATAGATTCTCAAAGTAAAGTCGGTCTTATCGCAGACAAGCTGAATGGATCCAGTTATCATTTGTGAAAATTTGAGATGAAGACCTTGCTATTCGCCAACGACTTATGGGATGTTGTTATAGGTACAGAAGTAAAACCTGAAGATGAACGAATAATCTAGAAGAACAGTGGTTTATTTCATTAAACAAAAATCAGAGGCTTTCATCAAATTCAGACAATTCAAAGACCATGCTGAGAATTAAACTGGCAAACGAATCAAAGCACTGAGGTCAGATAACGGAGGAGAATACATCTCCAATGAATTCAAAGACTATTGCCTTAACAACGACATTGAGCAACAATACGTCACTTCCTATTTGCCTTAGAAGTGCATGTTATCACATGCGACACTTCCGAAGTGCTTCTGGGCTGAAGCTGTTTCAACAACAACCTATATTCAGACAAATGTTCTACTAAAGGCCTCTTAGACAAAATACCTTTTGAAGTTCGGACAGGTACCAAACATTCTTTATCAAACTTACAAGTTTTTGGATGTACTGCTTTTGCGCAGATTCCTCATGATCTCAAGAAGAAGCTCGACTTCTAGTGTATCAAGTGTGTTTTCATCAACTACACTATTTCAGATCAAGCCTACAAGTTGTTTGATCTCATCGAGTTGATATTCACTAGTCGGAATGTCATCTTCATCGAAGATCAGTTTCAAGACCTCAAAGGAAAGAGTAGTTCCCATGTAGCCGACCTATCAGATTCTCCTAACGCTTTGAACTTTCCTATTCCTCAGTTGACTATTCCTATTGAAGGTCCAAGCTCCTCTACTCTTGACGAACAATAAATCAACGATGAATCAGAAGATGATGATGTTGCAGATCAGCAACTACAGTATGATGGAAATAATTAACTTCTTGTATTACCCAGAAGATTTTCAAGGACTAGCAGACTACCTAACCGATATATCAACGGGTTTGTAGATTATCTTGTTCAGGAACCGATGTCTATCCAAGAGGCACTCAGTCAGCCTGATTCAGATCTCTGGAAAGAAGCTATGGATAAAGAATATTCATCTCTTATCAAGAACTAGATGTGGACGATTGTCGAATTACCTGCCAGTAGAAACGTAGTTCATTGCAAATGGATTTTCAAAGTCAAGTACAACACAGATGGAAGCATCAACAAAAGAAAGGCACGACTTGTAGCCAGAGGATTTTCTCAGGTATACAACGTCAATTACACTGAGACCTTCAGTCCAGTAGTCAAGCATTCTTCTATTTGACTTTTGATATCATTTGCCACTACAGCAGATTTGGAAATACATCAAATGGATGTACAGACAGCATATCTCAATGGAGTTATAGAAGAAGACATTGACATGGTGCAGCCCAAAGGTTATATTATCGAGGGTAAACACAATCATGTTTGTAAACTCCATAAGGCACTTTATGGCTTGAAGCAATCTGCTCGAGCATGGTTTCAAAGGATCAATACTTTCCTTATTGATCACGGCTATACACCTAGATCTTTAGATTCAAACGTTTACTTCAAAGCAATGCATCAATATTTTATCATTATCTCTTTGTACGTGGATGATACATTGCTTTTTAGCAACAGTACAGATCAAATCCACGAGTTACATCTGTACTGTTGCTAAAAAGCAATGTATCATCCACGTACAAAGAGATAATGATAAAATATTGATGCATTGCTTTGAAGTAAACGTTTGAATCTAAAGATCTAGGTGTATAGCCGTGATCAATAAGGAAAGTATTGATCCTTTGAAACCATGCTCGAGCAGATTGCTTCAAGCCATAAAGTGCTATCTTCCAAATTTGGCATGAGCGATCTGGGCGAAGCTCATTTTTGCCTTAGTGTACAAATCCACGAAGATAGAAAACAGAAGTTGGTCTATATTACACAACAGAGGTACATCTACAACATGCTAGTCAGATATAATATGATGAATTGCAAGCTAGATCTCTCACCAATGGAACTAGGCCTCAAATTGTCAAAGGACCAGTGTCTCCAAACAATTCATGAGAAGCAGTAGATGTGTGAGTATCCTTACCATTCTATTACAGGATCTCTTATGTACGCCATGATCTATACCAGGCCAGACATAGCTTTTGTAGTCAGCTCTCTCAGTCAGTATATAACTAACCCTGGTATAACACATTGGAAGGTTCTTATCAGAGTCATGAGATATCTTCGAGCTACTATGGACTTTTGCAGTTGTTATGGAGCAGTCGGCGATGACAAACTCAATTTACTCAGTGGTTACATAGATGCAAGTTGGGCAGGAGATGTAGACACTCGTAAATCTACTTTCGAATTTACATTCTTCTTGAACAATGGTCTAGTTTCATGGAACAGTCGTAAGCAATCTTCGATAGCTCTATCTTCCACTGAATCAGAGTATATCGCAGCCTCTCAAGCTACAAAGAAAGCAATTTGGTTGAGAAACTTACTCTTTGCCTTGTGAAGAGTGGTATGTCGAGTGGCTTCGTGAGCAGATCTGCAATCATTTCTTCAAACTTTATGTACTGAACCCTGAGCTCTCCCAGAGAGAGAGAGAGAGAGAGAGAGAGAGAGAGAGAGAGAGAGAGAGAGAGAGAGAGAGAGAGAGAGAGAGAGAGAGAGAGAGAGAGAGAGATCTTCTCTTTCCACGAGTTACATCCTTTTATAACAGGTCCAAACCTAATTTCAAACTTTAGTTTCCCTCCATAATGAAAAACCCTACTATTTTTGTGACTAGATTCAATGTCTCTACTACTCAAATTGAATCTACCAAAAACTCTTGTTCTACACTTTTCCACACTTTCCAAAAGTGTTTATTCAAATATAACTTTGAAAAGTCAAACTCTAAGTCTAATATGATATTGGCCTCAATTGCCAATAAACAAATATAGCAAATTTGATTTCTCTCATTAAAAATGACATCTCTACCAACAATCACTTTGTTACTAGTAGGAATGTAAACCTTGTAGGCTTTACTCACCTCACTATATCCAACAAATATACCTTTCCTTGAAGATGGATACTCCTTGGTCCTCAAAGTTTTAAAAAAGTTGACACTCGGCCTCCTCTTGAATAGCATCTCAAAAGGTGTCCTTCTATCCAAAATAGCACTTGGCCACCTATTGCACAAGAAATTAGCACACAACAAAGCTTGATCCCAAAATGGCTTATCAAGGTTAGCACTTAACCTCATGGCTTTGGCACTTTCACATAACGTCCTATTCTTCCTCTCGGCCACTCCATTTTGTTGTGGGGTCCTTGGTGTTGTATGCTCCCTCTTGATCCCATGCTCATCACAAAAAGCCTTAAACTTGGTAGATATGTACTCTCCACCATTGTCACTTCTTAACACTTGATCTTTGTGGAAAATTGGTTCTCCCTTGCATTCTTGAACTTAACAAAGACATCATACACTTCATCTTTGCTCTTTAGTAGATAGATCCAACAAAATCTACTAAAATCGTCAATGAAAGTTACACACACCTTAGCTCTACTATTGCTAATTCCATGAACATCCGAATGGACAATTTGAAAAGGCTTTGTAGATCTAGATGTAGATCTAGTATAAGGTAGTCTATGTGATTTTGACAAAGCACAAGACTCAAGGATTGATGCTACTTAAGGAACTTGGAAGACCAATCACAACTTGCTTCCTAGCCATTACCTCCAATGACTTGAAGTTGAGGTGCTCCATCCTTTTATGCCCAACCTCTTGAATAGATATTTGCTCTCTTGCAAGACATCCAACTTGGTTAGCAATAACACAAGCATCTAGTTTGAACAAATCCCTTGTCTTTTACCTTTTGCAATCAAGATATCTTTCCTTTTGATCATACAAGCATCTCCATCAAACTCAACTGTGAGGCCTTTACTTAGCAATTGACTCACACTAAGTAAGTTTTTGGTAATAGATGGAATGAACAAAACATTCTCCAAATGAACATTTCATTAGTAGAGAGAGAAATAGGAATTGTGCCAATCCCTTTGATTTCACACTCACCATCATTGGCCGTGTAGATCACCCTCTTGTCATCTCCATATGCCAACAATGAAGTGAAGTACTCTTTGTGAAAAGTCATGTGTGAACTTGCTCCACTATCAATCCACCATGGATCTAGATCTCCATCATTAGCAAGCATAAATGAAGACATCACAAAAGCATCATCATTTGTATTTTGAACATCCAATCCATCCTCATCAAGAGTTAGATTACCTTGCTTGTCTCCTTGATCTCTCTTCTTCTTGTGGCACTCACTTGCAAAGTGTCCTTTGATGGCACTTGAGCTTTGACCTATATTTTCTTTTGTCATTTGTGTTGGAATTCATGCTCAAGCCCAATTCCATTAGGTAATGAGCATCTTGAAACATGTTTATACTTATTATTAAAAAAACCACAAAAATTATGAAGGATCAAATTTTCTAGCAAAGCCATGATGATCTGTTGGGGAATCGGGGGATCACAATCCTTCACTAGATGATAGATCCGATAGCTGTAGTCTCGGATTGTTTCAACAGGGAACTTTTTTAATTTTGATAATCCTACAAGGGCAATCTCCATAGTTCAGCACTAGAATGTCGCAAAGTAGCTGGTTGGTGAATTGCTTCAAGGTTTGTTCAATGACTCTGGTGTTCCAACCTTTTTTTTTTTTTTTTTGCTTTTGTGGGAGATGGAGAAGAAGAAAAAGAGAAGAAAATCAGTAAACAGTGGATTAGTATGGATGAGAATAGAGACAGAAATGGATTTAACCAAGAGGAATGCTTCAATCCCATCTTGGCTTTTCAGCAATGCAAAATCAAAATGAGCAATTTATTAGTGGTTGGGTTGACAATGAGTCAATAAACAATTCGATAGTTAGAATGAAATTTGGTTTGATGGTTGTGGGTACCAAGGCCAAAATTAATTTCAATGTAGTAATGAGGACAAATTAATCTTGAGCTTATCAGAGGGCAGTATTATAATGGAGCGAAATGACATCTTGCTCATCATATCAATGGTTTGTCGTGATTAATATGACTATGATGTATATGATGACCTATATGAGAGTGAAGGCAATGATAGAAATAAAAAATTTTATTTTTATATCATTACAAGTATTTATCAGTCCTCCTCAAATGCATAAACCATTTACCAATGCAAATTGTTGTAAGGTGGGAAGAAATAATAGTTTGACAAGTGGAGTGATAGTTTTTGAATCTTATGCTAAATCTAGGAGGTGCTTATTAGAGTCCAATGAGCATCAATACGGTAACACTCATGGAAATTCTATTACTACTATGTGAAGAAATGATAATTTTCTTATGGGCCAAAACTATTACAATGGTAGTCAACTAATAAAAAACTACGCAACCAATAATTGTCATTTTTTTCTTCTTAATCTAGCCACATATACTAACAATCCAATTATGAATATAAAAGATAGAGTACAACAAAGTAGATTGACATGGCAATAGATGCAAGAAAAGTAAAATAGGAGAGGGATGAAATATGTAATAAGATCATCACTCATTTTGACTCTATCTTGACATGTAATTCATGACGTCTAGTTGTTGTTCAAACTATTTGTTCTAAATTTAGTAATAATCTTTCTATTATGGGACAATAACGAATTGGAACATACACAGAAAGAACTAGATGTATGAACTAGGATATTTTTTTTCAAAATCTTATCTTTTATGGAGAATTGAGTTCCGTACATATCAAAGACTGGATATGTAATCTTGATGAGAATCCTCAACTATATTTAAGTTTTGAGCAAGGCAAAACTAGATTGGCAACTAGTGTTATGTCATTTAGAGTTGAAATCCCAGTCATGGGAAGACTTTAAGGAGTTTTGCATAGAAATTTGCACATGTTTTTATTCGGAAGCTAGGTAGCGATTGGAACATATAATGAGAGATTTTGTTTGGTATGTCCAAAATGTAGCAAGGAAAAAATATATCTAATGAACACTCTCTACATGGCCTTCAAGAATGCCTTCATGGTTGTGTGACGAAAATATTTCTTTCAGCTCCAACTGATTGCAAGGAGTGATGCATTAGATATTGGATCAAGAAAACAGAGAAATATTCATGGATTTGTCAAATCAGTGGTGGGTCACCACAATGAGGATTATGAGGTAGGAGAAGATGAGAGTTCAAGTGAAGAGGAAGTCTCATGTATACAAAAGAAGCTTATATTAGACTTGCCAAATATATGTAGGCAAGAAATGAGTTACGAAGGCACAATCTATAGTAGAAACTTGTGGCCTATCAAGACATATATTGCTAGACTAAGTGACAAATGTCCATCACACAACATGCACAGAAGACCTGGAATGCATAGAATCTATGCACATCAGATTTTGCCACTATCAAGGTTGTATAGCCATATTGTCATAGCTAGTCTTGCCAAGACCTATTGCTAGATAATCTATTGCCCTAAAAATTGCTCATACGGAGTCTCTAAAAAGCCTAAAACTTTATGAAAGAATGTGGTTACCTCATCATTGAGAACTTGCAACGCTTGGTTATTTGCCTAGCAATGATTTAGGCATTGATGTAGTTTATAACATTGTCTATCATGCACACATTCACTTGATTTTCAACAAATTTCATAAAACTTGATAAATTCCTATATTATTCCATGTTTGAAATATATAGAATGACAGTTCTATAGTTTCCAACTATTACATGATCCATCAAGAGAAACATTTCACCATCAAAAGTTTGAAGCACAATTTTTATTAATAATCACAACACATGATTCATTTTAAATTATAGAGAAGTTTTGGCTTTCACAAATGGTTAACAAAATAAATACACTTTCAAGTGATGTGAGAGATGTATTCCAACCTCCTCTTCGAAGCAATATTTTCACAAATTTATAAATAGATGTAAAATTTATACTTTTTATAATTAGAACAAAAAAGGAAGGCAAAGAAGACTTTCTTTTATGGGTGAAGTTCTTTTATGGGCTATGACATTCTTCTAAGATTTCCTTACAGCTCTTTTACGGAGCAAACTAACCTTTTGAAATTGTATTTATGGACTCTTGTATTCATAATCTGCCAATAGAAAAGATGACCTAACTTTTGAAACCTGTAATATTCTTCAAAAGCAAAATATATTACCTGAATGAAAAATTTGAGACCAAGGCCAACTCCTTCAAGTCTATCTTATTGCTAGACATATGTAATGTTCTTCTACAATGACTAATCTCTCATGCATATCCAAAACATTCTTTCATTCATAGCTAGGAATGAAAGTATGACCTTGAAAAGCTTTCAACAAGTTTCAAACATGGAATTGCAAGTGAATGTCAACTGCTAAAGTAAGATAATCAACTAGCATGTGAAAGATATGCTTGACAACCTAGCTAGCAAAATTGTGCCATTTATGAAGAGTCTTGTTACTTACGTATTTCATCTTTATTGTCCATTTTGCATGGTGCTGATTTAGTATAAGAGAAATTTTGCAAGCTTCTCTGTAACAGAAAATAAATAGATGTTGAATAAATGCAATGTAGTTGTTGGTGTAACTAACGTATGAATGAAGGTGATGATGCTAACCATAAAAATGTTTTGGTTTAATGGAATGTATGAAGGAAAACATGTTAGCTCCTCACACATTGATGCTGACTTTACAATATGGAACACATGCTCGCCTGGACCCATAAACACAAATGCACGCACAATAATAAAAAATCAGTATTTTCCAATTTCAAAGAGTCTAAAAAAAAACCAAGCAAGCCAAAGCATATCTTACAAAGAGTTTATGTAAATTTGTCGTCTTACAAACTCCAAGCTTTCATGAAACATACTAAGCAATCGAAACAGCTTATTCTTTGGCATCATTATTATCTCGAATTCCCAACGCTATACTCCATTACAGATCTATCTATCTCATATTCGACATCTTACTCCACTTTGAGATTTATTTCGTATTTGTAATCCTACTCTAAGCTTTGAATGGCTAGATGCATTGTAAACAACTGCAGTTTTATAGTATAAATGCTAATGAACAAAATTATATACTAGAAATGTTCTCAATGTTTGGTGCACTCAGAATCATCTCACGTATGGACAATTGGAATCATTTGGTTGCAACTATGCTATTGAAGCAGCATCTAATAATATCCTAGTGAAGAAACAACTTCAAATCAATTTAGATTGAATATTTAATTGCCTGATAAATAACATAGATTGTGTGTCTATCGAAATATTCTCCAAGTTATTTTCTCTTTGAATCAAGAAATAAGATGCTAACTATATAATCCAACCAAGGAAAACTTACAAAGAAAGAATGGGCACGCAGTGTGGGAATATGAATGAGAACATACAAAACCGTTTAAGTTGCAAGTAGTTACTCTCGAGTCTCGACTGATCAGCAACAATTATGATTCAAAGAAAGGACGTTTACAGAAAATACAGTTAGAATGAACACATGAGAATTGCACAACAAAAAACATGCCTTACTTTGAATGGTTGCTTTTGGTAAGTTGGAAACATGGCCAATCCTTGGAATAGAAGTGGTTCAGAGCAAGGGAAACTTTAATTCACCTAAACGACATATTTTGGAAGTCCAAACATTAATTCCAAATGAAAGTTTGCTGCAAAAGCTACAGAACTTAGCAAAATGAGCCAAGGTAAATGTCATGGTAATCATTACATAGCTGTGCAATACGATAAACAGTATTCTTCGTTGTAGAAGTGACAATAAAAGCACAGCTCTAAATGCAGAACTAAGTTAACAGGAAAAGTTAAAATAAGTTTCAGGTCAGCTGTTATCCTTGCTGTCAATGTCCACAATACCAGCTGCAAGTTCTGGTTGGCAAAGTGCGCAAGTTCAATGGGTTTCAGGAATCCAGCCATGCATACGCCCATTCTTGATTCAATTACTTGCAAGGCTGCAGAGTAAAAAAATGTACATATAAGAACCATGACGACATAAGCGTTCAGTACGGCAGGTGAGCTCAACTTTTACTAACTACCAACAGGAAAAAATCAGAGAAACAGGAAAAGAAGAGAAAAAATAGTTTGCAAGTTTTAAGCACCTTCAATATATAGTAATAAAGGCTATCAAACTCAACTTGCTTTGATCTAGAACTTAAACAATAATATGTTCACTTAGGTATACCCTTTGCTCAAATACCCTCAATCAATTACTGCAATACTATTATTACGCTCTAGTAGGAAAACAAGATTAAGGTAAGATGATTTGTTGAACTATGCAGATAAGTGCTTTATACAGCTACTACACAATACCTGACTGCTTTCATCTAGATATCCATATGCTCATTTATGGGACCGAGAAGACTCTCAATCCAATGAGATGCCATGGCTTTGAAAAGAACAAACTTGCTTTGATTTCACAAGAGTGAACTGCAAACATAGTCTACCGTTGCCCTCAGGGAACCCTCTCAGCTTGAAATCATGATTCACTCCTTTCAAAACGCCACCTAAATATAAAAAGTCAACATGAAGAGAGAATATGTCAAGAAGTGAAAGGTTAACTACTATTAAGCATTAAGTATAAGTGACAAAAATCGATAATGTGTGAAATCGGAAATCGGTAGGGAGAAAACAAGAAAAGAAAATTGATTTCACATAAGAACGATGTAAGGCATGGTCCAATATCCCAAGTACGCATTTATGATGTTTAGTATCAATCAAAAACTTACCCATTAGATAATAAAGGCCCTAAATCTACAAAGAGCTAATTGGCGCCCTTAGTTTTTTGAATTTCATCCTCTTTGAGAGTGAATGTTGATACTCATGTGAATGTCACTTTTCTTGCTTCCGCCCCAAGACAGATGATAATTTCTACGAGGTACTTGTGATCTCATTCACAAGGCAAGAACTTTGAACAAAAACCCTGTCACCCTGGTATCTAGCTAACCTAAACCAAAGATGTGTAATCTTTCTACACCAGTAACAAATTTATTCTGAGGAAACTCTGGCCAATGTACAATCTGACAACTTCTTTATGGTACAAAAAGGAGCAATTTAATGCTTCCATGCTGCCAATAATGTAGAAGCAACATATAAACACATGACCAGATCCTCTATCTGCCTGCAAACACCCTGCCAGTGCTTAAACATTGTCCTGACAGATTTCAAACATTTCAATGAAACAACAATTGTACTGTCAAGAAACATTCCCTTCTGCACTACACTGGCAGGTGCAGGCTGTGCCCGTGTCTCAGCGACACCGGGCTTGGTTAATACTTGCTTCAGGCTGCTGGTCTTGCTGTTGCTGTGGCTGAGGCTGAGGCTGTGGCTGTGGCTGTGGCTGTAAAATGGCGCAACCGTAAGGACAATCAGATTGCTAGCCATATTACTTCAGGTATTATTAGGCACTTCTTTTAAAATTGAAGCAAAATATAGGAACGATGCCACATTTTGAACATTCACATCACCTGAGAAAATGATTGCTGGTATCGGTCATGTGAAAAGGTATACGCAATAGATGGTCCATGATAAGCTAGAGGAGAATGCATATACATCGCTGTTGCAGTATGGGGAGTACCATGACCTTGATTGAATTGTCCTGTGTAACCATCTGAAGGTCTGTAACCCAATGAACTAACAGGAGACATCCATGGCATCTGCTGAGGCAATGGGCAAGGCGGAAGCTGCTCCATATGCATTTGTGGCCTAGGATGGCCCCCAAGCTGAGGGAACTCTGTGTTGTAGTTGATCAGGGGTCCATACATACCTTGCAAGCCAAAAGTTGACGTAGAAAGTCCAAAACCAGGATCAAAATGCTGTACAAACCTGGATCCACAGACTGATATTTAGCACCTTTTTCAATATCCTCAGACAGAAAGCTTGAAAACAACACTTCTCACAAGTGCAATCTTGAATAGAACCTATGACATTTTGATAAACCTTACCAAACAAAACTACCACATTCTTGACAAACACCCAATAACTCAATGGAGAATTTAAAGACTGTTTTTTAGATAGTACAACTTGAATTGTAGCTTATGCTAAACTCTCTGTCAACACAGCAAAATCCCTCGGAAATTACCAATAACTAGCTAATGTCCTGAAGTTTTTCAGGTCATAACAAAACCCTTCCAATGGGTAAGATTTCAAAGCAGAAGAGAATCAAGAACCAATAATGCAAGCAAACATTGGACTCTCCCAAAAGTTTCAAGCACAATAGCTTCCACTAAGTAGTAAAAAACAAACAGCAGCCTACTTGAAAAGGGGTCGATTTAGCAAACTTCATCCGCAATTTTCATCAGATATCAGGCTCCAATATTATGACTACAAACAACTACCAGTTACAAACTTTAGAGAACTCCAGCAAACCAACAATCGCAAAAAACAGCAACGTACTTGTCAGGATTTCGATCATAATCAGGATCCCTCCGATCCTTTTCAAGATCCCGAAAGATTGCCACCTTACTGTTTACTCTTGCTTTATTCAGACTCTCGCGTTCAGGTTTTTTGTGAACCCTAGCTTCACAAAGCTCCGTAGGTACTGGAATAGTTTCACGAATCTCTTCTACATTATTATTCAACTTTGGCTTCAGAGACGCCACAGTAAAGTGATCCTTAACCTGCACAATATCAATATCAACCTCCTCTTCACCAACATTTCCTGCCAAATCGCTACCACTGAAAATTCTCGCACGAGCTCTGTTGTACTCTTCTTTTCTTTCTTCCATACTCTTTAAAGGATTTATTTGTGCACCCAACTCACTTTTACCATTTTCTCCATTGGTTCGTGAAGTTTTGTTTGGCCTTTGCTTGATTGCAACCTTAGCAGATGAAGAAGGCTTATCTTCTGTGGATGATTCAACTGGAATGTCGGCTAAGCGAATGGATGGGTACCTACTCTCAGAGGTTTTCCGAGCAACTATCCTACTGCCCTCTACAGAACTGCTATCCACTACTGTAGACTGTAGAAAGTAATGCTGAGCAACACGATGAGCAGCAAGACGTAAGTATGACGAACGCATCGGTTGAAATTCAAGCTGTTGCAGCTTTGGGTTACGAACAAAACGTTCAACCTCTTGCTCCAGTCTTAAAACTGAGAAACAGAAAATGATCATCAAACAAAAGTGCATGAGACAAACTCCCAGGATATTCAATGATTGATGAAGCTAATCTGACATATAGCAGCACTTGAATTTATATATTCAAATTGGATGGTTATGACATAACAGAGGATGAACAAAGGCTAGTTAAAAATAAGGGAAGTAAAATAAGGTAACAAAAACCTTACGATCAGTAAAATCAATATTAAACAAAGAATTTACCAAAACTACTCATTAGTCCACCTGAAAGGCGTTACATGCCACTTAAAAAAACGTCAGCAACAACTTCATAAGTAAAGTTACATAACTGCGCCACAGCCACTTAACATTAGCCAATCACCAATTTATCTCTGAGTGCTCGGAGGTTCTTAGCAATCTACTACTTTTAAAAAAATTAACCAACAAATCTCATCTTTAAAAGGTAATGAAAACTTTAACAAAGTTACAAATGAAATATGTTCAAAAGGTTTTCAAACTTACAAAAACGTTAAAAACAAACAACATCACCCTGTTGCCTCATATTGACAAAACAGTTAAACAAGGGCCACAAAAGGCCCTAAAACTCAAAAGAACACTATCAAATTTTGCATATTCCATATCTCATGTGCCCATTTCTAGATTATCATGCATTTTTATGAGCTATTAATACATGCATATCTTATATCTTAATACTTTTATATTTGTGATAATTTTGTACCATGGAGTTTGAGTTTTGTGGTTTGAACTCTTAAGGTACAAAATTCATTCTGCAACATGCATGTTGCAGGGAAATTTGAGTCTCTTGATGTTCAGAACTTTTTGATTCCGATCGGTTTGCAACAACAATGGTCCTGAAGTTATCGCTGAAAACATCCACTCCACCCGTGAATGAAACTAGGGGTTTGGAGCAAATGTTTGCAACAGATTGTGACTCCTGAGTCACGCCTCTAAGAAAATCCAAAATTTTGATGCATAATTTGGAACATTAATTTGGAAATAATCTCAGGGTGTAACAAGATGGATATGCAATTTGCAAGACGATTCCTCCTATTCACAAGGGTTTGTGGAAAGGACGGACTCATTTGACAACAAAAATAAGGGAACGCTCAAATGGTTAGCTTGGCATCCAAGGTTAAACCAAGATGCATTGGGTGACAACACTCACACATGTATTGTGTTAGGGAATGAAGTAGCACCTAGGTTCCTAAAATAAGAAGAACCACATGAATCATGGAAGTACTTCTAACCATTCTGCTGACTTGATTGATATTGCATGTCAATGTCCTCCTCTTCACTACTATATGATGTAGCTGACAGGTGATACACGTGTTCAAGGATGTGTGCGTAGATACTCATTAGATGTTCAGTCATAGGCTCCACTTCCACCATTTTAGGTTATAGAGTTGATTTCTCAAATACATTAGCCTAGATACATTGGATTGCTCCAACATGGATTTGAGAATGCCTGAAGCATCATACACAATCATATCTTCTCCCATAATACAAAAATTGTACTGGCTTTCAGTGAAACTGAGAAATAAGAAAGGGCAAGACTATCCTTACTGTGGTAATTCTTCTTCAATACAAGTAAGCTTTCCTTTTACTTGAACAACATTCCAAAAACCTTTGGCAAAAAATATTGATACTAAAACACCATTATTGCATCCATCTAGTTTGTTTAGTTCAACAACAATAATAGAATATTTTTATATATTGCCAAGCTTTAGAAAATTTCACCAAACAAATCAAAAGAGATAATCTACAAATGTTTCTTACCAGTTCAAGGCGACTCACATGTGTAGTAGATGTGTTTTCTCCATCAAGTGTGTGTATATGAGCATTTTCTCGATCTCTTTTTAGCAGTGCTATCGGTTGTGTCTAGATCACGATGGCTATGAAAATTCTTGACATGTGCAAACTAGAATCCTCAATATGCATGACAATTTCCAACATTCAACATCGAAGGAGAACTGTATTCAATGCTTGTAGATGGCTTTCTTGTGCTTGAATTGTGTGAAAGAGGAAGAGATTGACATGTCCAAAGAGCCCTAAGATGGGTTGTGTTGCTAGTGAAAATTTGTGCATAGGCAAAGGTATTGGTGGTTTTAAGTGGATTATACTTCATCTAGAGTGGAGACGAGCCAAAAAGTGGATTGTAAGGAGAAGTGTGGAAATCTCATGTGAACACAGTGAGGAAAGAGGCTAGATGAGGCTAAAGACGTCTCAAAAATCTGGTGTCGGTGCGTAATCACTAGAGAGAATAGAGAAGCAAAAAAGGTGATGAGAAATAATTGTTTGGTCTTGTTGATGACAACACCCTCATAATTTTGACAAGTACATGAGAATCAGATTTTAGCAGCTTGGAGTGGCCCCTACATAACTATTTTCAAATTTGCTAAAGCAAAATTGCAATCAAACAAGGAACTTGCGAACGTTTCACACAAAAAAGTGTGATTGCAAACTATGGCAAGTCGTGAAATTGCACACGAAGCTCCTACACGTGTTGATTCTTAGTAGAACAGATTATAATCATTATCATACTTCAAGTGTATGGTTCTAGAAAAAGTAATGAAAACAACGCACTAGTCCAATTTTCAAGAGTAATTGCGGCAACAAATCCCACACGCAAAAAAATAGGGTTTGTCAAACCCACACCATATTCTAGGTTTGTGTAACCTCACACGTGTGAACGACGATTGTTGCAATTTGCAACAAATATCATTCACGTTCAGGTGGCTTACCTCAAAGCAAATAGATGCATAATAATCATCACAAAGTTGAAAGGGCAGCACAAATCAAAAGAGGCCTTACAAATGTCAAATGACAAATTGGTGCATAGCAACAATTGCCAGCAACATGTGTGAATCGGATGGCATTTGAATACAAGCATTGATAAGCTCTATCTCCTTTGATATTTTTTCCTGCATTCTCTTGAAAATGAAGTTTTCAAAAATTGAAAACAAGCAAATCACATTCAAAGGTTGAACAATATCGTGAGGCAAAGTCCTTCAATTAGACGTATACCCATGGTTGATACGTACTACACGCATTGGTTGTCATAGGAGGAGAAATGAATATAAGTGTACAATGAGCTATCAATGATACTACAATTGTATGGTACAAGGTGTTGGTAACATGATGGAAAGTGACAAGAAAAGTGTGAGTGATACTGAAATAAACTTGTTTGTGTGAAAGTGAGAACAACATTTGAAGCTACCAATAGTGAGTGTGGTAATGGTGGACTATCTTTTGAGTTCGTAGTATTCAATATTAAAAGTTGCATGGATGAGATTGTGAGCATGAATGTTAACTTGGTTGCATGTGATGGAAACCTAAGAGGGTCTAACGGTGCCTAAGCGTGGTTCCCTCTTACAACTATGGTTCTGCTCTATGAACTATGTCCATAAAATAATTAAATTAATCACAATGATTGGAATCCAAAATCCGTTGATCGCTGAACGACCCGGAGTGGCAAGTTGCTTTGGCGCACACCCCGTTCTGACATTTGAAATCATTTCGGCAACCTGTTCTAGCAAATCACTTCTTGCAACCCAATGTTTTGAGGTCCGATTCGAATCGGCGGTTTGATTCGGCCGATCCGGCCGGTTCGTATGGGCTGGACAGGTTTGAATCGGTTGATTCGAACCTCTAATTTTTTTTTTCTATTCAAAATATGTAATATGACCTGATACTATCTTATACAACCCATTTCAGTATCATTACAATTCAAACTTCAGTGCTCCATTCTATGATCTATCCCCTTTTCACCGAATACTCTTCACCCAGTAGACTGGTATTTAGTACAAATATGCTAACAAAACATTCATAACAAGAAATGAAACATGGGAGGTGATCTTCATCAAAAAAACATGAGTTCTGAACCCGGAAAACCCTAGGGGTTTTTGGAATAGAAGCCCACATCGACCATTGTCCTCATTGGCTTGCTAGACGAAAAAGGACATTTATTGATTTGATTTAGTAGCCACTTACATCAACATGGATTCAAGAATCCGAAAAAAAAAGGTTTTCGGGCTAGTAAGGAAAAAGGTATCTTGAGAATGAAAGCACAACACTAATAACGTGAAACAGACAAAGAAATAATGTTTTCAATTGTCTAACTAATGTCAACAAATATAATATATAGATTTCATAATCCACCTGAAACTGAAAGACCACCCATCTATAATGAATCCCATTAAAATTTCTCCTTTTTACCTGGTTTTTCAAATCTCCACACCCGACATATAGGCAAGGCCTTGGCTTCAACTTTGGGAGAGTCAAATTTCCATCCTTTTCGTTTCAGTGGCTAGTTTTTTGTGCCATCATTTTCTCGACTTTGAGCTAGCCTTGTTTCCATGGTCATGTTTTTTTATTCCAAGTCATAAACCATAGTTATATGATCTGAATGCCCATTAAACATTATCTAAAATGTCAATAAGTTCATAAAGATACCTATCTTAGACACTAACATTTGTTAGTGTACGTTCTGTTCTGTACATCTGGAACATATCATTTTCTATGCCTCATTGACTAGTTCCAACCAGAATGGATCAAAACGTACTGGTCCAGAATGTGTTAGGAATATTTCAAAAAATACCTAAAATATGCTCTAAAAAATACCTAAGAGTGTATGCTTCTCAATGTTTCACGAATCACCGATTTGAACCGGCCGATTTGAACAGGCCGAATGGATCAAAACGTACTGGTCCAGAATGTGTTTAGGAATATTTCAAAAAATACCTAAAATATGCTCTAAAAACTACCTAAGAGTGTATGCTTCTCAATGTTTCGCCGATTCAAACAACGAATCGCGGTTCGAATTGGCCCAATTCGAATCGGCCGGTTCAAATCGGAAAAATTTTCGAATCAGTTTTAGGGTTTGGGGTAAAAAAAGGTTGAATCAATTTTCTGAGCATTGTAATAAACATACAGTTATCTGGGAACAGCAATATATGGATAACTGTATGGTTGTAATCTATACTTGTGTAAATGTAGGCTATATGCTGTATGTACCAAGATTTTTTGATTCCCTGTACATGTGCATAGAAAATTCAGAATGCTTCTATTAATAATCTGATTCACTCAGAGTCAAAGCAGCTGCAACTCATGTACTCATGTTTCTTTGACGAAGATCACCTCCCATGTTTCATTTCTTGTTATGGATGTTTTGTTAGCATATTGTACTAGATACTAGTCTACTGGGCGAAGAGTATTCGGTGAAATGGGGATATATCATAGAATGGAACACTGAAGTTTGAATTGTAATGATACTGAAATGGGTTGTATAAGGGAGTAAGTTGTAACGGGTTAGAAACATACTGACATGGGTTGTATAAGATAGTATCAGGTCATATTACATATCTTGAATAGAAAAAAAAAATTGGAGGTTCGCATCGGCCGATTCGAACCTGTCCAGCTGATTCAAACCGATACGAACCGGCCGAATCAGCCGATTCGAACCACCGATTTGAATCGGACCTCAAAACATTGATGCTTCTAAAATTTGCATGTAACTCTGCTGATTGCTAAAGGCATCAAGTTTTCTTTTAGGTTTAAAATCTCATTAGGGTAAGCTTCGCATTGATACTAACAAACTTTTCTGCCTGCCCTATAAATATCCATAGATTCTTTGTCACTTTGCCTACCTTAATGACTGAAACAATTCATAACCGCCACACCTAAAAGAAAAATTGCCTGCCTGATGAGTGATTTTGTTCAAAATGGCATGTTTTGTTCCGGAATGTCGATTTGGAATGGGCAACTATGTTTGACACATACGGAAGGTAAAAAATAAGAGAAAAATGATGTTATAAACAGGAAACCCATTAATAACAACATTCATAAATGTCTTGTACGTTAAGGAAATATGCAAACTTGCAATATGCTCATCAACACAATTGTAAATTCTAACATGATAAAAATGCTCTAGTTATAAGCAACTTTAAAAAAGGAAAGATGATTTTTGGGTGAGAATCGAGATGACCAGGTTTTCCAGAAAATTAGATTAAACCATAAGTGCCCCATTCAGAAACAAAACGCACACATTCTGTTTCAGATCATTAACTGATTTTCCTTTTTTTAGACATAAACAAACCATTTACACATTGCATTGTGAATGCGCTCAATCATTGTAGCATTCAAAGAATATTTATTCAAACAGTATTGAAACACAGAATTTTCAAATGCGATTAGAATGTCCAGATTTTGCACACATTTTCGGGCCTCAAGTCCCCAAAAGAAGTCTGCTTGAAAAAAATTTAATTGCAAAAAAAATTGGGGGAAGAAAATATTTTTTTAAAGGAAAAAGATTAAGGTTCCGAACATATAAAACAGAATGTTACAAACCATATATTTTGGAACAGGTCTCTATGGATTAAACAATGGCCCTCTGTAAAGTTTACAACTACTTCAAAATGCACATTGAAAGCATACAAGAATCAGTAGCTTGATATTATGGATATAATGTCCCCTCTAAAACAATGCTGATTTGTTTGTATTTATTGTGATTGCATGCAGATTGAAATAATACATCAAGGTTGTACACTAGATAATGTGGCAAAGCTTCGCTCAGTTTGTTTGGGCTATAATGAACATCTATGAGAAAGCCATGTCCCCGAGATTTCCACACCAAGTATAGCAAAGAAATTTAAAATCATGGAATGAACGTGGCCTTTATTAAAAAGGGCTTGAAGCTATTAAGATTTGACTGGTTTGTGAAATCAGTTCTTATAAAAAGACTATACTTGATGGCTTGATAAATCGATTTTTATAACCAGATTATCACTGGTAACTACTCACGATGCATCTTAGGATAAGAGTAGGTAATATATTCAGTCAACCTTTACATAAAAACTTTTCTAGAGGCATTCAGTGGCTGTTCATATAATTTTTATAATTAAGTCTCACAAAATTAGGCTCCCTATAACTTCCCATATGACCCTTACAACCAGTAAAGATCACTAGAAAAACCATTTTCCTGTACAGAAAAAAAATTTAAACTGTCAAAAAATAGCTTTCTCATTCAATTTCACCTAGCTTGTCGGAAGGCAAAAAATAAACTTACATACAGAAAAAAAATACAGATGAATGACAACTACGAGTTTCAAATACGAGTAAATAAAATGGTGTTTCTCCAGACAATTAGAAATCGTGGGAACTGACTTGTCATTCTAATTCGAGGATTCTGGACAGCTTCACGCAACACGCTATCAACTTGATCAACAGGAGAGATGGCCACACTTTGAGTCACAGCTGTATCAGCCCCAGACGTAGTGCAAATAGGCTCTGGAAGAGTAATCAGCCTCTTCATCCTCTCTTCCAGATCAGCCATTTCCCATGAATCTGGTGGATTATCCAGATCACTTGCCAATTTCCTTAACTCTGCTGACTGTTCCATTTCCATCCGAACCCTCAAACCCATGAACTGAAGTTAATGTGTCCACGGAACTGAACATCCAGCCTCAAGAAGGAACAAAAAATTAGTATCCCAAACATCTTCCTATGGCATTTTCTGAATTTAGTACTAGCAAGCAGAATCACTCAACACAGATAACTACAGGCCTACACCTACGAATTAAAGCTTCTATATGAAGCCCAAAAATCAGAGCAGCGCTTCCCACAAACTGATACAAAATCTACTGTTCCTAAAAAAACAAATGATGTCAACTGTTTTGCCACCCAATACAATCTTTAAGAACCAAGCTATCGATTGCTCATAGCGAACTTCTTAGAAATTTGTATACGAAACCCTAGCATGCGAGACCCGTGGTGAAAGGGTGAATAAGGCTGGATTGGCAACCCTAACGAAGTAGATGAGCTGTGAGAGAGAAAGACCAGCGAATTATTGCGAGCACCAAAAAGGAGGCCGAGCTAGCAGAGTGCGAAAGGGACAAGAGTGTTGCCCTATACTAGCGAAAGGGAAAGCGGCAACAAAAAGTAGCCGCTAGCCTGCGCCATCTCACCAGCAACAACAACAACAGCCTCCAGGGCATAGCGGAGGCGGACAGCAAGCCGCCATCTCTCCTCTCCCCCCCCCCCTCTCTCTTTCGATCGCCCTCCTTGTTCTCTCGATCGCTCTCCTCTCTCTCGCAAGGGCGCTCTCTCTCTCTCTTTTTCCTCACCCGATCGGCTTTACCCTCTTCCCTTCAGCTTTTGTTTTTGTACCGTTGGATCAGTATTTGCTGGCTCATTGTAGACCGTTCATCGACGCAGCTTTAGGTTTGATGGAGGTGCCCTGTGTTGGCTTCCTTGAGTAATTTTTGCTCTTTCTTTTACTTCTGCTTTTGCTTTGATACATGGTGGAGATAAATGCCACCTCTCCCTAAGGGGTGTTACATGATCTCTCCTCATCAGAGATGAGCCTCCATAAATGAACTATTTTCATTTTCTGCTCACATGTGGTTGGGACGAGCTCCTCCAGCTCTCATCCTAGATGAGAACTACAAACCCTGCTTTGAGGTAAACTAGACCTGGGTTGCAGCTTATCCTGGCGCTCCACGCTCATCCTGGAACAGCGATTTTGCTCATCCAAGATGCGCAGTGCTCATCCTGCCTCATCCTGGATGGGATCCAGGATGAGCGTGAAAAAACAACTCATGTGGCCAGGCTCTTCTATCTGATGTGCGGAGAGGTCTATAAGCCCCTTCCTTCACACTCCATACGAGAGTGAGGGTGCTCCTTCGTCTTATTCTAGCTTTTGGGGCCTGCGTCAAGCTCTGTCTGACATGCACCTCATGCTTGCATAAAGCTCAACCCTTGCCATATTTACATTACATCTCAATCTAAGTTCTACCTTGTCGCCTTTATTTTCTATGTACGCTCTTTTGTACTTTGATGGGTTTCTTTATCTTCTATCAATAAAGGCATGAAGTTTTTTGGTTCTACTATGATTGTATCATACTCATTGGTAAGTGCACAATTTTTGCTCAATAATTGAGCATATATGTAACTGAACTTTTTAGGTTTGAACAAATGGGCAATCTCGGCCGTTAATGATAAGCATACCTCCTTAATCATGCCCCTAGTAAGTATTTGATGGGCCAATGACAATTTTATTGTTAGAACTATAAATAACTTACATAAGACTTGTCGACAAAGAGGATTTTGGGCAATTATAGCAAACTATTGATCATTTGGGCATATGTGCTTAAAATATCTTATGTATCAAAATTGTGAAAATCTCTTTAAATATTAATTTATGCCCATCAACCCTTTGGGTACAAATATGAGTGCTATTTCCTTTTTTAGCTTTGATGGGATATGATAGCTTATTATGATAATTCTATCAAAGATGAGACATGTTTTTTCAAAATAGCATGTTCATAACCATGATAGAGACAAGCAAGGTCACAACCTCATGCCTTCATCCAAAGGTGCGAAGTGATCCATCATGATGGATGGATCATGACACCGGGGAGGGGGGGGGGGTGTTGTGCCTACATTCTCACTCACAATTGAAAATACGCCAAAAGATAGCTGAAGATGCTTCTTTTTTATTGTCCTTTTACTCCTTCGTAAGTGTCTAGATGATACACAACCTTGTTGATCTTTACAATATTATGTTGAACACTAAATCTTGGAGGCTGTTTATGGCATTTACTAGTTCAAAGTATCTTGGAACATTCTAAAATCTTAAGTTACATCCAATGTCAGTCTGACATTGGATTAGTGACAACAAAAATCAAATAATATATCAATTTTTTCGATTTCGATTCCCTTTTGTACTAATAGTATTTTCGTCAAAATTTTTGAATTACGTAGAATATTTTAAAAATTAAATTTTAAAGAATATTTTTAAATTTTAGTTTTCTTTTTCGTTATCTATTATAAACTGAATTTAAATTAGTGAATTGACCATACTGAGTTTTTGTCAATCAAGTGTTTTCATTAAAGCTAAGTTATTTCTCGATTATAGATAATTTGAAATAGACCAAGGAAACCACAAATAAAGTTGTACTCTAGTGCATGCAATTTGCTGGCAGTTTAATATTCTAACGTCATTTTAACTTTTGGAGTGGGGTATCCCCAGATAGAAGGTTAAACTGAATTTTTTCCTTTTCTATTGAATTGCAAATATGGTCAAATTTTGAAATCGGTTGTTTTGCCTTAAACATTTCTAGCAAAGGTCAAACTTGCGATGTTATGCATCTTAGCGGATGATTTTTGTGTATCTGTGATTCAACCCGCATGTAGGATAACTTGTTCATCAAAAAAGAATTTTTTCAAACTTTATCCTATAGTGATTCACTTTACCTTTACTATATGTCTCAGAACCTTCTTTGTATCTTAGTAGAATGAGATTTTCTGGGAACTAAAAATCCTAAGGGGAGAAGTAGAATATACATTAGGGATAGTAATTGTGCTTTGTGAAATTTATTTTGCAGTTAGGGTTTTTTTTGGAAATCCTTCTAGCCACTCAACTATTTGAATCTCACAAGAATGGCCATTGTTTGAGAGTCATCAGAACAATTATTGTCGAAGGTGTTGCCCATAGTGTAAGAACAGATGTGTCCACGGTCAAGGTGGTCGGCAGAATGAGGGACTTGATGCGACAAGGTGCTACTCTCAAGGTGTAAGCACGGTCATCTCTCACAGTTCGGGCTTCGCGCTATCTGCATGTAGGACAAATGAGGCAAAGTGTTGCCTAGGTAGGTGAAATCACGGTTTGTGCCTTGTGGGGTTGAAGCGCGTGTATCTTGAAAGAGAGCCGGGAACCACAACTTAGCCTTTTCCTGAACCCACTTGACACACAAGCAGACAATTCGCCAGCAAAGATCAGACTTAACCAACTTGAAGTTTTGGAACCAACATTGGGAGCAACCTTGTGCCATGCCAAATCGAGGGTCTCGACGTGGGTAAATTCCCTCCAAGCAAGCCGCCTGACGTACATTCAACTTAACCAACTCAAAGCTTCGTTACAAACAAGTAACATCCATTCCAAGCAAGTCATTTTGAGAGCCACTTTGTTCTCAAGATAACGTACTTAATTGTTGGCAAAATCAAAAGCATCAAGATTCAAGCATGATTTCTAGTTTGAATATCTTCTATTGTATATGCTAATAACTATAATCATCATGAGATTATCATAGCATGCACTTAAACAATGTTCTCATACTAATGAGTGTCATCTTTTAGTCCTGAAACATCATGATGTTTGTAGTGAATGGACAATTTATTACCATGTTCACTTTTGATGGGGTTGTTTAAACTAGTAGAAATTAATATTGTTGTATAAAAATAGTAAAGCTATAGTTTTGTTCAATGATTATCCAGGTTATCATTGCCAATATTTTTGTGATCTCATTTTCCATATTACATTTTCATACAATCGTAGTACCAACTAATAAAAAAAGAAATCACTAGCATGTTGACCATGATAACTTTTATGGTGTGTGTGTACACACACACCATGAGAGAGAGAGAGAGAGAGAGAGAGAGAGAGAGAGAGAGAGAGAGAGAGAGAGAGAGAGAGAGAGAGAGAGAGAGAGATTGTTGTCATAAATTTGTATCCAATCATAAAACCAAAGATCTAATCATTTTGTTGCTATGTATAATAGGCCTACGCTATGAGTAATATGTTTTACATTTGATTTGTTATAGATTCACAAAATTATGCATGTGCCACTACTAAACATTTATAGATATATAACACACATTTGTACCAAAAGCACATGGATAAAAGTTTCACCTTTTTTTGTGTAGTCTATAAAGGACAATCCCATTATCTCATTTTTGAGCAATAGATCTTAGAGCCAAATCCACCATAGAACAATTGTTGAGGGCTTCTATTCTGAATGAACAATAAATAAAAGTCTACTGCCCTATTATTATACCATATAATAAATAGTTTACATTATTTGCTCCATGTTACTAATTCAAAAGAACAAACAAGTGGAAATAATAGCTCTATTTTAAAAGTTTGGTTAGTTTAATTGGAGGATCTAACTTTCTTTGTACATATGGAAAAAGTTGTAGACATACAACAACATAAGCTTAGAAACCATACGATTTCTACCTATTTGGTTTGTGAGAAAGGCAAATCGGATGATGGTGATATATGGGAGATAGAAGATGATCCAAGGCCAAATGATTCTGAATTACTCTCTATAGAATGAATCTCTTACGAGTTAGGAAATCTTTGTACCTAGATTTCTATACAACAACATCACCAAGGTGACAACCTTGCTACATGAGGTGGGATATTGCTTTCTAGCTTTGACTATCTTTGACAAACTTGTTAGAGGCTAGATGAGGTGGGCCCTTTGATGATTGGATTGATGGAGTGAGATCAAATACCTATACTCCCCCTTAAGCTCACTTCAGGAATATCATAAGACGCAACATATTCAATATTTGAACATGTTTATTTTTTCTTAAGGCCTTTTTGAAACTGTTAGCAACCATTTTTTCTATACAACAATATACTAGGCTTACTTGCTTGGCAATGTCAAATTCTTGAGAAAGATTTGACTTAATTTCTAGCAGCAATTTTTTTTATTATTGCTAAATAATAAAGCATCATCTACATAAAATGCTAATATCGTTGATCTTGTATTGAAGTCTTGAATATAAACATTGCAATATGTACTATTTGGTTTAAAGCCAAGAATTGCTTCATCAAGAGGCCCAAAGTAGCGCATAAATATATGTAAATGTTTATTGTCTCTTGAAACATATGAACATACCCATTCTCCTTTACCATGTGCAAAACATTAGCAACTATCAAACAAGAAGTTATACAATGTTCATCAAGAGGTTGCAATATACAAATCTGAGCAAGGTTCAAAACTTTAAATAGTTTGCCATAATCATCACATTGACTAGGTCAAGCCTAAATGTGAAGGCCATTGCTTCCGAGTACTGATGTAGATTAAAGTTTCCTTCACAAGAATATTCTCATTTGACCATAACTAGAAGTCCACATTTGTTTGGAGACTTAAACCACAGTTGAAGTTGGCAAAGCTTTTTAATTACAATCGAAGCGGCAAAAGTTGAGGACCTATACGTCAAAGTGCTCAAGCCTAGGGTCGTAGTCAACAATACTTCAGACATCACGTTGAAGTGCTTTAGGTGCAACCCCATCTCCAAACTTCTAAGGAAATTGTTCGGGGATGTCATACTTGCACCTCGATTGGGCGGAAGTTAGATCGAATATAAAGTGCATAATAAAATAGAAAAAGAACGAATTTAGAAAATGTAGACATAAAGTTTTAGAAACTTATAAAAAATTTTGTTTGAATTTTTTTTTTAAGAGGATATACTTTTAAAATTTGCTTGGATTCATGGATTGCATCAGTACCAAGCATTTGAGAAGACAAATTGCCTATGTTTTTAAGATTTTACTATTCCTCTTGAAAGCCCGGAATTCCGCTCTTTTTAAAAATTCTCCCATCCCTCTTAAAAATCTTAAAATTGAGTGTTGAAACTTGAAGCTGAAACTCTTTCTTTTTTGAAATATCTAATAATCCGCAATTAAATGTTGGACGCGAGGTGTGGTCTAGATAAGTGCTTTTTGCTCCATAGTGACATAAAGCAAAAATGTATGTCCTTTTGCCTTGACATACATATTAAAAAAAATAGAGCATCATTTGAAGGCAAACTTTTTTGGATGGGAGGTCTTTGGGGCAGACAAACTCGGAGTCATCCATTACCAAGGCTAGACAAACTCTAAGTCATCCATCCTCGTTAAAAGAAGGGGGGCGATGAGGGATGAATGGATTACGCACAATCACTTTGCATGAGCACTACTGTGACAGTGGCGGGCTCTCACACAAATTAGAGGTGTAAGATATATCAGCGTCGAGAGAGATAGATGGTGGTATCAACCAGCATCATCGCTAATGGTTGCACGATGAAAATTTGCTCTCTCATCACAAATTAGAGGTGGAAGTTACATCAGCGTCTAGAGAGAGAGAGACGGTGGTATCAACCAGCATCACCATTACATGGTTGCACCATGAAAATACTCCGAGAATGAGTGGGTAAAAGTTGAGGGGCCCGTATCCATGTGCATTTAGGGGGGTCACCTCCAAATGCGCCCGTATGGACGGCCCCTCCAAAAAGTGGATGCTGCACCGGAAAGGTCACTAGCCAGCTTCTTTATGAGCCTGGGGACCCACTCATGGTCCTCCACCCCCACAAAATAGCGGGTCACCCACTCCAATTGGCTGGCGCGTGACCCTGTCTTCTTCTTCTCTCCTCCTTCGCTCAATTCTGTGCTCCGTTTTTCTGTGGATCGCTACTGCGATCTTCGTTCTGTCCGCCATCTCGCCATCGCCAGAAGCTGGCCAAATTCTCCTATTGGGCTGCCTTATCTGCCCTCAAAGGCATGTAAGCAACAGGGGATGGACACCCCTGCAGCTCCTGGCAGCAGCTCTGGAAGCCCTGCCCTCCCCCTCAACCAGCAGCAGCAGCAGCAGCCGACATTCAAAACTGCTGCTGCTGCTTCCTCTTCCTCTGGCCTCACAGATGACTCCCTTGAGCAATTCCTTCATAATTTCTTCTGCCAGCACTCCCTGGATCAGCCTGCCCAGCTGAGGATCCGCGACAAGCTCTCTAGGAACCTCATTCACTCGCTTTTCTCGCTTTCGAGGTCAGCTCCCGGCACGCTCATCTTGGCAGGCCTTCCTGCTGTGTTCGTGGACGAGTGCACTCGAGCCGGGGTGTTTGTGGGCTCGAATCCCACGCCTGATACTACAACAGGTACACCTCAATTTGTTTTCCATCAGACAAGGAGCTGAAATGGGTCGCTGATAGGCCTTAGATGAGCCAATGCTGCACAATTATCGATACTGCAAGGAATGCAGTTGTTTAAGATGCATTTTGGCAGCAGCATATTCAAGATTTAATTGAATTCTTAAACAGAATAGCTGTTGTTAGCAAAAAAGAATAAAATCTAAATAGTTGCCAATTTACTCTTAGCCTCTGGCTTTGCTTAGCGTGGTAGCTTTCAGGAAGCTGAAAGTGTATTTGCCCTTAGGATTTCAAGTGGTCGAAGTTCTATCTGTGGATATGAGAGATGGGCAGTGTGGGATCATGGAAATTATTTGTCGGAAGTAAAACTTGAATCTTTGCAGGGGCTGAGGGCAGATAGCCTGGAATAGCGGGAGCCAATATTCTGTGTAGAGATCCTTTTGGACAGCGCTGATGTCCCTCAGATAAAACCCAGCGATGAATCAAGGAGCGAGATCGATAAAGTGGGCTGATGTCCTCAATTTCTTTTTTCAAATTGACCCAGATCATTGCAAAAAATAAGGATGTAGATGAGTACTTTGCATGGGATCACTCTCCGGTCTTTCCAAAAGTGCAAATGACGATGTAGATCGGCTACTTTGTACTGGATCACTCTGCAATCTGTCCAGAAGTGCCTGTAGATAACAAAAATTTATCCTAAGTGTAGAGTCACGGGTTTACTCCGCAAATAAGCAGTGCTCCCTCCGATCTCATAGCGACCGAGCAATAAAATGAATATACTGCTCCTTACTTTCAATACGCTGTGGATTATATTTTAGTTAAGTAACAACCTCTGCAATATGCTAACGTCTAATTGGAGCTGATGAATGATACCATAGTCCCACAAAACAGGAGTTGCCAAAGGATAGTCCAAAAGAAAGTGACATCTAATACGAGAGAGAGAGAGAGAGAGAGAGAGAGAGAGAGAGAGAGAGAGAGAGAGAGAGAGAGAGAGAGAGAGAGAGAGAGAGAGAGAGAGAGAGAGAGAGAGAGAGAGAGAGAGGGAATTTTATCAAGCTTCAGAAATAGTACATTCAGATCATAAAACTGAAGTAATTTGAGTAAATTTGCATATCACACACACAATGAACCTACTTTTGCTCCTATGTTGCAAAGCCACAGGGGAATGGCCTGCAGAGAAACAGATCATGATTCACTAGAGCCTCAGTGCACTTGACTTTAATACCTCTTACTACCAGCATATAGATTTACCACAGAATTTAAATTGTACGAATGATTCATGACGGGGATGGTAAATTTTGTTTGAATAACAAGATAGGGCAATGATAATATAAGTAGGTATGTTCCTCCAGCATTCTTTCCAGGCTATGCATGAAAGAGTTGATGGTTTATTAGGTTGTGGCTAGTACTTGTATTTGAGTGAAATTGGGAGATATTGAATTGGATGATTTGCAACTCTATCAGATTCAGAATCAGATCCCGTCGATCTGGATTCTAATTGGCAAGAATCAGCAGAAACACTCGTAGTTTTCTGTATTTAATGTAAGAAACCGGTAATTTTTTTGGTCAAAATTTCTTAGTAGATTGGATTATATTTGATCTAAGAAAGCATTGCTTTTTTTGCATTTCATGCATTTGACATTGAAAGCCTACAAAATAATGAATCGAAAAAGCCTCGGAGCCATTTGTGTCAACGGAAACCAAGAGGCCAATTCTTCTTGGATTCAAATTTGCTGATTCCGATTTACTTCTTTGTCTCCCAGGTTTAGTCAGTGACCTATGTATGATTCGCTTGGATGGTTTTTACTCCTTTAAGGATAAAAGTTGAGGCTGGTGTACCTTTTCCAATATGATCAAAATGCTGACCTATGAGAGTTTCCGGTTCCAATTTTTTTTTTGCAGATTTAGTTTTGGAGCACCTAAAAGCTACTGCTACTATAGCAACCTTTGCAAAGCAACATATTTGCAATTTGGCCTCTTTAGTAAGACTTTGAACTTCGATTAACTTGACAAGCCATTATTGGGTGTTGACTAGCAGGTCCAACCTTAACCCTAACTCTTAGCCCCCAGACAACTTAAATATGCCTCAAGGCCTCATCATGAGTGATCGATTAATCAGATACTTAGCTTTTACTTAATTACCTCAGGGTGCCCAATTTTGCATCAGTTGGCGCTGTTGAGATACCTGTGGAGATCATTGTTCTGATTTACATCCTCCTTTCTCTATCCCTTTCCTACTGGTACGCGTTGCTCATAAGTACTTGTTCTTAAATGACAGTTAAATATCTATGCTTTATCCAGCTTGTCTAAAATCTACTAGATCAGCTGCAAAAGAAAGAAATCTTCCAGTACATTAGATTGACATACACATCCTTAGGTATGACAACAGTTCCCTTCGACTTTGGAATAGCGTTCACAACGCACCTACCCAAGAAGAACATGCATGTACATTTGTGTCGGTAACATCTTCTGTTGATTATATGATCGGAGGAGCTATAAATGGAAGAGAAATGCTGTATTCTTTGGTTTTCAGGAATTTTTTTTATTTCTTTTTTCATTATGTGTGGTCTGCACCTCTAGAGATGTGGGTGGTCAATGGACTTCATATTGTCGTAGGACATTTTTGAGGCCATATCACTTATTAGGAACTATCGTGGGGATGGAGCTAATATGGACAGGATGAGCTAGGAGGATGCATACTAATATGTTTGTGTGGAAAGGGTAGTAAGTGAAGGCTCATCAAGGCTGCAACGTTCGTCTGCTCAGATATTTATTTGAAGAACAGTTGGGATGAAACCAGGTGGCCTTCATCTCAACTAACATTCTGAACAAGGTTGCTATTATCTTTTGCTCTACTCTGGGCTTCAGCCATCCTTGATACACTAGCAGGGTCCTGTCTTAGTGTGAGTAGCAGCATTCATGGTGCTGTTAGAGGTACAGGTTGAGAAATGTAGTTAGTGTCATTCAGATTCGATGAGTAGACTGTTGTACTATGAAGTAGCCATAGTTCTTTCTTGCGGTTTTGCTAGCCCGCATGCAATAAAATTCTCTTGCTGCAAGTTCATCTGAGAATGACCTTATGTTGTTTTGCTTGATTTCTATTCGAGCTAGTTTGATGTACAAGCTTTCTGCATTTTGAACTAACTGGCAAAAAAATTTGTGGTCTTATATCTTTTCAAGGACCTAAGTTGGCTCTCCAGTCACAGTGGGGAGGATCTAGCAGAGAATCAGTGCCTCGTAACTTGCGTTTTGGTCGCTGCCCCTCGAGCTCTCAACGGGGACTGAATTGGTCTCATCATGAGATTTTGATCCTTGTTGACTCTATTAAACGTGATGATGTAGCTGCTATGAAACTTGGTTTGTCCAAGAAGAACCGAAGTGCAGAGGACCGATGGGAATCTGTTGCTTCCTACTGCACGCAAAACGATGTACATAAGTCTGCTCAACAATGCTTGCATAAATGGGAAAAAATGAGTTCTTACTTCAAGAAAATTTACGACTATGAAAAACATCATTCCTCTCGCTTTGATAGCTTCTGGAATCTCTCAAGCAATGAGCGGAAAGATCGCTCATTGCCCGTTTCATTCAATCGGGATGTCTACAATGCGATGGCAAGCAAGCTAAGGTTTGATCAGGCTACAAATCCAGGAGACTTACTGATTGACTTTCCACGTGAGTAATTTCTTTTTTTTTGAAAAGTTTTTTTTTGTGATATGGTTCATATCCAGTTAGTCCATTCAATGAGTCTGTCATTAGAATGTTCATAATGATTTGGGTGGCTGGGGTTTCACAGATCATGGAGAGGATCAGCTTAATGGCAACTTCAAGCTGCCACCAACACATGTAGAAACTGACTTGCTATCAGAGTCCTCGGAGCGGCGAGGAAGAAAGCGAAAACCTGATTCAAAAGCATCACCTCTGAAAAAAGGTTCTGTTGAGCAAGCAAAGCAATATTTTGACCACTTCGAGCGTATGGAAAATAAGCGACTGCAGGTGGACAGACAGCGCATTGCTTGTGACGAAAAGCGAAACACATCCATTTGCAGTTTAATTGCTGAGATTGCTATTGGAATGAGAAGTATTGCCAATGCTATTCAATCTAAAAATTGATACCTAATTTGTTCATGTCAGTCAAAAACATATACTTAAGTCCCTTACAGTGTTTCGTTAAAGAGTACAATCAAAGCCAAGGTTGGTGTACTTAATATACATCAGATGCCAATTTTTTTGAAAATATTGGGGTTCGGCCCTTATATCGAATAATTATTACCAATACTTCCCTTGTAGTAGGCTATGAAAGGAATTTGTACACAGAATCAGGACTCAGGACGATCTTTCTGATTGCCAGAAATGTAAAATACTGGCAGGCACAACAGCAGAACTTATTGAACAGATGGCCTTTTGAAAGGTAAAATCCATATGTATGTCTGTATTATCAACAACCTGTAAGATCCTGCTTGTCTTGCTCCTGTTTACATTGCATTTCTTCATACTAGAGGGGCTATCATAGATTCAATAATATTTCATCCTTGAAGCTACCCTAGCTTTTATAATATAAGATTCTTTTAACTCTTGATGTCTTTAAAAGCATTTCTACATTGAGCTTTTGAGCCAAAAGTAATAGCTATTGCTCACCATATAAGTGAAAGTCTGAATGGGTGTGTTCTTACAGGATGATCAGTCAGGCAAAACCGAGGACTGAACCATTTCTGGACAAGCCCTCAACTCCAAGCATGCTTACAAGATATTACTGGTAGCCAAGGTTCATGTCTAATCCTTTTGAGCAAAAGCTTATACATAAGCAAATGGGGTAGGGGTTCCATCTTGAATTACAAATGAGAACAAATCAAATCACGAAGACTGAGGGAAGTTGGCATATGCAAGATTGGAAGAAAAAGCTTCCCAGTTATTGCAGATGCTGAACAAACGAATTGCGATAACCAAATTTTTCCACAAAGCTCTTTTTTCCATTTTCAATGGTGTCTTCTATACAAATAAATAATTTGGTTTCTTATAGGTATAAGATTTCACTTCATCTAGAAACTGATTTCCTAAAGACACTTGAGTTGCACACAAAGTGAGAACAGATGAATTTATAGTTGTGGCAAGTAACAAGATCAACTTCTACTGGCTCAATTCAAAAGAAACATGGATCCTGTTAATCTCATATTCAAGATCGGTACTGGACAAAGTCACATGGATCATGATTGCTTATTGTTGTAGCTAAAAAGTTTATATATATAGATATACTAACAAACTAGAGGCATGAACTTCAGTTGATATTGGTTAAAAGTTTGAAGATTGCAACTTGGAACAATAAAAAGGCCAGAACAATGTATCAGTCACTTGGCTCTCATGCCCACATATAGCAATTATTATTTGGGCCTTTATGTTAGTGTTTGGATGCATGATTCACTTTTTAGTCCATTGAAATGCAAACCTTATAGTTTGGTCCCAAAGAAGCATCATTTATTAGTTATTGTTTAATGTTCAATTACTTGGCTATTTGTGGGTTCCAATTAGGAACTCATTACATTTAAGGTGTACAAATTTATGAAAGCTAATGTGGGCACATGCTTGTGCATGTGACCTACTCCTATTCTTGGGCAAAGTGAATAGGCATGTTGTAGCATTTGAAGTTGATGGTTTTAGACTTTGTGGGTAGACTCCATAAGATTGAAGATTATGATTGCATGCTTCCTTAATTATGTTAGGTATTTTCCTAGACACAATCTTGAAATACTTGGGCTTTTATTAGGTCCTAATAAGGAACATGCATGCCTACTCTCTCCTATAATCATAGATAAGTCAATGGGTACTCCTTTGTGTAGGTGATTTGTTTTAGAGTAGAGCTCTAACTTAATCTCATTAAAAGCTTTATTTGCAAAAACATGTCATTATTTTCAACAATACATATTTTCTTTCTCTTGCATTAATGACAAGAAGTATCTATGAGCAATATACATCAGAGTGCATTTCCTTTGATATATTTGTAGTTATGCGAATACTAGTAGCATACAAGCATTATTTTAGCCATATTTTTGTATTAGAGCATTGTTCTCCAACTTCTTTCATTAGATCTTCCTTACCCAAGGGGGTGGCAGAGTTGGGTAGCTTAACATCCAAAGTTTCTTTGGTCTCAAGTTCGAGCCTCCTCTTGGAAACCAAGAAGCATTAGATCTTCCTTGTATCATCAAGGGTTGGCTGAGTTGGTTAGCTTGGCAATCAAAGTTTCTTTGGTCCTAGATTCAAGCCCCCCAATGCATTACATCTTCCTCCAATAAAACATTCATCTTGTTTGGATTTATCTTCGGAAGGGAGAAAATTTTAATTTGGAAGTTTTTGATTTTGTTTTATTTGGAGTACTTAAAATGTAGAATTAGGCACGTGCATTGGCTTCTCCTTATCAAATTGTTCCATGCAAAGGTAATTGTAAATCAGCCTACAGAAGTAGGGTGCTCAAAATTCTTAATTTTGCAACTTTGAAAATGGTTCTCACATGCTTCTTTGTGTTAGTTCTAGGAAATTTCCACATTATTGAGGGCATCACAATGGGGAAGTACTATTGCAATAGATGACTCGTTGGTAGGAATTGTAGAATTCAAGTTATTGAGAACTCAAATTTTGGTCAGAAGGGACAATTTACCACTTTTATGAGTTGGAGTTTTAGTTATTGCCTTGGAGAGGAAAGAGTGTATGCTCAAGTGGTCAATGGAAGTTTGGAGAGTCTGGTAGAATTTAAAGGACATGTCGATGTTGTTAAGTCATTTCCTTGATAGATGGATGACTCGAGATTATAGTCAAGTTCATAGCTAGGCATGCTATATAAGATTATTTTCTAAGGGTAAGGGATGATATTTGCCAACTATGATTAGTTGCAAAGGTAGTAATGCACACACATTAAATACACAACGTGCACTTTGACCACTCATTTCATGATATTTATGAGGATTTGTAATGCTAAGTTATGAGAGTTTATGAATCATTGTGACATCATGTTGGTATGCAAGTAGAGGTGCATCTTTAGCTCTTTTTTCACATATGGCTATTGTGGTTGTTGTTCTAGTCGTGGAGGTGTTGAAGCACAAATTATTGTTGAAATGTCTTATGAAGATGATTCACTTTCTTGCCTCCTATAGCATGACAAGTAGCTCGATTATGTAGAATTCTTACGTTCTTTCTTATTAGACCTAGAGATTTAATTAAGATCTATGTTGATTTGATGCACAAAAGTGTTGGAAATTAAGCCCACAGTTGCTTCCTTGGAATCATAACTTAGACAGCCAATTTATCTGAAGGACGTCTACAACAGTCTTCTGGCTGGATCTCCAACAAAGAGTAACCAATCCCATCATAATTTTAAGTTCAGATGTTAAGTTTAATAACTTGAAGTCATTGAAGACTTGGCCATCTTCAAGGACTTCCACAAAACTTGCATTTAGAACAAATTTGCAGATTTACATCATTTTTTAAACAGTCTGCAGAAAAACACTAAGTGTCGCAGTTCGCATTTTTCGCACTATTCGAAAACTGCGACACTTACCCTCGACTTCTTCCGTTCAATTATTTTTTGAAGAAGTCAACTTGTTCACAGTTCACCAGTTTAACTATTTTCAACACCTTCACCTCTTTTTTTGGCATTTTTTTGAAAAATGCGAAGAGAGAGAGAATTCCAGAAGGGCCTCTATTTTTAAGGGTTAAACTGCTAAAGACACCTTCGCCAACTTTTAAGGGCACCTTCAACTTGTTTTAAAGGGCACCTTTGGCTTTCCCGAAAAGAGCGAGAGAGTTGAATTGTTAGAGAGATCTTCGCCTTTTTAAGGGCACCTTAAAATTTGTTTAAAAGCACCTTTGGCTTTTTTGCAGAAATCCCGAAAGGAGAGAAAAATGCCAAAGGTTATCTGTTTTTTTTAGAAACTTCTGGAAAGAGAACTTTTTAGAGAGAGAATAGGGTATAGAATCTAGATGGTAGGAGAGAGAAACAAGATGGCAGGAGAGGAAAGCGACGAGAGAGCGTGAGAATTTTTCATTTTTTAGGTTTTTTTTAGGGTTTTATGGTATGGGAGAGAAATAGCGATAAAGTGAGATGTTGGATAATGTAGTGGATGATATTAAAAAGTTTAACGATTAGTCGATAATCAGGAGAATAATCCAACAAGTGCTAATATTTGTGACGTTGCCTACAAGACCAAGATTCCTCAAGAAGATCTATGGCACAAGAGATTGGGCCACCCCAATTTCAAGGCCATGACATCTATGGTCAAACAAGGAAAAGCTATTGGATTTTCAAAGTCTATGTCAAAGGAGCTTCAACCTTGTGAAGCTTGTGCTATTGCCAAATCTCATAGAAGACCTTTTCCAAGATCCAATATCAAGATTCATCATCCTCTTGAGCTAATGCACTCGGATGCTCACTTTTCCTCTTCCAAGAACAAAGGAGGAGCAACTTGCTTTGCAACTTCTATAGATGATTACACAACATTTTCTTGGGTGTATCTCTTGTCTTCCAAATCCATGGTGTTTAATGTCTTCCTTAAATTCAAAGCATTAGTTGAAAATCAATTTTCTTTCAAATTAAAAGCTTTGAGATGTGATGATGGAGGGGAGTATACCTCCAACAAATTTAATGATTATTGTGAGCAAGAGGGAGTGAGGAGAGAGTTTACTTGTTCTTATTCTCCCCAACAAAATGAGGTTGCTGAAAGAAAAAATTCTAAGTGTTGGAGCTACTCTCACTCTTATCAAGCCAAAAGACTAAGTGTCAGCTAAGCTCTCACACTCTCATAGAATGGCTCGAGATCCAAGCTGAATGGCAATGAAGAACAATGATTGGACCACTCTCATCCACCTCTTACATTGATTGGACCACATTCAAACCACCTCTTACTTTGATTGGTGGACCATTTTGGTGCACCTCTTGCTCCTATTGGTCCACATGGCAAAATGACATTATGAGGTGCTTAGTCCTTGCTCTCTACCATCATGACAAGTGTAAGCAACCTATATTAACTCGAGCTAATCTAAGCCATAATTTGGCCAAATCACATATCTACAAGTGTACATGGAGTGGGTGTGGCCTAGCACCCCCAAAAGTCAAATAGCTAGCTTTTACAAATGCATTTATTACTATTTTTGCTAGAGGTAAGTATCGGTAATTTAAGTTATTATGATGATTCATTTGTTTTTTTTAACATTTTAAGTTGCAAGAGCTTACAATATCACATTCACTGTCACATTCACATTCACATTCACATTCACATTCTAATCTGACGATCTTGTAGAACTGCACACTTCATCGGACGATCTAGATGTTCACATTCAATGTTGTTTGCTACTTTCCATGCATGCATGATTACTTACATGTCGGATACTTGGGCCATCAGCCAAGGTCCAAACTTAAAAAGTCGAGGGCATATAATTGGTTTAAACTGTAGAAACTTACAAATCATGTTCAACAATGAAATCAGACACTTAGTCTAGCTTCCCCAAGACGAATAAGCAAGTTCAAGAAATCTTATCCTTCTTCTCGATGCCCTACCTCTGAACATGCACTCAAACTGTTGTTAACTCTCCTTCAACCAAATCAATATCTACTTGTAAGGTGGAAAGACTGCTACCTTGGGAAAAGAAGGCTTCTCACATAAAAGCAAATAGATTGAATGCTTATGATTGAATTCACCTCCTCTTCAATAAAATAAATTACGTGAGAAAAAGTTCATGTTTCATCTTAATCAAACAACAACCATGCATTGGAAAAAGTTCCCTCTCTAATCTGACGATCTTGTAGAACTGCACACTTCATCGGACGATGCATCGTCATCATTCCATTCGTTCCAATGTAGATCAATTCGGAAAAGTTTGATCTGATCTCGCATCTAGTCACTTAATATTCTGTCCAACACGTACAAATACTCATGTCTTGCAATCTATGCCATTTCACTCCCTCTTCTTTCATCTCGTTCTTCATCGTCTGGGATAGTTCAGAACCTTTTCTTAGGCCCTGTGACATCGACCGTTGCATGCTCACATACTGGTTGGATGTTTACCGAGTAAAGTGAGATGTTTCTTCTTTTGGTGCTATAGTAGGCAGCCCGAACTCTGCTACTACAACTATTTGAGACAACATCATGATATTCAGTGGCGTTAGAAGATGTAGACTCTAAGAATTGGTTATTGCACCAATTTTTTGGATCAGACATCTCACTTGAGCATAAGTTCGCAATAGCTGTATTTACACCAAGTCGATATGGCTGATCTACCTCAACTTCTGGCCTTAGTCCTAGCTTTGTGTTGCAAGCCTAAAGATGTGCAACAATCTGCGCTTGTATCCGACGAAGAGTCAGAGAAGACAACCTTTTCTTGCAGCTGATTGATTGAATCATCAGATTCACCATCACAACACTCAAAATTCACACTAACATAGACGAAGAAGAAGTATCGCCTATATCGCCAATAGAGATTGGTCCTGAATCTGTAGCTTTGCATTGCGGCCTCGCAACTAAGCTTGAAAACGATGAAGCGTTGTAGAAGAAAGGCGTGGCGGCTTTTCCATAACTCCTCCTTTTGTGGGTGATTAAGTAAATGATTGATCACAGGCTTCTAGCCAGCTAGCTATGCAATGAAAACAACAAAAAATGATTGATGTTGATCGAAGAAAATGAGTAGAAAAACGTTGGCTTTCTTCCAAACTCCAGTCAATTGCCTTTGCAAGGCAAGGCAAAAAAAGAGCTTGTCACATTGTGTGGGAAACCATGATCTAGGATCTATTCAAAGAGAATTGAAGATCTTCTTGCCATGCAATGGTTACTTGCACTAGTATGGGATTTAATGCAACCTAGCACCAACAAGCTTGGTGTTGCAGAGAACTTGTGAGAGTTTGTGTACTTAAAATCAAAACATCCATTCAAGGACATGCTAAATTTGTTTCCCTTTTATGGGCCCTTGCCATAATAAAATTCTCATAATCAAACTATTATTTTGCATGATCATGCAATAGTGTTTACATCATAGCTAAGGAGAAAAATAGTGGAATCATTCATAGCAAGACTCAAATTCAGTCCACTTGGGGCTATTTTAGCTAGTATAGAAGCTATATGTGCTTTGAAGTGTATAATAAATTGTTTGTTGAAATAATGCTCTGTAAAGAAAGAAAAAGCCTGTTTTTATAAAAGGATGATTGCTAGATTATGCAAAGTATGATTGCTAGATTATGCAAGCTTGAATAGCTATAGTTAAGATAGTCTAAGGAACCATGATCTAAGACTAAATGATGACTAAAGATCTTGTTGTCATGCGATGGCTGCATGCTTGTAATTATCTATGTTGTTACAACAAGGAAATTAATGAATAAATAAATATATGAAAAATGTCATTTTTGGATCAAAATACTATAGAGATTTATTAAATTTTCAAATTATTTTTTAAGGGACAAAAAAATATTGCATTCCAATTTAAATTAGGTCAAAATTCTTTTTAAAAAAAAATTAGTGGCTTTTTATAGGTAGGCTCTTTTTGGCTATGTAACATGACCATTGGCTAACTGTTGAGACTTGATGAATCAAAGATAACTTACCTTCTTCTTCTTTTTCTCTTCTTACAAGTGTCTATCATTTTACATGGTTGGTCCAAGCATGTTCAAGCAAGTTCCTTCGCCTTTTTCTCTCTTTGCTCCTTTGCACTCCCATGTTCAATTGTCCACTCCTTTTTGTAGCCATGTGTCACATAAGCAGCTCTACCTTCATAGCCAGTCAACTTAAAGCAGGACATATTAGTCAACGTTCTCAATATACATTCTCTCTTTCTCTCTCTCTCTCTCTCTCTCTCTCTCTCTCTCTCTCTCTCTCTCTCTCTCTCTCTCTCTCTCTCTCTCTCTCTCTCTCTCTCTCTCTCTCTCTCTCTCTCTCTCTCTCTCTCTCTCTCTCTAACAATATAGCAACACACACATCCTTCTTATCAGCTGTAACCATGTAAAAGCATTTATTTATCAGTAACTTCCTCCTAGCCAGTAAAACACATCTAGAACTATGTAATGTTCTATACTATAACCATATAACTATAACTATGTAACTATAACTATAAATATTTAATGACATTTCACAAAATACCACAACACATATTAAAGTACATTTATCATTAAATCTCCATTATGCATTTTGGAAAAAACTTTTAAAAACATCTCACATAATTTGAACCAAAAAATAGCATCGCACATAATTTAAACCAAAAAATAGCATTTACATGACAACCTATATTCTACAAGTAAAATGAAAATAATCTGCCGCACTTAAAGAGAAGGTCGTTCAAGCTATTTCGAACTCACAGTCACTAGATTCTACATCTCCTAAATAATTTTTGTTTCATTCATTGGCTTGTACATTGCAACCTTCATCATCATATTCATCGTCTACGTCAGACATGTCATAGCTGCCTTTCTTATCTTCACCTTCTCTATTTATTGTATTTGCTATCAAACCTTGGTACACACTGGTTGAAATATTGAAAATCTACATTCTTTGAAAGAAAATTATCATCATCTAATGTTACCACCATTGGCATTCCCATAGCTTTCCAAACAACTGTGGCCCTAGTAATCTCCATTATTTTCCCTTGGTATGGAGTCACCCACATTGCTCTTGGATAATATTTTTCAGTCCTTAACATTGCTAGAATTGTGTTATGTCCATGTCTTGTATATAGGATTCGGCATAATCCTAGACTTGGATATCCGGTACTCCAGTGTACAAGATTATTAGTTACGCCACGTCATTCCGCTAGGGCAGAAATGTATTTAATAACCTTGTGAGGGCCCAGGGCTCTGATAGCACTGTAATGATCGCCAAGTAAAGATCTACCTAGATCCTGTTGCATGCAACCAAAAGGAAACATGTGGAGCTTTTGCATGGTGATTGACTGCTTTTGCTGCAAGAATGGGAGATTAAATGCTTTTGGCTTGGAATAGCGGATTCTATAGGGAATATTCCCCAGATTTTGGGGCTTATATATATTGCAGAAACTCGCCCTACTCCTCTTCTTTCCAAGAGCCAAGATCCTCTCCTCTCTTGGATTTAGTCACCATGGCTCGAGGGTGAAGCGGTTGAGGATTTGACTATCCATTTCTTGTTGCTCCAATAACAATCTCTTGATCCAAAGCACTACTTTGGTAGTTGTGGTGAGTGCTTTGTACTCGGCCCCACATGAAGAAAGAGATAAAGTATCTTGCTTTTTGGAAAGCCAAGATTTTAAATTGCCTCCAAGAAATATAGTGTATGCACTAATGGACTTTCGATCCATCACATCACTTGCAAAATCTGAATCCGAATAGCCAACAATGGATAGATCTTCACTTTTATAAAGTAGACCATAATCACAAGATGAAGATACATATCTAACTAATCCTTTTGGCCATCTTCCAATGATGGATCTTGGGATCTTGCACAAATGACTCAATTTGTGCACACAAAAACTCAAATAGAGCCTAGTAATGGTAAGCCAAATTAAGGAGCCTATAAGACTCCTAAAAAGTGTGATGTCCTCGAAGGATCTTTCATCACCTTTATTAGGACCTTTCACAATTTGCTCCATTGGAGTATCTATGCTCTTAGAATTTTCCATATGGAGTTTTTTTTAACATAGAATGAGCATATCTAGATTGACATATAAAAACATAATCTTCATGAAAGTCAATCTCTAGGCCTAGTATGTAATGGATCTCTCCTAGATCTTGCATTTTAAACTCACATCTTGATACAACTTCCACAAAGAAAAATGTCATCGACATAAATTAGAAGAATGACAATATTACTATCAACAAGCTTTAAACACATGGAAGGATCATAGTCACTAAGGACAAAGAAAAGTGTTGAGTCTTGAATACCATGATCTTGGTGCTTGCTTTAGTCCATAAAGACTTTTGAAGAGCAAGCACACTTTGGACTCATCATTGATGAATCCTTGAGGTTGTTCCATACTCCTCCTCAAGATAACCATTTAAAAAAGCATTGGATACATCTAATTGGAACACCTTCCATTTGAGAAAACAAGCAAGGGAAATAAGAATTCTTATTGTCACCATCTTTGCAACGGGTGCAAAGGTCTCCTCATAGTCAAGGCCGTGGATTTGAGCAAATCCTTTGGCACATAATCTTGCCTTGAACTTGTTGATGGTGCCATCATGATTGTACTTGATCCGAAATACCCACTTGCAACCAACCACATGCTTGTTGGATGGTGGATCCACAAGCTCCCAAGTATTGTTGGTGATCAATGCATCATACCCTTGCTTCATGGCATCATACCACTCCTTGGTATTGAGTGCCTCTTGTACATTCTTTGGTTCTTCATGAGAAACAAAAAAAACATAATTAATGGAATCAAGATCCACTTGCTTGCCTTTATCAACATATGAGAGCCTCTTAGGCTCGGATCTATCTCTCATGGATCTTCTTGGTGAAAAAATCCGAGGAGAATCCTCTTCGAATCTCGACCCCATCACATGATAATTGTCTTCAATAGCAATAGTTGGTGATGCATCCATAGATGGCTTGATCTTGGCCCCTTCAAAAGATGAATGTTGATCTTCATGAAAAATAGCATTTCTACTTTCAATAACTTGAGAAGTAGAGAGCAGAAAGGCTCTATAAGCCTTTTTGGTGGATGAGTATCCAACCACGATCCCTTTGCAAGAACTAGGATCATCCTTCTTCCTTGTTTCCAAGGGAATATGGGCAAAGCATATGCATCCAAAAACTCTAAGGTGATCAACCTTAGGCTTCTTCAAATATAGAATCTCATATGGTGACTTTCTTCCAAGAGCAATATGTGGAAGTCTATTGCAAAGATAACTTGCACAACTTATGGCTTCTCCCCAGAAGTGTTTTGGCAAAGATGCCTCAATTCTCAAAGCTTTTGCACATTCACATAGGGATCTATTCTTTCTCTTGGCCACTCCATTTTGAGATGGAGAGTAGGCACAAGAGAATTCCCTTCTAATGCCTTCAAGCTCACTATAGTCATAGAATTTATTGGAGATATACTCTCCACCTCCATCACATCTAAGAGCTTTAATCTTCAATGAGAATTGCTTCTCAACATAAGCTTTGAAAATAAGGAAATGATCAAACACCATAGATTTAGAAGCAAGAAGATATATCCAAGTGAATATTGTGAAATCATCAATGAAAGTAACAAAACAAGTGGCTCCTCCCTTGATTATAGTTGATGAGAAATGCACATCCGAGTGGATCAAATCCAAAGGATGCTTACTCTTGATAGAAGATCTTTAAAATGGCTTCTTGTGAGATTTAGCAATAGCACAAGCCTCACATGGCTTGATCTCCTTGGAAATGACTTTGGCAAGCCAATAGCTTTGGCTTCTTTAATCATAGAGAGCATGGATTTGTAGTTGGGATGTCCCAACCTCCTATGCCATAACTCCTCCATAGATAGCTTGTTCACAAGAGCAACAGTACAAGCATTTACACATTCTCTTGGATCTAGTTTATATATGCCTCCAAATCTAGATCCTAGTGCAAGTATCTCATCATTCTTCTTGATAGTACAAGTATCAACATTGAATTTCACATCAAGGCCATTATCAAGAAATTGGCCAATACTAATAAGATTCTTTGTAAGCTTGGTTACAAAAAAGAACTTTAGTAAGATACAGAACTTTTGAAGATGCAAGCTTTAAGGGAATATTCGAGATCTGAGTCAGGCTGACTGAGTGCCTCTTGAACAGACGTCGTCGGTTCTTGAACAAGATAGGCTACAGACTCGTCGATATACCGGTTAGGTTGTTTGCTAGTCCTTGAAGATCTTCTGAGTAATACAAGGAGTTGATTATTTCCATCCTACTGTAGTTGCTGAACCGCAACATCATCATCTTCTAACCCGCCGTTGATTCGTTGTTCGTCGGAAGTAGAAGAGCTTGGACCTTCAATGGGAATAGTCACCTGCGGAACTAGAAAGTTCAAAGCGTCAGGAGAATTTGACTGGTCGGCTACGTGGGAACTCCTGTTGTCTTGCCCTTGAGTATCAGCTCCCGTTGTCTTGCCTGTGTCTTGCACTTGAGTATCAGCTCCTTGTGGATGGAGGCTGCCTGTGCAACATCGAATATAGGTGGTATTGGAATTACCACCGAGTCTAGTTGAGGTTTTTGCTCCAGGAGTCTCTGACATGCCTTGAGGGCCTGTTTTTCATGGGCCATCTCTTGGTTGGCACTTGCGTGGTAGTGATCGAATTCAGCTTGGTAGTTGTTCAACGTTTGGCTGTTACCCTGCACCTGCTGCCGATAGAGGTCCATTTCTGCTTGTGTAAGAGGCCAATTGGCAGGTGCCGGTTGAGCTAACCACGTGGCCTTTTTTTGTTGTAAGTCTTGCACCAGTGTTGGGTGGGTATCACTATTTTAAATATTAGCCCGGTCATGGTATTGGAGTACTTCGTATTTTTTAAAACCAGGCGGATCTATGTTATTAAAGAAAATAAGTTTTCTATTACCAATCGGGTATGGACAGACAGATATTTTACAAACTTCAAATTGGTATGGATCGAACTGGTATTGCAAAGGTAATACCAGCCGGTCATAAACCCGGTAAAGATAGTTAGAAATTTATTGTTAAAAAAATAAAATGGTGCAATGAAAGCACTGTGCTTATACTTACAAGTTACAAGCCCTGTTCTTGTCTAAAAAAGGAGGCATTTGATGGAGTTTTGCTGATTCATTTTGAATATTATTTATGAGCTCGACTTGATTAATTTATTACGTGCAATTAATTTATCCCGAATTTAACAAATTTAGCTAGGCATTTTCTCTCTATCTAATTATGCTGATAGGCATCATTTATACTTGCTCAGATTTAGGAGTTAAACTCAATGCTTCAAAGAGAATGTGGTTTATGCAGTTTTTTGGCATAGTTAGTTACAATTTCAGGGGCATTGAAGCTGGATTCAAGGAAAGATATTCTTATAAAGTTTGAAGGTACTACTAAGTCATGTACATTTACATGCAAGATAATTAATTATTTTGGACAGCATCACTGTAACACTTCCAGTTTAAAGCACTTTCATCTCCTTTAGCAACAACTTCAACCGACTAAAGCTCATCACCCAAATTGACTACTACAAGTAGTAAATTCAAACAGAAATGCAAAATGCAAATTTCAAACATTATACTTCAAATTTCTTTTGGAAACATTTCTCATTACTTGGGTACAGAATTCAAGAAAAAAATAGCTAGCTAATGCTATTCATCAATTGTAACTTTTTTATGTATATTGTGTACTCATCTTTCAGCACATAGCTTGAAAGAGACAACAAAGCATGCTTTATCATTTGTCTCATTTAACAAATTCTGCTTTGTCAATCTCCCATATGAAAATATTTATTGGAACTACCAATTGCTGATTTTCAGTTACATTGCGGTCAATTTACCAGTATGAAATAACACATTTTACAGCCACTTTGTTAGCTTGTACAAATTATTTTGTAGCCCATTTCAAGGCCATGTGAATCACTTGTATTTGAGAAATCTATCAGCCTTGACTATGCTAATTTTACAATCATTGCTCCCTGCATAACGAGGACTAAAAAATGCAGCCAATGTCCAAAATACAGCCAGCCAATATTAGATTAATCGAGCACTTTAAAAACAGATTGTCAAACCTTTCAAGTGTAACCAACCCAAAATTGACATTGAAAAACAAACGGTTTAACCTTCTAAGTGTTGTCGGCCCAAACTTGACAAAACAAAAGGATAAGGACATTGTTTTAAAACATTTTTAATGCATCTACAAGCCTTCTAAGTTGCACACAAGGGTAAAGCACGCTATTTGGGACTTAGTTTTTATTTTGCTGATTAAGCCTGGCAAGCCTGGTAGAATGGTAGGCTGCTCTTGTACTTGACTCTTGAGACGTTTGAAGTGCTCAATGTAGTTTCGTACTTTTTCGTCCTTTGTCATCTTGATGTTAATTAATTTGACAAAGGGGATTTCAATCAAACGAAATAGTTTCAAACGTTTGATGAAGGACTCTTTCAAGATAGACCAATCAAGTTTATCTTCATGATCCAGGTTGAGAAACCATTCTCCTAGTTTACCTGCTTCACCAAAGGCATTATAAAATTCTCATTTTAGGGCCTGCAAAAGAACTACGCTTCTTTAACAAGAAAACTCTTCTGTACAACCATTGATCTAACTTGCAATATTATAAAAGCATAATGTTTTTTTCTTGTATTCGTGTGGTATAGTTGTCCTTTTAATGCAGCCATCAAAATAATAAATATACATGCTAAACAATTTTTACTGTGTTTTGGCTTTCAACTACTTTTCTAAGACTAGGAAATGTGAAATCGCTATACAAAAATCTTTATATATAATATGCAGCAAACAAAAATCTACATTCACAAAACATTGAAGAACTCTTTAATCCCCTGCTTTGCAACATTGAAATCAATTCGCACATCATCCAGCCAATTTTTGAGAATGAGCACCAAATTGTCGAGGTTCTCAATGCCAAGTCGGCATCGCCGCAAGCTAGTGATTATTCCAGTAGTGCTGAACATGCGCTCCGTCTCAATTTGTGAGCCCACAATCCCCAAAATCTGTCTTGCAAGGAAAGCCACATTGGGGAATTGCACTTGATGTGGACCTTCCACCACCCCAAAGCACACTTGCACTCGTCAGGATTTACAATAAGCCGACGATACATGGATAATTCAGATTTGAGAAGCCCAATAGTAGCCTTCTCATTTGAAGCAGTTGCACCAAACCAAGAGTTTTCGAGTGGCAGATATTTTGGAGGGGGGATTTCACATCGGCTTGGATTCAAGTGCTTAAATATCATAATCAAAAGTGAATTACCACATGACTATCATATTATGCAACCACCTGCATTGCTCTTTCCTTGCCCACATACTGGCTAATTAGATTTAGGCCCTTGTACCGAGGATCGAGCATTTTTGAATGGCGCTTGAGCTAGAACTGGATTAAAAATATCATAGTTCAGTCTTGTTGGTCTCCTAGCTCTCTGGCACACATCACACTTCTTCAAGTATTCATCTGCATCTTTATAAATCGTTGGCCGCCAGCACCCAGATTGCAAGATCTTGCGAACCGTAATGTCGGATGCAAAATGACCACCACCCATGCCTTCATGTGAAATTGAAATTATTTGGGTGGCCTCGTGTGGAAGAATACACCTTCGAAGAATACCATCTGGTCCTTGCATTAAATATTCAAGTATATCTGCGGCCCATTCCAGTACAATGTCAACATAAAACAAGGCAGCGTCATATAGTTCATTATTAGATAGGGCTGCAGTTTCCTTCCCCTTGATTCGCGACACATGATCTGCCATATAATGCTAGTTTCCCTTGCAAACCACTATCCGTCCTTGCAGGTCCTTCAAAGACTTGTTCTATTGGTTTCTGACTTTGATCAGGTTCTCGTTGAGCTTGCGGCATCATGATTACTACGTCGTCTAAGCTATAGTTCTTGAAGGTTTATGGCATCTCGTGAATTGGCGTTCGACGGGATTCCTCCTTCAGCAAGTCGATCTTAGCCCGACTTATAACCTTTGGATTATCTGTCACCTGTGAGGAAGATGACACTACGTCTGGGTCCCCATTCAAACCGACTTCAAGGAGTCCAACACTTTTTTTTTTCTTTTTTGCTCATGTAGTTGGGTCCATCCTTGTTATCTTTTTTAGGAACTGTGTGATATTTGCTTAGTGATTGCGAATATCAATATCCACACTGAATCTAAAAATATCTCTTCTGGCCCGTACCATTGCTGCTACTCAAGTTGAGATGATGCTGGTGTTTCATGCTCCACCGTTGCTAAATTCACATGAGCCACTTGGTTTTTAGCTGGCCTTGGTGGTGCAGGTAAGGCCATGCATTGTTGATTGTTCGACGCATCATACCTCGGTGCCGCATTGGATGTCCCTTGATGATAAGGATAAGAGGTTTGATAGGGATTTCTCTTCTATTGTATAATCTGGGGGTTAAATGGGTAAAATGTCATCTCTTGCGATGATGCGTTGCAAGATGGCAAAATCTCTGTGTCAATCTAAAGTTTTGCTTTAATACTAGACACTCATTGGCTGTATGGTTCTGAGTGCAAACTGAGCACCATACATTTTCTTGGTGAGGGTACTATAGCTGGTTCTGTTTCAGTGGATTTGAAATTGGTGCTACAACTCCTTGCAAGGCCTTCGGTTTCTGATCAAATTGCACCATCAGTTGTTTCATCTGCTGCTTCTGTAACTTCGTCATTTGTTCCATTAGCAGATCTGTTGATATACTGGAAGCGTTGGATGATGATGCTATCGAAGGAGTGGGATTATAGGTGGTCAGATATAATTCATCATCTGAACCCTCATCTTCTTTCCTAATGGCATCTTCCATTGCTTCTTGTAACGTAGTGTACTACTCCCGTCTTTTAAGTTCTCTTCTGATACTACGCGGCAACCCTGCAAAGAACCACATAATAATCGCATGATTGGGAGTTAGGGCTGCGTTGCATTCATATCTTAAGTGTTTGACCCGTTCTATATAGTCCATGACCCTTTCTCTTTTTCCCTTTTTCACTTTGCTCAGTAGGAGAAACATATTTTCCAAGAACTTTCTTGATTTAAAGCGCGTGATAAGAGCCACTTTAACCGCTTCCCGAGTGATTTTTTCTTCTTTCGATAGGTTGAAGAACCAACCAGAGACATCGGGGACAACATCAATTTCTCTGCCAGTGTCCGTTCACCGTAAATTTCACATGCTTGCTTGTAGATATGGAGAAATCTGATAGGATCTGACGACCCACCATATTTAGGTATTTCCATATGTGGTGCCCTCCAAACTATGGGCTCACTGGAATCAAACTAACTCTCGCAGACTCTTCTGTGTCCTTGTCTCACTGAGATGGAACCCCAAAATTCTCTGCGAAGGTTGCCTACCAGTAGAACTCCAAAATTTGATGTCTGCGAGGGTTCTCAGCTCATTTCCCATCTTTTTTTCCTTGGAAACCTTCACAGGGGCACTTTCTCTAGGAATGAACCTTTGCAGCCTTCTCCGTGTCCTTGTCTCATTGAGATGGAACTTCACAGGGCTCTACAAAGGTTGGTTCACTGTTTTGAATTTTTTTTTTGGTTTTTTATAAGGGTTTTTTGAAATTTTTATGATTTTTCTTTGATTTTTCAAGATCTGCTTTGAACTGACTCTCACAGGCTTTTATGCATGTCAGGGAGACTACTCTCGCAGGCTTCTAGTCAATGCCTATAGGGGAGTTGGGACCTTGCATTACTATATGAACAGGATGGTCTTAGGTCTATATAAGGAGGACAAACTCGCCCTACTCCATCGTTGTTTGGTTGATTCATTGCCAGGACCTCTCTCTACTCTCATGCTTCCTAATCCTTGGCTTGAGGGTAAAGCTTCTAAAGGTTGATTGGTTGTTTCTACTTGGTTGGGTGGTTTCTCCATAGTTTGTTCTTTATTTTGTTGTCTTGTAAGTAGGATCTTGTGGAGCTTTCCCTTTACAATAGGGGTCTCAACTAGCAAAGAAATAAGAAGATTGTGGAATACTATACTATTTTAGATGGATCGTTGTTTCAGAATGGAAAGGTTTGTGTTCCTGGTCACTGATGAGCTCAAAAACAAGATTTTGTTTGAATGTCATGACATACCTTGTGCATATACATAAGACTCTTGACTTGGACAAAAAAGAGTTTTATTGGCCAAAACTCAAGCCATACGTCGAGTTATATGTGATTAAATGCAAGCCCTGTCAACTAGCTTAGTTCTTCTAATCACCCTAAATCAAATGGCCAGACGGAAAAGACTAATCAGACTATGAAAGATATATTGAGGTCATATATTTCTCACAGGAAATCTCATTGGGAAGATTATCTTCCTTTAATTGAGTTTGCATACAATAGTAGAAAGCATTCTACTACAAGTTATAGTCCTTTCATGCTAATTAGATAATCCTTAACCAAAATGTCGTAGAAGTTTAAATGTATCTCGTTTCTGTCAGGTTTCTTGCTTGCAAGATCAACATCTCATAAATCAATCATGCACCTTCCACATTATTGTATGGCTACCCATGATCGAGATAGCTAGTGATTGGATCGAGTGAATAATCGAATTGAACAATAGCGAATCGAATCGAATAAGCGAGCAATTGGACAATGTCAATCAATCATATACTAGCACACCATTGATCAACATCTTTATTACAATGCTAAATGATATTTCAACTAATTCCTATGATTTCATATAAGATTATATAGGTCACACACCAGCAATTAAAAAGATATATCATATAGGTCACATATCACTAAGGTCTTCAATATAACATAAATGCTTTTGATTATGAATCTAAATGACCCCATGCAACCATTTAAGAGGTCACACAACAAAAACAAAAAATTTCACTTTGACCATATAATTATGTCATGAAATTATATCAAATCTATGACACCTAGATTATTAACAAATTAAATTTTGTATGCCATCATCAATTTGACATAATATTATGTCATAAAGTCTTGAAAAACTTGTCAATTACTTGTTTAATAAAAATATGTATTATCTTTGTATTTCATGATTTTGTCTTGTATGTCAAATCTCAAAAAAATAAAATTTATAACAATATAAAACTAGTTTTAACAATTAACTACTATCGTAATGATCCCTGATTTGATTTTTTATGTTCCATCATATTAAAAAATATATTTTATGTTTTTTTAATGTCAAATTTTACAATAAAATATTTTCATAAAATCTAGAAAAAATTATGGCCTGCATGACATTTAAAGCATGCAAGCCCATGTGGGGGACCCTCCCACGTGCGAAGAGGGAAAAAAATTCCGCATGGAACATCCATGCCTGGATAGCTCGTGGATTATCCACGCATGGAGACCTTATGCATGGATAATCCACACGAAACTTGAATGTCCATAAAGCCAGATTTCCACGAGCATTTTGGTCCTCTTCTTTTGCTTTCAAGTTTAGTGCTCTTCCTAATCTATTGTTTAGTGCTCTTGCTTGCTATTGTTCTTCCAAGCTCTATAGATCTTGCTTGCTATTGATTTTGCTTGCTCTTGCTTGCTAGTGATCTTGCTCTTGCTATTGCTTGCAAGCTCTTGCTAATCTATTGATCTTTCTTGCTTGCTCTTGCTTGCTATTGATCTTGCTCTTGCTATTGCTCCCTTATCTTTGCTTACTCAGTCATGCGAAGGTTGGTTCCCACTGGTTTGGTGAGAACAAAATCTGAATGCAGATTTGAACGTTTTTATGGGTTTTCCAAGGTTTTTGGTTGGATGTCAAGCCCTTAGAGGCTGTTTTGGGTCTTCACTACCCTCTCACACCTCCTCTACTAGCTATGAATAGTCCAAGCACAAGAAAGTAAAACAAACAAGCTAACTCTACCCAAAATCCACCTAAAAACACTCTAGAAAAGCAAAAACAACTAAAAATACAACTAAACTAGTTAGTGAAACCTATCCCCGACAATGGCACCACTGTAGGGAGTGTAGATATAATCGGTGAGCAGCCCTTCCACCTATCAAAGAGGGTTAGATCACTGGATAGGTACCTAATGTGAAAAAGGCAAAAATAAGCTTGGTAGAGGCCAAAAATCTTGTATATAGATGATTACACATGTGTGGAGCCTGTTCCCACATGTGAAAATAATGTACTTGTCATGTACCATAATCATATAGGTTGTACATATGATTTAATTCAAGTTCTAGTGGCTAAAGAGGCCAAAAACTAGTTTTCTAGACATATGACACATGGCATCAATCTATTGATTGCATGAGCCACATCCTTTGGTTAGGTGTCATATCACATGTGTAGAGGACAGATCACATGTGTGGAATAAGCTGAAGTAGGCGAATTTTGACTTCTAGAAGATTTCCAAGTAGATCTCCATATAGAAGGAAAATGGACCAAAAGTGCTCAAAATAGAAGGTTTTGTCCAAGTGTCAGTTTTGCATGATGAATCATCATATGACAAAGCACCTTCACACATGTGGGATCATAGGGATGATCAGTACCACGAGATCCCACTTATTGTATATATAGAGCCACATTTGGCCATAATCAATGTGAGACACCAATCTTGGTTTTGGAAGCAATTTTGAGTGATTCTCTCCATGTGTCTACATTTGTTTTGATTGTTTTGAGGTTCTATCAATGTGTACTTGATTTTCAGGTTGGAGTCCATACCCTGACAGGGTTTCACACGTGTGAAACTAGCAAGTACATTTACCTTCAATAAATGATTGTTCTTGTTTGGATTTTATGTCTAGAATTGATCTAGATTGATTTTAATCTTATGTAGATTGATAGATCAAGTAAATCTAACATCCAATCCCTCTTGAGGATCAGATTAGGATCCACTCGTGGTCCTTTTTGTACTTTTTCCACACCTAATTATGTCAAGATGATAGTTTTAGATGCTTCCTACTCTTTTTCTTAAGACTACCACCCTTTAACACTACCCTTCCCTACACTAACCACACACATATCATGATTTAGAGTGAAGGAGGAAGAGAAGAAGAGAAGATAGGTAGATAGATAGATAGAAGAAGTAGAGCAAGAGAGAGAGAAAGAGAGGGAGAGGGGAGGTTAGCTCATTTGCTCATTGTGCATGCTAATGGAGAAATATTAACTAATGAAACAAGAACATGGAAACTAGAGAGCAAAAGCAAGACACACAAGAGCATTAGCAAGTATTGAATAGCAAATGAGATGCTTCTTTCCAAAATAGTAGAGTTTCCTCCTTTCATTAACCATGAAACTGTGATACAAATGGTGTCTTTTTATGGATGGGGAAGGCCCTTCCCCTTTCTCCTATTGGCTATTCCAAGGAAGGTGGGATTGAAATCCACACCCTTCATCAAAACCACAAACTAATCAATGGTGGAGAGAAAAACACACTTCACCTACCACCAATTGACTTTGACTAATTAATCAAACTTAGGAACTTAAGTTTAAGCTTAACTTTGGCCTTCTAATATTATTTTTAATTACATGGCCCAAAGTCAAGTTTATGTCCGAAATTATTTATTTACAAGTGCTCATTGGGTCATGGACTTACGCCCACAAGATGCCATGACCCTCACAACTATTTCTATTTTTCCAACTTTATTTATTTATAGAGTGGTGGGAATACCCCCAACAATGATGTGTGGGATGTGACTTCCAAGCTACATCTCATAAGTATGTTCTTCTCCCTCAGGATGGCCAATGATGTGATTCGCTACACATCAACCAGCCCAAAAACTTCCTACAACAGATGGTCATTTTTGGATCATTCATAGACAATCAAGACGCAGAGATGACACTACTATCGAGTCTACCATCCGCATATGAAAATTGGGTGAGGATCATCATGACTCACTCAGATTTGACTCTATCAAGAGTCATTACTATGTTGTTGTAGGAAGAGAATCAAAGGAATGGATCCTCCAGTTTCTCGAATGTAGACTCTCACGCCCTTTATGCAAATAGAAGCTCGAACAACAAGAAGAATAAAGGCTTGAAACAACACGAGTCGAATCAGAAGCCAACACACAATCAAGAGCAGTCGACAAATCCATCGACAAAGAAGATGTTTTGCAAGTACTTGAAGTGCACCAACCATGAGATTCAAGATTGTTGCACACTAAAAGCCAAACACAACAACAATGTCCAATCGAATCAACAAGTGAACACAGCTGCAGAAACATCACATACCCCTAGTCAAGAAGTGGATCATGATAAGTTCATGACGAATTATCAAAAAGCATCCAATGACAATTTCTGGTTTCTTCATTCCAGAGCCACTCAACATATGACAAGCCATGTAGGCTGCTTCCAATTCTATATGTCTTACATGGTTGAAAAGGTACGTTCACCTTGGCGACAATAGCACTCATGATATCTAAGGTGAAGGCACTATAAGATTAAACTTCTCGAATGATCGATTCAAACACCTACGCACAGATCCTGAAAGACACAAGGAAGAAATTGGACTTCCAAAGTCTCAAATCCATCCACATTGGTTATGTTTCTTTAGATAATACCTACAAGCTATGATGTTAATACCTCAAAGATATTATTTAGTAGGGATGTTAGCTTTATCGAGGATCGGTTCATTGACTTGAAAGAGTTAGTTTCGAGCATGTGGTTACTACCACAATTGTCATGTGCTCTCCAACATGACTCGATTCTTCACCTCTGATGCTCCATATTTAATATACTCATCCCTTACCTTATCTATATCATCTTGACTAACACCATGGATCACACACTAGAAGTGCTCTTTACCCAAATCCTTCATACATTAGCCTATCATACCATGCCAGGTATGCATGCCTTTTTTACGAAGAAACCTACATAATACTAAATTACCAGGTGGACTACCCTTTGAGCAACCTAGACACTGCTTGGTTCAATGATTTACTTTCAAGACACTAGATGCAAAACACTTGTAGATCATCTGAAAATGCAAATGCATCAAACTCCCACCTCTCTCTAAAGAACATCCCTTGCTATGCACTCAGCGTTAAGAAATTTGTCGATCACATCCAACAACGTAGAATCAACATCAAGTTTTGCTACTCCATTTGTGATACTCAATTCAAGCACCTTTTCTGGTTTTTCATACTTTCTCACTAATGAAAAAGGTGTGTAATTCTTTTCCTTGGAACCATTGCCTTGCTGATTGTGTGGCATTCCATCACCAATGTAGATGTTTGACGTTGTTTTCCCATTCCAAGAATCTACACAAATGTCCTAGAAATAGTCAACCGTACATGTAGAGAAACATCAGTGATGTCAAATGAGGTAGCAACGCCAGAGGAGCAAGCGAACTAGCAGGTACCAATGTTAGAAGAAGAGCAAAAGAGACTTGTAGGCAGCAATGTCAAGGCAAAAGCAGAGGAAGAGTAGTAGCTACCAACATCAAAGAAAGACCTATGAGCACCAATGCAGAGGAAGAGCAGAGATTTGCATCCCACAATGTCATGCTTGATTCTTAGACCAATAGTCTTGAAGCAAACAAAAACAATGTTTCAAAACTAAACAAAGGATTCATTGAAAATGAAAATGTAATTAGATGATTCCAAAACTCTCTCTCTCTCTCTCTCTCTCTCTCTCTCTCTCTCTCTCTCTCTCTCTCTCTCTCTCTCTCTCTCTCTCTCTCTCTCTCTCTCTCTCTCTCTCTCTCTCTCTCTCTCTCTCTCTCTCTCTCTCTCTCTCTCTCTCTCTCTCTCTCTCTCTCTCTCTCTCTCTCAGGGAACTCTTGATATTTGCTATTAGAAAATGAACCCAAAAGACACAAAATACAAATTTAAGGGGACTTTTTATTATTTTTTGCCCATTTGGCACATGGCTATTGGCTAATCTTTGAATTAAAGAGTCAAAGATAATTTTCTCTTTCTTTTCCTTCTTGAAAGTATTTATAATTCTACATGGCATTTTGACATATAAATAAATTGTTTTTCCATAACAAGAGTCACGTTCAGCATGTTGAAAAACTTCTAGTGCTTGATCCTGGGAAGCGCTTTGGTGAAGATGTCTGCGGCCATTTCTGTTGTGGAGCAGTATTGAATGATCACTTGCCTTGAGAAAACTTTCTCCCGAATGAAATGATACTGGATTTCTATGTGCTTGGATTTGCCATAAAATCTAGGATTCAGTGACAGTGAAATACAGCTCAAGTTGTCACACAGAATGGCGGTAGCATTGAACTGAGTGTGACGTAAGTCGTGAAGTAATAATCTGATCCTTACAGTTTCTTTTGAAGCTTGGCATGCTGCGATGTACTCTGCCTTTGTCGAAGAAAGCGCAAATGATTTATGCTTCCTTGAGTTCCACGAAATCGGTCCCCCTGCCAGATAGAAACAAAACCCGGAGGTAGATTTTCTAGTAGAGACTGTTCCTCCCCAATTTGAGTCGGAATAGCCTCGCAGAACGAGTGGGCATTTCCATCATAACATAAGATGTGATCTAAACTTCCCTGAATATATCTCATCACTCTTTTTAACGCTTTCCAATGAGAGATCCTTGGATTAGACATAAATTGACTTAACGTGCTAACAGTGTATGCTAAATCTGGTCTAGTACACAACATTGCATACATTAAAAATCCTATTAGTGAATAATAAGGGTACTTCGCTATGTCGAGTACTTCACTATCAAAATCAACACAAGTAGGTTTAATCAATACTATACTTGGATCCATTGGAGTATCAATGGGTTGCAATCAGACATATGAAATTTTTTTAAGATGCCTTTTAGATATGTCTGCTGGCTAAGATAGTTCTTCTTCTGAAGTCTATTTCTAGTAATGTGAATTCCTGACAAAGAATTGATAGCTCCTAATTCAGTCATGTCAAATTCCTTTGATAGATCACTCTTAGTAGTGTGCAGTAGAGAAGTGTCATTAGATAGAATAAATGCATCATCTACATAAAGAGATATGTGAACTGAATTGGTGCCTATATGCTTTGAATAAACATTACAGTCAACTAAATTGTTTGCAAATCCCAATTGAATGAGATAAGAGTTGATTCTATCGAACCATGCTCTTGCGGTCTGTTTTAAATCGTAGATTACTTTGTGCAGCTTGCACAATTTGTGCTCTTAGCCTTTGACTTTGAATCCTTCTGGTTGGAAGGTGTACAGCTCCTCTTTGACATTGTCATTGAGAAATGCTATCTTGACATCCATTTGGTGCATTTTGAGGTCTTCTGCGGCTGTTAACGCAATCAGAGTCCTGATTGACTGCATCTTGACGACATGACTGAAATTTTTTTGATAATCCACTCCTTGGACTTGAGTGAATCCTTTAGCCACCAGCCGTGCTTTCCATTTAGCAATGAAATCATCAGAGTTGATCTTCTTCTTGAAGATCCACTTGTTGTCGATAACTCTCTTGTGAGTGGGGAAGTCGACTGGTGTCTAGGTCTGATTCGTCAAAAGTGAGTTGTACTCGCTTTCCATAGCTTCTTGCCACTTCACAGTATCCTTGGAGGGCTAGGCTCTCTGGTTCTTTAGATGAAGTCCAGAATGATTGAGGTGTATGCCTCTCAGGAACTGTCCAAGTCTGTGAAGATGTGCGAACGTTTGGATGACCAGGATGTGATGATGCTTCTTCTTGAATTTCTCCAGATCTGTTCGAGCTGATGACAGGTATTGTCAGCTGCTCGGGTTCTGTAGCTGTAGCTACAGGTTTTGTAGAAGGAACATCAATGTTGGAAGAATCCATGCTACGTAAAACAGGATGATATGACATAACATCATTTATCGATGGTTGTTTGAAATCATAGTATGTATGTTCTTGAAATATTACATCCCTAGAGGCAAATACTACATTGGTGGATGGATCATAAATTTTATAAGCTTTATGTTCATCATGATAGCCAATGAAAATACATTTATTTGTCCTATGATCCAGCTTCTTTTTAAGTTGTTTAGAAATGTGAACAAAACATATACAACCAAAGATTTTTAAATGGCTGACACTAGGCTTGTGCCCATGCTATCTTCGTCGAGTATTGTACATTGCTCAGATGAGAAAGTAATAGTGTAGCCCTCATCAGTTATCTTAGAGACTGATAACAAGTTCTTTGATAACTGAGGAACATGAATGACATTAGGAACACAAATAGATAGATCGTTGTTGAAGGTGATATTTATTGTTCCTTTGCCTTCCATGCATATGGTGGTTGAATCTCCGAGGTAGATGAAGTGATCTCTATTGTAAACTACATACCTTGTAAACCATTCCTTGCGAGAGGTCATGTGTTGGGTAGTGCCATTGTATAGGTACCAGCTATGATAGTCTTCATTGCTATTGTTGTAAGCCATTAACAAATGTGTATCTTGCTCCTTGAATTCTGCCGCGTTGGAGGAGTCTGGCTACTGCTGCTGCTATTGTTGCTTCTTTGCCTCGTTGTAGATCTGGATACGACACTCCTTGATGTCATGATTGGCTCTCTTGCAATATCTACAGAAAGCTTCTTGCGCAATCCACCATGCTCACCTTGAGTGTGAGGCTTCTGCTGTTGCTGTTGCACTTGATTCTTGCCCTTGGTATAGTCTTTCTTCTTGGTGTATAGAGCCATGGATATGTCTTTGATGGACAGGTTGCTAGTCTTTCTCTGCATTTCTTCTTGAAGAAGATCACCATAAAGTTTTCGTACGACTTTGGAAGAGAAGAAAGCAAGGTCATAACAACATCATCATCTTGAATAGAACATCCTACAGTAACTGATCCAATAAAGATTTAAAGCTGTTGATGTGAGAAGTGATGGCAGTAGAATCGGACATGCTAAGAGTAAAGAACTTCCTTCTAAAATGTAATATAGTGGTTACATCATGATTCTCATAGAGATTTGATAACAAATCTAATGCATCCTTTGAGGTTTTTTGCATGTGATAACGTGGGATATTTGGGAGTCGGCCAGATTGAGTGTGATACATGCTAAGGCCTTCTGATCTTTGATCTTCCATGTCTTTGCTTGATCACCATCTTTTGGTTTTAGGTCAGCACTTTCTACTACATCCCAAAGATCTCTATCTATCAACATCATCCGGAATTTTAACTTCCACATGTAGAAGTTCGAACCATTGAACTTGTCAATGATTCTAGCCTAGTTGGATGATGATGAAGAGCTACCATGATGAGACATGATAACAATAATATAAATGGAACAAACTTAATCTCTCAGTTTATTTGAGCTATGCTCTGATACCAATCTGATGGGGCAAGGGAGATAGAAGAATGCGAACGGAGAAGAGAGCGAGAATATTGTAGAACAACTCTCCCGTTATAATTAGTTACTAGATGCAAAAACAGTCTAATAGACAACTTATGCTAAATGTAATCACAACTTTAAGTGTTCTAATTGCCCAACAAGATTTTAAAAATTAATTCATACTCTCAAAAATGAAAGTACAGTCCACTGAAGAGATTATAAATGGCTTGTGTGTGATATTACTGAAAATCCGATTCAATGTGAAGTACAGTTCTGAAATAAATAGAAGAGCAGTATGATATTGCGAGTTCCTCAGGTGTCAAAGACAGCCATCGTCTAATCAGAAACTGAGGAATCGTAGACGTCCGTGTTCTGATCAGAGTGAGTAAACAAGCGCGATCAAACATCGATAGAGTGCATTCATCTACATTATACATGGATAGAAAAATTGTTGTTGCTATATTATTCTGAAGCACAATACAAATTACAATTACAACAAAAAATTGACGGCATAACTAGGAGGCTCAAATAATACGTCTCATGGACGGAGCAACCAATAATATGTGCTTGGATGATCTATTTATAGATTTCATCCGTTTATTAATTACATTGAATGTTTGTCACCTAATCAGGAAAGCCGTTGTACTTGGAAGTATATGGCTTTTGTGACAACTATACATAGTGTATACACGGTCAACAAATCAATATCATTGAGGTGGACGAGGACGTCACAAAATCTCTCACTTCACATTGTACGTGAAGTGATTTTCTCTCACTTCACAAATTACAAGAAGTGTTCTCTCACTTCACCTCCTTTTCAACTCATTTTCAAATGCCCTTCAAAAATGTTTTAGGACAAACGTGGACCAATGAAAACCTCCGAAATGACTTTTCTCCACAACAGCCTACATTCTCCAGCTCTACAGTTCTATGCATGTTTCTACACAATCTACAGAAATACTCAAGAATCGCTCAATTTTCAAGAAGTACTAACTGGATGGATGTCAGCTCACTATGGCCCACTGGCCATTAAGATCTACGACCTAATTAGCTATCCTATCGAACTTGTCGCATTTTGCTTAGTATAAATAACTGATCATACTTTCATTATTAGCAACAAACATTTGATCAACGTATTGTAGCAGCTTTCTCAAGATTTCAAGCTTAAATACTCTTGAGCATTCTAGCTCAGTTTTTTAGAGTTCATTGAGAGTTTTGCTATTAGCGCTTACTACTTACCACCGGAAGTGCAAATTCAAACAAAGATATTCAGTTACTCAGAGATAGCTTAGAGTATGCAGTTTCTATCTGCAATTGTTTTGTGCTCATCATCATCTGTTTTTATGCTGAATCAATCTATCCTTTATTGTGTTCAGTATTATATCAGAATGTATGCATCTCTGTGATTCATTTGTAGTTGATAAATCTCATATTAATTTTTTCTAATAATTGAATACTTTATTGTTGGCTACGTAATCACTGTAGTACTAGCGATTTCAAAGTTGGTCACTATAAGGTCGAACGTGACTTCTGTCACTACTATTTTGTTCAATATTGATAGGTATAGTCATGCATTTGGAAAGCAGGCTCCTGTGCTTGGTAAGTCGTTCATAAGCTTCAACTTGTCATTATTGCATTATCACCTCTTTCCAACAATATGGTATTAGAGCTCTAATATATAATATAAGAGCATATCTTCATGATATAAGAGCGATTTATTATACTAGGGCTCTAATTGTTATGGCCACATTCAGCTTGAAGGACATGGAATAGTCCTAATATGATAGACCGGCCCTCCAGTGTTCGAGATTGTTAGCCACGTGAGATTTAATTCCATGTCGAGGCCTATTTGTGACTAATTACCTTCACTCTAATTGAGACATATGGAGTGGTGCATGTACATGTGACGGATATAGGCAGGAGGACTGCGCATTTTCAAGGATGGTGTTTTTGCATTCGTTTGCATCGTTGTTCTAAGTGCACATTCTACACGCATAATTCAAACAATCATTTTGAATTCAACTAATCTAGATCTAACTGATTTCATTCACCCAATAATCCACATATATTTTCTTAACAATCGTTTATAATTAAACCGCACAAGCTTTCTTCAACACATGGATAATAGTACATTTACTATTCAGAGCTTTAACACTAGAGTCATCACAAAACATGCACAAAAGTGTGTATTTCAAGCACTTATTCACAAAATCATATCACATAAACTATGATGAATCACATCAAATCCTGTCACATGTGTGTTCTTCATATATACATTTACCGATTAAAAATTGTGAGACCTTCATGTGAAGATATGTGACCTTCCTTAGAGGTATTTTAGGTGGTTTTTTCATTGAAATCTTGGTGGAGATCAACTAGTATTCTCATTCAAGTGGTGGAATAAATGTGCAAGTTGGTGGATCTTCCTAATTGCTAGGTTTTTCATGCTTTTTGACACAACAAAATCTAGCAAGATCAGATCAATTAGATGGTTATGTGTTGGAGAAAATGTTGCATGCCATAAATTTCCAATTTATTGTGAAGAAAAAAATCGGAAAAGAGCTAAAAATCATGATTTTTGCTTGTTTTTTCATAAAGTTGGATGGTAGGTGGCTGTACAACACCATGTAGAGCTTGAAAAGAGGTTAATCAAAGTCTTTTGAAGCTGATTTAGAAGTTAGAGCCAAGAATTCCAACAAGTGAGTTTGTAGGAAGTCCAAAAAGTTCAAAAAATGATTATTTTTTATGATTTTTGGGAGATGGATCTCTCCAAATCCATAAGGAGATCATTTTGGATTTTTTATAGCATGATTAGTATTCCTTCCTGTAAATTGGTGGGTGGAGGCTTAAGTTTTATTTCCATCAAATTTGAAGCTATTTTGACTTCTACAAATCAAGAAATCATGGTTCTCAGCCCATACTGCTTCATAGGACCTATATGAATGCTTCTTGGAAGTCTAATGGACCACCAAATACTATTGGTAGCATCACTTTTAGGTTTGGTAGAGTGTTTGCACATTTTTTGATGATTGGGTCTAGAAAAAGTGTGCCCCTCCTACAGCTTTTTGACTGCTCTGAACTCGCATGTGTGAAGCCTAGGTGGCAGGCTAATGTGACAACTGTTTTGATCACTAGGTCTCCCTCTGTTATGAGCTTTAGAACACCCAATTTGGTGTCCTGCAGCCAAAGTTATGATCATTTGAAATACTGCAATTTTGTGAGTAAAATTGGCAAATTGGAAATTGCTCTGATTGCATGCTAGTAATTTTCAAATTTGTGGTATTGTACTTGCATGGAGTGATTGCATGTTGATTCTCGGAGTGATTCTGACATGTATGATGGATTCACATTTGTTTTGAGTGGTTATACGCATGTGCTCTAACTATTAGGACACAAATCAGGATTTAAAAAGGTTGACAATTTTTGTAGAACTGAAAATTACGTAAATTTCCTTAAAGTAAAAGAAAAAGCAGTTAATGTCATATGTTGTGCATGCTTGATAGACATTCATTCCATAAGATTAGGAATTGAACAATGAATTGTTTTTTCGATTTCGATTGCCCAAATATTGACAGTGCTTTTGACAAATTCTTAAATTACATTAAAAAAAAAAAAACCGAAAATTCAATTTTTTTTAGTTTTCTCCAGTTTCTTGAATTATCTATGAAATGTACTAAAATTAGTGAATTGACCATACTGGAGTCAAATTCATTCAGATTTTGGTCAATAGTACTTCACTTAAATAGTTAATTAGATATTAACTGATTTTAGTAATTTCCAAGAATACATAAATCGAGATGGCCGAAAAAACTTCAAATCAGGCTGCAAATCAAGCTGTACCATCTTATATGGTGATTTGTCAACAGTTAAGTAATGCACTCAACGATATGAATAATTGGAATCATATGAGAGACCAGCAAATGGAAGTTCTTTTGAACCAGATCAAGTTGTTATCTTCGCCCAATCTCAGTTGTCAACTGAACATTTATTCGGGAGAGAAGAAGGAGAAGAAACCTGAAGTCGTCGATGATTGGCTCACCAAGTAGAGTAGTTACTTCAACCTGCATGGAGTTCCTAATGAGAAGAAAATTGAAAGTGTTGTGCTATTCTTACGTGGCAAAGTGTCATCATGGTGGCGAGATTTATCGATGAAGCCAACTACTTGGGATGCTTTTGCAGACGTCTTCAAAAAAGCTTTTGTGATAGTGGTAGACTATAGACTTGTCGATATACCTGGGTGGTCTGCTAGCTCTTGATGATCTTCTGGGTAATAGAGAAAGTTGATTATTTTCTTCATACTATAGTTGTTGAACTACAACATCATCATCTTCGGAGCTGTCAAAAATAGATGAGCTTGGACCTTCAATGTGAATAGTCGACTGAGGAACCTCGAAGTTCAATATGTCGGATGAGTCGGACAAGTCAGCTACATGGGCTTTGCCTTTTCCCTTGAGGTCGATAAACTGATCTTCGATGAAGATGACATCCCGACTAGTGAATATCTTCGACTCGATAGGATCGAACAACTTGTAAGCTTGATCTGAAGTAGTGTAGCTGATGAAAATACATTTGATACTCTGGAAGTCGAGCTTCTTCCTGAGATCATGAGGAATCTGCGTACATCCAAGTATTTTGTAAATTTTGAGGTTTAGTCTGGATCCCAATAGGGTATCTCATAATTTACAAATCAGGAAATCCTTAATGCTATTTCTCACCTTTTAAAGAATCCTTATTTTTTTTGAATTCCTCAAATACTAGACATCAGATTAAATTCATATGATCCTTCTAGCGTGAAAGTTATTTTCTTTTCTGAAGGACTGTCATCATCATGTGAATTACTAATTATATGGTTATTGGAATTTGAGTTGTTCCAAGACAGTTGTATTTCAATTTTTTAAAAACGGGATTATCTCTTATGCATAGGTAGATCTCAAATGGATGATGGTTACTGTCACTCGTATTGAAAATGTTTGGAATGAAAGTCTTGTGTATAATAGAGTGAATTCATTTTGGAAGGCACTTATTATAGACTTTTCAGATGTTTTCATGTGTCATCTCTCCAGCTAACTTGCAAGAAATTAGATAATTTCTTCAAAAAGGAAGGGCGAAATGAGGGGTAAAATTCCATTGGAGAAGCTATTAGATGTACAATTTTTAGATAAGAAAAGTTCTCTAGGGATTGTATCAAACAATCTGGAACTAGAGGTGGATAATTAGGAAGTGTGTAGATTCTTAGAATGTTGAGTAATTCCTAGTCTACTAAATGTGATGAGTTTTCAGATCTGCAGTTTGGGAATGTAAATGTATTTACTCCAGGATTTTATTGAGTTCTATGGATCTCACAGGCATTTCTCGTTAAGCAAATTGTTTTTGTTTATGAAGAGATTTTGCTTACTTCAGTGGATTGTATTTTGCTATAGATTGTAGTCTGTATGTGTTTGTGTACAAGTTCGATATATATCTCTAAATTTATAGGAGATAGTTAAATCTATTGAGATTCAGACCATATGAAAAACAAATTTCTTTAGCTTTTGGACTTGATCTCAAAAATAAAGAGTTTATTCATTCAATGGTTCATGTAATTAGAATTACATGAAGGTGATGAACTTTTATTTGGAGAAGATCAATCCATTTGAAAGATTTATAGCTTAGTGTATCTTTGTGTTTTGAGTTCGTACTCTTGTGTAGTGACAGACAATTGAAGAATTGTTGCATCTCTGAATACTGCCTCGCCGCACTTAATTGTGGATTTGATCCACAAATTTTGGTCAAAATTGGTAAAAAAACATGGTTTTTTGATGGGTTTTGGACTAATTTTGGAGATTTTCATCAAATTCATGGCCAATAATTTTCATGCACGTTTTCAGAGGAGTAATAAGGCTTTCCTAAGGCTTTCATGAAGTTTGGTTAGGATTGGACACCATTAAGGGTCTCAAAAAGTAAAAAAAATAGTGTATTTTTGAGGATTTTTTAGCATGAATAAATCTCAATTGGTGGTGTGAACCTGTTGGATCTTCCTACAAGCTTAAATATATGATGTATTTCCTCTAATTTGAGCCATCATGCATCCAATTTGGTTGTGTGAGGCTTAGGCACCATTATGTTGAAGTTTTGCTTTTTGAAGGAGTCCAAAAATGCATTTTTTGCATGATTTGAGCTTATGATTGCTTTTTGGACCTAATAGAAGCCTCTATGCCTCTCTAATGAACCTTAGAAGAGTGCTTGTAACCTTTGATTGGATGCATATTGGGCTAGAGATGGATTTTTGGAAATATCGCCTTGAAGAAGTGCGCTCTCCTACCTGAATTTGGATTAGTTACAGCTCACACGTGTGAAGCCTAGGTGGCAGGGTGATGTGGCAGGTGTCATCTCCCTATTGGATTCTCTGATCCTTGAAGCCAGGAGCCCCTCCTCTCTTCCATTCATTCACCATGGCATGGGGATGAAGTGGTTAGGGTATTGACTAGCCAATTCATGTTGGTTGGGTGGTTTTGCTCCACAGGTGTCCTTTTGGTGTATGCAACAGGATCTAGTCGGATCTTCACTAGGTGATCCTTACACTAAGGATAATAATTCATGGGTAAAAGTTGAAAGCTTAAGGAATAATTTCAAGCCTTCTCTTTCCCGTTCTGAGGACAGAACCTGTTTAAGGGAGGAAGAATGTTACGGCCATATTCAACTAAGGACATATAATACTCCTAATATGGTAGACTTGCCCTTCAGTGTTCGAGATTATTGGTCATGCCAAGATTTAATTCCATGTCAAGGCCTGTTTGTGACTGATAACCTTGAGAGGACCCAGACACTCTACTATGAGATATATGGAATAGTGCATGGACATGTGACTCATATAGGCATGAGGATTGCATGAAGAGCTATGACCTATTTATAGTTGAACTACATGGGACTTGCATGGGTTCATGCACAGGAATCTACTCTCTATATACTGGGGTATGAATTCTCTCGTTGACAACTTGGTTTAGGTTACTAGTTACTCTCTTCTCCACTAGCATTCACATGGCATGGCTTGGGGGCTAGATTCAAGTTTTATCTAGGTTTGGTTGGGTGGTTTTGCTCCTACTTGTCTCCTGTTGTGTTTTCCTATCCTCATCTTAGGGTTTTCCCTAGTGGTCTTTACACATGCGAATCATTCTTAGGCTAGCTCTGATACCATATGGAGACTCACAAAACAATGTGATTGATCTTCTAAAGAGTGTGTGATTCCGCATGAATCTATCTCTTGATTGGAGCAAGCAATCTAACTAGACAATCTCAAGGCAATAGCACACAAGTATGCATCTATCATTCACAAACCATCACTCACATTGTATAACAACTTTTGATAAAAAAAAACTAAGTATAAAATCATCTTGCTCTCGGGTAGAGAGAGAGATAGTGGAGCTCTCGGGTAGAGAGAGAATGTAGAAAACATTCTAAGTATTGGAGCTCCTCTCACTCTCATCAAGCCAAAAAACTAAGTGTCAACTCAAGCTCTCACACTCTCTTAGAGTGGCTCGAGATCCAATATGGATGGAATTGAAGAACAATGATTGGACCACTCTCATCCACCTCTTACATTGATTGGACCACATTCAAATCACCTCTTACTTTGATTGGACCGTTTTGGTGCACATGGCAAAATGACATTATGAGGTGCTTAGTCCTTGCTCTCTACCATCATGACAAGTGTAAGCAACCTACACTAACTCGAGCTAATCAAAGCCATAATTTGGCCACATTCATACCACTTCTTACTTTGATTGGACCATTTTGGTGCACCTCTTGCTCCTATTGGTCCACATGGCAAAATGACATTATGAGGTGCTTAGTCCTTGCTCTCTACCATCATGACAACTGTAAGCAACCTACACTAATTCAAGCTAATCAAAGCCATAATTTGGCCAAATCACATATTTACAAGTGTACATGGAGTGGGTGTGGCCTAGCACCCCAAAACTCAAGATAGATAGCTTTTACATTTTTCACACTCCTCCTTAAAGATATCTATCTATTTTAACATAGATTTTGAAATCAAGCCAAGATTAGATCTAAACTTGACAAATGCATTCTTGAACAATGGTTTTGTGAGAAGATATGCAACACATGATGATGATTCGACGTGCTCCAAGGTGATCTCTTTCCCAATGACTTTCTCCCTCACAAAGTCGTGTGCTACATTGATGTGCTTGCTTCTTGCATGAAAAATTCGATTGCTTGCAAGAGCTTGTGACGAGATATTATCACATTTGACAATAGGTAGATCTTCATCCTTGATGCACTTTGCCTCCATAAGTAGCCTCTTGATCCACATTACTTCCTTGGTGGTTGTTGTAAGGGCCTTGTACTCGGCTTCACAATGAAGTGTCAACTCAAGCTCTCACACTCTCATAGAGTGGCTCGAGATCCAAGATGGATGGCAATGAAAAACAATGATTGGACCACTCTCATCCACCTCTGATATTGATTGGACCACATTCAAGCCACCTCTTTTACTTTGATTGGACCATTTTGGTGCACCTCTTGCTCCTATTAGTCCACATGGCAAAATGACATTATGAGGGCTTAGTCCTTGCTCTCTACCATCATGACAAGTGTAAGCAACCTACACTAACTCGAGCTAATCTAAGACATAATTTGGCCAAATCACATATTTACAAGTGTACATGGAGTGGGTGGCCTAGCACCCCCAAAAGTCAAGATAGGTAGCTTTTACATTTTTCATGGTCTAAATTATTAGAGGAGTTTTGAGTTCCAAAAAATACCCTTTAAGAATTCGTGCAAGATGCCTTTTTTATTATTAAAATATTATAACACTAATTCTTTTGACTTGCCATAACTTTTTAATCGTAGCTTAGAAGTATGCCATCTAACATATCATTGGAAAGCCCTTGTTGAGCACTTTCTAATGCACCAAACTTCGCTAAATTCGGACTTACCACTAAAAAGTTATGCCATCAAAATGTGGACTCAAAAAGTTACGTTACGTAGATTTCAAATTTGAGTGTTTTGATTGGTCCATGTGTAAGAAAAATTTGAGAAAAAATATAAAAAGAATCTTTACAAAGGGTCTTTTTGGGATTTAGAGCTTCTCTAATGCCTCAAAGAAAATACCACAAATTTGTAGGCAAATTGTTGCTTTGTGCAACTTCAAATGTTAAAAAAAACTAATATCAAATTTGTTATTATTAAATTACAAACTTATCAAAAACATAGATAATCTTCAGATTCGAAATATATGACAATACACAAATTAGATATGAATCAGTGTACTATATGCTATTTATGATCTTATCATGCTCTCATGCTACTTAACTTACATGCTGAGAAATTAATGCATGAAACAAAACCGAAAGGAATTCATGTTCGTGCTCTCTTCCCTTCCAACCTCGATTGCTTTGATACAACTGATGTGTATCTTAGCACGAACAACGAGTTCATTGTACTCGGATAGAATTCGATTATGATTGGTGGCTACTGCTGCTATATCATATCTACAATCTTCTAGAGTGTAGACAGACTTTGCTGACCTACGTTATTGATTTGTTTAAGCATTCAACAAGAATGAGCCAGTGTGCGAAACATGAATAAACAACTGAACATGTACAGACAACGATCAGACATCAAAACATTTGATATCATTCAAGATAACGAAAACATGTGCATTACAGCTACTGTATTATCAATAATCTTTTCTTGAATGTTGTGTGACATACTCACCCAATACGTCAGCGCAAGAGATACTATGTCTCTCACAAATTATACCAAACAGTCTCACTTACTAGCGGACGCTTGGACATCGGCTTGCGATTCTATGCCTAGCTCACATTGATGTTCAACTGATTCTCTCATGTTCATCTTGTTTATATTTGGATTTAGAAAAATGGTTTAGTCTAATTACAGATTACAAGAACCGCTGGTTAAGCACATTCTGACGGCACTCGGTTTGTCGTTGGCATTGTCTGTGGAGGTGATACTCCTCCTGGTACTTGGCTTGATCTCCTTTGTACTTGGAGCGTGAAGATCCGTCATGTTTTGGTCTTCAGGTGTTTCGAGCTTCATGGCTGCATGTCTTCCTTTGACCTTCGGCTTTCCCTTCGAGGTCCTTCGGTCTTCAAACTTTGGATCTTCGCCTTCGAGTCTTCGTTCATTTGTGCCTTTGGGTCTTGGCCTTCGTGCTGGAAATCGATAGGTTATCAAAAATGAGCTCTGATACCATGTTGAAAAATGGTAGGATAGCAGCGGAAGATAGATAGCGGATGGTTTGTGGATCGGTAGTGTAGCAATTAACAACAAAAATAGTCAAGATGAAAACTGAATAGCAATGCAAAAGAATGAAGCGGTAGTAAGACAAATCTTGCACTCTAATTGTATGGGAAAAATGAGTACAAGGGCGTGGAGCAGTGCAAGATTGATGGCGCAAAAATTCTCCAGTTGATAATCGTTGATTGCTTTGTTATCTATCTTCTTCTGTCCAATTTAATCAAATATATATTCTAGCTAATAGCTTAAACTTAGATTTAGAACTTAGACTTAGGAAACTTAAGATTAGAAATATTTTATCTTAAGTTTTCCTAAGTTAAGAAATTTGAAGTTCTAAATCCTAAGTTAAAAGTTCTAGAAAGGCTAGAAACAGATTAGTCCCATAAGTTAGTAGACACTTATGGAAGACCCTCCTTGCCATAAAAGGAGAGGTATTTGCATTGTAAACAACACTTTGTGATTAAGGCAAAATTACTATTGTGATTATTTTGCCTTTCATTGTGTTCCCATTGGAAGGTGCATAGCTTGAGGGAAGGTGCTCGGGCCTCCTCTTGCCTCCTTTCATTGGCCTTTAATTGTGGCATGGTTTTAAGTGTTTATCCCTTAGTTTAGTTGCAATTCTTATTATCTCCCTTTGGGTGTTACGTAGGATTTAGTAATCTTGCTAGTTGGGTTTGCCTTAGCAAGGAATTTTATTGTTGTCATTAATTAGCTTTATTTCTGTTACGGGCACTAGTTTGGCAAGCCTTAGTGTTCTCATTCCTGTTCATTCTTTCCGTATTCTGTTGAAGCTTGTTGTAGAAACTTAAAAAGTGGACGAATCTCTACATCCCTATACTACACCCGTAAGTAGATCTAGCCATCGCGTAAACTAGAAATACTTCCAACAACGTCGAAGTGGATGAAGTCGATGTCGATGGAGTCAGTTTGAGTTTGATGAATATATACATAGGGAAGTCGAAGTCTGACTTCGAACTTCAGACTTAAATGACTTTGAAGACTTCGGAGACTTTGAAGACTTCAGAGACTTTGAAGTCGTTGGAGTCGGATTCAAAATCGAAGTGTGAAAAAATACGAAGGTGCAATTTGTCTGTTTTTTAGAATGCTCATTCCTTGGATGATTTAAATCTAAATATTGCTAGCTGTGCACTTGCTGAAATGGTGTCTTGATAGAAACAAGACTGATAACCTGCAATAGAAATGTAGATTACTGAGCCACCCGCTCTGATACCATGTTGAAAATCGATAGGTTATCATAAATGAGCTCTGATACCATGTTCGACAGTAGGATAGTAGCGAAAGATAGATAGTGGATGGTTTGTGGATTGGTATTGCAGTAGTTAACAGCAAAAATAGTCAAGATGAAAACCTAGTAGCAATGCAAAAAACGAAGCAGTAGTGAGACAAATCTTGCACTCTGATTGTATGGAAAAAATGAGTACAAGGACGTGGAGCAGCGCAAGACTGATGAGCTGCTAACAGGTGTAGCCCTTATCAAAAAGATATTCTTGGTATTTTGAACTACTTAGTCTAATTAGCATCGCCTGATAGTAGGTAACCGTCACTGGAGATATTTTATTTTCTTTCCGTGCATTTCTGTAGACACGAACTCGAAAGCTATCAAAGCTTTGTGGCCAAAGTGTGGTAGCTTTACGATTCCCAGACTCGTCCTCTGCCTTTTAAACATCCTGTTGTCTAAGGGCTTAGTAAAGATGTTGGCTACCATCTGCTTCATTCCAATGAAGGTGGTTTTCAATTTGTTCCTCTCAACTAGGTCCCTTATCAAATGATATTTGATTGCAATGTGTTTCGTCCTTAAATGAAACACGAGATCGTTTGTCAAGTGTATGGCCGATGTATTGTCCATTTGCAGAATTAGAGGCTCGTTGGTGGTTTCACCCAGTACATTGAGAAACTGTCTGAGCCATGTGATCACGGTTGGCCATCTTGGCGGCTGCGACATATTCTGCTTCACAAGATGACTGAGCAGTGATGGTCTACTTTTTACTGACCCAGAGAATGGAGGATTTTGTTGCAATGCTGCACCATCCTGAGACACTTTCATAGTCATCCTTGAGTGATGCCCAACTTGCATCGCTGTAGGAGTGCAATTGGAATCCGGCATCACGGGAGTAACACAGTCCAAAATCCTTCTTTTTCTGAAGGTATTGTAGGATTTGCTTCGCAATCTTCCAGTGTATAGGACCTGGGTTCACGTTGAATTGGCTCATCCTAAACACGGCATAAGCAATGTTGGGGTGGATGTTATCTGCTAGATACATCAGCGATCCAATTAGCCTCTTGTAAGGCATGTATTGCATGGCCTCCTTCTCTTCGTCGGCTTTCAGACCATTTTTGTTTGTCAGAATCGTTCCTGCAAGCATTGGGGTGTTAGTCCCTTTGCAATCTATCATCTTGAAATCATCTAGGATCTTCTGGATGTACCTGGACTCTGCATGTACCTGTACTGATGAAGGTATAGATTTCCTTCATCGTAGTCATGGTCGATTTGCAAGCCTAGGTAGCATCTGGCTGGTCCTAGGTCTGTTATCTTGAAATGTTTCGAGATGTCACTCTTTACTTGCGTAATCAGCTCTTCACTTCTGCATAGAATCAATGCGTCATCCACGTAGACAACAATGATTATGATTTCTCCATCTGTGACCTTTATATATACATTGTAATCGGCCATCAATAGTTGGAAAGAGCATGATCCTTCTTCTTGTACCACTACCGCGCAGATTGCTTCAAACCGTAGATGCTCTTGTGCATTCGGCAGGCGTAGGTGGCAAGTGACGTGCAAATGTAATTGAGAGGTTGGTCCATGTAGACTTTTTCGTTTAATTCGCCATGAAAGAATGAAATTTTCTCATCCAATATGTGGATCGGTCATAAGTGGCTGCATATGCAAACAATAAATGTATGGATGCATGCTTGACTACTAGAGAGGTCTCAGTGTAATCGACACCGTACTTCTGAGAGAACACCCTTCGCTACAAGTCTGGACTTGTATCTAGACACATTTCCAATTAATCCGTACTTCAATTTGTATACCCATTTGCATTGCACGGTTTTTCATTTATGTGTTTTCATGGATTCGATCTCCTCGTTCATGGCTTGCACCCATTTGTCCTTGTTTGGATTATCGATGGCTTCCTTGTAGATATGCGGTTTGCCGCTGAATCCGCAGAACTCTTCAGATGTCGAAGCCAAGATGCCTGGTACAAATCTGGATGGCGCTCTTCATTCTCTTGTTGATCTCCTGGGAGATTCTTCAGGTACTGCAATGTCTTTGCCTTTGTCTCTTCGGCTAGGTGCGGAACCATTGGAGTTTACTGGCGTTCTAGCTGCAGGCAAGCTTGCGGTCCTTTCTTCGTCTGATTTGTTGCTTAGTTGATGTGGGATCCAAACATCTTCGTATGAGTGTTCGGAGTCTGCTCTCTCTGTCATGGTCGACATGTCATAATACTGATTTTCTAAGACTTCGTAGCTAACAAAATCATCATTGGCCATTGTTCTAGTTTCATCAAACTTGACATCTTTGAGAGTCTTCAATTGGTTGGTCTCTGGCATGTAGATCCTGCAGTATGACAAATGATTGTCATACCCGAAGAGGTATCCTTATTCGGATTTCTCATTGAGCTTCTTTCGAAGCTTATCTGGAATGTGTGCATAAGCGACATAGCCCAAGATCCGAACGTGTGTCAGTTTGGGCTTTCTACCCCACCATAGTTCGTGTGGTGTCGTGTGAGGAACACCGGATTTGTCGATCTTGTTTTGGATGTAGGCAGCTGTAGCTACTGCTTTAGCCCATATCAAGGCTTGGTGCCTTCGAATAGGCCATCACATACCTTGCGGCTTCCATGAGGGTCCTATTTTTCCTTTCAGCAACACAGTTGTGTTGCGGTGTGTAGGAAGCAGTCCTTGGATGAAAGATTTCATGACTGTTGCAGAAGTCAGCAAAGTGATTCAAGATGTATTCTTCGCCACGATCAATTCTAATCTATTTGGCTTTGCTTCCTGTCCACTTTTCTGTCCAATTCTTGTCTGATACAAGTCTCATTGGGTTCATGTGGCACAGTCTCTTGTGCCATAGAACATTTGTGGATTCATGGGCTTGGTGTGCTTGATCTGTTGGTAGGCACACCTTCAGATGATACAAGTTGCCATTTCATCTTCCTTGTGTAACGAGTGTACTGGTGCCAACGTCAACGACGTTGCACGTTTCGTTAGAAAACGTCATGCACATTTCTGCATCTGCTATTCTTGCAACTGAGATCCAGTCCCTGCTGCAATGTGGGTACGAACAGAACGTCGTCCAATTTTTGGTCCTTGTCGTTCGTGTTGAGCGAACCAGTGCCATTCACTTGGTGTCTTGATCCGTCTCCAAGAACTATGTATATGGATGGATTTGTGCTGCAAAAGTCAGCGATGATGCGTTTGGATGTAACGAAGTGAGAGGTTGCTCCTAAATCGAGGATGACCTCTTGTGTGTCAGATGTTGAGGTTGCACACACATCCGCACATAGATAGGTCATCGCATTAGCATGGTTCATCCTTTATTCGTCCATTTTGGAGCTTTTGGGTGCTTCCATGTAAGACGAACTGTTGTGGTTTTTCCGTTTGCCTTGAGGCTGTTTATTCCTCAAATTCTGGTAGTAGTCCATAGCTGCATGACCTTTCTTGTGGCAATGCTTACATTCGATCTTCGGGTTCAGCCAACACGTATCGACTGTGTGGCCTTCTCACTTACACCTCACGCATGTTTTCTTTTCGCCATCTTGCTGTCTTGGCTTGCCTTTGCTCTTCCATTTGCCTTTGGCGACTGCCTCCGTCTGTTGATCTTTTTTTTGTTTTTGGTCTGACTCCCTCTTAGTTCTAAACGGTTTCTTCGGCTTCTCCTTGCTGCTATAGAGAGCCTGAGAGGTGTCGTTGTGATCAAGGTGCTCACGGGCTTCGACTTCTTCTCTAATCTCGATTATTGCATTTTCGAGAGTCATCTATGGATCTTTGGCTAGCAATGTTCGTGTAGTCTGGAAGGATCTTGGTAAAGCTTGTAGCAAGTAGGTGTGTTGCTTCTCTGCTGAGACTGCATTGTCTGCTTTGATGTTGTGTAACAAAAGGAACAGGTCCTTCATCTTTCTGATAAAGGATGTGAGGTCTTTGCCATCCCATCGTAGGTTTGATCAGCTGGTCTTCGAGAAGCATTATCTAGCTGCGTGATTTTGTCTGGAACCTGGTCAATAATGCATCCCACGTCTCTCTTGCGTTAGATAGTGTCGCGAGGTCAAGATTTAGGCTATCTTCAATGGAGGAGGATAAGATGGCTACTGCCTTGTCGTTCCTTTCTCTCCACTCTCGTAGCTCTCTGCCAGTGGTTGTAGGCATCTCTTCGGTGCCGTCCACCCAGGGCCATAAGTTTTCTCCCTTCAAGATGAGAGAGGTCTTTACCTTCCATGCTAGAAAGTTAGTCCCGGATGAGTTGAGGATGGTGCAAATCTTCGACTGTATGCTGCTTATAGACGCTATCATTGTGAACTATGTTTTCAGCTTGTTTCTGAATCCTTGTTCTAAATGTGTGATCTCCTGGATCTGATAGCCTTCAAAAATCTGATAGGCTTTAATTGGCTCTTGATGTAATAAGCTCCAATTGGTTTTGAAACTGTTATCAGCTCTGATACCACTATTGAGAAATTGATGCATGAAACGAAACAAAATCGGTTCATGTTCGCACGCTCTTCTCTTCAAACCTCGATTGCTCTGATACAATTGATGTGTATCTCAGCATGAACAACGAGTTCACTGTACTCGGATAGAATTTGATTCTGATTGGCGGCTATTGCTGCTAGATCATATCTACAATCTTCCAGTGTGTAGACAAACATTGCTGACCTATGTTATTAATTTGTTTATGCATTCAACAAGAATGAGCCAAAGTGCAGAATAAGAATAAACAGCTGAACATGTTCAGACAACGATCAGACATCAAAACATTTGATAGTATTCAAGATAAAGAAAATCTGTACATTACAGCTACTATATTATCAATGGTCTTTTCTTGAGCGCTGTGTGACATATCCACCCAGCGCGTCGGCACAAGAGATACTATGTCTCTCACAAAATATATCAGACAGTCTCACTTACTAGCGGACTCTTGGACATCGACTTGCAATTATATGCCTAGCTCACATTGATGTTCAACCGATTCTCTCGTATTCGTCCTGTTTATATTTGGATTGAGAGAAGTGATTTAGTTTAATCGCTATTGCAAGAACGGCTGGTTAAGCACGTTCTAATGACACTCAGTTTGTCGTCGGCATTGTTCGTGGAGGTGGTACTCCTCCTGGTACTTGGCTTGATCTCCTTTGTACTTGGAGCGTGAAGATCCGTCGTCTTTTGGTCTTCGGGTGTTTCGAGCTTCGTGGCTCCGTGTCTTCCTTTGGCCTTTGGCTTTCCCTTCGAGGTCCTTCTGTCTTCGAAAATCTGATCTTCGCCTTCGACTCTTCGTTCGTTTGACCTTCTTGTCTTCGGGTCTTGGCCTTCGTTGAAACCGTCTACATGTCCATCTTATTATTTTCATGATGACTATGGTGCAGATTACCAAGCTCACTACTTACGCTATAGCCTTCGTTGGCCATGAAGATCTGCGAGAGTTTTCACTTTCATCTAATTGGTGTTAGATTGGAAAGTAGAGACGAGCAAGAGTCTTTTCTAGGACAACTTTGATTGGTTAATTGTGTTGTCTAATACAATGGAATAATAATCATCAAGAAAACTTATCATGTCATATTTTTTCATGTGAACTCAATAACAAGCTGGTATTTAGCAATTTCAGATTTACAAGTCCAAACTTGTCTTCTAAAAGACAAAAAGACGAAAGTTGTATCGTAAGAGACTGAAATTTCTATTGCTCGTGGAAAAATTTGTAATTACCTATTGAAGTTTTAAGTGTATGTATTCGAGTTATTATTGTGGTATTATGTCGTGAAGGCCTTGCCATAATGCTAAAATTGTTGGATGAACCATCATCACAATCCTTAAAACACTTGCCTATAAAAGTTAAGAACAACCATCAAAATCACTAAGGTAGTTTGCTACATTCTTCTAATCTTCACAAAAAGTTAAAATACGACAATATGACATGGCAAGGCGACCACATCGTTCTTGTTTTTATCACAAAAATTAGTTCTTTTCCTCCTCGACATTCCAAATTTTTATTCTTTTCCAATCCTCAATGCTTGCATCAATTTGCTATTAAATTCTAACAATGAAATGCAAAACCTTTTCAATTTTGCAGAATGAATTTATTGCTACTTTCAAAATTGGCCGATCAAACTTAAAATTCTCGAGTTGCTTAATGGACTTTATTGTAGCTAGCATTAACTTTTTACCGAATGAATAAAGCGTAAATTCTCAAGAAGATATGGGGTTACCTCTCAACCACTAGTTTTGTGTGTAGCTTGCATTAACTTCTTACTCATGGATTAAATCTTTATACTTTCTTCATGCCTAACCATTGGATGAGAGTCGGGCTCTCCATGCCCTCTCGGTCACACTCTAGAATGGGCCAGTCCTTCATGCACGGGGCTACCCATTGTGTGAAACCAACTAGCTAATATCCAGCATTTGGAAGGATATAGAGAGTACATTGGTGGGGACATTACCGACCTTTTTGGCCACCTGGTGATCTAATTTGGTATCCCCTGCTAAAATTTGGTGGGTGTTGGACCTCCTCCTATACTTCCTCTTTGTGTCTCTCCCTTTGCTCCCAAGACATGTTTTCTTTGTTGGTTTTGTTTGTTTGGATCGTATTTTTTCTGTTGGCGAAGAAGCAGCAACAGCAGGCTAGCGCATCCTAACTTGAATTTCCAGAGTAAATTTGGAGAACCCATCTCAGTTTTTGTGAGTGAAAGCACCAACATAGTTTGGGATCTGCTTTTTGTATAACAAACATCATGTCTTTGAATGAATGTTTTCCTTTTTTCCTTGAACTTGCTAACTTGTAAATGTTTTCCTCTTTTCCTTGAACTTGCTGACTTGTTTGTAAAGATAGTCTCAGAATCTAGGTTGCATGATGAGCCAGTAGCTCCTCTGGGGGAAGGGAAGCAGGAATATGTGGGTTTTTCTTCTAATAGGATTTGGTTTATCATGCCACTTTCCTCGAGATACACGGACAGAAAGACCCAAAAGAAGCAGGGTTATGATCAACAACCTTTCTAGGCAGATTTTGTTAAAAGTTCCTTCTTTCTGATCAATTAATCACCTTAGCATGTTCGATGACCTATTTAAGAGTGTGAGTTATGTGTGCAAGTGTGGGGGTCTAGACACTGAAGGTGAGTTATGTGTGTAAGTGTGGGGGTCTAGCCACTCAAGGTATGTGCATATGCAGTTGTTCTTTTGAATTTAGCGGTGCCACTGCTGGATCTAAGTAGTTTTGCAAATCCTGGTGTGCAGATTTTCCAATCTATCCATCAGCTGAACAAAACTAGGAAATCTTTTTACGCGTAACGATGGCAGGAAAACCCTTCTCACCCCCGGATATTATGGAGTTTTCAATTGGAGTAACAGAGCAAAAGTTTGATCGTAAGTTTTGTTTTTTCAGAGTATTTTCACACTCAGGTGACACTATATTATAAGAGCTTTTATGCGAGATATGTTGTGCTTTGAAATGACAGTTATGTTGTGGGAGGGGACTTCCCCACCCACACCACAAGCCCGCAAAATACGAAGATACCTAATTATATGGACAATCACACCTTATATGCTATTTAGTCAACAACTTGCACTAGTTTATGGGCACATAAACATCCCATCCACTTGCTTAGGAGAAGAAACATTGCATGTTATCTTAGAACAGAACCATAGGAACCCAAGTGCACGGGCCATAACAAACCATAGACGAAGGGTTTAAAACTTATGTAGAACTATAAGCCTTCATTCACATAGTTGTGCATGCCGACGTCACATGCTCATCTTTATTTTTTCTTGTTTGGTGTCATAAAAAATGTTCCATTCTTATTAGGTCATGCTCTCTTGCATTGTGTATTGAATTTTACTTCATGCGACAGTTGTTAAAGATGTTCTTGACATTGTTGCAGATCAAGCCTTTCTAAAGACAAAGCAGCCAAGAACACATCGAATTCCTGTAAGCACCTTTCTTCTTCCCTTATTGACATTTGTGATGAAAGTGTGTTCAGATTTTTGTCCACTAAGGGTCTCATATTAAATGAATCGGTATCTGGATTTGGAACAGATCAAGCAGTGGAATCGAATGACAACCAGGCATGCTGCACGATCTGCATTACAGAAATCGGTCGCTTATCGCTCGTCAGCCCTTCGTCAGGTGACAGCTTGCAAGTTGCTACATTCATAGAAGCTTTTCAGCTTTTTTTTTTCCAAAAGGAGGGATTTGTGGCCTTGTCTCTGGAAAATAGTTGCATGATTGGTGTTGCTTTTATGATCCATAATCCCTTTTGTCTTGTGCAAATTTCTCCATCGTTGAGTTTGTAAACATCTATTGTAGATATGGTTTTTCTAGAGGTTTACATTCATAATTCTCGACATTGTTAATATTACCCTTGTCTTGCAAAGGAAGAATATTTGATTGAGCTCAGGTATGCGAAGGCTGTAAATCATTCAAAAAAAATGTATTTTACATAGTTGGATAGCTTGAGCATCATCAAACTTGAAAGGTTTTAACATACTCTAGTGTGCATGTACCTTGACTCCTAAAAAAGAGTCTATGATGAATATCATGATGACCTTCACGTGAAGGCTCAGTTAGAATATTCTTCCAAATTCTATGCTTTATGGTACTTTAAAGTGTGGAAGAAATAGGCCGATGGATTGAGTACTTTGGATTTCCCCCAGCCCTCCAAAGCCACCTGCCATGTGTACCACCTCCCAGACAACTGGGACAAAGGGACACATACACGTCTTTGAATTACACTCCATCAAACAGATGGCATAGGGACAAAGGGACACATACACGTCTTTGAATTACACTCCATCAAACAGATGGCATAGGGACAAATTGAGTCTTGACAAAGTTTTCTTATTTACAAAGGTTCATATGTGCAATTCTTCGTTGCAGCACTTCATAGCTTGTAATTTGAGACCAGACTCCTAGATTTCACAGGCTGCCCAAATCCAATAAGTGAGTTAGGTGCAGCCTTCAATTGTGCAGCAAGGGATTGAGTGCACAGTGGTGATTCTTGGTTGCTTGTGTAACCTACATGCACATCGAAGCTAAGGAAGTACATTATTATAGACAGGAACTTATGCATACCATGTCCAATTTCTCTAAAGCTGAGGGAGCAGATTGCAGTTGGTTGTTTGTATAATTTCTGGCAAAGGGAAGAGTTTTGGAATATTCGGAAGTTGAACGTGCTCTAAATATGATCGTCTTTGCGTCTTCTAGTAAGCTTTGCAAAGTTGGCTTATAGTTAAGGCTTTGAAGCTTATTCATAGTTTAGGACCTTTTTAAAATGAGCAGGGAAAGTTTGCTGAGGCTAGATCTCAGAATGGAGAGAGCAATTTTGCTGCGACCAAAGCTGCCGGTGTGAGGGCTCTTATGGCCCCGGTACTCACAAACAGAAATTGGGGGAAGGACAGGTAAAAGCAGAGTAGTAAAATTTTGCCATTTCATATTGAAAGTTAAGATTGTTTAGGCTGTATCTTAAACTACAATATCTACCTTTAAAATATTGAAGCATGTTCAGAAATGCTTAAGGTGGTAGAATTTAGCCTAATAGGTATTGGCATTCTCAGTGATGTTTCGAGGAGAAATTCTCTGATACAAAAGCGTACGGATCTTGGAGAAAAGGTCTTGAAGCTTTACACTGTTGCGGCAGAAGATATCAATGTGCCTATCATTGATATTACTGAAAAGTGATTGTAGAGCATGAGGTATAAGCATGTAGTTGGAAGCTTGTCAGGATGCATCTTCAATGCAAGGTCAGCTTGTCTTAGGTCCCAGTTTTTGATCAAAGTTTTCTGAAAACCAAAGTGATGCCAAGTTCATTCTGACTTTCAAGAAAAAGTATCTTTTGGTCAGAATGGAACATGTTTTGATGTACAGACAGGTAGGGTCAAGTGACATTACTGTGAAATTTACCTGGAACACAAAATGGTAGCCAACTGTTTCTTTTGTTAATACACAAGGTCTTTGTGAGAAGTAGTTGAATTCTCAACATTCTGTGGGAAGGTTGCATGTAACCCTTGCATGAATTAAAGGCCTGTGTTACATTACATGCTTCAATTTCTTCTAGCTAAGACTTGGTCACCACACTGATACCCTATTAAAAAATTTGGAAGTATCATCACAGTTTCTTTTTCTATCATGATGAAATGAAATTGATGCTAACGTATTGAATGATGTTCTTCTTTCTGATTTGTATGAGCAGTACTACATGCTTTGATATCACGTTAACGTTCAGATTCAAATAAAAAATGTAGATCCAGAGCATAGACCACAACATCTCATAAATCTAACATGTTTAACATATATATACTTACAAAGGAGATCATGTAATAGCAACTATCAAGTATATTGCATTTAAAATCTCATGTGGACACAGGAACATCATTGTAGTATACCACAATGCTATAATTGTGGAGTATGGTAAATGTTAAATTGAAAAATATCATAGAGTCAAATTCATTGAAAGAATTTAGTCACTTTGCAAGACACAATTAAATGTTGCGCAATGTTTGACATGTACTTTCGTCGTCTCGAGGTTTTGATGCCACACGGATAGGAAAGTAACAAGAGTTTGAGAGAACCTGAGAGTGTAAGATGCATCAAATAGTTTCATGAATGTAATTGACAACTTTGATTTAATACACTTGGGTGAATTTAAGTTGGTATTTGATTGATTATTACACATTATTGTTTTCAATGTATGATGGTTTATTGTAAACCTATACGTATGAATGATATATAAAACGTAAATTGTTGAATGCCTTTATATGCAAAGATCATGATATTAATGTACTGTGGATTACAACTTTGTGTAATGTATAAGTATGATCTTTAGATAATGCATTTAAGATACATTTTTCATGTTTTTGATGACTTTGCATTTTCCCCCCCTCGAATGTCCTCATCTGTACAGCAGATTAGAGTCAAACTTATAACTTGAAGCAGGGGAAACAAGTCCAATGTATGCAAATTGATCAAGCATTTGCGATTGTTATAATTTGTCAATATTTGGGGAGTTTGTGAATTATCCATAATCGTAATCTCCTTGAGAATGAAAACAATTGTCTTTCATGATGCCAAAATATTTATCACTATAAACAATGTCAAAATATTTATCACTATAAACAACACTAACAAATTTATTTTTTTTCACAAGGATGCATTATTTGGACCTTGTGCTTGTATTTATCACCATTTTCTAAGTCAATGTCTATTGGCCAATATCTTTTACTTGAAGGAATGAATACTATTGTTATCAATTGCAAAGACCTAGATCAATCAAAGATACTCCTATTCATGCTTTTTCATTTCATTATTCACACGATTCCAAGACGTCACATTCTATTCTCAAGTTCAATTAAAATCCTAATGAATATGCACAATTTAACAATTAGTATTCACAAAAGTGGTCTTAATAATTAAAATTTCACAATTTTTATGATTGTAGTTGTAAGTCAATGAAATTACTCACAATTTTCAGAATTGAATATCTACATTTCCATGATCAATATCGATAAAAGTAGTTAGAAACTTCACATCTCCTTATTCATGCTTTAATATTCACAAAAGTGTGGAGTTGGTGTGTCATGCTTTAGTTGGGCTCGTCCACCACTCATAGATTTATAATACCAAAAACATTATTCACGCTTTCACATTTTGTTATTCATAGGTATAGTTGCAAAATTAGTCGTTATTCTAGATGCACAAACTAGCATTCACACTTTCAAGATTCAATATTTTGTATTTCGTGATTTAATAGCATTAATTTCATGCTCAATATTGACAAAAATTGTCCATATTTTTGCAATTGCATATCTACAAAGTTTCATATTTCATAGTTACTATCACAACAAAAGTAACTCTCATCAAATCAATTCTTCCATTAAATCATATATTCTTTGATTACTTTCCATTTCTCTCCACCCAAAAACTTTAGACCTCATCTTTAGGTCCCTCAAATATGAAATAAGGATAATAAGCCAAGCAGTGTCTACATGAATGCTTGAATGTTTAGGCCTACAAAGTGGGATTACATGACAATCTTTATAAACTCCACCAAGTCCAATAGTTCATCCAATATGTGGAATCTTTTGTTTATGACATGCCAAGGAATAAGTGAAGTAATATGTCACAAACCTCAAATGATCATCATAATTATAACTATATTCACAATTATTGGATACTATTATTATTCATTAATATAATGTGGAGTTGAAATCTAAATAGCATTCACATAGGCCAACAAGGCTTATTGTTAAGTCATCATTTTGTGACATCTTTGATCTAGATTGAATAAATATGTAGTAAAAATATTAGACAATGATGTTTTTTAAAAAAAATGATGTGGTGCAACCGATTCTCAAAAAAAAAAGTTTCGAAACATGTTCCTTATTATTCTCGAATGATAGTGTGTAATAGAACCAAATAGAATGCTAATCAAAGTAGTTACTAGTGATTATACCCACCAAACTCAAAGGTCATAATGCATTTTCAAATGCTTTTATAACATTACAAGGCAAAGGAAGATAAATGAAGTGCCTAAATTGTAATTTACTAATATGATGAATGAGGTTGCCCTTTGAGGTGAAGAAAGTCAATGTGCCTTCACCACTAACTTGACCGATGATTCTTGCGACAACTACTTTTTGTTTTGATACATGCATGCCAAAGAAAATCTTGATTCGGACTAGTAAATTTGACTTGATCTTGTCGTATTTTAGATCTCATGCTAATGTGCTTAAATAACGTACACCCCATCCACACAAAGCTTTTGACACTTAGGCATTGATATTGCAACACTTGGCCCTAAATTTGCTCAATGCTCAATGTAACCTACAACTTGTTCATTGAAGTAATGATTGGTAACAATATTGTTTTGATTAGCATGCACGATCTACCTATGAAGTGCTCAATATCTATGCTTACCAAGATTATACTAAATGAATCATCATCTAAAACAAGCATAATCTATGACAATGATAATATGCCACCATGACATATTATAACATTCTTTAAAATATGGAACGTATTGGAGAGCATTGTTATGCCCTCATAATTTCTTTACTAGCGAGTTTTGTAATAGCATCGTATAATGAAGTTTTACATAATATTTATGAAAGAGGAGCAAAATAGAAGAGGAAATGGCCCGTCCAACAACCCTGCATGTAGCTCACCTCAAGTTAGACTTTGAATTACATAATAATGTGTGAAATAGATTTACTTTCAAGTATAACCAATTATTTATTTATTTATTTTTTGGGCAGATTATTTCCGGCGCCCAAGTTCCAAATCCTTTTCTCTCTTTTTTTGAATCCTCCATTTGATTCAGGGAGAGGATTCCCAGCCATCTTTCCAGCATTGATTGGAGGCCTCTATCTGTGCAGATCTTGATTCTTGAAGGTTCTATCTCTATCAACATAGGTTTTGAAGCAACGATGGTCTATCAGCGTGGAATTGTCAGTGTGGGACTATCAGCAATGGCCTGTCAACCTATGTCAATGCTGGGAAGGCTTAGTCCTTTCCCTAATATGGATTGTTGTTTTACCTGGTCATCTTTCTGACTAAGCACTACACCTATCGCAAAAGATGATGTGTCTACATATACATGGAACTTTTTAGCCCAATTTGGAGGTCTAACCCTAGTGGCTTCTGCTAATGACTGTTTCAATTGATCAAAAGCTTGCTGATGCTCCTGTTTCCAATGGTACTCAACAAATTTCTTTAGTAAACTTGTAAAAGGAGTTACTATTATAGCATAATCTTTAATTATCCTCCGATAGTAACCTACATGTCCTAGAAAGCCTCTAAGCTCTCTTAAATTGGTTGGTTCTAATAATTCTAAAATCATTTTTATTTTTTCGATGTCAGCTTGTATACCATCCTTCAAAATTTTATGCCCTAAAAGGATGCCTTCCCTCATCCCAAAGTAATATTTAGTTGGATGCGGTTTAAGAGATGTCTCTTGACATCTTCTCAATGTTTTCTCTAATGCATCTAAATGGTTTTTAGTTGATGAATAGACACAAAAGTCATCCGTAAAAATTTCTTAAAACTTTCTTAGTTTTTTTTTGAAAAATATTTGTCATCATACGTTGGAATGTGGCAGGTGCATTACAAAGACCAAAGGGCATTCGCGTATATGCGTACGTCCCCCAATCAGTGGTGAAAGTAGATCTATCTTCTTCTTTTATAAAGACTTGGTTATAATTTTGAGAATCCATCTAAAAAACTATAACGTTCATGTCCAGCTACCTGGTCAAGAATGGTATCTGTATACGGCAGAGGATGATAATCTTTTGCTGTGGCAGCATTTAGTTTCCTAAAATCTTGACAAACTCTAATCTTGTCCGTCTTCTTCTTAGGTACTATAACTATTGGTGACACCCACTCACTGCTTAGAACATGATATATAATACCCGCTCTAAGACATCTATCTAATTCGTCTTTTACTAATAAGGAGTACTTTGGATTCAATCTATATTGGCGCTGCCTAACAGGTATTGTTTCCTGAATGAGATCTATTCTATGTTCACCCCATTTAACTGGTATACCTATTAAATCATCCATCGACCAAACAAACACATTTTGGTATTTTTGAAGAAGCAATATATACTCTTCACATTCTTGGTCCGATTGGTGTTTATATAGATTCAAAGTCTTACCTTTATTAATTTCTATTTCTACATAATCTGTTTTACTACCATCCCCTCGGTTAGACTTGCTCTGGTTCCACCCAGAACTTCTCTCGACACGGATGTTGTCGGTATGTCTACTTCCTCATCAATCTCATAACATTCTATGAAATTGATCCATGATTCAACAGGTCTAGCTAACTCCTCACTCCATCTCAAAAGGTGACCCCCTATTGGATTGGCTATGAGAATATCTGGAAAAAATATCTGTTTGGTAGACCAATTTATAATAGCATCTGCTTGATATAACCGTGGTCTTCCAAATAATATCAAATAAGGTGGTGTATCTACTGGATTTATGACAAGAAAATTCATAACAAACGTCTCTGTCTCTATAACTACGTTAATACCTTTTAGCTCGCCTACTGGTATACATTTAGTCATGTCTGCTAAATGGATTTCGTGATAAGTGATAGGCTATATTTGGTTTTCTAATCCTAATTCTTTAACCATTGTTTTTTTACTAGATTGATACTAGATCCTGAGTCTATTAGTATTCTATCTATGGTCTGATCTCCTATGATCGCACTAATCTCTAAAACTCCACAATCTCCTCTATCTACATATTCTACTCTATTACTATATGCAGGTATTCTTAATGTAACTAACTTCTCCCTTTCCTCAGTCCCTACTGACTGAAGCCCTTCTTCCTCTGAAGTATAGCTCGAGGAAGATGTAGGTGTCTCACCTTTGTACTTATCTTTTTCCCATGATATGGAAATTCTTTTATGACTTTTTCCTGTCAGTGTCCCCATCTGGTCTCTGAAGGTAATCTCCTTTTTCTTCTAGTGGGTTATAATATGGTCGTCCTAATAAGACGCTATATGACGATTGTCTCGTAGTTTTTAATATTATAAAATCCATAAGAAACTTATGGTCTCCAATATAAACTGTAACCTGAGATAGTTCTCCTATTGGTGATCTTCTAGTTGCATCGGCTAACCTTAAATGTCTTAAAGTGGGTGCTATTCTATGATGAATGCCTAATTCATATGCTATTTCTTCAGTCATTATATTTACAATAGATCCGGAATCTATGGGTACATTATCTAAGATGCAGCCATTAATTACTACTTGAATCTCTGGTTGGCCTTCATCACCATAATTGACTAATCCTATGTTGACTACTGGTAACTTTGCTTTCTTCTCTTTTTATTTTAAAAAAATTGCTTAATTTCTTTTGTATACTATTGGTCATCGTCTAATAACTGTTTAAAAGTTATATTGGGCATTCTAGAAACAAGGCCTTCGACAATATTATAAGAATGGTTTCTAAGTGACGACAGATCTCTAGGTATCTCGCTACTTATAACTGGATCTGAAAATGTCACTTTTTTTAACTTTTCTAGTTTTTTCATCTAAAAGCTTCTTAGCTTCTGAACTAATATCAACATCATAATATTTTCCATTAGACTTATCAAGCTTTAATTCTTTATTACTAGGAATTTTTACTAACTATTCTACGACCTTCACTTTTTCTGTCACGTTTTTTGTAGTTTTCGCAATTTTCGTCTTAGTTTTCTTCTTATCTTTAAGAGTTAAAGAATCTTTACTACGTATTGTAGTTAATTTATTTACTTTTTTCTCTAAATCTGGCCATTGATGATCTTGATCTAATAATTCAGACTCTACTTCTATCCTCTGAACTATCATGTAAGTGTTAGTCTTAGATGGCCGAAGGTCCTCTTCCCTAGGCGAGTTTACAAACCTTGGTTTAGACCGTGGTTGTTGTGGCTGTGGACATTCAGCAGTGATATGCCCTTCGCCTTTACAGTTAGCACAGAGTGGCACATATCCTTCTGATCTCCTGGGTTCAGGGCAATCATTCGAATAGTGACTCGGGGCTCCGCAATTGTAGCACGAACCCCTTACTTTGGTTGGTGGAGTGAAATCTCGTGTTCCACCCCTTCGCAAAATAGTGTACTGTTGACCAGTACACTGTTTTGGTATCATAGTTTTTTGGTTAGTAGGAGTTGCAGTATAAGCTACCTCCTCATGATTATTAATCGGACAGAGGAATAGTTTCTCTTCTAAATAATTAGTCTGTAAACTGGGACAGTTGGCCTTAGAATGACCTTCCTTCCCACATGTGGTACACCAAACATTGGCGTTAGGCTTCGCTTTCTTTCGCTTGGCTTTAACATCAGATATTTGGACCTTTAGATCACTCATTTATCTTGTTAAAAACTCAACACTTTTCCTTAATGGATCCATCTTTTTGGATTTTTCCATTCTTTTCTTTCTTTCTGAGTTTCTAGTCCTCAGTTTTCCTATAAGAAGATTCTTCTTCCGATGAAGAAAAATAAGATGAATACTCTGAAGATTCTTCCATCTCCACTGAATCAAGTTTCGATTCAAACTCAGTAGATGTTTCAGATTCTTCTGTTCGTTTAAATTTGTGTTTTTTACTACTTTTTCATTCATTTCACCGTCTGCGAGAAATTCGAGAGGTTTCGTGATTCTCGGTAGAGGCAATGACATCCTCCAAAGAAGTCATGAACCCCTGTCGACAATAACGATCCATTTTCTTAGGCAAACCACCCAAGAACCATTCATTTTGCATACAGAGTTAAGAGAGCCAACAACCTACTGGAATATCCTATCTCCCTAAACTATTTAAGGAATGCTACTTTTAAAGCGTTGCAAGTATTAACTGTTTCCGGTACTAATTGACTGTACCAGATCCTATCCTGCTTCCGCAGAAGACCTGGCAAAATTCTAACTTTATCCTCATCCGTCTGCTCTTTGTTTGCTATGGTAATGGATTCAAATTGCGACATATAACTATCCGCATCTTCAGATGATGATCCCTTAAAGAAATCATATTTGATTTTTGTAGATTTGGGTGGCGCTGGATTAGCCATATTAACAGATGGTGGTGAACTAGATGAACTTGGAGGATCTGAATCTAAACTTCGCTCGGACAAAGAGTCTGAACTTGGTTCGGAAGTAGAATCAAATGAATCTGATTCAGGTGAATCGGTAGAACTTAGTGTTTCAACGGATCTTTCCTCAAATGAATCTACAAATGCTGTAGTAGCGTGTAAAAGATCATTAAATGCTTCAGGTGTTAATCTTGCTCTAACTGGTGAGTTTTGCAAATTCTGAAATACAAATCTCTAGACTTCCTATATGCCTCTAAACGCTGCACTTGCTCTAAACGTTTCTGTTCAATAATTGCTTAAGAGTATGTTCTTGGCATGCATTACATGAGAAAGAATTGTAGATGTAATACACTTAGAAATATTGCAAAAGGTGAAATTCATGTCCTCGGCAACGACGCCAAATTATGTGGTGGCCTAGTCATTATAGATTTCCACAAAATCAATGAATTACGTAGTATAAAAGGTTTGATTGTTCCCCAAGAGAGAGAATAATCTCGTCTTTTGCATGGTAAATGTATGTATGATGATAAACAGACTAGAGTGTATAAAGTTCACAATGAATACTACAACGACGTAACTGGTTATCCAAAGATTTATGGGTAAATTGGCATCCAGGAACACCAATGATGAAACGATTTGGTCAAGGTTTGTAATTGTAAGAATTACTTTATCTTTCAGGCTCTTTAGGCATCAGGAAAACAGTCAGAACTGACAGCAACTAGCAATTAGATTCACCAAGCAAAATCCATTAGCTAAAAGTTCTTCTTAATCAAACACAAAGAATTAGTTTTAATCGCAGGAAGCAAACAAGACAGAGCCTCAATCAATCCCATTATCTGAACACATAGCTCATTCAGAGCTGAAGGACTTTATGCTAAAAGTTATGTTTAACCGCTTCGGCTAATTCCCTGCGCACATTAGTCAGAATTATTACTTGCTGGTGTCGTCTGAAAATCCATGTTAGAGTAACTGAAATTCAGTATAACTTAAGAAATGTGTGTGAAGCAAACAGAACAATATCACAATCAATCACAGATCATACAGAGTGTGTTCGCACAAATGATAAGAAGTCAAAGAACTCCATAGAATCTCAATAGAAATGAAAGAAAGAGTACATAGCAATAAAAATGAGCATGGATTCATGTAGATAAGGCACATTAGACCTAGCAAAGGAAATCCCCATAGCTCATATTCACAAGGAGGAAACAAGAAGCTCTCACCTGCAAATGAGCCAAAAGATTCAAAAATTGTTGTCTCTTGCCTAGTTATAGACAATGCTCTCACATAGCTAAACTTAACTATCTTGAGGGATAGTTAGCCCTTGTTAAGTATTACTTAGGCTACATTGGGGCCTTATTGGCCCTATTATCCTTATTAATTACTTTGGAGGGCCTAAAGAAAGAACCGCCTTGTTCTTAAGGCTAATAGCTCCCTTTGGGCCTACAAATCTTACATTGAATATTATCTTGCATGTATAAGCGTGGATGTACTAACAGTACATGACAAGTTAGCAGTGTGCGAGCTACCGCGAGTTAGTCAGATCTTTACTTGCAGATTTGGTACAAGATAGATTGTACTTGCTACTGTACTGATGGCGAGTAAAGATACTAAAAGGATTAAGAAAAATCTCAGTTGGCGAATAAAGAAAAAAAAATGAGAAATAGAAAAATGAGCAAGAAATTCAAATCGACGAGCTAGCGTGAGTTAGAGCTGGTTTTCTCGTTGATCTACACAAGGTAGTTCTGAGGCTGCTGACCACTCTAAACTGATGGCGAGTAAATTGGCTCTGTAAAAATGCAGAAAATAAGGTCAGCAAGTTAAAAACTCTGCTGGCGAGTGAGTGCGAGTAGGGCACTTTACTCGCCGAGATTACAAAACAAGCCTCTGGGTCTTCTTTGACTACTGGAATAGTGGGAGTTAGAAAGATGACAAAAAAGTAAAAAAGACATTGAGGGCAAGTTAAAAATGTGTCAAAATGCAAGTAAAATACAAAGAAAATGCAAACTCAAACCCATCTTTAGAGTGGTTTAGCACCGCCTCCTCAACAACGACGCCAAAAAAATGTTGGACCCTTTATGTGCCTCCCTAATCGGTGCGATTAAGAGGGAAAAGAAGGGGCTTGGATCTCTAACCGGGTGAGTATCGATGTAGTACAGGTTCTGATCCAATGGAGAGAGGGATAAACTACAATCTAGGCCTACCAAGAGTGTCAATCTTGGTATTGGATCTAAAAGTCAAAGGGCTTTGATTTGAATGTGGGATTTGTTAGATTTTAGCAAATTTCACATGATTTAGACAATTGTTTGGCATCTATGTGGATCCACATATGTGAAGACGTATCCACACGTGTGAAATAACACTGTAATATTCAGATCCATTGTACTTAGATTTTATTTGAGTCAAATATGAAATCTCCTAAATTGTAAGAGTTATCTCATAGATTGTAGGAATTTAGAAGGTCAACACAAACCACCAATGGATGATGTGGCATATTAGATAGATCTTATCCAAAGTGGATATGGATGAGTACAATGAGCTATCCCACATGTGCTGGAAGCAGACTAGAGAGAGATTATCATGATTGTGTACTTGATCCATGATGGATCCATTGTGAGGCTAATCTTGAGAAACATTGCAATCATTGTGTTTTCACTCTCTTAAGCTAATTCTTTGTGAATGAATGCTTTGTATTTCTTAAGTAAGCTAATTTTCTATTAGCAGGCCGTATAGTGACACTGCAATCATTGTGTTTTCACTCTCTTAAGCTAATTCTTTGTGAATGAATGCTTTGTATTTCTTAGGCCGTACGTGTGAAGCCATTTGATCATCATTTTTTATTGTTCTTGCTTGCATCACTAGAAATTGTCAAGTATAAGCTAGAATTGGATGCTACTCTTGATATAGATCAAGATACCAAGCTACCAATCACTCTTATTGATCATTTGTGGATCAAAATGAGTCCTAAACTCTGAAATTTGACATGGTATCAAAGCCAAGTCTAAGAGCTTTGATGATGATCTAAATCTCTTCATTTTGCTAAAAGCATTGGTACTATAGAATCATTTTGAAGGAGGGCAACCTCATCCAATAGTTTACTTGAGAAGATGAAGTCCAAGTTAGTGTGCAAAGTTCAAGTGTACTTCTGACTCGTGTGAGAGGCTGCTGGAGTTGTACTTTCACCACATCTTAGTGATTTTTCAATATTTGTGCTTCAAACAAGTTGTGTAGAGTGAAACAAGTGATTTGCTTTGTGAAAATCCATTGATCTCATTATAGATTTGATGTGGAATGGTGTTAGATGTTTGTTAAATCTCCAAATTATTGAGAGTGAGTTTTGAGGCTTATGTTTTTAGTTCAAGAGTGAAGCTAAAATCCATTCTAAACACCATAGAAAGGCATTGGCACTTCCAAGAGTCAAATTCAAGTTTTCTCATTGAATAGTTTGTGTAGAATTTGATTCCTGTCTTCTTTTGAGTTTAAGATCATTAGAGATCTTGCTTCTTGAGTTAAGAGAGATTCAAGAGAGTAGCCTTGAGGCTACATTCTGAAAAAGTGAATAGGAAAAAGTCTTAAATAGTACATTTTTTGTACTTGTTACTAGAGAAAAATGGGTTCTATTGGATCCTATCTTTTAGAAACTAGTGAGAGGCCAAATTAAAGTGATTATTCAATATGGAAAGTAAGAATGGAGTCACTTCTAGGCTCCAAGATTTGTATGATCTTGTCCTTGGAGAAGAGGAAGAGCCTCAAGGAGGACAAGAATTAGTGAAGTACAAGAAAAGATCTAGGCTAGCATTACATTGCCTTAAAATGAATGTTAGTAATGAACTTCTAAAGGAAGTTGCATTTTGTACCTCGGCCAAGGAGGCTTGGAACTCCTTAAAAGAGATTTATGAATCCAAGAATACCTCTAGAGTGCTTATGCTAAGGAATAGAGTTCTTCAAAGCATTAGAGGTAGTGATGAGAGTGCTCAAGAGTATGTCTTGAGGATAAAATCTCTCAATAAAGAACTTTCCATCATAAGTGCTCATATCCAAGATGATGAGCTTGTGCAAATCATCTTAAATGGTCTTGGAGATGAGTTCTCCAATCTAGTTTAAAGCTTTGCAATTCAAGATTCTCTACCTTCTATTGAAAAGCTCCATAGTGTGCTTGTGGCCGAGAAGAGTAGAATCCTTCATGTCAAACAAAGGATTGGTTTCATGAAGATTCATGATGGAGATGAGAAGGCCAACTTTTCAAGCAAAGGAAAGGCAAAGTCCAAGAAGAAGATCCAGCACAAGGAGACCAAGAGTGATGATCAAGCATCATGCTCTAAAGGTGGAAAGAAGAACAAGGCCAACTAAAATACTTCTTTTGTGGAAATAAGGGGCACTTTGCATCCGAGTGCTACAAGAAGAAGAATGCACAAGGAGAGAGCAATCAAGGCAACCTCACCCTTGAGGAAGAGGAGGATGAAGTGGGTTCATCCTTGATGGCATCTACATCAGCATCCAAGAGCTACTCCAATGACACATGGTGGATTGATAGTGGGGCTAGCTCCCACATGACATTCCAAAAGGATTTTTTTTCTCAACTCTTGTACCTTTTGTAGGTTGTAAAAAATCTATTCTAATAGCAAGTGATCAAGAATGTAGAATAGATGGAATGGGAAATATTCCCTTAAGTCTTGTATCCTCTAAAGAGTAGATCTTCAAAATGTACTCTATGTTCCTACACTCGCTAAGAGTTTTCTAAGTGTAGGACAATTGACGAATGATTGTTTAGAAGCGAATAAAATACACTTTGGAAAATTTGCTATAATCATCAATGAAGGTTATATAACACTTTGAACCTCTGAGATCACGTTGAATGGTCCACAAATGTCAGAGTGCACTAGCTCCAGAATCTTTGTCATTCTGTAGGAGTCTTGACTTTTAAACATGCATCACAAGTGGTCAAATTGGTTGCATTCGAGATGTTGGCCCCTGTTATTGATCCATGATGGCTTGCCTAGTAAAATGTCGTTGAGTTCATGTGGCAGAGTCTTCTGTGCCACAGAGTGTCTGGCGAGTCGTCATGAGTCTGATGCACCTGATCTACAGGTAGGCGTACCTTCAGATGATATAGGTTCCCGTTTCTTCTTCCTTGAGTGATGAGAGTACTGGTACTGGCATCAATCACGTTGCATGCTTCGTCAGAAAACATCACACGCATCCTTGCATCTGCTATTCTTGCTACAAAGAGCAAGTCTTGTTGCAGAGTAGGCACGAATAGAACGTCTTCGAGTCGTCTGTCTCTACCATTGGTGTTGAGCCATAGTGAACCAATTCCGTTCACTTGATGTCTAGATCCATCTCCAAGAACTATGAATCTTGAGGGATCTGCACTTCTGAAATCAGACATGATTTGTCTTGATGTCATGAAGTGTGAGGTGGCTCCTGAATCTAGGATCACCTCATGTGTGTCAGATGTTGATGCTACACACACGTCTTCACATATATAGGCAGTCAAACAATTTTTGTTTGTTCTTTCTTCGCCCATTTTTGAGCTCTCGGACTCCTCGACATAGGATGAACTATTGTTGTTCGCTTGTCTATTCTGTGTTGGCTTGTTTCTCGGGTTCTGGCAGTAATCCATGGCTGCGTGACCTTCTTGTGACAATGGATACACTCAATCTTGGGATTGAGCCAGCAAGTATCTACTGTATGCCTGTCTCTTCTGCATCTCACACAAGTCTTCTTGTCTGCACCTTGTTGTTTTGACCTCCCTTTGGTCTTCCAGTTGCCTTTGCTTGTTCCCTCTACTTGCTGGTCATGATCCTGCCTCTGATTGGACTCCCTCTTAGGCTTAAATTGCTTCTTTGATTTTTCTTTGTTGTCGTAGAGGGCTTGGTCAAAACCAACTTTGTAATCAAGATGTTCTCTGGCCTCACTTCCTCTCGAATCTCGACAATCACCTTTTCAAGGTTCATGGCGTGATCTTTCACGAACAGGGTCCTTGTCGTCTGGAATGATCTGGGTAAGGCTCTCAACAAGTATGTGAGCTGCTTCTCAACTGACACAACGTTCTCTTTTCCAGAGTTATGTAGTGACAAAAACAAATCCTTCATCTTTCTTACGAAAGAAGTGAGGTCTTTTCCATCCCACTGCAAATTCATCAGCTGATCTTCCAGCATCATGATTTGACTTCTTGATTTCGTTTGAAATCTGGTGAGTAATGCATCCCACATCTCCTTAGCTTTGGAGAGTGTAGCCAGGTCAAGTGTGAGACTACCTTTGATGGAAGATGATAGCAAGGCTACTGCCTTGTCATTTTTCTCCCTCCATTCGCGTAGCTCCTTGCCTGTTGTCGTAGGCATTTCTTCTATGCCATCCACCCAAGGGAATAGTCCTTTGCCCTTGAGTATCAAAGATGTCTTAACTTTTCAAACTAGAAAGTTAGATCCTGAAGAATCAAGTATTGTGTAGATCTTGTTCTGCATGCTGCTGATTGAAGCCATTGTTTCTTGGAGTCTTTTCTCTTGTTGATGGCTGTTAGTTTAAATGCTGGGCCTCCTGGATTTGCTAGCTTCTTGGCTATGTTAGAATATGACAGGATGACCTGCTCTGATACCACTGATGAGAATCAAAATCGAGATTTGGATTTCGCAGTCGTGAAGCTTTCGCGAAGGAACCATGATCCTCTTGCGACTCGAATGGAGTTCAGATGCGTTCGCTGGACACTTTCAGCTGAATCACTCCTACAATCCCCCAGAATGTAGTCAGGCACTACTAATCTACATTTATAAAAGTAATACAACATTCAACATACTTTCAACCAAGGTGCGGAATTAAAATGAACAAGAAAACTCAGACATACGAGTAACAGCAGATGCATTTGCATTCGAGATCACAACAACAAGAGAAATTGTCTATATTGATCTTCCTCTGCTTTCTTCAAGCACTGCATGCAAATTCACGTAGTGTGTTGGCGTGGTTGAAAGACGGTTCTCTCACGAGTAATCGTCTTGCTTTACTAGCGGACAATTGGATTTCTATGGATCCTGATCACAGAGCTCATCTCGCACGCAGGTGGACTTGTTGTCTGTATTTCTTCTTGATTGCTTACTAGCATCAGACTACTACGTTACACTGTATGTGTATTCTGTTGATCTGTATGTCAAGTATCATCTAGTAAGTATGGTCGCTCTATGTAAATCTGAGATTAGAGTGACTAAGCATCTACAACTAATCAGGGAATTACAAGAGTGACAGATTAGCCATGACCTAAAATGTATCTGCTGACGTCATACCATCAGATCAGATATCTGTACTTCTGGGTACTTGCATGATCTTGCTGGTACTCTTTGGAGCATGGAGGACAAGAGAAGGTTTCGTTTTCGTTGTTGGTTTTATTTTGGTCGTTTGCCTTCTCTCGTACTGGACCGCAAAAGATTCTCGTTTGTGAATCTTTCGTGTTTGCGAACCGTTCGTCTTCGTCTGCTTTGACTTTCGTGTTCGCAAACCGTTCGTCTTCGTTTCCTTTGACTTTTGTGTTCGCAAAACTTTTCGTGCTTCATGTCTCCTGACTTTCGTGTTTGCAAACATCTTCATCAGACTAAGGGTTGAAAGCTAGCAAGTCTTTGTAGCTAGAGACAATTCACTTCTTCAGCCGAGAGTCAATTCCCAATAAGCTTCTCCCTCGAGCCATGGGATAGGATACAGGTTTAGAGAGAGGAAGCTGATAATGAAAACTCACAAAGAGAATGGTAGGAGGGCTAGTTCCTACATGCATATGTGGACCCAAGCCTCATCTGTGCATGTGCCCATGCAAGCCAGGAATATTCTAAATACTCATTTCATTACTATTGAGAGATAGAACGATTTCTCAATTGGTTATCTCTAGTTATGAGTACTCTTTCAGGTCTTCTCCCTCGAGCCATGGGATAGGATACAGGTGTAGAGAGAGGAAGCTGGTAATGAAAACTCACAAAGGGAATGGTAGGAGGGCTAGTTCCTACAAGCATATGTGGATCCAAGCCTCATCTGTGCATGTGCCCATGTAAGCCAAGAATAGAGATCCAACTGTCATCATGTAAACTAAATTTTAACCATCTTACATGAAACACTAGATGAGCAGTCGACTTATCCTGAAGATCAAGTTCACCCTTTAACTTTCACATTTACTCGAAAAATCGCTACCCTTATTTTGACTTCAAATATCAAATAAGTACTTAGAGGTAGAACAATTTTTCAAATGTATATCTCTACTCTGAAGTACTATATTATATTTCAAAAGTACTCTAAGTGATAAATCTTTCAATTGGGTTTAACTCTTCTCCAACTAGTAACATTACCTTTGTGTAAACTTAATTTGCATAAACCTGTGGGTGAATTATCACTTTACACTAGAGATCAATGTTCAAAAGTTAAAGAAACAAACAATTATAGTCCAAGACCAACCATAATTTCTAATAGACTTGTCATAAATGCTTCTTGGTACAAATACTCTTAGAATCCAAAAACTAAGATATAACAATACATCTACCAAAGTCTCTAAGAGAACAATCAAGATAAAAATGACTTTTACTCAACTTTGAGTACCCCAGATAGTCTCTTGAGTTAAGTGCTCTATTCCTAGCATCTCATGCTAGAAACTAGCAACCATTCAATCTCGATAGAGTTGTCTGTCTCCCAATTAACTGGAGATCTATTTTGAATATAGTATAACAACATCTATAGATTACAATTCTGTAGTAGAGTTTCATCCATTAAAGATAACAATAACCATCTTGCAATACGTCCAGTATTGCATTTCTTGTTTACCAAGTAAAGTAACGGTTGATGATCCGTATAAAATCCAAAGTGCGTTTCCATGAGGTAGTGACGAAATTTTTGAGCAAAAAAAATCATGGCTAATGCCTCACGTTTTGTTGTTGAATAATTCTTTTCTGGATCTGTAAGCTGTCTGCTTGCAAATCGTATAGGATAATCTTTCTTACAGTCACCTAGCTGCGTCAAAACTGATCCAATGGCGTATTTTGAGGCATCCGTATGCACATGAAACTCTATCGTCCAATTTGTAGAACGAAGTATTGGTGCTGAAGTTAATGCTTTTTTAAATTTTTCAGCGGGTTCTAACGCTTCTACTATCCAAATAGGAACAACAGTCAGTTTGTATATAGGTCGTGCTAAATCCGCAAAGAAGATAATAAAGATTCGATAGTCGTTCACATGACCCATAAACACGTAAACTCCACGAATTGTTGCTGGCGGTGGCAATTCCACAATAACTTTGATCTTAGAATAATCCGTGGCAATACCATGTCTTGATATCACATGTCCAAGCACAACTCCGTGGGAAACCCATATCTGACATTTTTCCAAATTTAGAAAAATATGATATTTGCGGCATCTTTCAAATACTTTCTCCAATCGATCCAGGTGGTCTGTATCTGTACTATGAACCCCCAAGTTGTCCAAGTAAATTTCAAGGAATTTCTGCAGATAATCTTTAAAAGCAAATTGCATTACTCTTTGGAATGAACTTGGTGTATTACAGAGTCCAAACGACATTACTTTGTAAGCATAGGTGCCCCATTCTGTTGCAAAAGCAGTTTTATGGCGATCGGCAGGTGCAATCTTAACTTGATTGTAACCACTAAATCCATCCAGGAAACTATAAGCTTCCGCTCCAACAAGGCAATCCAAAATGCTTTCAGTAAAAGGTAACAGAAAGTGATCCTTTCATGTCACTTTGTTCAACACTTTGAGATCCACACAGATCCGCAATTTTCCATTTCTCTTAGAAACAATGACAATCGGTGAAATCCATTCAGTATGCTCGATCTCATAAATAAAATTGGTGTCAAGCAATCTCTGAAGTTCTTTCTTTATCAAGTCCGCCACATTAGGATTACAGTGATAGAACTTTGTAACCTTTGGAACTACATCAGGTACTAAAGGTATGGTATGTTCAATCACTGATGTCGGGATACCCTTCAAATCTTGATAAGTCCATGCAAAACAATCTTGATACTTAATAAGTAACAAGCGGAGTGCTTGATACTGTTCAGGAGTAAGTTGTGATCCAACTTGTACAATCTTTTCTGGTTCTCCCGGTCCAGCAAGATTCATTGATTGCGTCCTAGCTGGGCCATTGTAAACCTCTTTAGATTCTGGCATATGTTCTTCATGTTCACGATGTGCTTTAGGTAACATGATAACTACATCATCCAATGTATAACATTTAAAATGTTTAGGCATATCATGCTGGACTAGATCTGCTTGTTCTTTTTCGAAAGGACTTGTCTTGGATCTTCGCTTAGTCTTCTTAGCAGGAATTGATGAATTTTCCCATTTCAACACCGTATTATAATGTTGCTTAGCTTGTTTCTTCGTCGATCTTGTGTCCTGTCTTCCTTTAATATAATTGCTTTGGGTAGTTTTATTGTGAGTTCATCAGGAACATTACACACTCCAAATCTGATCGGATCCATATGATTTAGAATCTGCTCATCCGTAAATTTTGCATTGCCATCATAAGTCAAGGCATGACTCATAGGAATGAGTTCATCCTCAATCGGATCTGGTATAGGTTCCGTTGATATCCAGGCTACATTCAACACATTCAGTGGAAACGTGATTGGTGTATCCAAAGTTTGATCTAATAAGAAAATCTTGCTCAAATCTGATTGATTATCTTGTTGTCACATATATCTTGCTATAAAATCAATTGTTGCAAGAGCTTCATTCCAATTGACAGTATCCATTTGAGAATCGTAATGAACTTTCATATTTTTCTCTAGTCGATCACAAGTATGATCTGTTGTTGACGAATTATCATCCTCTTTTTGAACCACTGGTCTAATAGTCCAAGTTGTAGGATCAATTTTAACTGCACGTTCACGATTTTCAAAAGTGATTTTTTCGGTACCCCAGTTATGAATTACTTGTGCAACTCGTAACCATGGAAGTCCTAATAGAATTCGATAGACATTTGGCGCTTCTAGTAACTCCATCACTACGAAAGTAATGACGAACTATACTCCCGCAATTTTGATCTGTATATCTTCCACCATTCCTCGTGGACGAACTATCGTTTGATCAGCTAGCTTAATAGCAAAAGTAGCAGGCTTAATCTTTGTAAGGCCCCATTTTGCACATAGCTTTGTAGAAATCAAGTAACTCCTGAACCGTCATCTATCACGGTTGCTTCTTTAGAAAATTGTCTATGCTGTATCGGCAAAGTGATATTCTTTTGTTCACTTTCCCAAGCGGCTCCAACATGGAGTACTTCATTAGATTCTTCAAATCTAGCACAAAAAAGCGGCTCCTGATGGACTTCTGATTTTTCTTGAGCTAACTTTTGCGCTAAGACTTCTTTTGCTTTTGGCACCAACTTTAGGAACTCTCCCAATGAAATATTGATCTTGCTAGACAAAATGTTCATGAGTAGTTCTATATGCGGTGATTCTAGTTCAGTCATCTTGAAGGGTTCCTCAAGATGATGTAACTAATTATTCATATCCGTAGGCTGCAATGGTGAAGATTGAACTTCAGTTGTTGCTTTAGCAGCTTCAAGCTCCTCTTCTTCTTGCAGATGTTTGATCCACTGTCTCATATCCTGATATCTTTGTTTTTCTGTATTCAGATTTGGATAGATCCCGATGTTGTTGGTATATCATTCAATGGTATAAAATTAACAGATACTGGATCCATTACTGGTTCTTTCTGCTTCTGTGCTCTGGTGACCACCATCAGGAGTGCACTTGGTTTATTATGAACTACTGGTCTTTGCTTGATTGTTATCAAATTTACAGGTGCTGTAGCTGGTGGTGGCTTCGGTCTTGCTGGACAGTCTTTATAGCAATGCCCGTAACCACAATCATGACAGAATGGTACAAATTTCTCTTTATTTAGCCATTCTGCAACTCTGTGATTTTCTCCACATGCAAAGCATCCGAGTGGTGCTCTGGTCCAATTTCTGGAGGCTTGTTGTTGAGCGGCAACATAAATGGCAATAAACACTACACATCCCTTAACACTACACATCCACAACAGAGATAGCTTACTCTTTCTCTCTCTCCTTTTCTCTCTCATAAAAAGTATAATAACATACAATCCCAATAACGCTCAGATCCAACAATTAGCAAAATCCAAATAAACATGAGAGATGGAGGAAAAGTGATAGAGAGCCACGGACATTCATCAATCCATTTCTGAAGAGAACCAATCTGCTTTATTGAAATGAGGAAATGAACATGAGGAGCGACTCGAGTTCGTCCCTTCTTATAGTAGAGAGGAGGACCCTGGCCTCTGAATCCTATTGGTCCAATCTTGCCTCTCTTTTTATTCAAATTTAAAAAAGTGTGGGAACCATCAAAATTGGAGGGAAACCCAGCTTTATTCACTAACTTGACATTTAGGCCCTGCGACATTAAAAGTTCTGCAAAAAGGCCTAAAGTCCTTTTATTGACTTTTAATTAATCAATCAAATAACTATGTGATCATGGTTGGACTTATACACACAGGGGGCCAAATCCCTCTCACTTATTAATTAGGGTTAGGGTTGCCTTGGGATCCGCAAACCCTCCAACAACTACATTAAAGAGTGTCAACAAATCACCACGAAGGAGCTCCAGAATCCAGAATTACTGGGAGCGCCAATGCTAGAAAAGACGCCACCGGCCAATGAGTAGAAACGAAGCCAACGCCTTACCAACATATTTTACGGTGAAGGGAATAAAAGCATGGAAGAGTAGGCAGAAAGACCTAGATCTATTTGTAATGCAATGTCAGACACTCGTAGAAGGTGCACTGTACTCGCAAACCTATGGCGTGAGAATAGAAGTAGATTAATGCTCTAATGGGCCTAAAATGAAAAGGAACCTAGTTAAAATTTTAATTTGGTTTAAAACCTTTTATAAACTCAAGTTCTTATGGCACATGGTTTTTGGGTGAATAAAAAACCCTAACCCTAGGTTTGTCTATAAAGAGACATGTGACACCATTTTGTATTCACTTGAGAGAGAGAGAGAGAGAGAGAGAGAGAGAGAGAGAGAGAGAGAGAGAGAGAGAGAGAGAGAGAGAGAGAGAGAGAGAGAGAGAGAGAGAGAGAGAGAGAGAGAGAGAGTATCTCTTCCAACCATTCTTATTTTTTGTGTGGAGTCCTCCTATTTTCTTGTGTGTGATTGATGTGGATAATGAATGCATGCTATGTTTTTGTTGATCAAGTTATCACATTCCTATATGATCTTTAGCACTTGCTTTCATCTATAGTTTCCAAAAACTAATCCACAAAATCCACACTAAAGCAAAATAGGTGTTAGAAAATCTCTTTGGAGTGATCATTAGGATCCATTAGGTAGATTTCTCTTTTATTGTTCACCTCCCTTGAGAAGACCAATCTCAAGAGGAGAAGATCTAGAGCCAATGATGTCTAGATAAACCAAGAAATCAAGACCAAGAAGAGGATAGACCAAAATCAAAGATACTAAAAAGAGAAGAAGAACTTGTGTTTATTGATGCTTCCATCTTGGTTGTACTTCAATCTAAAGATCCATTTGCACTCAAGTGGTCTTTTTCCATGAGGAAGATCCACAAGCTTCCATGTATGATTCTCCATAAGAGCATCATACTCCTTTTGCATGACATCCCTCCATTCTTGTGACTCCATAGCATCTTCAAAGCAACTCGACTCATCAAACATAGATGTTAGGAAAGTATAAGAGGTAAGTGAATGAAGATCTTCCCTTTGTTAACCTTTGTCAACATAGGTGAGTCTTGATGGCTCGGCCTTCCTTCTTGTAGATCTTCTTGGAGCACTCGGGTCTTGAGGTGGATCCTCAAAATCTTGATCACATTTAGGTTCCTCCTCAAATCTTGCAAGATCCTTGACATAAGTTGGATTAGAAGCACTTTCATTCAACTTGTATAGTTACCTTCATCAAATGTAACATCTCTACTCACTAAAATCTTTTTAGTGATAGGATTATAGATTCTATATCCCTTGCTATTTTCAGCATAACCAACAAAGATTCCCTTTATGGACGTAGGATCATCCTTCTTTCTTGTATCTAATGATTGAAAAACATAACAAGTAGATCCAAAGATTCTAAGATCTTTGAGATTTGTCTTCTTACCAAATAGAGCCTGGCTATACCATTTTGTTGAGGACTATAAGTACATGTAAGCTCTCTTTTAATACCATTGGATTTACAAAACTCTATCATCTTAGTGGAGATATACTCTCCACCATTTTCACTTCTCAATACTTTTACTTTAGCATCAAGTTGATTCTCAACTAGAATTTTGAACTTTACAAAAGACAAAAACACTTTACTTTTGAAATCCAAAAGTTCAATCCAAGTGTATCTAGAGTAATCATCAATAAAAGATACATATATTAATGCACCTCCATTAGATTCTTGAGAAAAAGAGTGCACATCACTATGAATGAGTTCTAATGCTTTAGTAGATCTAGTGGAAGAGTTAACAAAAGGTAGCTTGTGTGCCTTTGAAAGGCTACAAGCTTCACAACTTTTTCCACACTTTGAGAGTGTCTTTGGAAGGCTGAGAGCAAGATCGTTGGTGCATAGCATTTCCATTGATTTGAAGCTGGGATGGGCCAACCTCTTATGCCAAAGCTCCACTTGATTGAGCTGCTCCTTAGCCATGTTCACACTTCCAAGAAAAACATTAGCATCTAGCCTGAAAAATTTTCCTTGCTTAATGTAGGAAAAATAGTAATTATTCTTCCACAGAGAACACGATGAAAGTTTGAATAAATCAAAGTAATATCAGTGTCTTCAATCGGGTCTGTATCTGATCTATGTACTAATAGAATAGTATTTGCTCTAATTGAATATGCGTGCGAAAATAAGAGACAACTTTAGACAATAAAAAACTATTGATCAAAAACGAATTTTTATAATTTTGAATCTGAATTATCAATATACATTTCTTGTTGTCTTATCTCGCGGTTGTGTCTCTGATTGAGTGAGTGAGTTACGAGTAGTACACATGTATTTATATTGCTACAGGACAAGTCTTTTGGCCTTTTATTTATAGGTCTTTTGGCTTTTTAATGTTGTAACAATAGATATCTAACCGTTTATGACGGTTGATATTCAAATAGATGCTTTGTTTCCAAGGTCGAATAAATTATGTTCGCGAATTATTCGTGACAGTCCATCTCTTCATCTCAACTTCGTGTTTCGCAAATTGTTTGCGACACTTGTCTCGTCGCGACATTTTCATCTTTTGTGAATTGTTCGCGATAGATAACTTTGAGCTTGAAGAAGAAATTCAGAATATTTTGCAAACTGTTCGCAACAGATGAGCTTGAAGAAGAGTCCAGAAGATTTCGAGCTTCAACAAGAAAAATGAAAATACGAGCTTCTACAAGAAACTGTTTTGCGAATCTTTTGAGTTGACTGCAAGATAAATTTTGCAAATTCTTTGAGTTGGTCACAAATAGAAATGTTTTGAGTTCGTGTTTGTTTCTTTCTCATCCTTTTTCAAGTAAACTATGTGCTTCATTTTTTAATAAATACAGGATCTTTCTTAAGATAGATTGCTGAATTGTTATCCATTAACAAGACATAAGGTTCAGAAATAGATTCATCAGATCCTTCCAACATCTGTTTGATCCAGATAAGCTCGTTTGCCATCTTGGCTGTTGCTACATATTTTGTTTCATAGGAAGATTGAGCTACTATTGTTTGCTTCTTGCTTACTCTTGAAATACTTTTGCTATCATCCTTCATGGATGCCCAGCTTGCGTCACTGTAAGATTCGATGTGAAATCCAGCTTCCTTCGAATAACACAATCCATTGGTCTTTTGTTTCCTAGAGATATTGTAGTATTATCTTTGCCAACTTCCAATGCAACGATCATGGGTTCTAATTATATTGGCTCAATCTGTATACTGCAAACGCTATATCAGGTTTGGTGTTGTCTACTAGATATAACAATGATCCAATCAACTTCAATCAACCTACGATAGGGTGTTTTGGCCATTCGTTTCTCTTCCTCGAGAGGCTACGGATAATCTGCCTTGCTCACTATTGTTCCAGGTATCATGAGAGTATGCACACCTTTGTATTCGAGCATGTTGAAGTCGTCAATGATCTTTTGAATGTATTTTTGTTGGTGAAGATACAACTTACCACCTTCAAAGTCTCTCATGATCTGCAAGCCTAGATAGATTTTAGCTTCTCCTAGGTCAGCGATTTCAAATATTTCAAAAATATCTCTTTTGACATCTGAAATCAACTTATCTCTTCTTGAGAAGATAAGTGTGTCATTAACATAGACAGTTAGAATCATTACTTCATTTTGGACATGCTTGATATAGACATTTGATTCAGCAAATAGAGGTTTGAAGCCTAAGGAATGTAGTGCTTCATCCTTCTTTCTACACCATTGTCTAGCTGCTTGTTTCAGACCATAAATGTTTTTATTCATGTGACATTCGTATTCTGGATATTTTTGGCTTACAAAACCAAGTGGTTGGTCCATGAATAAGTCTTCTTCCAATTTTGCATGCAAGAAAGCAGTTTTCAAATCCACAATATGGATTTTTAGATCACGAGCCATTGCGTACATGAATAACAAGCAAATTGATGTATGTTTGACTACTAGTGAGAAAGTGTCAGTGTAGTCGATCCCATACTTCTATGAAAATCCTTTAGCAACTAACCTTGCTTTGTATCTTATGTTTTCTCCATCAGGACCTATTTTGATCTTGTAGATCCTGTTGCATTTGACTGGTTTTCTGCCTCAGGTATTGGTGCAAGTGTCCATACATTGTTCTTATACATGGATGAAATTTCGTCCTCCATTGTCTGAATCCAGCGATCTTTATCTGGTCCATCAATAGCTTTCTCGAATTGACCTCCCTCTGAATCTGGTAATTCTCTTTTATCTTCTGCTTGTTTTACTTCTGTCGTCATTGGTAGCTCATAATAGTTTTTGAGAATTTCATAACCAACTAGATCATTGTCTGCTATGTATTTCGTGTCATCAAATTTGACATCTCGAACTACTTCTATCTTGTTAGTTTCGGGTACATAGACACGATAATATGACGAATGTAATTCGAATCCTACTAGAAAACCTTGTTCTGTCTTTTCATCGAGTTTCTTTCTCAGCTTATCTAGTATGTGCATATACACTGCGCATCCAAATGTCCGAACATGTGCAAGATTTGGCTTCGACTTCCACCATATCTCATGAAGAGTTTTATCCGGTATTCGAGATTTCAGAATACAATTCTAAAGATAATTTGATGTACTACTTCTGCCCACAACTGTTTAAGTGCCTTTGCATGAGCCATCATACACCTTGCAGCTTTCATAAGTGTACGATTTTTTCGTTCAGCTATTCCATTGTGCTGATGCAGTCTTTGTATGCATAATACCTCGATCAGTACAGTAAGCTTTGAATTCATTGGAAATGTACTCACCTCCACGATCTGTGCGAATATGCTTCAACTTATTGCATGTCTGCTTCTCAGCCCAATTCGTATATTGAACAAATTTCTTGAAAGATTCATATTTAGTATGAATAATATATACCACAACGAACTTGCTGAAGTCATCAATAAACATTATGAAGTACTTTGCATCACCCAACGACAATACTCCGAATGGTCCACAAATATCTGAATGCACAAGTTCAAGTACCTTAGTTGCTTTATAAACATCCTTAGTGAAAGATGTTCTAGTCATCTTGCTTTTAAGACAGGATTCACATCAGAATCTTCCTCGAACAGTTTACAAGAGTTTTTTGTGAAGGTTACTGACATGCCTGTATCGACTATCTTAGCTACGGGTAGAGTAGGGACATAGAGAACTTCCTCCAGTTTTTTGTCACCCTGATTCGTGTCTAGCCATAGTACACTAGTTCCATCAACCACGTGCTTAGAACCGTCTCCAAGTATAATGAATATCGAATAGTTCATCTTCTTGTACTCAGACAAAATTTGTTTCAAAGAAACAAAATGTGAGGTGGCTCTCGAATCAAGTACTACATCTCGAATTAAATTAGATGAACAACATAGATCAACAATAACATAAGCTGCTAAGTTTCTTGTTGTCCTGTCTTCTGCTGCTCTGGAGCATTCTGCTTTGTCCTCGACATAGTTTGAATCTGAAGATTAGCTTTGATTCTGCTCCTTTTTGTTTTTGGGATTCTGATAATAGTCTATTGCTACGTGATCTCGTTTATGACAATGAATGCATTCAATCTTTGGATTTAGCCAACACTTTTCTTATGTGTGACCTGATCTTCTGCATCTGTTGCAGATCTTCTTAAGACTGACGAACATAAAGAGATCATGCAGCACATGCCTTATAGGAGGCTGATTGGATCGTTGATGTATCTAGCAGATAACACATGCCCCGACATTGCGTATGCCGTGTTTAGGATGAGCCAGTTCAGCACGATCACAGGCTCAACACACTGGAAGATCGCGAAGTGAATCCTACAGTACCTTCAGAAGACGAGATTTCGGGCTATCCTTCTCTCGCGATGTCGAATTCCAGATGCACTCCTACAGCGATGCAAGTTGGGCATCACTCAAGGACGACTGTAAAAGTGTCTCAGGAGGGTGCACCATTGCAGCAAATGCAACAATTCTCTGGGTTAGCAAGAAGCAGACCATCACAACTCAGTCATCCTTCGAAGCAGAATATGTCGCAGCCGCGAAAATGGCCAACGAACTCACATGGCTCAGACAGTTCCTCGACGGACTGGGTGAAACCACCAAAGAGCCTCTAATCTTGCAAGATTCAGCATAGATTTAGAGAAATCTAACTGGATCTGTTAATCCATTGTATTTGGGTAGATCCAAACGGGGTGATCTTCTAATAATGATTGGATTGACTTCTTGAGAAGCACCTCCAGGAGCAGCCATTTTTTCTTAAAATTAAATCAGTCAGGCAATGAGATTGGATCTAGGTTTTCAATAAAAAAAACTATCTCAGATTTGCAAAATTCCATAAACTTGACAATAGATAGATTTTTGATTTTTGAAAAAGATCCATGATCAAGCGATCGACACTTCTAAGAATGATGAACTCTCAGAGCGTAAAGGCCATAAGGCGAATTGAGATACTGTACAAGTATAACAAAGCAACAATCTCGCAGAGTATCTACATAAAGCCTACTGCTTGGTGTAAGTCGCTAGTTAAGACAGTTGGAAGTTTAGGTAGTGCAGGAAGCTGTGAAGCAGTCGTTCCTGCAACTACGGCACGTTGAAGTATTGCAAGTGCCTGAGTGCGTTGTAAAATCATTGAAACTCGTTGACGATAATAAGCCGTAATGATAAATAAAGGTGAGGCACCTGCACAAGATGATAGAAAATCATCAAATTTCTTATGCATGCACCCATATGTTTCCAAAGCAAAAGGGATAAAGCCTTTTCCAAGAGCTGCATGAGAAACAACTCTGAAGAAAGGCGCAAGTGTGGAACAACATGGCGCACAACAAGCCAAGCACCAGCACTCGGGCCTGCACAAGACAAAAGGCGAGCCCGAGTCTCATCGGAAGGTGAATCACTGAGAAGCTGAGTGAAAGCATGTGAGTGGAAGCGCTCCAAAAGATACTTCTGAAAATGGGCACGTTGATGGCTAAGCAAAGACTCAAAGGGAGGCAAAGAAGCTCGCACAGGTGGAAGAATGAGATCCTTGGCCGCACGAAGATGTTGTTGGAAAGGAAGAATGCATGTTTTCACTAAATCGAGAAGAATGAGCTTGTTGTCCTATTGAAACCGAGAGATAAGTGCAGAGGCAACAAGGGCTCAACTTCTCATAAAAGCAGTTGGAGCAATAGAAGCTGTGCAAGAAAGACCAACACCTCCGGACGAAACGGGAAGAGAGACTTGTCGCTTAACGAACTGACCATTGGAAATACGAAAGGATTTTGAACCCATCAAGCGACCCAAAATATATGATAAAGTATTATCAAAATCTTGTAACAAAGCCAAAACATCAGGAGAGAGAGGAACACAGGAGAGAGAGGAACACACCGTAGAATATAACTTGGGCGTTGAGGAAAGGTGATCAAAGATAGCCTTATGTTAAAGGGCACACGTGGCACAAAGCTCATTTATCCCACAACTCGCTATGGTTTAAAAGGCTTGTCAAAACGCTGGTGGGGGAGAGAGAGAGCGAGCGAGCGAGCGAGATGTCGGTGCAGGCTGTGTGGAGCGCAGTTGTGTGCACTGCCTATGCGTCATCATCTCTCAGACAATTGGGATTTTGTGCCAGCCGCAGTTTTGATCCTCCTTCCTTGAGCAGACAAATCCATAATTCTCTGCATAATTCCTTATCATCGTCATCATCCTCCTCCTGTGAAGGCAGAGCAGCGAGAGCGGCACCGGTTTTGTGGATGGATAAAGCCAAGGAGGCCAGGGGGTGGCTGAGCAGGCTGGGATTTGTCAGCCGCGCAACAGCACAGACAGATGCAGATAGTTCAAGCGCAGTAGCACAGGGTCCGGATGATGAGGTTCCTGCCGCGGGTCAGGAATTTGCTCAATTTGGAGCAGGATGCTTCTGGGGTGTGGAGCTTGCTTTCCAGAGAGTGCCTGGGGTAACTAAAACAGAGGTGGGCTATTCTCAAGGAAGAATTCACAATCCTACATATGGGGATGTTTGTAACGGCGATACTGGCCATTCCGAAGTCGTCCGGGTTCAATTTGATCCGAAGCAGGTTGGCTACGTGAACCTGTTGGATGTCTTCTGGGAGCGCCATGATCCAACTACACTTAATCGCCAAGTAGGGTTTTACAACTTTTTTCTCATTTTTCTATCCACATTGTTTTGCATGCTTCTTGCTTAGCATAATGTGCAAGCAGTCTAATCTAATTTTCTTTTATGAAAGGGTAGTCGTATTCAGCTTTATTCCACATCACTGCAAGGGTTCTAGTGTAAATTTTGCTGGAAACCCCGGAAGTGAAGCTCTTGCGTTGCTTTAGGACTTGTAAGGTCTATTGGTTCTTTTTTCTTGGGTCATAAAGGAATTGTAATCAGGCCTAAGAGCTAACAATGTGAAATTGCATTCACTATCTTAGGAAGCAAGCTGTGGATTGAAATACAAATCTATTGTCAGATTGCAAGTGCTATTTTAGCAAGCTACTTGTTGATTCGGTTCGCTCAGGGGTATTTGTTAGCATGCTGCTTTTTTCCCATTTTGAATGGATGTATTTGTGATTAGAGGGCATGGCTTATTTCATCATGCTCGAGAGTTCTGAATTTGTCTAATAGGGGCTCATTCATCATATCTTCAATGTCTCCATCTTAGGTAACCTTTTGTATGTGGCACCTGTGGAAAAATTCCCACATGCAGTAGCAACTGGTTATCAACAATGCACGGTTATCGACAATGAATTATGATCATTAATGTCATTCTAGGTCCTGCACACAAGGATTGACAAATGTTTCACTACTCACAATTGGAAAACATATCTCATACTTACTAATAGTCAGAACTTTCAACTTAGAACATAATACATATTACATATGCCTTTGATTACTAATAGTCAGAGCTTTCAACTTAGAACATAATCCGTATTACATACGCCTTTGATTACTAATAGTCAGAACTTTCAACTTCAAGAACACTTCTGTCATTGTTTTTGACAAAGATCTAAGTTAGAGACGCAGAGAAAAATCTGATAGATTCTTTTTTCTAAAATTTTCATTCAAAGCTTCAGGAATTTTCAAAGGAAGCGTATTCCCATTGCCAATATCCTAATGGAGAGCAGATTTGAAGTGATTTCATATTATTAAGCAATCCTCATTCTGAAAGTAGCAACCAATAAGTAAAGGAAGCCACCTACCATTTTTTTTCTATTGTGATTTTTAGAATGTCTGTTCTGGAAATATTTTGCCCATAATGTTATTTTTATGCTGTAGTTGATCAACTTAATGACCTTTTTATGTCAGGGAGGTGACGTTGGAACACAGTACAGGTCAGGCATTTACTATTACACACCTGAACAGGAGAAAGCTGCACATGAGTCATTAGAAAACCATCAAAAGAAACTTAGCAGAAAAATAGTCACTGAGATTTTGCCAGCAAAGAAATTCTACCGAGCAGAAGATTACCACCAACAGTACCTAGCAAAAGGAGGCCGATTAGGCCTCAAACAATCAGCTGACAAGGGGTGCAATGATCCTATTCGCTGTTATGGATAGAAAGGAATTAAAGTTTATTGTGTTCCTGGTGTGTGTTAGTTTTCTCATCAGTGAACCGCGCTTGTAATTTCAGATTGTTGGAGAGTTATGCCAGACAGGAAGGCAACTGTCATATTAGAAATGAGATCATATATGTACTTTTACTTGGCGTTGCCGAGTTAACTGACTGCATCGGTCGTTACGTTGAAGAACCTTGTTACTGTATACAGAGTCACTACATGCTATTGACTGCAGTTGTGAAGCCTTGCAAAGAGTAATCCATGTTTTTTTCCCTCATTTTGTAATATGTACGCTCTAAGAGCAAGTTCCACAATATTTTGTTGGGAGTCCACCCATTCTAAAGTAATGTTTTGTGAATCTATCTTCTTGCTGAGCAGTATTGAAGGCAGTCAGGACACTGCTGCCAACTTATATTCTGGATCTATGCTAGATATGGGGTCGAAGTTATACCATGCCCTCACACTGTTTGGGAAGCTTTAACCTGTAGGGGATTCTGATGTAGCACAACCAGATTTGTAAATTGATATAATAATCTGCTCAATTTCTTGTTAGTTATATAAACTCATATCAAATTGTGAGATCTTTTCTCTCTTGTATTAAGCACTAAAATTATGCACAAATTATAAACGTAAATACAAAATGTCAACATATACAAACCTTGTCAACATCCTCTAGCTTACACACTTTTTTCGTTCTATAACTAGCTAGATAAATACCTGCATGTAAGCACAACGGTTCATTTCTGGTGGCTGAAAATGTACATGATAGAGAAAAACAAACTATCTGTCACCGCTACTATTTAGGCCAAGATAGATGAACCTTCTCCTGCCAAGCATTGTCAAGTAATGTTGCTTGTGGAAAAATCTGCTCTTGCTGGAAAATCTTGCTTTTCTGTGGCTTCCAAGTCATACAGAATTGCATCATGATAGTGTGCAAACTCTTCTTAGACTTAGCAACATGTATCTTATCTGCTAGTACCAAGTAATGGACACGAATTTTCTGTGGCTTCCAAGTCATACAGAATTGCCATCATGATAGTGTGCAAACTCTTCTTAGACTTAGCAACATGTATCTTATCTGCTAGTACTAAGTAATGGACACGAATTTTATTCAACCTGGCATTCATTTGAAGAAGATGAAGATATATACCCGGACATCATAGTAACTGTCTATGAAGTGTGAGTGCCTTTACTCTCACGTGCCACAGAAAGGACATGCTTCATGAGTTTTGAAGACGACGCTGAGTTCAATGGTAGCAAATGCTGTATTCTGAATATTGATTAGACTTACAATGTACTAATTTTTTACCCCAAGCTGACAACCCATTCATAAATAGCAACCACATTCTAACAAGCAACCAGTTCAAGAGGTCCTAGTCCATATTTGATGAGCATCTCTTTGTTTATTGTTGTTTTCTCGAGGGGTTGACGTCTCTTAATTTATCAGAAAGTTGATCATTCCATGTGTGCATGCCTTTAAAGTTTAAATCAAAATTTCTGCCCATGTGATGTGACTTTACTCTGACATGTTGGAATACCCTTCACCTATCTGGGATGTGGATTCTTGATTTATCACAAAGTTGATCATTCCTCATTTGTGCATGCCCCTTAAGTGCGCATTTGTATTTTCTTTTCTGCCCATGTGATGTGATTTCAGTCTGACATTTTGGAATACCATTTACCTATATGGGATGTGGATTTTGCAGAGCGAGTAGGCTTCAAGTTTGTTCCAGACCTTTAGGACTGTCCCTTGCGGTTTGGACCACAACGAACCACACCCATTTAATTTGATAACTTCCGTGCCACCAGAATCTAGATGTAGTTTTCCTTGCCATAGATTTTTTGAGAATTCTTAATGACTCTCCTTCCAAGAACAAGATATACCTTTTCACCGGCATAATTGAAAAAATCAGGCTGGCGAGAGAACGTCCATAATAATGACTTTTTCTGCAAATGACAGCTTTTATCATTTCTAGACTCCTTTCTATTTGGAGCTTTTGCATTAATTACTAAACCCATCTTAGTACTCACAAAAACTCCCAAAGGAACACCAAGATGCTTAATGTCACGATGTTCCATCATCTCTATGTCCCCGACTCTTTGATTAAAGGGTGTACATCATGATTAGAAATTGGGAAAAATGGTGCTTGTATGTGGGCCTAGCCATGGAGCTCAGGGGTATAAACTTCAATAATGCATTGGCTGAAACTCGAGCCTGCGCATTTGGGATGTAGTAACAACTCTTATCCAGCTGACCAACTGCAAAGTATTATTTGTGCATGTTAGAAATTTGTCTTAACTATCCTGCACATGTTAAAATTTTATGTACTTGAATTTATTGGAATAATAAAATCAAATGAATTAGAAATCGATTATCATCTCATTAATCCCATATCGTACACATTGAATAACCAACACCATACTACTTAGCATGAACCGCATAATGCCAAACATCAATCAAATTTGGAAAAGCAAAATATGTTATGTATATATTTACCTCCATACTTTGGCAATTTTACAAACAGGAGGATAACTAGCTTACATCAACAAGATGGTAGAAATCTCAATCAATGTAATGCACCTACCGAGAATTGATAATCTAGACTTTGTTAAGGTTTCAAGAACTTAACAACCTTGAGCAACCAAAGTTTCGGGGCATGGATTGTAGCTTCATATATGGAAAAGTACAAATGAAAAGTCTACTTAACAATATTTCTACGCATGGCGAGTAAACAATTTTACCACCAATCCAAATCAAAATCACATCTATAATGAGTTATGTCTTGGTGCTTCACCATTCAGTCACAATGTTATGGCCCAAAAAGTTACAGTGAAGGTTAGTGCTAAAAAAGAGCTTGCTCTCTCCAAAGCAACAAGAGTTACAAACTTGTAGCATGGATCTCTTCCCTTTTGGAAACGTAAGTGTAGGATCTGATTTCCTCTAGAGTTACAATGCATAGTGTTCTGAAAGGCATGATTGTCTTGAAGCAAATTCGATGGAACAAGCACTTGGCTTGAATCGCTTCCAAAAGTAGTTCTTGCTGCACCATCGACCTCAACAAATTTTTATGTAAAACATGATGCATATGAAACCTCCTTTCAAATGAATGCTTACATTCAATCTACACTTTCAGAAATTGTAACATCAGCTACGTTTGTAATAGGCTTGTTCTAAATTGTTCAAAATGAAAGGTGAAGCAGTGGAAGATGCTTGAAGACCTCATGCGCTGAGAGATAAATCGTAGAACAGACGTGCAGAATGTAACTAATTGTCTTTTAATGAAGGACTTCCTTTACTGTTTGTACATTGGTGATTCTCACTTAATAGCAGTTCTTATTTTTTAATTCCTGAGAGTAGCCGATGGTAAGTACAAGTTCAATGCATAGTTAACATGATTGTGTGTAGAAGATTCACAACTCAACAAATAATAAAACAATCATGTGCAAAAGCAGAACGTAATTGCAAACACTTTATTTAATGTGTGTGTGTGTGAGCTTCCAAGGACGCTGAAGGAGAGCTTAGCTAGTATACATCCCGGAACTAGGTTGAGGATATGAAACCTCAAAATTGGTTTCAGTTTAAAATTTTAGCTCGATCCTGACGATCTTTGACTTTCAAGAAAGAAAGATACGCAGCAGTGCATGATCAGTACTTAGTTTTAACTTAAAATTTCTTTTTGCTTAGGGAAGAAAACTAACATGATTTCAACACACAAGAAATACTTGAAAGCTGACAGTGATAAAAATTAGGATCATTTTATTGAGAAAAAATTTAGAAGCTCTCTGGAAAGCATTGTAGACAGAATCGAGATCATCTGCACAAGGTTTTCCTTTCTTGCACGTGGCAAATCAAATCATGAAGTAATACTATACAGTACTAAGGGCCATCTTTAGTTTCAGGACTTGCGAACAAACATAGCAAACCCAATTTGCCGTTTTGGCGATGGAATGCAAAGCATAAATAAAGAATCAATGTATGTCAACTTGGTCGCACAGTGGCCATACTTTCACTGCAATATGTACGTAGGTTCATTCTTTCAATTTGTAGATCCTTAAAGAATAATTCTCGGTGGTAATTCACAAGAATGATGACCCGGGATAATGAAAATGGGCAACATGCTGCCAAGCTCTGTTGCAAGAATGCTTGATTCACGGCTGCGTCAGCTCGTCGGTTGGTGATCCAAAGTGGAATTCTGAATGATCTAATCCAGATGGGAAATCAAATAGTTTGTTCCACCCGCATCAAGGGCTCTTGAAGACCTTGGACGACATCATCTTTTTGAGCCAATAAACTGTTCGCTTCTACGTCATATTTGAGAGAAGCCAACCTGAGTGTTTCCTCTCGAGCCCAAGAGACAAGGAACAATCCCAGAAAAATCAAACTTGTGCCTATGAAACTGCATACACAATAAAATATCAGTATTCTGGAATCTGAAAGTCTAAGCTTGTTGGCATTATGACTTCTAGAACTATTGAGTTTCTCTAAGTAGTCAACCTGCTTAGATAAATTTGACTTCCAAGGAAGGTTGTTGCCAAGACTGCTGCGATGATTGGCTGAACCGGGATGTAGCTAGCAACAAAAAGTGGACCTACTCTCTTCACACACCATGCCATAAGCCCAAAATTTAAGGCTGATGCGATCATGCCCTGTATCCACAGTTTGAGATTTTAGAAGGATCTCTCAACAATGTGAAATTCAGGCCCAGAAAAAAAAGTGCCGTAAGTATGGAAACAGAAATTAAAATGGAATAATTGCTCACATTGTAAATGATAGCAAGCAAATTAACATCCCAAGAGAGATTCCATGCGCCCTTTTCCTCTACCAGGAAAATGCCAGCAAAACCCATCAACACAGCACCCATGGCATACGAATAAGCTGTGACTGAAATTGGCGATGGGAATTCTTTCAGCAATGGTGCCTGCAGAACCCACAAAATCTCTCAATTATATTAAACCAAAGAAGAAACATTGAGCACCTAATATCATCTGAAACAAGTGACCAGAATATACAGCATACAATTTACAATTCAGATTATTCATACCAAAGTCTTTTCTCAACTCTTGATTACTAGGTCAGTAGCACAAATGGAATACCGATTTCTACTTTGACTCAAAAGTACCGATCAAGTGGTAGTACTACAATTTATTCAGTTATCGTCTCAAATAATGCCCAAATCCAGCTTAGTTTTTCAGAAGCACTCACAAGAAAAGATTACCTATGTCCCAATTTAGCTATCCTATATGCAGATAAGCTAGAAAACTATGTCCTCAAGTCGACATTCAGCGAACAATCCATGTTCTTGGGTCCCTCAAATCTAATAAGTTGATGAAATGTTCCAATCTTGAAGAAGGAGCTTGCAAAAAACAAATGGAGCATTATCTATTTCATTCCTCATTACAAGCAGTTGATAAGAAGCCAACTTCCCTGTTTTGGGCCTTTTAACTTAAGCAACAAACAGTGCAGTGACTGTTTTCAAGGTTCTTCTCTGAATAAGTTCCGATAATAAAGATTCAATGGGAGGTGGGTATAAAGCAGAACATGTTTTCCTCGTTAACATGAGTCAACCAAGATCGTTTTCCCCTTTAACAAACCTCTCCCCTACCTGTGCTTTGTCAATGAAGGTCGATTCCAACTACAATTGTAACAGAATTTCATGTTTACTCGGGTGCATCTGAAGTAGCGCAATTTGATGTTAAAAAGCTTAAATGTCACAATATCCAGATCAATCAGTCAATCCTTTCTAACCTGAATGTTGATGGCAGCTGCCATGCATAGACAATTTCCGATTAAGCACAAGGCACCGAGCCGCCATCTTGCCACATCTTCACCGGAATTCGAAGATCCCAGTAGCCAAAGCAATGAAGAAAATGAAGATGATGAAGTCACTGTCAAGCCAGCAGAATCCTGTTTGATTTCCCAAATGGGAGAACCGTACAGAGCCATGACTGCAGCACCACCGCAGCAGATAACAATCCCTGCAACCTTTGCTTGCCCATCTCGCTTACACCAGTTTACTTTGTCAACCCTGAAAGTACCACGTGAGTCATCAGTGCAATTAAGGAGAGCTTTTCCCCTGTTCATGATCATGGCAATGAACAACGGCTTATAGAATCTCTCTCTCCATTCCGATGATTAGATGGTGTTAAATCAGCTAGATGTCAGTTTGGTATGATGCGATTGAAATTCTCGAGTGTTCTCACCTAAAAGCTATAGCAATTATGGCAGTGAAGGCGGGGATACAGGGTTGCATAGCTGCAGAGAACTCTGCAGAGGTGAAGGAGATCCCTGCAAAGAGCAGGAGCTGACTCCCGAAGATCCTGCATTTGTACAGAAACCTGTTAGGTGGTACTAAGATTTTTGTTTGTGCGTGTGTGTGCGTGTGTCTATGTGTTGTGGGGGGAGGGGTCTAAGAGTGAGAGATAGAGACCATGTACATCCCAGCAGGAAGAGCCGAAAAAGAACTGAGAATGACAGCTTCAACGGATTTTTCCTGCTAGATCAACCATTTCAAAGCTGTTAGTCGTGCCACAGTGCCATCTAACACTGAACAAAACTGGAAAGAATCCCAATTAAAGCAAAATGAGCTGAATCCTTCCATCGCTCTACAGTACAACAAGGAGAAATGAGACTTTTGCAGAAGGAATCAATCTCCAAGAACCATGCTTTTGAACAGGAATAATTCTGTGCTTACTTCTGAGAGTAGTAGGCAGCAGGAAGTAGCACTAGGAGAGCAACGAGATCACGGTACAAGCTCAGGACAATGGGATTCAACCCATTGATGAAAGCTACTTTAGTGATGACATAGTAGACCCCAGATAGTACTTGGGTAAGAAGCATAGCCAAATGCACTGGGACCTGGCTTTGTTGATCATACATGGTATTCCATAAAGGGTTCGAACTCTCTACAAAACTGGAAGTTTTGAACGTCACCATGTATGTATGTTTTGAAGACACTAATTCGCTGGCTCCAGAGTTTAAAGGATGCAGCTTTCACGAAATCCTCGGACAATGTGGTTGCTAGCAGCTGGATCAAGCTGTTTAATATTTCCAGTCTCTGTGATGGAAAATCAGTTTCAGGTTTGGCTATAAAGTAATGGATTGAATCCAATATCAAAAAAATGTACTGGGTTGTCACAATTCTTTCTTGTGAAGATGATCAATCTCAGCTTTGGGGATAATTTGTTTGAGAAAGCAAGCAGATGGAGAATATCAACTAATGGCTTTAAATCTGGCAATGCCTTTGTTGCTCCTTCAATTGGATGCAAGAATCTGAATTTTGTAGCTTCTGCTTCGGCTGATAGCATACGTATTATCAAGTAACACATAAATCATGAATTATGATCTCCAAGAAGAAAACAGATGCTGTCTAAAGAAGAATTGTGGGCAGGACTCCAATTTTGTGTCTTTCCCTGGAGTCTGGAGCAAGCAATTTCCCAAATAGCCGTGTCTCTGTGCCTGCTCTCCTGCTTATGATTTATACCCAAATAAATACTTCACACGCTCTCCATTGGAAGAAAGGTTTCCCAAATTTAGCCCTTCACATGAAAAGCTAAACTCCGTAATTTGACAATTAACTCGCCTAAATAGGACACTATATAAAAAGGCAGACAGATCAATGAAGGCCAGTGAAAAGCTACAAGTACAAGCTTGTGTGACGTCTTGACTCTTGACATGACAATAGAGGGATTTCTGAGATTATTGACGAATAATCTTTTCAGATTCCTCAGAAAATGGCATAATTTCTTCAAGCATACCATTCAGATGAGACGGCCTGACACTTCAGTGAAGGGGAGATTTACCTGTCAGTCTGAACTCGTAAACTCTTTGACCAAGTATAATATACAGAAGGAACCTTTTTCTGTCCCATCCTTCCTCACAGGTGCCTTCATTTGATTGAAGGGATTTGTGGGTTACTTGTTGATTGCCCATAAACAAATTTGATGCCAAACTTATGAAACACTTAAAAGTACTTTTCTGACAGCAATTAAATACTGCAATGAAATCTACAAAATTTGGATTTACAATCGAATAAAGTTGACATTTTGAGCTAAAATTTATTAAATTTGAAACCAATAATTGAAAATGTCAATTCCAACAATTGGCGCGTAAGACTCTATCTATATCTTCTCTTCAACGGTTTACTCATTTGGTCACTTACCTACTACAATTTCTATCCGAAGATAAAAGTTAAAACAGAAAGTTATGATCAAAACCAGTGCACTGTTGAATGTTATAAGCCCACAAAATTTGCAACTCATATATTGAAACGCAGAGGTCAACAAGATGCATGTAAGACTTTATTTATTTTCTCCAAGCACTCACTCGGCCACTCACCTACTCACAATTGATACTGTGGAGTAAAACTTGTAAGCTTCAAACTTATGATATACATAAAAACCTATAGAACTTGAAGCTGATACTTAAAATGTCAATTCAATTCAACAATGCGCGTGTAACGCCAAAGGTGTCATTCTCAACCCTCCTATCACCTACTCATGACTCATATCCATATGTCAACAGCCCAAAAAAATTGTTCTAATCTTGTTGTCCTTGTGTGTGACTTGTGGGCCTTGTCTTGCTAGTCAAGACTTAGATAATGTGTTTCCAAGGCCAATACAACATTGTGACTTGAGGTCCCCCACCTACTATATACGGAAAGGTATTGTTATCCTTCCAACAATATATTTTAGACATAAAACTTGAAATACTATCTTTCAATTACCACATTTTCTCAATTTTTAAACCTTCACTATTTTACATAAGAATATGCACTTGATGAAAGGTGGAAACCTTCCCTAAAGTTGGCAAAACTTCTCACTCCCGAATTAGAGATAGTGAGGGTTGAATAATTAAAGTTTGAACCATAGTTGCACTGCGTTTCTGAAACACGTTTCAGAATCGCGTTCAGAAACGTGTTTCGGAAATTTTTGAAAAAATTCCAGAAACGTCTTTTTTTAATTTTTTTTTTTGGGTTTTTTTTTTTTGGGCAATATGGGTATCAGATGAAAGCTCTAATTAAGAGCATAATTATTGTGTAATTTGCCGACTGTTTCGGGTGCAGGATGGTCCAGTTCAGGTGCATTAATCCATGTTGGGTTCTGTCAACCCTAAATCCATGTTGGGTTCTGTCAAGGATAAAAATTCAAAACTAACCTCTAGCGTGTCTGTTACGATCACAGATGGTCCCAGTAAGTGTGTTTTCGCTCAGGGAGTGGAAGGCCAAGTCATGAAGAGGCCTTACCGTCGGGGCCGGGGTCTACCAGCAGCCCCCGGACCCTGCCGTTGGGGGGCGTTGCCCCCCAAACCCTCCACAGGGGGGCTACCGCCCCCCAGACCCCCTGAGCATTTATTGAAAACCAGAGCAAATAACAACCAAATAGCTATTGAAAATAAGATATGTTTGTGCCCCATCTACTGCACTTATGAGAGGCAAAACGCTCGTTTGACCATTGATCCCCTAAAAAAATTTCAGCCATAAGCTATTTTTCCAAAAAAAAATAAAAATTGTGATTCTGGGAGGAGAAACACGCTTTCCGAAACGTCTCCTCCCATAAACGCGATTTTGTGCAACTATGGTTTGAACTTTGAAAATGCTCTTCAAGCCTAAATCTTAACGACACTTCACATATTGCAAGTTGAAGTGCATGGTTGCAACCTAGCCTCCAAGCTTTATAGGAAGCTCTTTAAGGTAGGTGCTTTCTTGTCCTTTCAAAATGACAAAATGCAAAAGTATATATGTTATTATAACTTGACATATAACTTAGAAAAAAGGTATGTCATTTTGAAGGGCAAATTAGCATGGACACATAGTTTGCCCATCAATCTACAACTATGCCCTATCATAGTTGAATTGGATACGAGTGTTCTTGTGCTCGTTACAACGTTACAACCCATGCTTGAATTTCATTCTATGCGTGGACGTGACTTACTCTATGGTGGCTTTGACCCTTGGTAGTTTCCAGAACTGGTTTAGTCTCTTGTGAACATTGTGAATACTTTTAAATGATATTCAACCTTGTGCTTTCAAAATAACTAAATGAAAGATTTTGGCATGATCTCCCTCCAAGATATGCCTTTGAGAAAAGAAAATAAATTGTGACATGAGGAATAATTAGGGAGTTCAGTTATGCAATTCGATAGAGAAGGTGTTGATGGAGATGTCGATGGCTATGGAAGGGGAGAAGACTATAGTGTTGGGTTATGGATTTATGCAAGGAGGAAACAACGTGGAAAGGAGCATCTTGTTACAATGATCTCAAGACCATGTGAACTAGGAAGGTGTGGGCCTCTTGCATGGAGTGGTGAAGCTTTTCATCAAATTTTTGGTGCAATCAATTGGTATTCTCATCCAGGTGGAGAACAAGGTTCCAAGGTGGTGAATTCTCTTAGTTTCCATTTGCATGTCGTTAAAATTCGTCTTTCTTGACTTTCTCTAGGGATTTATGGAAGAGTGTGACTAGAAATTGATAGTAAGAGCTAAAATTCAACAAGATCAGATCATGTTGATGGCTATAATTCTATAAATTGAGTTGATATCAATTTTATTTAGAAGAAAAAACAAAAATAATTGTATTTGCAAGTTTTTTCATAAAGTTGGATAGTATGTTGCTGTAAAACACCTTGTAGAGCTTTCCAAAAGTTTAATCAAAGTCTTTTGAAGCTTTCCTTGAAGTTGGAGCCAAGATTTCAGTGAATTGGTGATGTAGAAGGCCGAAAAAAGCCAAAAAAAATAGCCTTTTTTGGTGATTTTTTGGGGGCAAATTGCTGTCAATCCACAAAAGGATCATGCATGGAACCAATCAAGCCTGTTTTTTACTCCTTTTGGCCTCTCCAACAAGCTATCAAACCTATGAATTGGTGGCCGTGGGCTTATGCTTCGTCTCCATCAATTTTGTAGCTAAAGCGCCCTTCTAAAAACCAAAAATCTTCGTTCTCAGTCCATACTGCTTCTTAGGACTTGTATGAATGCTTCACGGAAGTCTAATAGATTGTTTAAGACTATTGATAAGGTTTCTTTTGGTCCTAGGAAGGTGTTTGCACATTTTTGCATGCATGGGCCTGGAAAAAATGCACCCTACTATAGAATTCTGAGGGTTCTGTGCTCACATGTGTGAAGCTGAGGTGGCAGATTGAGGTATCAGTCATCTTGATCACTTGTTCTCCCTCCGTACTAAGCTCTACAGTGTCTAATTTGGTGCACCGTAGCTCAAGCTATGGCCGTTTGAAATTTTGGCAGTTTTGTGAGTAAAATTGTCCAAATTCGTCAATGTTCTGATTGCATGTCTGGGTTTTCCTAATTTGATGTATTGTGCTTGTATGGATTTGTTGAATGCGAATCTGATGATGTTTTTGACATGCATGAGGGATTTATAGTCATTTTGAGAGTCATATGCATGTGTTCTGACGGTTGTTGGATCACAAATAAAAAATTTACATGGAATTTCTGACGAGAAAAAGATTGAAAGTGTTGTGTTATTTCTACGTGGCAAGGCGTCGTTGTGGTGGTGAGATTTGACGATGAAGCCCATGACCTGAGAAGCTTTTGCGGAAGTCTTTGAAAAAGCTTTCGTGATAGCGAATGACATCGACTATTACCAGAAGTTTGCGAACTTCAAGATGGGTAGTAAGAGGTTGGAGTCTTATATCAGAAATTTATGAATATCTAGAATAGAGTTTCATCATTCGATCCTAAATTGGCATTATGGCAGTTTATCCTAGGTTTGCTAGCCGACTATCAGAACGAATGTAGGAGAAATGTGCTTCAAAGCCTCGAGGATGTTTTTCGGATAGCAAAAGCATACAACTCCACAGTGGTGGCATCCATGAAGCAATTTTAGCAAATTCTAACCACTAAAATCAATAGCTTGAAAAGGAGATTTACTAATTAACCATTCATAACCAAAAATTAAATCAGTATGGGCTAGGTCTAAAACATGAAAATTAACTAGTTCTCTATGTCCTTGTATCAAAATTGGGAGATTCGGCACTTTCACGTTTGACTATGCCGCAGATTTCTTTCTCTCCAAAAAAACTTCATCATCATGTGTCCAAGCTTGTTGCAAATGAAACACATATTTGATTTCTTAGCTTTCATCCGAGACATATTTTTTCAACTTTTTCTTCTTCGGTATATGTGGTTCTGATGCCAAAATACATGTTTTCACTTTCAATGAGGGTGATAAGGTAGTTACTTTATTTTGGCAAAATTTTTGAACATCTGTCGGATGGAATTTCTACAGTTAAATATAATGGAAGAATTTGATTATTCACAGTATGAAGTTTTTTCAGTATTTGATATTCCTATTATGGATGTTTTTGATGTGTATCTAAATAGTTGTGAATTCTCTGCAATTCTTAACTTAGTTAGTTTGAATCACGAACAAGCAATGAAAATCAGATCATAAGTGAATTTAAAGACATTTTTCCATCAAAGTTATCTCATGGTTTATCACAATCTAGGTCAGTAGACCACATGATAAAGTTAATTCCAAGAAGTCCCCCTATCTGCAAACAGTCTTATAGGTTCTCTCAGAAAGAGGAGATAGAGATTTCAAACCAAATAGAAAACTATATGAGGATGGAACATATCCAACCCACTAAGTCACCATGAGGTGCTCCTGTTCTTCTAAAAGCGAAGAAAGATGGAGGTTTCCGGATGTGTGTGGATGACAAGGGATTAAATAAAGTGACTATTAAGAATAAATATCCGTTACCTATAATGGATGACCTTGTAGATCGCCTAGGTGGAGCAAAATACTTTGCTAAGATAGATCTCACGATAGGGTACCATCAAATAAGAATTAAATCAGAAGATGTCCAAAAGACTGAATTTCGTACTAGATTTGGCCATTATGAGTTCTTAGTGCTGCCTTTTGGGTTAACGAATGCTACAACAACATTCCAGCAAATGATGAACTATTTGTTTCATCCATATTTGGGGAAGTTTGTGGTAGTATTCCTAGATGACATTCTCGTCTCTAGTAAGACCTTCGAGAAACACGTAGAACACTTCAAAACTATCGTGATGAAACTTCGGCAGGAGCTACTCTATGCTAAGGAATTCAAGTGTGCATTATTTAGACATGAGCTGGGTTATCTCGGTCATATGATCACTGCTTATGAGAGGATAAAATCAAGATAGTGGTTGATTGGCCGATTTTGCAAATTGTTAGGCAAGTTAAATCATTTTTGGGATTATAGTTTTCTTTCAGAGATTTATTGAGGATTATGCCAAAATAGTAGCATTTTAAAAGAAAAAGAGGAATCAACCTAGTCCGCCTATTTTTTGGAACGAGAAATTAAATGGGTGTTTTGAGAAACTTAGAACTCTGGTTGTTTCAGCTTTCGTCTTATAGATTGTAGATCCAGATTTACCTTACGTTGTGAGAACTAACGAAAGTGATACTACAATTGGAGTGATTCTGTTACAGAATGATAGGTCACTAGCATTTGAAAGCAAACAAAAAATTCACTGGTCCTCACTTGCATTATACTACACGGGAAAAGGAATTATTTGCAGTTATCCATGCACTTAAAACTTAGAGACACTACTTGCATGGTAGCTACTTTATAGTGTATACGAGTCACTAGCCTCTTAATTGTTTTTGCAATTAGCATGATCTTCAGGGGAGGAAAGCCCGATGGGCCGAATTGATGCAAGAATTCGATCATGGTATCTGTTATATAAGAGACAATTCGATTCAAGTTGTGGATGCTCTTAGTCGAATTGGTGAACTGAACGACTTGTCATTCACCAAATTTCCACGGATCTATATCTTTTGGTGAATGAAAACAATTTCTATTTTGGTTGTATTTGGAACATTGTTCGGAACAGAAGAAAGAGGACAATGTTGTGTCGAGTTCATAGGTGTTGTGTCCATGACTAGAATATAGGATTCAATATACTCCTAGTCTTGGATACCTGGTACTCCAGTGAATCAAGTTCATTAGCTATGCCACATCATATTGGATGTGATCCGTAATGTAATTAATGACCTTGTGAGGCCCAGACAGACTAATTGGAGCTAGTACAAGGTTTGGGACAGTCAAAGTGCGTGTGAATTTTCTTTTAGTATTGCTTTTTTCTTGCCTAATGCACTTTTGCGTTTAACTGGCATAGTTAAAGATCAAGAAGTAAGTATTTTATTAGACAGTGGTTCTACTCATAATTTTATTAATTCTCGTCTTGTGCAGAAACTCAACTTGAAGCCAGTAATCATAGATACAAAGTTTATCTAGCTTTATTGGAGACTTGGAATGTGAAAGTGCCGAATCTCCTAGTTTTGATACAAGAGCATAGAGAATTAGTTAGTTTTCATGTTTTAGACCTAGCTCGTACTGATTTTTGGGATATGAGTTGTTATTTAGTAAATCACCTTCTCTGACTACTCATTTTGAGAAGCATGTTTTCACTTTCAAGGAGGCTGGTAAGGTAGTTACTTTATTTGGCAATAATTTTGTATATCCATCGGATGGCATTTCTACATTTAATACAATGGATTTGATTATTCACAGTATGAAAAATCAGATCATAAGTGAATTACCTCATGGTTTACCACCATCTTGGTCTATAGACCACATGATAGAGTTAATTCCAGGACTAGACAACCTTATAGGTTCTCTCAGAAAGAAGAGATAGAGATTTCAAATCAAATAGAAAATTATCTGAGGATGAGACATATACAACCTAATAAATCACCATGGGGCACTCAAGATCTTCTGGAAGCGAAGAAAGACGGAGGTTTCCGTATGTATGTGAATTACGAGGGGTTGAATAAGGTGACGGTCAAGAATAAATATCCATTACCCAGGATGGATGACCTTGTAGATCGTTTGGGTGGAGCTCAGTATTTCACCAAGATAGATTTCAGTTTAGAGTACCATCAGATTATAATTAAATTGGAAGATGTCAAAAGATAGGATTTCGTACTAGATTTGACCATTATGAGTTCTTAGTGTTGTCATTTGGGTTAACGAGTGCTCCAGCGACATTCCAACAAATGATGAACGATTTGTTTCATCCATATTTGGGGAAGTTCATGGTAGTATTCCTAGAAGATATTCTCATCTCCAGTAAGACCTTTGATGAACACATAGAGCCCTTGAGAACTATTTTGATGAAACTCCAGCAAGAGTTACTCTACATTAAGGAATCCAAGTGTGAATTCTTTGAGCATGAGCTGATTTATCTCGGTCATAAGGCCATTGTTTATGGAATCAAGTTTGACGAGGAGACTGAGGATGATGATTTATGGGAGAGAGTTGATAGCATAAAGAAGAATTTTCCTAGGTTCCACCTTTGAGAACATGAGCAGTTCAAGGGGAGAAGAATGTTATGTCCATGACCAAAGTATAGGATTCAGTATATTCCTAGTCTTGAATACGTAGACCTTAAAGAATTGCCCCTAAGATGAGGATAGGAGAACACAATAAGAAAGACTTTGGAGCCCAACCGCCCAACCAATCCTAGAGCAAAACTGGATCTAGCCCCCAAGCCATGCCATGTGAAGCAAGAGGAGAAGAGAGAAACCGGTAACCTAAACCCAATATGTTGATGGGAGAATCTCTATCTCATTATATAGAGAGTAGAGTCCTGTGCATGAACCCCTTGCAGGTCAACTATACATAGATCTCACATCTTCATGCAGTCCTCCCGCCTATATCCGTCACACAGACATGCAATACTCCATATGTCTCAATTAGAGTGTCTGGGTTCTCTCAAGATAATTAGTCACAAACAGGCCTTGACATGGAGTTAAATCAGGGCATGACCAACAATCTCGAACATCGGAGGGCCGGTCTACCATATTAGGACTATTCCAGGTCCGTAACCAAATATGGCCATGACACCGGTACTCCAATGAATCAAGTTCATTTGCTATGCCATGTTATACTAGATGTGACCCGCAATGTAATTAGTGGCCTTGTGAGGCCCAGACGCACTAATTGGAGTTAGCACAAGATTTGGGGTAGTCAATGCATGTCAATAGCAAATGAATCTATAGGGGAGTTGGGACCTTGCATTACTATATGAACAGGATGGTCTTAGGTCTATATAAGGAGGACAAACTCGCCCTACTCCATCATTGTTTGGTTGATTCATTGCCAGGACCTCTCTCTACTCTCATGCTTCCTAATCCTTGGCTTGAGGGTAAAGCTTCTAAAGATTGATTGGTTGTTTCTACTTGGTTGGGTGGTTTCTCCATAGTTTGTTCTTTATTTTGTTGTCTTGTAAGTAGGATCTTGTGGAGCTTTCCCTTTACAATAGGGGTCTCAACTAGCAAAGAAATAAGAAGATTGTGGAATACTATACTATTCTAGATGGATTGTTGTTTCAGAATGGAAAGGTTTGTGTTCCTGGTCACTGATGAGCTCAAAAACAAGATTTTGTTTGAATGTCATGACATACCTTGTGCATATACATAGGACTCTTGACTTGGTCAAAAGAGAGTTTTATTGGCCAAAACTCAAGCCATACGTCGAGTTATATGTGATTAAATGCAAGCCCTGTCAACTAGCTTAGTTCTTCTAATCACCCTAAATCAAATGGCCAGACGGAAAAGACTAATCAGACTATGAAAGATATATTGAGGTCATATATTTCTCACAGGAAATCTCATTGGGAAGATTATCTTCCTTTAATTGAGTTTGCATATTAGAAAGCATTCTACTACAAGTTATAGTCCTTTCATGCTAATTAGATAATCCTTAACCAAAATGTCGTAGAAGCTTAGATGTATCTCGTTTCTGTCAGGTGTCTTGCTTGCAAGATCGACATCTCACAAATCAATCATGCACCTTCCACATTATTGTATGGCTACCCATGATCGAGATAGCTAGTGATTGGATCGAGTGAATAATCGAATTGAACAATAGCGAATCGAATCGAATAAGCGAGCAATTGGACAATGTCAATCAATCATATACTAGCACACCATTGATCAACATCTTCATTACAATGCTAAATGATATTTCAGCTAATTCCTATGATTTCATATAAGATTATATAGGTCACACACCAACAATTAAAAACATATATCATATAGGTCACATATCACTAAGGTCTTCAATATAACATAAATGCTTTTGATTATGAATCTAATTGACCCCATGCAACCATTTAAGAGGTCACACGACAAAAACAAAAAATTTCACTTTGACCGTATAATTATGTCATGAAATTATATCAAATAACACCTAGATTATTAACAAATAAAAATTTGGAATAACATCATCAATTTGACATAATATTATGTCATAAAATCTTTTAAAACTTGTCAATTACTTGTTTAATAAAAATATGTACTATCTTTGTATCTCATGATTTTGTCTTGTATGTCAAATCTCAAAAAAATAAAATTTATAAAAATATAAAACTAGTTTTAACAATTAACTACTACCGTAATGATCCATGATTTGATTTTTTATGTTCCATCATATAGAAAAAATATATTATGTTGCATGAGTAAATTCGAATTTTCTGCTTAATCATTAGATCTCTAGCATTTCGTTATCAACAAATCTTGCAAAAAATGTGCTCCTCACTGGCGATGCATTACAGGCTGGCCTCTAACAGAAAGAACTAATGAGAGGCGATATTTGTTCACAATCCCAATGAACCTAATTAGTGCATTTAGTCGCAGCAACCTGACTTTCCTTCAATAGTTTTCTTAATAAGTTTGTCAGGACATTTACTCCATTTGATCCCGATGTGCCAATTGCGGCCTAGTTAATACAAATGGGTACGAGCTTTGGCCCTTTGTCCGGGTTGCAAATTGGGAAATCTAGCTTGCAGACAGTTCCAGATGGCATTATCAAGGTACACTTTCCTTCTCTTGAATCTGGCCCTTTGTTTTTTTAATGTCAAATTTTACAATAAAATATTTTCATAAAATCTAGAAGAAATTATGGCCTGCATGACATTTAAAGCATGCAAGCCCATGTGGGGGACCCTCCCACGTGCGAAGAGGGAAAAAAATTCCGCATGGAACATCCATGCCTGGATAGCTTGTGGATTATCCACGCATGGATACCTTATGCATGGATAATCCACACGAAACTTGAATGTCCGTAAAACTAGATTTCCACGAGCATTTTGGTCCTCTTCTTTTGCTTTCAAGTTTAGTGCTCTTCCTAATCTATTGTTTAGTGCTCTTGCTTGCTATTGTTCTTCCAAGCTCTATAGATCTTGCTTGCTATTGATTTTGCTTGCTCTTGCTTGCTAGTGATCTTGCTCTTCTATTGCTTGCAAGCTCTTGCTAATCTATTGATCTTGCTTGCTTGCTCTTGCTTGCTATTGATCTTGCTCTTGCTATTGCTCCCTTATCATTGCTTACTCTTTTAAGCTTACACTCTTCACTACTCTTTCACTCCCACTACTTTTTAACTTTTTAACTTTTTAAGTTTTCTTTGATACAATGTCTTCAAGTGGTAGGTCAAGTGGAAAGTCAAGTGGGAGACAAATCTAGGAGAAGAGCTCATGAGGAGCCCGAAGAATATACACAAGATTGGTTTGAAAATCTATCTCCTCAACAAAGAGATAGAATAAAAAATCTTGTATTATCTTCTTCGGGTGAATCGTCCGAGAGAAGAGCTTCCGTGGATGCCCCTTCCCAAAAATCGTGTAGTGTGTATTATGATCTTAATCCACTTGGTGGAGTTATAAAAAATACACGTGGCAATGTAGTTTATGCCCGTTTGCATGATTTAGTTGCTTTATATTTTGGTAAAGATTACATGACCGATTGGTCCTCCCAATCGCTTCAAGATAAAAATAAAATAATAGAGACTTTATATTCTGAATTCCCTCAATCCAATATTTTTTGTAGGACTTGGGCCTTGAACTCAATGTGCCTTTGGATTCGAAAAAAAAGGCAATTGATAAGAAGAGCTGTGAAGAATACCAAGAATCCCACGAAGCTTGGATGGTACTCTACACGAGATTGGAGGAAGGTGAAAGGGGAATTGTTGCAAAACAATCCCCACAAATATGAACAACAACGTAGAGTCGCCGCCGAGAAGCTCTTAAAACATGGCCAAAGTCACTTGGGATCGGGAGGAAGGGGCAATCTAGAGGCGCAATTTGTAAGTGCAATATTTTTTTATTATGATTCTATTTTTGTAATGAGATTGTTAATGTTTTTTATTGCTAAACTATGTTTTTTTGTTGAATGTAGCTTAGTGATTTTGGATGACACATGACCACGGCTGAGTACAAGCAAGGCTACGATCATGGATATGCCGACCTTAAAGCTTTTATGGAATCCCATGGATTGCACATCCAATCGTAAACTCTCTCATAAGCCATCTCATACTGCGGCAAAGTATCTAGGAGACCAAGAGACAACTCCTCCATACACATTAGCTTCATGGATTTGAAGTTGGGGTGAGTATTATTGAGTTAGTTGCCTCCTCTTGGTTGGGTAAGCCTCAAGAGAGAGAATATGATAGCCACCTTAGTTTGGAAGTTCTTTTTTCTTTCTCTAACCACGTGGAGGTACGATAATTTTCCTATAATTCAGAATTCCAATCAAATGTCATTGTAAGAATAAACTTGCAAGAGAAATTATACAATCTTATTCAAATAACAAATAAAGTACAATTGATGTCAATAATAACAATATATGTACATGTTGTTGTGATCATGAGATGAATCACTATTTGATGATGATGACATCATCGATGACATATACACACTGTAGCCAGCTACTCTATACCACATCATAAGTAGTCATTATGAGACGTATGTACTGAACAAGTATAATAAAAGTTGTTAAAGACATGCCAACATCTGATCCATGTATATTCTAGTTATGCTTAATGAAAATCTAATATTCTAGTAACATTGCTATCAAGAAAATTGCTTGGGTGGGGCAACACATAAAGATGCCCTAAAGATGATATGGTCCATATGGCCTCTCGTAGTAATCAAAATAGCTATCTCAATTTGAAATTTAACATAATATTCGTCTTCTTTTTTCAAACCTTCACTAAAATCACTCGATCGAGAATCCATTAATTCAATTCGAGCTAATTTAGTATAATATTTGTCATATTCTAAATTGCCATTAAGTATCATAAACTTGCAATTCGAATATGCTAGTATTGTAAGCCAAACTTCTTGACAATCTTGTCAGTTTTATTTCATCCATGTAGATAGTGCGCGCAGACCTATCTCAACTAATTTAAAGACCACATAGCAGTCAATGTTCGAAGCTTTCAGTTTGAACTCTTGTCCAAGATGAGTGATGATCTCACTCAGTCTTTCTTTCAAGATGGAATGATTAAAATCAAACAATCAATCATATACTCAATTGATTGATTGCCCACTCAATCACTCATTTGATTAATTAGTACTCGGATCACGTTAGTTAGTGATAAATTTCTTTGGATTGGCCTAGTGTGCCATGGTATCTCACGACGGGCAATCAAAATGAGGTTTATACTAACAAATATTAGGCATCTCGATGTCTAGATTCAAAGTAACTCTTAATTTCGATATGTTATTTGTGACAAGGTCAATTGCAATCTTGCAATATACTTTGGGAGTTTGGCTTCGACAATTATGTGTGTCATTACATGGCCACAATTCTATGGTCACAATTACGTGGATGATTCCTATGGTCACAATTCTATCATTGTTGGCATTCTCATAATGAGCTAGAAAGATATTCTCATTACCAAAGGTACCGGTATGTTGCATGGGTGTTCCACCCCGCTCTCTACAATTAGTCTCTTCAAGGTCCTTAATCGTTTGGCTCAAGTTATTTGAGTGTGATTCAAGGGTGGGTAATTAAGGTGGTTGTGAAATCAGATTGGTCTCCCTTGAAATATGCATTTGCCCTTTCTATCTATGGTTGCTTTGTATGCAAGATGATGTTCCTCATTCAATTCCACTCATTTAGCTATGCAACTAACACTTGGATTCGCTCACAATTGTATGAGAAAAGTCCATGACCATCTCAGTTGATTAGTACCCGATGAAAATCTACAATTTTATTGATCATAGAGTCAATCACTTGATATGATACTCAATTATTTGATTAATTGATAGATTATTGAGTAGGACAATTATATGTATGATCAAGTGATTGCTCGATAAAATGATCAAAACACTGTTAGTCAATCATGTTCTCGACGACCATTAATCAACATCTTTATTACAATTGTAAATGATATTTCAATTAATTAGTATGACTTTATATAAGGTTATATACGTCACACACCAACACCTAGAAAAAATATCATATAGGTCACATATCACTAAGGTCTTCAAGATATCGTAAATGTTATTGATCATGGATCTAAATGACCCTATGCAACCACCATTTAGGAGGTCACATGACAAAAAATCATGTTTTCACTTTGACCATATAATTATGTCATGAAATCAAATCAAATCTATGACACCTAGATTTTTAACAAATCTAGATTTTCATGACATCATCATCAATTTGATATAATATTCTGTCATAAAATCTCAAAAGATTTGTCAAATTAGCTGTTTAATAAAAACATGTACTATCATTATATCTCATAATTTTGTCTTTTAGGTCAAATCTCAACAAAAATTAAAATTTATAAAAATATAAGATTTGTACAAATTAGTTTTGTAAAAATTAGATACTATTATAATGACCCATGATTTTATCTTATATGTTCAATCATATTAAAAAAATATGTTTTATGTTTTTTCTTTATATTTTGGATCAAATTTCACAAAAAAAATTTGCTCACTGAAGTGCGAGACTAAAGTTTGGCGACAACAATCAGCCGTTCAACAACATGATATCCTCCCATAAAAAAACGTGACCAATGACTCGTGAAAGCTTGTCTTCGATAGCCATGAAAATGTCCATCCTTCGTGAAGTTGAAATAATGCCTTAACAATAAGTTATCATAGTAGTTCAACTTTGAATATTGTCTTCCAAGCAGTCAGCAAGTTCCTTAGACAAACTATTTTAGACACTATTGTAGCCACTTAGATAGTTCCATAGATATTGCTATTGACAATCAGAGTCTTAGACAATGTCTAGACAATTGCTTAGATAACTTATAGTTTTCAACCTAGATCTAATGTTAATGTGGAGATGTAATCTATAAAGATCTTGAAGGTCGTAGATTTCCTGTTTGATATGCAAGAAATGTTGCTAGTGGCTAAGGATAGTATCCGGGGTGCTCATGATAGAGCTAAGCACTACGTCGATTTTAAGATATCTCCCAGAGATTTTTAGAATTCCAAAAGATTCTAGGACATTACGTACCGGAAAGCATTATAAACTATCTACCAAATATTTTGGACCATTCAGGATTGTATGAAGAATTGGTTCTTTAGCTTATGAACTAGATCCTCAAGGCAAATCTACTACATACCTAGTTTTTCATGTGAGCTGGGTTTACATGAAAGTGAGACAGTTGGATCTGATGAGGATTTATCCCACCTAGAAGATTTATCTGTACTCTCCAACTCCACATGAGACTAGCACCTTGATCTTGGTGCCTAGTTGGTTCTCAACATGAGCTTTAAACTTCAAGAAAGTATCAAACATCATTTATTTTAAAGATCCAAGGTAGATCCAAGCATATCTACTATGGTCATCAACAAATGACAAACTTATTAGCTTCTCCATTGCTTCTAGTACTTGCAAAATGTGCATCAAATTGAATCAATTAATGGAAAAGACAAATTGTGTGCTTTAGCCAAAATCTATGAAAATTTTGCAAGATGTCTTAGTGGCCAAGGAATGCAAATCAAAAATACAACATGTTGTCTAGAATGGGATAACATTCTCTCAAAGATGGAGGCGATGAAAAGGCACTTTTCATCCATGGAAAAGGAAAAGGAAGGAGAAAAGGACCATTCTAAAAGAAGGTTGCAAAGCTCATCATCAATAATTATCACCATCTTCATCTAGTGGAAAGAAGAACAAGTCCAAACTAGAGTGCTGCTTTTGGGGCAAGAAGGGGCAGTTTGCTTTTGAGTGCTTCATGAGGAAGAATGCATAGGGCAAGTATGAAATTCTTAGCAATGAAGACGAAGAATAATGTGACAAGGAGGAGTCCCTCATGATCTCCATATTCTCATCATCAAGTAAGATGAGAATCCATGGTGGATTGATAGTGGGCAAGTTCCCATATGACAATCCAAAAGGTTTACTTCTCTCAAATATTATACCATGAAAGTTCTAAAAAGTTCATCTATACTAAAAATGATAAAAAAAAATAGAACATAAAAGGAGTAGGTTGTGTTCCTATGAATCTTGGATCAACCAATAAGTTGAAACTAGATGATGTATTGTAAATTTTTAACATCACCAAGAATTTGTTGAGTGTTAGAAAATGGCTTCAAAGTTGATTTTGATATGTGTGCTTGTTTGATCAAGAAAAATGATGAGATCATTGCAAGATCATATTTGAGAGGTTGTTTTATTTTGACACTAATGTTGAAGCTAGCCATTGTGGATTGATGACTGATGAGAATAACTCTCAAGTGGAACTATCACATAAGAGGTGGAGATCTATCACAGAAAAAAGGAGCAAGCAAGACTAAAGTACAATGAACATATATTGATTGGTTCATCTTCAAGCTCTTTCACCAATAGTCGACGTAGACCACCTGTTAATCCATCAACATATTGATTTATGTCATAATTTTTTTATTTGTAATAGTGATGTACTCCAATTTGGTTGAGGATAGTGATATAGTATATTGCACCACTCTATCACAAATGAAGGTTGCAAATGCACTAAATGTACAAAGCCTATTTTGTCAAATTTTGTCACATGCTAGAATTTGTCAATTTTCACATGAATGACACTGAAAGAATGTGCTACAATATAACTTATCATTGGCAATTGGATTATTGGACCAATTTCAACTAGAATATGATGAGAGGATACCATGTACATGCACACAATGCAAAGACCTTAGGATTCGGACAAGGAGGATTGTCAACGATCATATTTGGGCCAATGGAGTGCACATGGAGGATCCAAGAGTATGAGAGATAAACTCTTTAAAGTGTTCTTTGGAAATGCTTTAATATTTGACCCTTATGGCACTTCAAGTATAGTTTGGCTGATAAATATTGATCGATAGGATGAGTGCCACGATACTTTGAAGTTAATTTCTCACTTGCTTCTAAAAGGAAAAATCCAAATAGAATGATTAGATGAAGTTAATATCTCACTTGCTTCTAAAAGGAAAAATCCACAGATCTTCACTACGAAAAATGATTCACTTTCGTCCAATGTCAAGAATCTTGAAAGTATATTTACCTTGTCTAAATCACAAAAAAATGGAGACACAAATAATGAGTTCAAATCTATTCACCCCTAATATAGTGAAATCCATTGGAATAACTTGCATTCAAATTTGAAGTCTTGATTTCCAAATCCAATCACCCCTAATAGACTCACTCAAGTCCGAGAGAGAGAGAGAGAGAGAGAGAGAGAGAGAGAGAGAGAGAGAGAGAGAGAGAGAGAGAGAGAGAGAGAGAGAGAGAGAGAGAGAGAGAGAGAGAGAGAGAGAGAGAGAGAGAGAGAGAGAGAGAGAGAGAGAGAGAGAGAGAGAGAGAGAGAGAGAGAGAGAGAGGTCTCCAACACTCCCAATTCTAGGAAGGTGTGTAGCCCTTGTTTTCTTCCGTTAAAGACGTGGTTCAAATGTTTTGTGTTGGAAGATAAGTTGCACAAGAAAGCCCAAATGCTGCAGGGAGAGAGCATGTGGTGACATTTTGGGACATGATATAATCATGTGGTTCGGGAGTTTTGATTAGCACTCTATAATGTTCTCTTTTTTTACTCATCGTGTGTGCTTAGGGTGTGTGTGTGTGTGTGTGTGTGTGTGTGTGTGTGCGCGCGCGCGCACGTGCATCCGTGCATGTGTTCCATGTTACAAAATTATAAGGTTAACAGTGTATAATCAGTGCTTGAAAGTCAACAATTACAAAAGTACAACTAAAGTAGACAATTACATCCTGACTATGTTAAAGTAGAGTTCAAAACTATTTGCCATTACCCTTTTCAAAATTCTTATCTGGACACCATCCCTTTTTCTAAGTAACAACTTAGAAAAATGTTTATTGCACTGTCAATTTCAAATTGTTAGGGCATTACCATCCACAAATAAGTATATATAGACTTTAACAAACAGGTCTAATCCAAGTCATATAACTAAACCCATCATACCATTTATATTAGAAATAGTCGAAGTTTAACCAAAGGTTTAAACAAAAGTAGTACACTTCAAAGGAAACCTCAGAGAGAGAGAGAGAGAGAGAGAGAGAGAGAGAGAGAGAGAGAGAGAGAGAGAGAGAGAGAGAGAGAGAGAGAGAGAGAGAGAGAGAGAGAGAGAGAGAGAGAGAGAGAGAGAAAGAGAGAGAAAGAGAGAGAGACTGATACATCTAACATTTTCAACTTTTGCAAAAGAAGGAACATAAGTTGGTTTCAAGGAAAAGATTAAAGAGAGATCGAGAATATCATTGATAGGATAAATCACATGAATATTGATTTTGGATCATCATTGGCCTTAGATGATGCTTTTGTTGATGATGACCCCCCTTGCATGATATAATTAGTTCATCAATGCCTTGTGATTCAATCCATGTCTCCAAATCTCTAGAACGTTCTTACCACCCAAGCACACCTATCCTAGACGTTGCACATGAGTCCTCCACGATACTCCATGTGGATTCCACAAACTTGACCACCCCTTTAAAAAAGAGAATATGTCTTGGACGTATTATGACTAGTTTGAAAGATAATTGCAAATTACTACGCATTGTTGATGTGTCAAAAGACATTCTAGGTTCTTTGTCTGACATTCCTCTTCCACCTAGCTTGCAACCATTAGTGAAAAGTTTCATTAGAAGTAGATATTCGTGTTGGCCACTCCAATCACCATTACCATTAAATGGAACACCATTTACGTATTGGGGTCGAATGCATATGATCATGCCTAGTGAACACTTTCCTAAGGTTGGTTTGGGCCTTTTTGCATCGAGTAGTATTGAGGTCCCTCTAAATAGTATTGTGACATTGATGCCATATGCAGGACCTCAATACAATTGGGGTGGTTGGCATTCTTTGTGTCGTCACCAATGGAGGATGCAAGTATATGGCTTGAATTCAAATGCTTGTTCTTTAGAGGAGCAACACATGCAAGGAGGAAACATCTCAAAGGCAAATCATACATACATTGATGGACATCCAAATGTGTATGGAAACATTGTTGCATATATAAATAGTTCCATTGGCCACCCTTTACTGATGAATTGTGATTTTGAAGAACGCACCAATGGAAAAGAAGAATATTTCACTAGGAATGTAAAGGGCACTTATGTAATGATGTGTGCCACTAGATCTATCAAGGTTGGGGAGAAATTGTTCATCAAGTATAGTTTCAACCGTCTTCTACCCAAACGTTTGCAAAAGACAATAAGCCAAATGTGAATATTTAAATTTTGTTGATATGCAAAGATGTATAATCCATGCATTCTTGATTGTATTTGGTTTGTGTCATTAAATATGTCAAATGTTAGGAGCATTATTCGTCATTTGCCTAGATGTTTACATAAGATAATAAGTGAAAGCTAATGTATGTGAAATTTAAAAATATGTAGATATGTAGAAGCGTGCAATTCTTTGAGTTCATTGAATGTTAACAAGTTGGAAAGAAGAATGGTCTAATAGATACATTGGTATATTCATGCTTTTTAAACAAAGAAGTAATTTATATTCATGCAACATTTAGATCTATCAAGTATTGGGAGGCAATGTTTATCAAGCATAGTTTCAACTTACTTCTTGTTGTTTTGGCATATAGGACTCTTCATCCTCATTTAGCTTTGGAGACAATAATCCTTGTAATGGCCGACGTAGATGACAAATGTCATACAACGGTCCTCATATAAACAATTACCTTGTCATCAACATCAAGGCTTAAAAGAGATGATGGAAATTGATGAATAAGTGTCAAAAATGGTGAACTCCTGCAACTTTATAGCAACACAAACACGAAGCGAAGGTCGAATGAGAACAATTCGCGAAAGTCAACGTGCCTTGCCTCGAAGGACGAACAATTCGCGAATCATTCGTGAATCGTAAACATACCTCCAGGGCCGCAACTGCAAAGGGACGCAAAACAAAGGTTACAAACGAAACGAAAAGAACAAAAGCAAATGAAGGAAACGAAAGAAAACGAAAAAAAAAGACAAACGAAGGGGAATCTTTCGCGCTGCCAGCTGGCAGCTCAATGGGCTTGGAGTTGTAGACTTCACGCCCAGCTGAAACGAGTGGCAATGATAGAGAGTAACTGATTAGTTGATGAACGTTAACTAGTCTTGTGATTCTGCGTTTAGCTATCTTGTAAACTCCACACAGTGGAGATATAAACTATCCTTTCTGGATCATAAACATACAACAGAATAGACAAAATTTTTTAAAGAGACAGAGAGAGACATAGCGAGTAGAGCAAAAAAGAAAAATACTAGAAACAAAAGGGCTATGCATGAAAGTCTGCCAACGAGCAAAACACAGTGAAAGAGCAACACGTCAGGCCACCAACGAATGAGACACTGATGATCTCGCTCTAAAAATTAAACTCATAATACAGTTGCTCTATTTTCGTGCATCTCCTTGTCTTGTGTCGTCTGTCTTGATTGCTAGAATAGAATGTGTTCTGTGATGTGCAGTCGCGTGTCTAGGTTCCTGTGAAGCTTTCACGCAAAAGAAAATTCAAAGACACAAAATTGTTTGTGAATACGAAAACGAAAAAGAAATAGTTTCGCTTTCGTGACATGGTATCAGAGCCCACAGGTTATCACTACTGATATTTAAACAGTGATTCTCTAGACAACACAATATGGCTACAACAATCCAGACAGAGTAGCATTCAGTCTTGATGGCACAAATTACAGAATCTGGAAATTCAAAATCAAAACACTTCTAAAGGGCAAAGGCATCTGGTCGGTGACCGAACTCTCAAAGGTGCAGCCTCCAGAGAGACACTCGAGGAGAGCTGAATGGATCAGAAAAGATGAACGTGCAATGGCAATCATCATTTTGTCCATAAATGAAGATCTGCTCATGCAGATTGAAGACTGCGAAAGCAACCATGCAGCATGGAAAAGATTAAAGCAGAAGTATGAAGTGAGGACTGCATCTCTAGTCATGCACCCTCACAATCAGCTGCAATCCATACGATGGGATGGCAACCAGTTGGATTAGCACGTTGAGAAGATCAAAATGATCTTCACTCAGCTCGTTGCATCGGGACAGGAGCACCAGGTCCCAGCACTACAACAGCCGATGTACTTCATGAAATCTCTACCGACGTCCTATCAACCGTTGAGAATGCTCATACTGAGTCTACCAGATATGACATTCGACAAAGCAGTCAGTCTTGTCACTGATGAGAGACGAAGGAGAGGAAAGCAGTGATCAAGAGAAGTCTCTCTTCACGAAAGGAAAGAAGATGAACAAGAACAAGCCAAGATTTGAGAAGACGAAGTCCTCGAATCAACAATCTTCTTCCTGCGATCATTGCCACAAACCAGGCCATACGGCCAACAAATGCTGGTTCAATCCAGCAATACCTTGCGTGCACTGCAAGAAGAAAGGGCATTCTGCATACGATTGCAGATTCAACCCAAAAAGAAATAACAAAGCTGAAAAAGCTAATGTTGCAGAGTCATCCAAGGATGCAGATATAGGTGACGAAGCCTTTACAATACTTGATGAAGCTTCAACGAGCTACACTGAACACGACTACGATGTAGTCATTGATTCAGGAGCAACATCACATATCACCTGCAACAAGAAGATGTTGATCAACTTCAGAGAGCTCAAAAACAACAAAGCAGTGATTCTAGGTGATGGGAACAAACACGATGTCAAGGGCATCGACACTCTACAACTGTGAACACTGTCAGGCCAAGCAGAGGTGCCAGGAGCACTCTATGTGCCCTCACTCAGAAAAGATCTGCTATCTGTACGTAAACATACCTCCAGGGCCGCAACCGCAAAGGGACGCAAAATGAAAGGTTATGAAAGAAACGAAAAGAACGAAAGCAAACGAAGGAAACAAAACAAACGAAGGAGAATCTTTCGCGCTGTCAGTTGGCAGCTCAACAAGCTCGGAGTCGTAGACTTCACGCCCAGCTAAAACGAGTGGCAACGACACAGAGTAACTGATTAGTTGATTAGCATTAACTAGTCTTGTGATTATGCGTTTAGCTATCTTGTAGACTCCTCATAGTGGAGATATAAACTATCCTTTTTGGATCATAAACATACAACCGAATAGAAAGAATTTTTGTAAGAGACAGAGAGAGACGTAGCGAGTAGAGCAGAAAAGAAAAATACTAGAAACAAAAGAGCTATGCATGAAAGTCTGCCAACAAGCAGAAAACGGCAAAAGAGCAGAGCGTCAGGCTGCCAACGAGTGAGACACTGACGATCTCGCTCTAAAAATTAAACTCATAATACAGTTGTTGCGTTGACTATGACAAGGCGAGGACCAGCGACTTGTGTTTCTCCTACATGGAGAAGGGGCATCTTTCAAAAGATTGCCCGAAGAAGCAAAAGAAATATGGCGAGCATCCTAACTCCTTGAAGGCACTAGGTAATTCTAGCATTCCTTTTGTTGATTTATCTTTTAAGGATGGCACTATTTGAGAATTGTTGCTTTAATATGACATCATTCGTATGAATGGTATTGTTGGATGCCAAGCTATGATTGTTCTTTTTGACGATGGTCCCACACATAACTATATAAATGCTAAATTGGTGCAAAAACTCAAGGCGGCCACCGTGCCAAGTAATCACTTGTATGTGGTGAAAATGACATCATGGGAAGATCTGCAAGCTTGGGAACATTCCTCAGTTGCCGCTCAAAATTCAAGATTATGTTGAACCGTTGGACTTTCATATTATAAATTTAGATAGCGTAGGCATAATCTTAAGAAAGGAGTGGTTTTACTCCAAAAATGTCCAAATATGGCAAAGGGCTGTTATAAATAGTGTACAAGTGTGGGAGCATTTCTCCTCTCTCCTTCTTCTCTCATTCATTCTTATGGAAGATGTCTCTTTGGGGTTCTACATCCATTTTTGCATCTTGGTGGTGATATAATGAAATCTTGTGTGTACAATGTTATTTTTTCTTATGTTATGGATCCACATGTGTGAAACCTATTGTAGTATGGCTGCTGTATGGACAACAACAATAAATTATCATACATAAGTGATTTTGTCAAGTTCTTGTTGAGTTTACATCATCTATGTGTAGTAGATGCAATATTCCTACATTGTTAATGATGCTAGATGTGCTTTCCATTATAGCTAAAGATCAAAGGGCATAATTAGATCTTTGTGAGCTGATTTTCTTCACAAAAATTTGGAGACAATATCTTTACGGTGCCAAATTTATGGTAATGACTGATCACCAATCCCTTACGTATATTTGTGATGCCAAGGACCTTTGTGAACATAAGGCTAGATGGTCAAAACTCATTCAAAAATTTGTGTTTGACATTAGGTATCATATAGATACGTCAAATAATGTTGCCAATGCCTTGAGTTGAATTGGAGTAATTAATCAGTTATGCTTTGTTGAAATCCAATCTAATGTGTATCTTTCACTTCGGGATCTTTGTTGAACCGATGGATTTTTTGGTCGCATCTGGCTAGATATCATGACAGAAAATTCTAGATCTAGTGATGACCTTGGGAAACATGATCCCAAGCAATCTCAAAATGATTTAAGGAGGCTTGGGACACATTGCTAGTAATTTTTGAGTCCAGAAAACTTCAAGGATTTCTTCTTTGAGAAATCAAGTCCTCCAAAGTTATCAAAGCAAGACTGAAACTGCTCAAAGCTATGTCCTTAGAGTCAAGGATGTCAATAGGGAGCTATTCTAGTATAGAGGACACTTTGGAGCAGCATAGGTTAGTTCCAATAGTTTTGAATGGAATGATGAGTATGCTAAGTTAGTCAAATCTATGCCATTCAAGATAATGCACATCTACTGAATGCAAATGTATCTATTGATGAATTCAATGCAATGTATAGTCTATTGAAAGCACATCTATTGAATGCAACTGTATTTATTGATGAATTCAATGCAATGTATCTATTTAGCACATGATTTGCATGCTAGAATGCACAATGGAAAGTAATGGAAACCACAATACAATGCATCAAATGACCACATTAAGTTATCAACTAAATATCAAATGAACCAAAATAAATGTGAATTTACCTTTACTATTGTATCTCCATTGTTTTGCAATCTTTGCTTTTCATTTTGCATGCACTTGGTCTTTCAATCCTTTGCAATGAAAGCTCTTTTTCCATTTTTCATATCCATGCCTCCATCACAAACAAAAAAGATCTTAAAGCTTATACTAAAGGATTATGAGCACAAAACAAATACAACTAATATCCATCAATGGACTAAAAACACAAAACACTATCGATGTCCATAAAAAACTATCAATATTCTCACTCACATTCACTCCCATCTCATCCTCACTCCCATCTTTTCTCTCTCTCACAAAAAAGGAAAAAGAAGTTGACATCTAGTTTAGGAGTGAACCACATTTTGGTTCATGCGTGGATATAAAAAAAAATTATCCACGACCCCAACTTTCTGGATTTTGTGTGGATAAAAAAAATACGTGTGGATTATCCATGTGTGGATAATTTGCCACGCAATATCCATGCGATATCCACGCGAAGCCGAGCCTAATTTGTTTCCATCTTACTCTGGCATGGATAATCCACACCAAAATCAAATTCCCCTTTTCGGGTCCAGTCGTCGGAGGTTAGGTCGGCTGCCAGTTGTCGAAGTTGGCGGGGAAGATCCACGCGTGGATAATCCACTCGATTTTAATCTCACGGTCTCTGGTGATTTATGGACAACTGTTGGTATCCATGCCATTCCACGGCTATATCCACACGAAATTTTTTTTGGCCGCGCAACCTCATTTGTATTGTGCGTGGATATTTGTGTGGATAAATGCTTCTTGTGTTTTTGTGAGGCTCCTCAAATTTGTGTAATTGGTCGTTCCATTTTGTTGGAATACACACAACTATTTCATTTAAAATTGTTTCCACATCATCTTCTTGGATCCATAACATGATATGTGCATGAACTGATCCTCTATTTCCGATCTCATATCGAATCACATGGTGTTTGATCCTGGCCAACAAAAAGTGCTTTGATAGAAAATAATCTTTCATGAATCTTTCCAAGTGAGCTACAAATAGCATCGGGCACTCAATCAGACAATTTCGCCAATCGAAATCCATGTTTATTTGTTGTGCAATCTTTTCTATTTCAGTGGCTTCAAACCATCTTGTCTCTGAATTTTCGCCTGTAGTCAATGTAAATTTTTTTTATGGAAGTCCCCAATGTTCAACCATTGTTAAGAGATCTTTTAAATTGCATCTATGCCAAGATGTTGTGTTTGGAATCTCAGTTGGCATAGTATATTTTAAAACATGACTGAATACTTGTTGTTCAGATGCTTTCTTATTCTTTGAGAGATAGTTGATTATATCTCTTTGTAATACTCTTGACGAAACACTACTTGATATCAAAATTTCTTGTCTAATTTAGTGTAAGACTATCATGTAGGGCGGATATATTGTAAAAACCGAAAAGAAAGAACTTGTTTGCAAGCTATTATAATGAAGGAAGCTTATATTTCCATCATGAAATCCATGAGCAAATGGAAATAAAAAAGGAAATAGGCTTGTTTCTAATGTTAAGGTAGGTTCGTCATGATGTTGTCTATTACTTACAAGGTGTATATGTTTTGAATAAATTTTGTTGTTGTTTCTTAGTTTTACATTTGAATCTTGATAAATATCATGATGGCGTTTGTCATTACGCCTCGATAATGGGGTTGTATCTTCTAGCAAAACATATGATTTTTGGGAGGGATCAACAATCATGGTTTCATATGGAACATTGCCAGAGACAAGGTGATCAATGGATCATAGAGAGATGAAGGCTAAACTATTGTTAGAAGCATTTTTCTCATAGATGTTTTAAAAATGTTCAAATAGCAGGTTATGTTGCAAGTTTTGTTCTAGCAATTTATGAAGGGACATTTTCTTGGAGGACTCATTTTCAATATGTAGATCACATGCAATTCCATTATCAAACAATGATTTTCTCGTGATCCACCCTTCTGAAAATGATTTGTAACATCTTTTCATTTTAACATAAACAAAAGCTAGATTTTGCACTAGAAAAGGCTCCAATCACAATATGCTTCGTATATATTTTAAATACAATGTAGCGTATTCTATGTTTATTTTCGACACAAGTATTACAAACATACCATGTTTTCTTTGATTCGTTTCCATATGTATGTTCCCATAAAAATGTATTGGCTATCGCAGGTATATTATCAATTTCTAGTATGTTGGTCCACGGAAAAAGTTGAGCTACCACAGGTGGAACAACATTTCATAGATTTCACTAGATTCATTCCTATTTCCAATCATGGACTATTCATCTCTGAAATTTGCAGTCTCGTCATGTTGAAGAGTCTTAAACCGTCTCTTTGTTTTTTCAACGTTCTCTATCTAGCAAGCAAACATTTTTGTTTCATGGATGATGTCATGAATGTAGTCCAAGAAATAAAAATGGTTGCAAGTAAAATACCTATGTACAATCTGTACGCCAAAAAATGAAGTTTGCAATATGCGTCCTTGAATCAAAAAGTTGCAAGATGAGATAATAAGTGTGAGTGACCAATGAGTAAAAGCTTGAAGAGAAGATAGATAAAGTCTTACCCGCCAATTGTGGAAATTATTGGTTTCAAATTTAGTAATTTAGGCTAAAAACATGAGCTTTATTTAGTTGTAAACTCAAATAATGTAGATGTCATTATACTCTTTAAATACGGTCAAGAAAAGTACTTTTAAGTGTTTCATAAGTTTGGCATCAAATTTGTCTATGGGCAATTAGCAAGTAACCCACAAATCCCTTCAATCAAATGAAGGCACGTGTGAGGAAGGATGGGACAGAACCCTAGATTAAAGGGTTTCTTCTGTATACTATACTTGGTCAAGATGCCCCAAATTTAGCCCTTCACGTGAAACTTTTAATCCCCTATGTGAACTATTTTAAAAAGGCTGACACATCAATGAAGGGCACTAAAAAGCTACAAGGACAAGCTTGTGTGAGCTGACTGGTGAAAATGACATAATTTCTAAATGCGTACCTTTCACATGAGACGGCCTGATACTTCAGTGATGGGACTATTGCCTGTCATTCTGAAGTACTGAGTGGTTTCTTCCAAGGGAGAAAGAGTGATGCAGTATTTATTTGGGTATAGATCATCAGGAGGAAAGCAGCAGACACAGAGACACGGGTAATTGGAGATTGCTTGCTGCAGACTCCAGGTGTTACTTGAAAATTTGTGTGCTGTCAGCTGAAGGAGCAACAAAGGCATTGCCAGATTGACAGACATTAGTTGATAATCTCCGTTTGGTTGCTTCCTCAAATCAATTAACTCCAAAGTTGAGATTGATTGCATCTTCTGCTGCTGGACAAGAAAGAATTCTGACAACCCATTACATTTTTTTATATCGGGCTCAATCCATTACTTTATAGCCAAAGCTGAAACTGATTTTCCATCACAGACACTGGAAATATAAGACAGCTGCTAGGAATCACAGTCCTAGAGAATTTCGTGAAAGCTGCATCCTTTAGACTCTGGAACTAGCGAAGTAGTCTCTTCAAACCATACAAACATGGTGACTTTCAAAACTTTCAGTTTTGTAGAGAGTTTGAACCCCATATGGAATACCATGTATGATCAACAAAGTCAGGTCCCTGTGCATTTGACTATGCTTCTTACCCAGTTTCTATTTGGGGTCTACTATGTCATCACCAAAGTAGCTTTCATGAATGGGTTGAATCCCATTGTACTGAGCCTATACCGTGATCTCGTGGCTCTCCTAGTGCTACTTCCTGCTGCCTACTACTCTCAGAAGTAAGCACAGAATTATTCCTGTTTAAAAGCATGGTTGTTGCAGAGCTTCTGCAAAAGTTTCATTTCTGCCTTGTGCTTTGTTGTGGTGAATATAGAGAGATGGCAGGATTGAGCTAATTTTGCTTTAATTGGAACTCGTTTCAGTTTTGTTCATTGTTGGATGGCACTGTGGCACGCCTAACAGCTTTGAAATGGTTGATCTAGCAGGAAAAATCCGTTGGAGCTGTCATTCTCAGTTCTCTCTCGGCTCTTCCTGCTGGGATGTACATGGTCTCTATCTCCCCCTCTTAAACACTTCCCACCCACCACACACACACACACACACACACACATGCAAAAACAAAAATTCCAGTTCCATCTAACAGGTTTCTGTACAAATGCAGGATCTTCGCGAGCCAGCTCCTGCTCTTTGCAGGGATTTCCTTTACCTCTGCAGAGTTCTCTGCAGCAATGCAACCCTGTATCCCCGCCTTCACTGCCATAATTGCTGTAGCTTTTAGGTGACAACCCTGGAGAATCGTAACCACATCATACCAAACTGCCTTCGAGCTGATTTATTACTATCTAATCATCAGAATGGAGAGAGCTTCTACAAGCCCATCTTCAGTGCCATGATCATGGACAGGGGATAAGCTCTCCTTAATTGCACTGATGATTCACGTGGTACTTTCAGGGTTGACGTAAGCGAGATGGGCAAGCAAAGGTTGCAGGGATTGTTATCTGCTGCGGTGGTGCTGCAGTCATGGTTTTGTACAGAGGTTCTTCCATTTTCAATGCCAAACGGGATTCTGGTGGCTTGACAATGACTTCTCCAATTTCTTCATCGCTGTGGCTACTGGGTTCTTTGAATTCCGGTGAAGATGTGGCAAGATGGCGGCTCGGTGCCTTGTGCTTGATTGGAAATTGTCTATGCATGGCAGCTGCCATCAACATTCAGGTTAGAGGATTGACTGATTGATCTGGATATTGTGGCATTTAAGCTTCTTAGAATCAACTTGCAACACTGCGTTGCTTCAGATGCACCTGGTAAAACATGAAATACTGTTATAGTTGTAGTTGGAAAGGACCTCCCTTGACAAGGCACAGGGTAGGGGAGAGCTTTGTTAAGTATGTCTGCCTAAATTGGGTCATAGGTAATCTTTTCTTGGGACTGGTGCTCAAAAATTAAGCTGGATTTGGGCATTATTTCAGACGATAACTGAGTAATTGTAGGGCTACCACTTGATTGGCATTTTGAGTCAACGTAGGAAATCGGTATTCCATTTGTGCTACTGACTTGGTAATTAGAAAAGACTTTGGTATGAACATCTCATGCTACATTCTTTTCAATTATCGGAATTGTGATTGTATGCTTAATATTCTTGTTTCAGATGATATTAGGTGCTTCATATTTCTTCGTTGGTGTAACATAAGTGAAATATTTTGTGGGTTCTGCAGGCACCATTGCTGAAAGAATTCCCATCTCCAATTTCAGTCACAGCTTATTCGTATGCCATGGGTGCTGTGTTGATGGGTTTTGCTGGCATTTTCCTGGTAGAGGAAAAGGGTGCATGGAATCTCTCCTGGGATATTAATTTGCTTGCTGTCATTTACAATGTGAGCAGTTATTCCTTTTTAGTTTTATGTTTCCATGGGCACATGTGGGCCTGATGAGAGATCCCTTCTAAAAAAATCTCAAACTGTGGATACAGGGCATGATCGCCTCAGCCTTGAATTTTGGACTTATGACATGGTGTGTGAAAAGAGTAGGTCCACTTTTTGTTGCTAGCTACATCCCAGTGCAGCCAATCATCGCAGCAGTCTTGGCATCAACCTTCCTTGGAAGTCAAATTTATCTAAGCCGGTGAGTACTTAGAGAAAATAGTTCTAGAAGTCACAATGCCAACAAGCATAGACGTTCAGAATACTGATATTTTATTGTGTATGCAGTTTGATAGGCACAAGCTTGATTTTTCTGGGATTGTTCCTTATCTCTTGGGCTCGAGAGGAAACACTCAGGTTGGCTTCTCTCAAATATGACGTAGAAGCGAACAGTTTATTGGCTCAAAAAGATGATATCGTCCAAGATCTTCAAGAGCCCTTGATGCGGGTTGAGCAAACTATCTAATTTCACATCTGGATCAGATCATTCAGAATTCCACTTTGTAAGTTTGTATCACCAACAGACGAGCTAATGCTACCACGAATCAACCATTCTTCAACTCATTCTCATTATTCCGAGTTATCATTCTTGTGAATTACCACCAGTAATTATGCTTTAAGGATCAACAATTCGAAAGAAAGAATCTACGTACATATTGCAGTGAAAGTATGGTGACCGTACAACCAAGTTGACAGATACTGATTTGCATTCCATCGCCAGAACAACAAATTGGGATTGCTATGTTTGTTCAACATCCAGAGAACTTTGGAAATTATATTGAATCAAATGATCTAAATTTTTATCACTGCCAGTTTTCAATTATTCAAGTGAATCTTGTGTGTTGAAATCATGTTAATTTTCTTCTCTACGAAAAAAGAAATTTTGAGCTAAAACGAAATACTGATCATGCACCACTGCATCTTTTTCTTGAAAGTCAAAGATTGTCAGAATTGAGCTATAGTTTTAAACTGAGTGAATCCCAATTTTGAAGTTTCATACCCTCAACCTAGTTCCGAGATGTATCCCAGATGAGCTCTCCTTGAACGTCCATTGAAGGCTCACACACCCACACACACAAACACACATCAAATAGAGTGTGTACAATTTAATTCTGCTTTTGCACTTGATTGTTTTATCATTTGTTGAGCTCTCAATCTTCTACACATAATCATGTTAGCTATGCATTGAACTTATACTTACCATAAGTTAATCTCATGAATGAAACACTGCTAATCAAGAAGAAATTGGAAGAAATTGCTATTAAGTGATAATCACCAATGTACAAACAATAAGAACTTGTCACTTCAAGAGTGACGTTTCAGATCTGAAAGCAAAAGATTAGTGAAACAAAATGCGTAATCTATCAATTACCTAACTGCAATCAGACAATCAGCATTAAACAAAGATCATTTCATCAAAAAAGGAAACATTAACAATCTTAAGATCACGTAATGCCTTGTGCTCAGGTGTCCTTTGTATTTTGGGACCACCTCTAGGAGCATAATGTCCATCCAATTTTCTCTCTCCTAGAAATCTATCATTCTCTCTATGGAATGCACGTTCTCTCCCTAGGAATGCACTTTCTCTCTCCTCTCTCCAGTGGAATGTGCATGTGCTATGTGGCAACCCGTCATTGGCTGTAATCCCAAGGGGAGGCCCGAAGTCCTCGGGCCTTCCTTGCTGGCCGGGGCCTAGCCTCGGGCTCTCACCCTCGGGCGAGGGCCCTCCCAGCAAGGAAGGCCCTCAGACCAGGCCTTCCCCCCCACAAAAGGGCGTATTAATCTTCCATTCATATCATATGTACATATATATGTGTGAGTCTCTAATAGTTGGTTCTTGCCTACGTGTCACTAATGACCTAACCAACTTTTTGCTTCATGCCAAGAAGATCTACTTGTGACCTATACACATCCCGGGTATGGCTGGGATTGCTCAAGGTGCACACAAATTATTGGGTGCCTGACTCTCGTCATGCACCTGGTGCAGCATCGAGCACCCATCATTGTGCAACAACAATCCCCATCTCAATTCTAGCCATCCCCTGTTTTAACCTCCTTCAATCCCATCGCATTTCTAAGCTTATTGGACCTATCCTTGGGTAACCCTTTTGTCATTACGTCCACCATATCTTTCTATGAAGTCCTCCATTTCTGCAGATGAATATGTAGCCCTGGTTATCATTGAACATGATTATTCCTTTGGTGGTGATCCCTAACTCCATACAAAAATTACTTATCCAAATGTACTCTCTTGCTCCTTGGCACAATCCCATCAATTCCGCCTTCGTGGATGAAAGGGCTACAGAATTCTGTTTAGAGCTTGCCCAGCTCACTGCTGCATTCCCCATCAAAAACACATATCCACATGTCAATTTCCTATCATCTATATCCCCTGCCCAGTCCGAGTCGACAAAGCCATTGATCTCGTTGCAGGGCCCCTGATAGTACATTCCATACTTCAATGTGCCTTTCAAATATTTCAACGCTCGTTTGACAGCTTGCCAATTCTCCAATCTATTGACCAAAAGCTGGCTCAATTTTCTTGTTGCAGTGGATATATCTGGCCTTGTACACACCATAGTGTACATTAATGACCCTATGAGGCTCCTGTATGGATATCATTGCATCTCAGACTGCTCTTCTCTTGATTTTGGTGACATGTCTGAATGTAATGGCGTACCAATTGGGGTTGCATCTCCCATTCCATATCTTTTGAGCATGTTTATGATATATCTTTCTTGATTCAATTGAATGATCCTATTCTTCCTATCTCTGCTTACCTAGATTCCCAAGCAATAGTGTAATACTCCCATGTCTTTTATTTCAAATTATGTCTTCAATTCCTCCTTGCACTGTTCTAACCCTTTGATATCATTACCAATTGCTACGATATCATCAACATAGATGGCCATAATTGTAATTTTTGAACCCGATCTTTTGAAGAAGACACTGCGATCTGTTCTGCATCTATGAAACTCTCTACTTTCAAGAAAATATTCCATCTTTTCATACCATACTCGTGATGCTTGTCTGAGTCCGTATATGGCTTTTCTTAATTTGCAGACCAGATCAACCCCCTACTCACCCTCAAGTTGCCTCATGTATACATCCTCATTCAAATCACCATTTAAGAAAGTTGTTTTGACATCTAGCTGATATATTTCCATATCATTGATGCACCCAATTCTTGGAACTGGAGCAAAAGTTTCATCAAAATCCAATTTCTCTATTTGTGCACATCCTTTAGCGACTATCCTTGCTTTATATCTTTCTACTTATCCATCAGCATCAAATTTCAGTTTGAACACCCACTTGCATCCTATGGCCTTTATCCCTTTTGGAAGGCGCACCAAATCCCTACCTTATTCTGGTGAATTGATCTCATCTCCTTTAACATTGCTTGATGCCACATGCCCCAATCCTTCGAGTTTTGGGATTCTCAAAAGTTTGCAGCTTCCACCATGTATTCTTTGCTTATGAAAACCATATCGTCGACCTTTGAGACACTTTTCTTGTCTTGGTGGATCTCTTTTCTCCATCAGAGCCTGAAGCCACATGTTCCATTCTCACTTTCTGACGTGAATGCTAAATTGGTTTGCTTCTGCCCTCATCTTGTTGCAGCTCCTCCTTAATTGTATTTTCTCGCATACTCTCCTGGTCTCATTGTTGTCGGAGATTATAATTGGTTGCTCCGTGACCATTCTCTTTGGTGTTCGCATGTCCTTAACTTTCTTGTCTGCTTGATTTCCAAGACCTGCTATGGAGTCCTCATCAAAGATAATGTCTATGGCAGTGAAGAAGGCTTTTGTAGTTGGATTGTACAACTTGTATCCCTTCGTTCCCATAGGATAACCAACAAAAACGCACATATCTCCCTTTGAATCTAATTTCTTTCTCTTTTCTTTAGGTACATGCACAAATGTAGTGCACCCATTGAACACTTTGAGGTAATCAACATTGGGCTTTCTTCCATACCACATCTCATATGGTGTTTTTCCATCCACTGCTTTAGTTGGCGACGTACTAATTATGTATCATGTTGTTGCCATTGCCTCTGCCCAAAGAAATTTTGGCAAGTATCCATCATGTAACATACATCTTACCATCTCCATGATGGTTCTATTATTTATCTCAACCACCCCGATCTGCTGTGAGGTATCGGGGACAATGAATTCTCTCACAATTCCATGATCTCTGCAAATGTTGTCAAACTCTTTGCTCCTGTACTTCCACCCATTATTACTTTTAATTCTATTGATCTTCTTTTCGGTCTCATTCTCTTCTAACTGCTTGAAAGCCTTGAAGCTTTCCAATGCCTGACTCTTTTGCTTAATCATCTATATCATGACCCTTCTGGTGTAGTCATCAATGAAGGTGCCAAAGTATTTGGATCCTCCTATTGATGTGATCTCCATGGGCTTACATAGATCGTTGTGTATAAACTCAAGAGTTTCAGATGCGTTCCTTGAGTTGCTTCTCATATATGCAGGCATCACACCTATTTATACTCTCTTCTAACTTATGATGATCAAAACCTCTAAGCATCTTGTCTCTTGCAAGCCTCTACAAATTACATCCTCCAAGATGGTCAAGCTTTTTGTGCCATAGATTATTCACCTTGCCTAGAACTGAGCATGAGGCATGCCATGGGTCTTTCTTCAACACCTCTTCTCTCAATTAAGCATGAAAATGGAGTACAAGAGTTGCCTTTTATTCCTGGGAAGGCCTTTGCCCCTGTGCTTCCAAGGGCTACTTCATTGAGACAAAGATTGAAATCCTAGCCCCAACTTGATCTATGGTGCACAAATAAACACATTCAACTATAATATGAAACTTAGCAACTTAGAATTTGGGCCTTCTAAATTATTTTACTTGTTGGAAAGAGGTATGTAAAAGATAGTTGAATAGAAACGAACTCGAATGAAAAATATTCGTGGGATAAACTATCTTCCTCTTTCCTCATGCATGACTATGCCTATCAATTTCAAACAAAGCAATAGTGATAGAAATCACGTTCGATCTTATAGTAACTAACTTTGAAATCGTTAGTACTACAGTGATTACGTAGCCAAACATTAAGCATCAAAACATCAAACAAATAATTTGTCGCGAACAGCTAGACAAATATGTAGTCGTGAACAGCTAGACAAATAATTAGTCACGAATAGCTAGACAAATAATTAGTCACGAACAACTAGACAAATAATTAGTCGCGATGAATAAATTTGCGGAAGCGATTAGCAAACAACCAGACAAAACAAATAGACAGCCAGACAGAACATAGAAAAGCATTGCAGTATTGACACGAATCTGAATGCTGAAATAGACAGAGCTGTAATCAGATTAAGTATAATAAAATATACAAGTCAATTAAGAAGATGAGCACAAGACAATAGCAGGCGTAACCGTGTGCTTCACAAAGCTAATCACGATCTGTGAAGGTTCATGAGCCTATTACTGACAATCTGTCTGAAAGCAAAAGAATCGATGCGCGAAGGCATCTACAATTTCTGTCTCACATGTTGTAAATGAATGAACTGTGTGAGTCATTAGTGTGAGGGAGCATGAATGAGTCATGTACAGTGTGTGTTAAAGAATGTCGTTGCTAGTGCATGAATTGTTCTAATTGTGTGTAGAACTACTTGTGATCAGTGGATGCAATCGCTCAGAAAGAGAGCTACTTAACAGCCACAAATGCAAGAGAGTAAGCCAGTGACTGAGGTGTCGTAGATCGCCATGCACTGAGCAGAAACAAGACACAAAGAATAGCATTCTTGCAATAACAGAAATGAATGGCACAATAGAATATGTACATCAAATAATTGGATGGACAATACATTTGCACACAGCTGCAATGTCGTTGTGTGAATCACTAATGTAGAAACGCCAGCTACTGTAAAAATAAATCACTAACATAGAAATGGCAGCTGTTGTTAACTACTACAGAAAAAACAACGTGAATCTGTAGCGGTGTGCCACAACGTAGAATACTACAAGACAATATGTGATGGAAAGCGGAAACATCACAACAGTAATATTACATGAATCACTGATATAGAAATGTCAATTGCTATTGCCTGCCTTAGGAAGAACGTGTACGATGAGCAGGTCCGCCTCACGTTTTCTTCAATTGCACACTTACATATATAACAGCTAGAAGATCTTGTGCTATCTTAACTTTACAATTACAAGATTGTTAACAGTTGCTAAACTGATCAATAGATCAGTTCATTGTTGGAGCGTGAAGACATAATGATCTGATACTTGGAATGCCTTGTAAATCCGTAGATGGACGATGTGACACTCCTTGGCTTTTGGACTTTGCCTTTAGTTAAGGACAACTTTGGCATTTGTAGGACACCTTCGGCATTTGTAGAACACCTTCAGCATTTGTAGGGCACCTTCGCAATTTCAAAGGCAAGTGTCGCATTTTTTGCCTGTCACAAACTACGTGTAAAAATGCAGTGTCGCATTTTTTGGCTGTCAAAGATTGCATGTAAAAAATACAGTGTCACATTTTAGGCGAGTGTCGCCTGTCATAAAATGCATGTAAAAATGCAATGTCGCATTTTTAGCATTTTTTGCCCGTGAAAATTCTTGAGTAAAAATGCAGACTTGTTTTGCCAACAGTTCTGCAAAAAGGTAATAAACAGATCCTCACTACCAATTGAGTTTCAGGGAAAATCCAACACTCTCCCCTTAATGTGGATCTGTACTATAGAAAAGATAGAAAAACAAAATTGTGCTGACAAACTGCATGCTGAAAAATATAGTTTGATTCCATCACTCCCCCTCTGATACCATGTTTGAAAGAGGTATGTAAAAGATAGTCAAATAGAAATGAACTAAAAAACAAACGAACTCGAATAAAAAATAATCGTGGGATAAACTATCTTCCTCTTTTCTCATGCATGACTACGCCTATCAATTTCAACCAAAACAATAGTGATAGAAATTACGTTTGATCTTATAGTAACTAACTTTGAAATCGTTAGTACTATAGTGATTACGTAGCCAAACATTAAGCATCGAAACATCAGACAAATAATTTGTCGCGAACAATTTGCGAACAGCTAGACAAATAATTAGTTGTGAAGAACTAGACAAATAATTAGTCGCGATGAATAAATTTGCGGAAGCGATGAGCAGACAACCAGACAAAGAACATAGAAAAGCATTGCAGTATTGACACAAATTTGAACGCAGAAACAGACAGAGCTATAATCAGATTAAGTATAACAAAATATACAAGTCAATTAAGCAGGTGAGCACAAGATAGTAGCGGACGTAACCGCGTGCTTCACAAAGCTAATCACGATCTGTGAAGGTTCATGAGCCTATTTCTGACAATTTGTCTGAAAGGAAAAGAATCGATGCGCGAAGGCATCTACAATGTCTATCTCACATGATGTAAATGAATGAATTGTGTGAGTCATTAGTGTGAGGGAGCATGAATGGGTCATGTACAGTGTGTGTTTAAAAATGTCGTTGCTAGTGCATGAATCGTTCTAATTGTGTGTAGAACTACTTGTGATCAGTGGATGCAATCGCTCAGAAAGAGAGCTACTTAACAGTCACAAATGCAAGAGATTAAGCCAGTGAGTGAGGTGTCATATATCACCATGCATTGAGCAGAAACAAGACATAAAGAATAGCATTCTTGCAATAACATAAATGAATGGCACAATAAAATATGTACATCAAATAATTGGATGGACAATACATTTGCACATAGCTGCAATATCGTTGTGTGAATCACTAATGTAGAAATGCCAGCTACTGTGAAAATAAATCACTAACATAGAAACGGCAACTGCTGTTAACTACTACAGAAAAAACAACGTAAATCCGTAGCAGTGTGTCACAACGTAGAATACTACAAGACAATAAGTGATGGAAGGCGGAAACATCACAGCAGTAATACTACATGAATCAATGACATAGAAATGTCAGCTGCTATTGTCTGCCTCAGGAAGAACGTGTACGCTGAGCAAGTCCACCTCACGTTTTCTTCAATCGCTCACTTACATATATAGAAGCTGGAAGATCTTGTGCTATCTTAACTTTACAATTACAAGATCGTTAACAACTGCTAAGAACTAATCAATAGATCGGTTCATTGTTGGAGCGTGAAGACATAATGATCTGATACTTATTGCATAGGCGAATGGAGATCAGTGTCAAATTCATGTGTCGTGAACAGATTTTGTGTAGCGCGAACGGATTTGTTTCTTTTGAATTTTCTTAGGCGGAAGCTCGCAGGATCCTAAACACGCGACTATAGATCACAAAACAGATATCATTCTAGAAATCAAGACAGCGGAAGACAAGGAGATGCACAAGAGAGAGCAACTGTATTATCAGTTTGATTTTTAAAGTGAGATGATCAGTATCTCGCTCGTTGGCGGCCTGACACTTTGCTCTTTCGTTGTGTTCTACTCGTTGGCATACTTTCATGCACAACTAATTTATTTCTATTCTTTTCTTTTTCAGCTCTACTCATGCACTCTTCTTTATATATATTTTCTTTTAATCCCAAAAAATGTTTATATCTCCACTGTGTGGAGTTTACAAGATAGCTAAACAGAGAATTACAAGAGTAGCTAACGCTAATCAACTAGTTAGTTACTCTCTGTTATTGCTAATTGTTTCAACCGAGCATGAAGTTCAAAGCTCCGCGCCCGTTAAGCTGCCAGGTGACAGCGCGAAAGATTATCTTTCGTTTTCTTTTCATTTCGTGTCGTATCATGTCTTTTGGTCCTGGAGGCATGTTTGACTTTCGCGAATCATTCAACCTTCGAGTTTTGCTTTGCTTCATATCTAAGGGTTTTCAAGGTATGTTGACTTTCACAAATTGTTTGCCATTCGATCTCCGCTTCGTGTCACTTCACTTCGCATCACGACAAAGTTGCAGGAGTTCACCATTTTTAAAAAAACTCCCTCTTGAACCTTCCAGCTTTGCACGTTTAATCCAATTGCCTTTTTTTGCTTTGCGAAGAGTGGCTTGTCGAGCGGCTTCGTGAGCACATCTGCAATCATGTCTTCAGACTTTATGTACTGGACTTGGAGCTCTCCTTTCAAGATTAAATCTCGAATGTGATGGTACTTCAGAGGTATACGTTTTGTCTTTGAATGGAAGACAAGATCCTGGGACAGATAAATGGCACTCTGAGAATTCATCATCATGCATGGTTCTCCTTGTGGTATGCCAATTGCCTCCAACATCATCTGCAACCAAACTACCTCGTTCGCCACCTTTGAAGCTGGGACGTATTCAACTTTGCAAGAGGATTGAGCTACCAAGGTTTGCTTTTTGCATATCCAGCTGATTACTGAACTGCACGCTATTGAACATCCTCCAACTACGGAATTGTTGTCATCTTTGCAGCTCGCCCAGCTTGCATCACTATAGTGGTGCAGCTCGAATCTTTTTCTTTCATTTTCTACTCTGTAGGTTAATCTCATATTTTGGGTACCCTTCAGATATTGTAGGATTTGTTTTGCCATTTGCCAATGTGCCATGCCAGGATTAGAAGAGAATTGGCTTAAAGCATAAACAGAGAAAGCCAAATTGGGTCTGGTACAAAATGTAAGGTACATCAGACTACTTTTTAGAATTTGGTAGGGTATACCTTCTATCTTCTGTTTTTCTTCTTTTGTTTTCGAACAGTCTTGCTTCGTTAGCTTGGCTCCAACTATCATTTGTGTGGTCTTTTCTTTGCAGTCCATCATGTGATACTGCTTCAGCATAATCTCAATCTTCTTTGAGGTGTGTCACTCCGAAAATGCCACGAACGTCTTGAAAGGGTCAAAAACTTCAGATTTCTTCCTTAGGTAGCAGATCGTAGTCATCAGGTTGTAATCATCTATGAACGTCAGGAAATACCTTGATCTTGAGAGCAAATACATATTCATCTGTCCATAGATATCTGAGTGGACCAGCTCATGAGCTTCTTTGGCTCTTCTTTCCTCATGTGTGAATGGATTCCGATGTTGTTTGCCTTTCTGACAAGCTTCGCAGAACTCAGTATCGGATCTTGATATCTTTAGACATGTGACTATGTCTTTCTTGCACATGTCATACAAGCTCCTCATGTTTAGATGATACATTCTTCTGTGCCAAAGCTGATCTTTATTTTTTGTTGCAATTTAATATGCTATCAGAATTGCTGATTTTCTTGGCTTGGTAGAGGTTTCCTTCTTTGCATCCAACTGTCAACAATTTGTTTGTAGTTTTCTCGATCATCCGGCATGTATTGCCATGGAATAAAACTCGAATTTCAAGATCTGTCATCTTGGAGATTGATAGCAGATATTTTCTCAGTGAAGGCACGTAGAGTGCTCCTGGCAACTCTGCTTGACCTGATAGTGTTCGCAGCTGTAGAGTCCCGATGCCTTTGACATCGTGTCTGCTCCCATCATCTAGAATCACTGCTCTGTTATTTTCGAGTTCTCTAAAGTCGATCAAGATTTTCTTGTTGCAAGTGATGTGTGATGTTGCTCCTGAGTTAATGACTACATCGTTGTCTTGTTCAGTGTAGCTCGTTGAAGCTTCATCAAGTATTGTGAGGGCTTCATTAGCTCTATTTGCATCTTTGGATGACTCTGCAACATTTGCTTTCTAAGCCTTGTTCTTTCTTTTTGGGTTGAATCTGCAATCGTATGCAGAGTGCCCCTTCTTTTTGTAGTGCATGCAAGGTATTGCTAGATTGAACCAACATTTGTTGGCTGTATGGCCTGGTTTGTGATAGTGATCACATGAAGAAGATTGTTGATTAGAGGACTTTGTCTTGTCGAATCTGGGTTTCTTGTTCTTCTTCTTCCCTTTTGTGAAGAGAGCTTTCTCTTTATCACTGCTTCCTTCTCCTTCATCCCTCATCAGTCTCTCATCATCAACAAGACTGATTGCTTTGTCGAATGTCATATCTGGTAGACTCAGTATGAGCATTCTCAATGGCTGATAGGACGTAGGTAGAGACTTCATGAAGTACATCAGATGTTGCGGTGCTGGGACCTGGTGCTCCTGTCTTGATGAAGCGAGTTGAGCGAAGATCGTTTTGATCTTCTCAACATGCTGATCCAATTGGTTGCCATCCCATCGTATGGATTGCATCTGATTGTGAAGATGCATCACTGAAGCTGCAGTCCTCACTTCGTATTTCTGTTTTTATTTTTTCTATGTTGCATGGCTGCTTTTGCAGTCTTCAATATGCATGAGTATATCTTTGTTGATGGACAAAACGATGATCGCCATTGCACGCTCATCCTTTCTGATTCATTTAGCTCTCCTCGGTCTTCCGTCTGGAGCTGTAGTTTGCGCCATCAAGACTAATTGCTACTCTTGTCTGGATTGTTGTAGCCATATTGTATTGCCTAGAGAATAACTGTTCAGATATCAGTAGTGATTACCTGTAGGCTCTGATACCATTTCGAGAACGGATTTTGTATATCATGAACGAATTTGTTTCTTTTGAATTTTCTTAGGTGGAAGCTCGCAAAATCCTAGACACGCGACTACAGATCACTAAACAGATATCAATCTAGCAATCAAGACAGTGAAAGACAAGGAGATGCACAAGAGAGGGCAACTGTATATGCTTGGCTGGATCAGAAAGGATGAGTGTGCAATGGCGATCATCATTTTGTCCATCAACGACGATCTACTCATGTAGATTGAAGACTGGAAAAACAGCCATGTAGCATAGAAAAAATTAAAACAGAAGTACGAAGTGAGAACTACAGCTTCAGTGATGCATCTTCACAATCAGCTGCAATCCATATGATGGGATGGCAACTAGTTGGATCAGCACGTTGAGAAGATCAGAACGATTTTCTCTCAACTCGCTGCATCAGGACAGGAGCACCAGGTCCCAGCACCACAACAACTGATGTACTTCATGCAGTCTCTACCTACGTCCTATCAACCATTGAAAATGCTCATACTGAGTCTACCAGATATGACATTCGACAATGCAATCAGTCTTGTCACTAATGAGAGACTGATGAGGGACGATGGAGAAGGAAGTAGTGATCAAGAGAAAGCTCTCTTCACAAAAGGGAAGAAAAAGAACCAGAACAAACCCAAATTCGACAAGACAAAGTCCTCGAATCAACAATCTTCTTCATGTGATCACTGTCACAAACCAGGGCAATAGCTTGCATGCACTGCAAGAACAAGGGGCACTTTGCATACGATTGCAGATTCAATCCAAAAAAAAAAGAACAAGGCTGAGAAAGCAAATGTTGCAGAGTCATCCAAAGATGTAGATAGAGGTGATGAAGCCTTCACAATACTTGATGAAGCTTGAACGAGCTACACTGAACAAGACAACGATGTAGTCATTGACTCAGGAGCAACATCACACATCACCTGCAGCAAGAAAATCTTGATCGACTTTAGAGAACTCGAAAATAACAACGTAGTGATTCTAGGTGATGGGAGCAGACACGATGTCAAAGGCATCGGGACTCTACAGCTGTGAACACTGTCAGGTCAAGCAGAGCTACTAGGAGTACTCTACTTGTCTTCACTGAGAAAAGATCTGCTATCAGTCTCCAAGATGACAGATCTTGAAATTCGAGTTTTATTCCATGGCAATACATGCCGCATGATCAAGAAAACTACAAAAAAATTGCTGACGGTTGGATGCAGAGAAGGAAACCTCTACCAAGCCAAGATAATCAACAATTCTGATAGCATATTCAATGCATCAGAAAATGAAGATCAGCTCTGGTATAGAAGAATGTATCATCTGAACATGAGGAGCCTATACATGTGCAAGTAAGACATAGTCACAAGTCTGAAGATATCAAGACCCGATACTGAGTTCTGCGAAGCCTGTCAAAAAGGCAAACACATCGAAATCCATTCACACATGAGGGAAGAAGAGCCAAAGAAGCTCATGAGCTGGTCCACTCAGATGTCTGTGGACCGATGAAAATGGATTCGCTCTCAAGATCAAGGTGTTTGCTGACGTTCATAGATGATTACAATCGGATGACTACGATCTGCTACCAAGAAAAAATCTGAAGTGTTTGACCCTTTCAAAAAATTCGTGGCATTTGCAGAGCGACACACCTCAAAGAAAATTTAGATCATCAGATCTGACAATGTAGGTGAGTACAAGAGCAAAGAATTCTCAAAATTCTGCCAAGAACAAGGGATAGAACATCAGTTTACTCCTGCATGCACACCAAAATATAATGGTGTCGCAAAACGAAAAAATAGGACGCTAGTCGAAGGAGCCAAATGCGTGATGGCACAGGCTCGATTGCCAAGTCAATTTTGGGCTGAGGCAATAGTTGCAGTAGTACACCTGCAGAACAGATCAACAACGACAACGTTGGAAAATAAGACACCATACGAGATGTGGACAGGTAGAAAGCCTGATCTATCATACGTATGTGTGTTTGGATGTGCAGCATACAAGCACATTCTGAAAGAAAAAAGAACAAGCTCGATGATAAATCAGAGCAAACAATCATGGTCGGATACTCGAACGGATCACAAGTTTACAAACTCTACAATCCAACCACGAAGAAGGTTGTTTCTAGTAGAGATGTGAAGTTCTATGAGTCCACATTCCCATGACTAAAAGATGAAAAAGACCATGAGATCTTCACACTGCTGCCAATTCAAGAGGGAGATCGAGGACAGACGTCAAATCAGAATGTTGAGCCACAGACTCCAGAGCAGCAAGAAGCAGAAGATCAACCCCACGAACAACAAACGTTCGAGCAGCGATGAAATGAACTAAGAAGGTCAACAAGACAAAGAAGACCTCCAGATCGATATGTTGACATCTTCAATGGAGCGAAGACACACAATTCGAACACTGCATATTCACTGAAGAGCCAATAACATTTCAAGAAGCTATACAAAGTCCAGAGGGAGAATTCTAGAAGTAGGCAATGTCAGAGGAGATCGAATCGATGAGGTGAAACGAGACATGGACACTAGAGCTACTGCCAGAAAAAAAAAAGATCGTTGACTGCAAGTGGGTGTACAAGAAGAAAATGAAATCAGATGGCACTATTGGTCGTTACAAAGCAAGGCTTGTCGTGAAGAGCTACACACAAAGGTATGGTCTTGATTATTTCGACACATATTCGTCGATGGTCAAGATGACAAGCATACGACTACTCCTTGCATATGCTACACAACATACAGCAATGGAAATCTTATAGCAGCAATGCAAGCAAAAGAAAAAATACATAATAAATATAGAAATACACTTGTTTATTGCGTAAAAGGACTTCCATACAACTGACGAATATGGCAGAGGAAGGTGTCACTCACTTGTGTACACACATCTTTCCTCCCAAGATTGCTGGTTTTTATGTATATGGGTAAGTATATGTGCATTTGTTCAGGTGTCCTTTGTATTTTGGGACCACCTTCAGGAGCATAATGTCCATCCAATTTTCTCTCCTAGGAATAGGTCATTCTCTCTCCTCTCTCCGGTGGAATTTCCTTTCTCTCTCCTCTCTCCGGTGGAATGTGCATGTGCTATGTGGCAGCCCGTCATTGGCTGTCCACATCCACATTCCACCACAAACGTAAAAAAATTTGCAAAAAAAAAAACGGCAAAAAAAAAAAAAAAAAAAAACTGGTATAAACAAAAAACAGAGAAAAAAAAAAAACCTTCATACAATGGCATTACGTAGGGGAAGGCCTGAAGCCCTCGGGCCTTCTTTGCTAGTTAGGGCCTGCCCTCGGGCTCCCGCCCTCAGGCAAGGGCCCTCCCAGCAAGGAAGGCCCTCAGGCAGGGCCTTCCCCCCACGCAATACTTGGTTATCATCCTCCACCCTCTACAACTGCTCTTTGAGCGTGTTGATACATGCTGCCTTCTCCTTTACTTGTAACTGGTACTGGCGCAGCTTAGGTATTTCTTCTTCAATAAGGCGTAATCTCGCGGTTTGCTCCTCATATAACGTCTGCCAGTATGAGACTTCCTTCTCTAGCTGAACATAGTTCCGCAAAAGTTCTATGGTAGGTTTGAATGCCGGTGAAAACTCAGATGTCGTGCGCAAAAATTCCCTGAGCTAATCCTCATCTCGATATGACTCTGACGCAAGTGCTAGCCCCTCCGTCTGTATCTTATCATCTTGGCTATTTAGTATAGTGCCTCCTGTTCCATTAATAGGACCGGTCATTCCGTCCTCATACTGCATAGTTGGTACCGAATCTGTTTCCCTAGCTGCATCACATGCCTGTGTGGCGTCAGTGGCATCAGGTTGTCTTTGAGAATCACATGAGTCAGACTGAACTTCCGCTTCATCTTTGTGCAAATTGGGTATCGACATAATACTACTCACTGCGGCGACTGGTGTGGAAACCGTCAGCAAAGAGGTCACTTCCTCGCTAGATGGCACTCCAAACGCCTCACATATCTTAGTGATATGGGCACCCCATTCCCTATACTTCCGAACCCCTTCAAGAGACGTCTTAAATTGCTTGTAAGCAAGGATGCCCCAAGGAATAGGCCCTGTCGTTCAAAGTAGCTTGAATCAAGGCAAAGTTCTTCACCGAGATGTACTGATCTGTGTGTCATGCAAAAATTGTCTGATTTAGCCATCTCCCTAGTGCTCCCAAAGAGAATGGTTTACAGAGGCTTAGCTTGTAACCTTGTTCTTTATTGAATGCTTATTTTGGAAAGAAATCCGTCATCTGCACCAAAGGAACATCTGCTATGTCACCTTGTGTGGGTAATCCGAGGTATCTGTGAATGTCTGCTCTGTGATGGGTATAATAATGCCCCGCACTTGTGTGACTCCATGATCTTCCGATTCCTTCTTAATGTTAGTCAAAAACTCTATAGCAGCGTTCTCAACAATCTTGTTTAGATGAAACTGCTGTAAATGGTCTAACCGCAACTGCTTCAGATAATCTTGGATTATCTCTCCCTTGACCTCCATTCGCTTTACGAATCGAGAACCCTTCCTAGTGGCTGTCATTGCTATTGGTGGTAACACAATCTCGTTAGCAACGAACGTTGGCTTCTAGTCGTCGCTATGCAGCATCAACGCTCTTGTGCAGAAGTGATACTACTTAGAACAATCCAATGTTTTAATTTGGAAGTTCCCTAATGACCGCTAACATTTCCCATGCACAAGGATAAAAAGTGGACAAGTATCCATCGTGACAGTCCCATCATATGCATTCAAGTACCAAAAGGTCACTTAAATGCGACGTGCAATGTTATGAAACACTAAAAGTTAACCTATTGTAACTATCTAATGAAGACTTTAAATGTATCGTTGGGACCGTAAACCCAATCGGCTTCCGAACTCGTTAAAATCGTAAAAAAAAACCATATTAATATAAACGTTTCACTCGTACCCCAACTCGTCATATGCTCCGCATTGCAGAAAGAAACGACTCGTGGTAAAAATTACGAAGTACGAAACCGTAACCGTAACCGCAGTTGCTAAAATTACGAAGTCCCGTACCACCCTTCCAAATCTCAGAACTTCACACTTCACATTATGCCTATCCAACTGCTGTAAACTAAGAGAACTAACCCGTAATAGGTTGATGACCCCTAAGACGTACCATGAAAATTCTAACAACTAAACCACAAACTGCTCGTTATAACCCTACAACAACCCTCCATATTTCTAGGACAGAGCTCGTATAAGATGTCTCACATCGTAAACTATGTCGTCAGACCCCTAGCTAACAATGTCTAACAACACTACCCGAGATAAACGAACTACAAAGATGCGCAGATTATAAAATACTATAACATGCATCCAGAGCGTCCATTATGCTAACAGTACATGTCTAATTAATAAATTATGCATGAAAAAAAATAAAATGGCCAGTGTTGCAAGTTGTAACTACGGTAACAAAAACAGTGTTGGCTATTTGAACAATAAGACTGTCCGAACACTGAACACCGTTGCATGTGTTTGATCAAAGCTAAATTCCACACATGTGTTCTGCATACGAAGGATGTTGTGTATCATGCCCAAAACCTTCTGCTGAATAATTCAGCTACATCTGTTGCTCAACAGTATTTGTGCACGAGCACCATTAATATATAGAACATTATACTAAAGCCGAAAATCCAATAGAATATAGTAATTCCACAAATTCGATATTCCGTATTCCAAAGTTCAAACGAATGAGCCTGCTGTTCCTCCAACTGTCCTGCTTCCATCTGCTGATGACCCAATTGCGGATCCCATAGCTCTTGTCGTTCTCGTTGTCGATGTTCCTGCTACTGAATGGCCAATCTCTGGCGCTCCAATACCTGCCTGGCCAGCTCCATTCTCTCCAGTTGTCGATACTGCATCAATGATTGAAAATTCATCGAAAGGTAATACCCCATCTCAATTGAGTCAATATCCTTCTGACGTCTACGTTGTCGTGGTCGACGTTGAACTTCTTCCGGATCCATATTCTCTCAAGAATATTAGAAGTACCCACAATGTGTTATCCCGTATTTTCCAAAATACACTCAAACCCCTCTTCTTATGTATTTGAAATCGTCATTATGAGATTGAATAGAATTATTATTTCCGAGCCGCTAATGATACCGCCTATCCCTTCACAGAGATGTGATTCTAAGATCAATTCCCAAAAAATTCACCACAAATTGATTCATGATTCGTTTTATATATTTTTCTTTTTCTCCACATGATTTTGTGCCTCACGTGTCTCCGTACATAAACAACATCCAAGCTGAAGTTTATTTTTCTCCCAACTGTTGTTGGTTGAACGTAATCCCAGCGAAATTAATCCCCTTTTAATATCACCCCTTTCCGCTGGAAGATTATAACCTTTTACATGACTATTATTGACAATAAACGGTAACCGCGGAGGACTATGCCATGCAATGATTACATTGTTTCCACATATGTTAAGAATTTGATATGGCCCTTCCCAACACTGGTCTTTTGATTTTAATGTATTCGTGATGCTACCTAGGTAGTATAATACGAGATCACCCTTTTTGAGATCTCGTTCATGTGTATGTTTGTTGAACTATCTGGCTTGTTGCTGTTTAATCACCCAATTCATCCAATATCCATAACCTCTGTGTTCTTCCAATTTTTCCAATGCAAGTAACCATTCACGCAGAGACTCGTCATGGGACAAATTATACGCAGTTTGAATGCGCAGGGTTGGCAAAATGAACTCATAGGGCATGATTGCATCCGTTCAGTAGACTAACTGAAATGGTATGTAGCCCGTAGATATCTTATAGGCTGTGCGGTAAGCCCATAACGCCAGTTGTAGAAATTCATGCCACGATCCTCCCTTTTCTAGCACTTGTTTAGCGATAATAGCTTTCAGTGTCTTATTAGTTGCCTCAGCCTGTCCATTCCTGTGTGGTAGTAAGAAGTGGACATTTTATGAATTGTTAACACGAAATATATATGTCATTTCCTTTATCGTGTTATTCACGAAACGCGGTCCTCTATCGGACACAATTTCCAATGGGCAACCAAACCGTGATAAGATATTGTTGAATATGAATTTAACGGTTGATTTGGCAGCAATATCCCGTAACGCTTTTGCCTCCACCCATTTTGTAGCATAATTCGTGGCTACGATAATATATGTATGACCATTCGACAATTGCGGGTTTATTTTCCTGGTAAAATCTAGTCCCGGACGGTGAAAAAAAATTAAACTCAACACCTCTCTTTCCGTAGTCGAATAATTTATCTATGTTGGCGTTAGCTGCTTGCTTGCGTAGTATATTGGATGATCATAACCTTTCTCTTCTCCCGGTTGTGCCAATACACACCCAACTACTACCTGCGAGGCATCACAATGCACATGAAACGGCTTGCTCCAATTGGGTGGTCGGAGAATAGGTGCATTCACCAATGCGTTAACCAAATCCTTAAATGCTTTGTAACGCTTAATAGTGATTTTGTACACTGCCCCTTTTTTTAAAACCTCATATAATACGTGTTCTGTCTGAATATGCGTAAATGTAACGGCGATGGTACCCCGTCATTCCCAAAAAGGTTTGCATCTCTTTCAGAGACTTTGGAGCCCGCATATTCCTAATTATCTTGAGCTTCACTCGGTCAATTGATAATCCTTCTTTTGAGATGATTTGCCCAAGCAAAATTTCGCACCTTACACAGAAAGTGCATTTGTCTGGGTTCGAACTAATCTCGAACTCGTAACATCGTTGAAAACATTTTTCCAGATAGTTCAGATGGTCTTCTACATCACCATATAAACAGAAATCATCCACGAATATTTTCATAAACCTTTCCAGGTAATCATAAAAGGCTTTCGTCATAACCTTCTGGAAAGCTACTGGCGAATTTTTTAGCCCGAACGGCATTACTTTATAGGCATACGCCCTCCATTCTGTGATGAATGCAGTCTTCTCCCTATCCTTCTCAGCAATCTGTATTTGATTATACCCACTAAACCCATCCAAGAAGCTACATAATTCATGACCTGCAACCTCATCCAGAATCTGCTCGGTCAATGGTAAAGGAAAATGATCTTTTACCATAAAAGAATTAAGCTTACGGTAATCCACACATCCCCGTAGATTATTGTCATTGTACATTGGGTACAATGACAATGGGACTTAACCACGACGTATAATCAATAGCATATATAAACTCGACCTTCACAAGTTTCTCTATCTCGGCTCAAACTCGTTTCGCATGTTTTGGATTCATTCTATAGCGTTGTTATTGTACAGGTCATGCATCAATGTTGACATCGACGGTGTGCTAATAAATTTCCTTTGGTACACCACGTAATTTATCATAAGACCATGCAAACACAGCTTTGTACTTCTTGAATAATTCAGTTGCTCGTTGAATAAACTCGGGGTCGTTATTACCGCCAATTGATATGTTTTTTAGGTTGTCCTCCATCCCCAAACTAATTTTGATCAATGCTTCCCTAGCAATCTGGGTGGGATGCAATCGTGCGGGCTCTTCCTTTAACATTCGGGTTTCTTTAATAACCTCCAAAAAACTCTGTGAAACTCGTTCGCACTTTGCATTCACCGCTATCATTTGTTTGTCCTTCTGCAATGACCCTTTAATTAAAGTCTGTCTGAACTTCCTCCATCGCAAATAGATTAACAACCGTAGATAGATGAGCCTCTCCTATTGGTATGTAATCCAGATACAAACTTGTCAAATATAAATCCTCTTTGGATTTCTCTATCATCGTTTGAATCAAAAATTCCTCAACCGTTTCAACTCCCACTGGTCGAACTACAAAATCCAACCTTCCTTGATGGGTTTGTAATTGGATCTTTTTCACTTCTGCAAGGATTGTCACAATGCTCATTGCCCAATCATAAACTGCTTTGGCAGCTCGCAACCAAAGTCGGCCTAATAAAACTGGGTAAACATCCGTACCCACGGGTAACCACATAAGAACGAAATTTAACAAAAAATTTCAATCCCTTAATATAAACAAGAAACTTTCTAATTTCCTCGGCTGGAGAATCCCATGTGTGGTTAGCCATACGTATAACTAAATTGCTCTTATGCAACGTGATGTTCTTTAATTTGCTATAAGTTTCTTCCGAAATGATGTTCACACCTGCACCCCCATCGATTTGGACTCCTTTGATATTCAATCCCTGAATATCGATTTCCAATGTAGGAATGATATCTTGCTCCGTGGATTGGACAATCGCATTAACTTGGCAATGCAGGAGGAAGTCCCTCCGGTATCTTGAATCTTGGTAACTTTGCCCTTACAGATTCTGCCAAATAAGGTGCAATCTGCATCAACTGACCTACTGACACCTGAAATTTATAATTATGAACAAATTCGGCAATCTGGTCAGCCACAATATCTACCAACTCACGAGAAGAATTAGGCCCCTGTGGGTGATGTAACTGTTCCAGTACATCTTGAGTAACTGATGTCCGAATTGCCGACCCAACCGGTACTTGGTCCGCTATACTTTGTCCGACGTTGTCTACACCATCCTCCCGAATTATCGCCTTTTCTTTTTCCTTATGGTGGGTGACCGGTTGCACATCAGTCAATGGCGATTCTTCCACTGTCACCACCTACATAGGTGCATGTTGTTCCGGAGCATTCATCTCGTCCAAATTTTGGGGTGGATTTTGCACCATAGTTTGATCATTGACATGATTGTTAAGCTGTGGTGGCGGTAATCCTCTTTCCAGATTCTCAACACACTGCCGATGATATGCCACACAGTTGAAATAACGATGACCCCTCTAATTGCAGAAATTGCAAATATCTTTTGGCAGATCTGGTCGGTAATGCACATGCCATTGGAAAGGTCATGGTTGCATCTGATTCCCTTGCTGATAAGGGCCTTGGTACGTCTACATCTGCGGCGACATCGCTTGTAGTGGTGGTTGCTGATACTGCGGTTGTTGCATCTACGACTGTTGCATTTGCAATGGTTGCGGTTGGTGTGCTTGGACTGCAAATGCTCCAGCAAATCTTACCACTTGTAGTCATCTACAATCATTCGTCCAGTGGTTATATGCATTACAAATCACACAATATCGGGTACTACTAGGATATTCATTGATATAATGTCCTTCCTGATTACAATTTTGACAGATTTGGACATTCCCTTGGCGGAACTCCATAGTCACCACTTCTTTCATGACCGCCAGTAATGGCTCACTAACTTTCCCCTTCTGCTTATGCTTCTTTGACCGTTTCCCGTCACGCAAAGAAGACGAATTCTCCTCTGAGCTTGAGGTATCATCTGATTCCATATATGTATCTGAGTCAGAGTCAGACGAGTCATCTTGCCGATGATGTCGACGTTGTCGTCAGTACTTCTTCCGAGTTTCTTCTTCCTCCAATTGTCTTGCAACATCTACAATATGTTGTAGACCCTGACCATGTAACGAAGTAGTTCCCTGTCTAAGAATCTTATGTAACTCATGACTGAAATATTGATGCATTTAGCATCTGTGAGTGGCTCTTGTAATCTCTTTTCCAGTACCTTGAACCATTGAACATAAGATAATACGTCTTCCTTCCATTTCTATTTGATTGCCTGCAATTTGTCTAATATCTCTTCATCCTCATCCGATACCTTTCCAGGAATGCCCTTCACAATTCATCCCAGCTCCGAAACTCTTGTAACACATACTGTGAATACGACTGGAGGGCATTTCCTTTCAACGTGGTTGGAAATAATTCAAATTTTCAAATGTCCTCCACTTCACGATTCGCCTGACAAACCGCCAGGAATTCATGAATGTGCATGTCAGGATCATCGTGCTTCTTACCTTTAAAACACTGAAATACGGTCGCCTGAGTCCGGCCTATTGAGACAGCCTCCATTCCGTGTAGGATCGTAGATTTTCCCAAATCTGAACAACTAGCTCCTGTAGACATTGAAGGTAACTCCACTTCCTCTTCCGCTAACTCTCGACTACACGGTACCTGAGGGCTATGAGGAAGAAGACATATTTAAAGAAGAAGAACCACAGGCACAAGCTCCGCGCCAACCAAGGACAGTACCACCAGGTCCTCCTACTGCTACCACCTCCATGACAATAGATTCTAGTGATGCTCTCAGTTTAGTCTCAAACCTTGCGCAAGTGATCCAGTCTATACTGGATAAAAAACAAAGAAACGGAACAGCGCATATCAGATATGGGTCTCGAAAATACACTTATTAGCCAGAAAGTCATCCAGCTGGGCAAAGAGTTGAAGATTGCCAAGTAGAACGAGTCCAAGTCTGAAGCTGAGATGAAGAAGGCACAACAATAGAGGCTTATGTTTCAATTCCATCTAGTTTGTAGCAATTTTGACTTCTAGAAATCAAGAATTCATGGTTCTCAGCCCATACTACTACATAGGATTTGTATGAAGGCTTCATGGAACTCTTAGAGACCATTTAAGACTGTTTGGATCATCACTTTTAGGCTTGGTTGAGTGTTTGCATGATTTTAGGCATATTGGGCTTGAAAAAATGCGCCCTCCTACAAGTTTTTTGGCTATTCCTAGGTGGCAGGCTGATGTGGCAAGAGTCTTGTTCACTAGGTCTCCCTTTGTATTAAGCTTTATAGCACCCAATTTGGTGTCCTATAGCCAAAGTTGTGATCAGCTGAAGTTTTGCAATTTTGTGAGCAGAATTGGTAGAATTTCGAATTGTTCTAATTGCATGAAAGTCAATTTCCTATTTTGAGGTACTGTGCTTCCATGAAATGTCTGCATGGTGATTCTCAGAGCGATTTTGACATGCATGAGTGGTTTAGATCTGTTTTGAGTGGTTATACACATGTGCTTTGACTGATAGATACAAAACTGGGTTTTATAGTTGACAATTTCTATAGAACTTGATTTTATGTAAAAATCCGTAATGATAAAAAATCAGTTTAATATCGCATGTCTTGCATGCCTGATGGACATTAATGCAGTAGGGTTAAGAATCGAATAGTGAATTGAATTTTCGATTTCAATTACTTAATAATTGACAGTAATTTTTTACGAATTTTTGAAAAACGTAATTTTTAAAAAAAAAAATACAAAGTGCGAAAATTGAAAATTTTTAAATTTTTCCAGTTTCTTAAACTATCCATGAAATTGACTAAAAATAGTGATTTGACCATGCTGGAGTCAATTTCAGTCAGTTTTGGTCAATTGTGCTTCACTATAAGTTAATTTGATATTAACTAAATTTAGTAATTTCTAGGATAGATAAATCAAGATGGCCGAAGAAACTTCAAATCAAGCTGCAAATCCAGGTGCACCATCTTACATGGTGATTTGTCAGCAGTTGAGTACGGCGCTCAATGATATGGATAATCGTAATCAAATGAGAGATCAGCAAATGGAGGTTCTGTTGAATCAAGTCAATTTGATGTCTTCACCCAATCTCGGTTTTCAACCAAAGGTTTATGCAGGGGAGAAGAAGGAGAAGAAACCTAAAGTCGTCGAGGATTGGCTGACCGAGTGGAGTATTTACTTCAATCTGCACGGAGTCCTTGATGAGAAAAAAATTGAAAGCGTTGTGTTGTTTTTACACAACAAAGCGTCATCGTGGTGGCGAGACTTACCGGTGAAGCCAACTACTTGGGATGCATTTGCGGAAGTTTTCAAGAAAGCTTTCGTAGTTGCCGATGACGTTGACTACTACCTGAAGTTCGTGAACTGCGGGATGGGTACAAAGAGTTTAGACTCTTATATCTAGGAATTCATGGACCTATGGAATAGGGTTTCATCATTCAATGCGAAGTTGGCACTTTGGCAGTATGTCCTAGGTTTGTCAGCCGACTATTAGAACGAATGCAGACAAAATGTTCTTCAAAACCTCAGGATGCGTTTCGGATTGCGAAAGTATATAATTGCCCAGTGGTGGCATCCAGGAAGCAATTTGCGCAAATTCCAACCACTTTGAAAACCAATAAGAGTAAGAAGCATGGTTTAGACCAAGCAAAATATTTTGACGAATTAGATCAAGCAGCAACGGAACCCAGGAAGCCGAAGAGAAAGAGATTTAAGAAATCTATGTCCTGGGAAAAGGCTAAGAAAGAGAACTTATGTTTCGTCTGTAAGAAGCCTGGACATATGATGAAATTTTGTCCAGAAAGGAAGAAAATGTTTGCCCATATGATTGAGATCCCATGAGGCAATGGTAAGACTTTGTAAATTAACCTAACCGATTGTGTGTGAATGTTCTTTCAGTACTACTTTTTTCTTGCCTAATGAACTCTTCCATTTAATTGGCTCAGTTAAAGATCAAGAAGTGAGTATTCTATTGGACAGTGGTTCAACTCATAATTTTGTTAATTCTCGTCTAGTGCAGAAACTCAACTTGGAAACTGAAGCCAACAATCATAGATATAAAGTTTATCTAGCTTCAGGAACAGAGTTGGAGACATGGAACGTAAAAGTCTTGAAGCTCCCAGTTTTGATGCGAGGACACATGGAAGTAGTTAATTTTCAAGTTTTAGACCTAGTTCGTACTGATTTAATCTTAGGTTATGAGTGGTTATTTAGTAAATCGCCTTCTCTGTTGATTGATTTTGAGAAGCATGTTCTCACTTTCAAGGAGGGTGATTAGGTAGTTACTTTATTTGGTAGTAATTTTGTACGTCCGTTGGATCAGATTTCTACAGTTAATGAAATGGAAGCATTGGATTATTCAGAGTATGAAGTTTTTTCAATATGTGCTCTTCCAATTGTGATGTTCCTGAAATGAATCTAAATGATTGTGATTTCTCAGCAATTCTTATCTCAATAAATTTAGATCATGAACAAGTAGTGAAAGAGCAGATCATAAATGAATTTAGAGATATTTTTCCATCTGAATTACCTCATGGTTTACCACCGTCTAGGTCAGTAGACCACATGATTGAACTTAGTCCTTGGAGTCAACCTGTCTCTAGACAACCTTATAGGTTTTTTCAGAAAGATGAGACAGAGATTTCAAATCAAATAGAAAACTATCTGAGGATGGGACATATACAACCTAGTAAATCACCATGGGACACTCAGGTTCTTAAAGCAAAGAAAGATGGAGGTTTTCGGATGTGTGTGGATTACAAGAATCTTAATAAAGAGACTATCAAAAATAAATATTCATTACCTGGTAGGATGGATGACCTTGTAGATCGCTTGGGTGGAGCACATTATTTCACCAAGATAGATCTTAGGACATGGTACTATCAAATAAGAATTACGCTGGAAGATGTCCAAAAGACATGATTTTGTTCTAGATTTGGTCATTATGAATTCTTAGTGTTGTCATTTGGATTAACGAATGCTCCAACAACGTTTCAGCAAATGATGAATGATTTATTTCGTCCATATTTGGGGAAATTTGTGGTTGTATTCTTAGACGATATTCTCGTTGACAAAAAATCCTTGGTGGAACACGTAAAACACTTAAAAAATTGTCTTGATGAAACTTCGTCAAGAGTTACTCTATGCTAAAGAGTCCAAGTGTGAATTCTTTAAGCAAGAGTTAATTTATCTTGGTCATAAGGTCACAATAAATGAGATCAAAATTGACGAGGATAAAATCAAGATTGTGATTGAGTGGCCAATTCCGGGAACTGTGAAGCAAGTAAAGTCATTTTTAGGTTTTACACTTTTCTTCAAGAGATTTATTGAGGACTATGCTAAGTTAGCAGCACCACTTAATAATCTGACAAAAGGATTTGTTAATAAAACGAAAAAGAGGAATCAACCTAGTCCACCTGTTGTTTGGAACGAGAAATTGAATCAATGTTTTGAGAAATTTAAAACAATGATTGTTTCAGGTTCCGTGTTACAAATTGCAAATCTAGATTTACCTTACGTCATGAAAACGGATGCAAGTGATGTTGCAGTTGGAGCGGTTCTATTACAAATGGATAGGCCACTAGCGTTTGAGAGCAAAAAATTCACTGGTCCTCAGTTGCATTATACTACACAGGAAAAGGAATTGTTTGTTGTAATCCATGCACTTAAAACATGGAGACACTACTTGTATGGTAGTAAGTTTGTAGTGTATACGGATCACCAGCCTCTTAAGTATTTTTGTAACCAACATGATCTTCGGGGGAGAAAAGCTCGATGGGCTGAATTGATGCAAGAATTCAATCATGAAATTCGTTACATAAGAGGTAGCTCTAATCAAGTTGCAGATGCTCTTAGTCGGATAGGTGATCAACTGAACGAGTTGTCATTCACCCAGGTTTCTACGGATCTATATCTTTCGCTGAGAGAAAAATATGAATCAGATTCCATTTTGGTCATATTTGGAACATTGTTCAGACTGGATGAAATGTGGACAATGTTGAGTCAGAAAAATAGGGGACTCAATTAACTAAGAAAGATAAGAAGATTGTGGAACAGTTTACCTTTCGAGATGGGTTACTATTTTGGAATGGGAAAGTTTGCGTACCTGGTGATGATGAGCTCAAACGTAAGATTTTGTTTAAAATGTCATGGCATACCCTATGTAGAACATCTCGGTATACACAGGACTCTGAACTTGGTTAAAAGAGAATTTTATTGGCCAAAGCTCAAGCCATATGTCGAGTCATATGTTGTTGAATGCAAACCCTGTCAACTAGCAAAGGCTGAACACCATAAGGCTGGTGGTTTATTGCATCCGTTAGATATCCCTGATAAGAAATGGAAAAGCCTATCTATGGATTTTGTAGTTGGACTTCCAAAGACTCAACGACAAAATGATTCTATTTGGGTTGTAGTAGATCGGTTAACTAAGTTAGCTGCATTCATACTAGTCAAGTAAACTATAAAGGCTTCTGAAATAGCCCAGATCTTTGTTGAAAGTTTATTTTGGTTGTATGGTCTGCGTATGCTTGCTTGCTTTTCCTCTTCACACTGCAACACACAACTTCTCTCCAGGTCCTCCAAGAGCTGCTGAGCAACCTATCAAGTCGGGGGGAAGCAACAAAAGTGTCAACTTGGGCATTTTCTTTGAAAGAAGTGACCCAAGTGATATTTTTTTGACCTAACAGGTATATCAGAATTTGTCGACTGTTTGCAAGCATAACAGACACTGATCTTCCATTCTATCACCTCCACAGATTCTAACCATGCTTAGATTTTTTAAAAACCCCTTGATATACTGTCAAAATCCATTGTTTTCCAGCCAAATCTTGGTTTTAGAAATCGTCGGCTTCACTGAGGCTAGATCTATCAAAGATCATGTCTCGAGATTGTGCTGAATCTTCCAATCCTACTCCTCCACGACTAGAGCACATAATTCCATGTATCGATGCACCAAAGTACGATGGAGAATCTGACCTAGTTAGATTTCTCCAAGACTTTGATAATGCATGCCGTTTCTATGGAGATACCTCTAAAACCGAAAAGCTCTGACTATTTACTCTATGGAACAGCCAAAGAGTGGTATCTTAACCTTGAAGCTCCTTATCTTGCTTCTTGGACTACCCTCTAGGACGCCCTCATCAAGCGTTTCAAACCACCTAAATTGACTCAGAGCCCATACATCCAAATCACCCATATTAAGATGTGTCGCGAAGAGTCAGTTCGAAACTACATTGAGCGTTTTAAACGTCTCAAAGTAGAATGTGTTGACAACAATATCACCGAACGTATGGCTATCAAAGTGTTCTTGGTTGGACTACCTAAAAATGTCCGTCATGAACTGAAACCAGTTGACCTTTATGATATGCTTCAGGACATAATGACTAATGCCATTCGTGAAGAAGACGAGGGTCCTGATGATGACTTTGACAATCGTAAAAAGAAATCTAAGAATCTCGAACGTCTTAATCACCCAAAGTATGAAAATACCGCCCAATCTTCCGAACTTCTACATCAAATGGAAACTTGGTAGAAAGCTCAACAAACTCATATGGATAAACTCACTAGTGATTTCCAAACCACCATGAAAAATATTGCTGATAAATATTTTCCATCAAGAGAGAATGTCTGGTGTTCGATCTGTTCATAGAATCACACGGCTAATGAATGTCCTCAACTGAGAAATCATTTTCTATCAGCACTCAGACCCATGTATCAAGCGTACCGCCCCTATCCTCCACAACATCCCATGCCATGACCAGGGGTGTACCAACCATGACCAACTGCACCAAATCAGTACCAACCACGTCAACAATTTGTCGTTAACCAACCCACTCCACAACAAGATGTGCGCTTCATTGATCCCAACACCATTGATCCAACAACTTATTATGTGGATGATACTGCTCAGCCAGCATATTCCTCTGAGCAAATTAATATTATCCATATGATCCTAATTGTTATGTCCATGACCAGTACATAGGATACAATATACTCCTAGTCTTGGATACACGGTACTCTAGTGAAACAAGTTGTTAGTTATGCCACATCATACTGAACGTGACCCGAAAGTAACTAATATCCTTGTGAGGCCCAGAACACACTAAATGGAGTTTAGACAAGGTATGAGACAGTGTATGCATGTGTAGAGTTATCAATAGCAATTCTATGAATAGTTGGTCCATGCTTAGGACTCTATTCTAGGTGAATCTATGTATAGGAAATTTAGGGCTATGCATGGCTATGTGCCCAGGTTGCTTTTGGCTCTATATATTGGGTCCAAACTCGCCCTCCTCCTCATCATGGTTTTGGATTCATTGTCAGGCTCTCACTCTATATTCATGCTTCTTGCTCCTTGGCTTGGGGGTGAGGATTCTAGAGTTTGATTGGATGTTTCTACTTGGTTGGGTGGTTTCTCCATAGTGTGTTATCATTGTGTTTGTGATTTGTAAGCATGATCTAAGGAGCTTCCCTTATAGTGGTATCAAAGCAAGGCTTACAAGCTTAGAGAGGTGGTGCTTTTCATCGGAGCTTGGTGGTGATCAACTAGTATTCTCATCCAAGGAGTGGAGCAAGGTTGCAAGTTGGTGGATTTTCCCAATTTCAATTTGCATGATCCATATCTCTCTCAAATTCATTGTGGTCTATGGAAAATTGTGCTAGGAAATCAATTTTTGGTTGTCTTTTTGGAGTTTTAGCATGTGTAATTCAAAACTAGTTATGGATCTGAAATTTCCAGCAAATTAATTCACTTTGAAGTAGTTGAGATTCAGGTTGCATTTGGATCTTCCCATGTTTTTGGGTTCTAGGCTCTTTTCCAAATTTGGCTTGTTTTCCATGATTTTGGCACAAAATTGATGGTAGAATTCAAAATCCAGCAAGTTCAGATCAATAGGATGCGTATAGCTCTGTAAATAGGATTGCATGTGGTTTACAAAAATGTTCTTGCCATTAGTTTCCAATTTGTCATGGTGAAAGACCTAGAAAGGGCTAAAATCCATGATTTTTGCTTGTTTTCTCATGAAATTGGATGGTAGGAGGTTGTGGAAGATAAATTAAATCTGGGAAAAGATGAATCATAGTCTTCTGAAGTTGTCCTAGAAGTTAGAGCCAAGATTTCTAGCAATTGGGTTTGTAGGAAGTCAAAAATTGTCAAAAATTGACCAATTTTGGTGAAATTTGGGGGTGGATTTCTCTAAATCCATAAGGGGATCATTTTGGATTTTTTACAGCATGATTTGTATTCCTTTTTCCTTCCCATCAAGCTATCAGACTTGTAAATTGATGGGAAGAGGCCTACGTTTCAATTCCATCAAGTTTGTAGCAATTTTGACTTCTAGAAATCAAGAATTCATGGTTCTCAGCCCATACTGCTTCATAGGATCTGTATGAAGGCTTCATGGAACTCTTAGAGACCATTTAAGACTATTTGGATCATCACTTTTAGGCTTGGTTGAGTGTTTGCATGATTTTAGGCATATTGGGCTTGAAAAAATGTGCCCTCCTATAGGTTTTTAGGTTGTTCTGAAATCGCACGTGTGAATCCTAGGTGCCATTTTACGTAAAAATCTGTAATGGTAAAAAATCAATTTAATATCGCATGTTTTGCATGCCTGATGGACATTAATGTAGTATGGTTAAGAATCGAACAGTGAATAAAATTTTTGATTTCGATTACTTAATAACTAATAGTGGTTTTTTACGAAGTTTTGGAAAACGTAAAAATTTTATAAAACAAAATTCAAAATGCGAAAATTCAAAATTTTTAGTTTTTTTCAATTTCTTCAACTATCTATGAAATTGACTAAAAGTAGTGATTTGGCCATGTTGGAGTCAATTTCAGTCAATTTTGGTCAATTGTGCTTCACTATAAGTTAATTTGATATTAATTAAATGTAGTAATTTCCAAGATAGGTAAATCGAGATGGACGAAGAAACTTTGAATCAAGTTGCAAATCCAGGTGCACCATCTTACATGGTGATTTGTCAACAGTTGAGTACGACGCTCAATGATATGAATAATCGTAATCAGATGAGAGATTAGCAAATGGAGGTTATGTTGAATCAAGTCAAATTTATGTCTTCACCCAATCTCGGTTTTCAACCGGAGATTTATGTGGGGGAGAAGAAGGAGAAGTAACCTGAAGTCGTGGAGGACTGGCTAGCCAAGTGGAGTAGTCACTTCAATCTGCACGGAGTTCTTGATGAGAAGAAAATTGAAAGCGTCGTGATGTATTTACGTGGCAAAGAGTCATCGTGGTGGAGAGACTTACCGGTGAAGCCAACTACATGCGTTTGCATTTGCGGAATTTTCAAAAAAGCTTTCATAATTGCTGATGACGTTGACTACTACCTAAAGCTCGTGAACTGCAGGATGGGTACAAAGAGTTTAGACTCTTATATCCAGGAATTCATGGACCTATGGCTGATGACGTTGACTACTACCTAAAGCTCGTGAACTGCAGGATGGGTACAAAGAGTTTAGACTCTTATATCCAGGAATTCATGGACCTATGGAATAGGGTTCCATCATTCGATGCGAAGCTTGGAAACTGAAGCCAACAATTATAGATATAAAGTTTAACTAGCTTCAGGAGCAGAGTTGGAGACTTGGAACGTGAAAGTCCCAAAGCTCCCAGTTTTGATGCGAGGACACACGGAAGAAGTTAATTTTCATGTTTTAGACCTAGCTCGTACTGATTTAATCTTAGGTTATGAGTGGTTATTTAGTAAATCACCTTCTCTGTTGATTGATTTTGAGAAGCATGTTCTCACTTTCAAGGAGGGTGATTAGGTAGTTACGTTATTTGGCAGTAATTTTGTACGTCCGTTGGATCATATTTCTATAGTTAATGAAATGGAATCATTGGATTATTCAGAATATAAAGTTTTTTCAATATGTGTTATTCCAGTTGTGGATGTTCCTGAAATGAATCTAAATGGTTGTAAATTCTCAGCAATTCTTAACCTAGTAAATTTAGATCATGAACAAGCAGTGAAAGAATAGATCATAAAAGAATTTAGAGATGTTTTTCCATCTGAATTACCTCATGGTTTACCACCGTCTAGGTTAGTAGACCACAGGATTGAGCTAATTCTAGGAAGTCAACCTGTCTTTAGACAACCTTATAGGTTTTCTCAAAAAGAGGAGACAGAGATTTCAAATCAAATAGAAAATTATCTGAGAATGGGACATATACAACCTAGTAAATCACCGTGGGACGCTTCTGTTCTTCTTAAAGTAAAGAAAGATGGAGGTTTTCGGATGTGTGTGGATTACAAGGGTCTTAATAAAGTGACTATAAAAAATAAATAGCCATTACCCAGGATCAATGACCTTGTAGATCGCTTGGGTGGAGCACGGTATTTCACCAAGATAGATCCCAGGACAGGGTACCACCAAATAAGAATTAAGTCGGAAGATGTCCAAAAGACATGATTTCTTTCTAGATGAATTCTTAGTGTTGTCATTTGGATTAAAAATGCTTCAGCAACATTCCAACAAATGATGAATGATTTATTTCGTCCATATTTGGGAAAATTTTGTTGTATTCTTAGACAATATTCTCGTTTATAGTAAATCCTTGGTGGAACACATAGAACACTTAGAAATCATCTTGATAAAACTCCATCAGGAGTCACTCTACGCTAAAGAGTCCAAGTGTGAATTCTTTAAGCAAGAGTTACTTTATCTCGGTCATAAGATCATAGTAAATGGGATCAAGATTGATGAGGATAAAATCAAGATTGTGGTTGAGTGGCCAATTTCGGGAACTGTGAGACAAGTAAAGTCATTTTTAGATCTTGCACTTTTCTTCAAGAGACTTATTGAGGACTATGTTAAGTTAGCAGCACCACTTAATAATCTGACAAAAGGATTTGTTAATAAAAAAAAAAAAAGAGGAATCAACCTAGTCCTCATGTTGTTTGGAACGAGAAATTGAATCAATGTTTTGAGAAACTTAAAACAATGATTGTTTCAGGTCCCATGTTACAAATTGCAAATCCAGATTTACCTTACGTCGTGAGAACGGACACAAGTGATGTTGCAGTTGGAGCGGTTCTATTATAAATGGATAGGCCACTAGCATTTGAGAGCAAAATATTCACTGGTCCTCAGTTGCGTTATACTATGCAGGAAAAGGAATTGTTTGCTGTAATCCATGCACTTAAAACCTGGAGACACTACTTGTATGGTAGTAAGTTTGTAGTGTATACGGATCACCAGCCTCTTAAGTATTTTTGTAACCAACATGATCTTCGGGGGAGAAAAGCTCGATGGGCTGAATTGATGCAAGAATTCAATCATGAAATTCGTTACATAAGAGGTAGCTCTAATCAAGTTGCAGATGCTCTTAGTCGGATAGGTGATCAACTGAACGAGTTTCATTCACCCAGGTTTCTACGGATCTATATCTTTCGCTGAGAGAAAAATATGAATCAGATTCCATTTTGGTCATATTTGGAACATTGTTCAGACTGGATGAAATGTGGACAATGTTGAGTCAGAAAAATAGGGGACTCAATTAACTAAGAAAGATAAGAAGATTGTGGAACAGTTTACCTTTCGAGATGGGTTACTATTTTGGAATGGGAAAGTTTGCGTACCTGGTGATGATGAGCTAAAACGTAAAAAAAAATTATTGTCATGACACACCCTGTGCAGAATATCCTGGTATACACAGAACTCTGGAATTGGTTAAAAGAGAATTTTATTGGCCAAAGCTCAGGCCATATGTTGACTCATATGTTGTTAAATGCAAACCCTATCAACTAGCAAAGGCTGAACGCCATAAGGCTGGTGGTTTGTTGCATCCGTTAGATATCATTGATAAGAAATGGGAAAGCATATCTATGGATTTTGTAGTTGGACTTCCAAAGATCCAACAGCAAAATGATTCTATTTGGGTTGTAGTGGATCGGTTAACTAAGTTAGCTGCATTCATACCAGTCAAGTCAACTATAAAGGCTTCTGAAATAGCCCAGATCTTTGTTGAAAGATTATTTCGGTTGTATGGTTTGCCCAGTGACATTGTTAGTGATAGAGATCCTAAGTTCATAGGTTACTTTTGGTCAGCAGTATTCCATAAACTTGAAACTTCTTTGAGTTTAAGTTCTTCTGATCATCCTGAATCATATGGCCAGAAAGAAAGGACTAATCAAACTATGGAAGATATTTTGAGGACGTATGTTTCTCACAAATTGGGAAGATTATCTCCCAGTGGTTGAGTTTTCATATAATAGTAGGAAACATTCTGCTGCAGGTTACAGTCCTTTTATGCTTATGTACGGTTTTAAACCTAGATCTCTAGTAAATGTTGAGACGAAGTCTATTAAAATCCAGAAGGTTGCTGAGTTTTTGCATGATATGCAAGAGATGTTGCAACTGGCTAAGGATAGTATCCACAGTGCTCAGGATAGGGCTAAACACTATACCGATCTTAAGAGATCTCCAAGAGATTTTAAAGTTGATGACTGGGTATATCTTAGGATTTCAAGAGATTCTAAGACGTTACGCACAGGGAAGCATTATAAAATATCTACCCATTAGTGTGGACCTTTCAGGATTGTACATAGAATTGGTTCTTTGGCATATGAGCTCGATTCAAGGAAAATCGACTACACACCCAGTGTTTCATGTAAGTCAGTTGAAACTAAGCTTACATGATGGTGATATAGTTTGACCGGATGAAGATTTGTCGCTTAGTGTACCTTTGGAACCTGAGAAAGTGCTCAGAATCAGAGATAAACAATTGATAAATCATTCTATATCTGAGTGATTAATTCGGTGGAAGGGTCGTACTGAGGATGATGATTTTTGGGAGATAGTTGATAGCATAAAGAAGAATTTTCTAAAGTTTAGCTTCTAAGGATAAAAGCAGTTTGAGGGAAGAATGTTATGTCCATGACCAGTACATAGGATACAGTATTCTCCTAGTCTTGGATACACGGTACTCCAATGAAACAAGTTGTTAGTTATGCCACATCATATTGGACGTGACCCGAAAGTAACTAATATCCTTGTGAGGCCCAGAACACACTAAATGGAGTTTAGACAAGGTATGAGACAGTGTATGCACGTGTAGAGTTAGCAATAGCAATTCTACGAATAGTTGGTCCATGCTTAGGACTCTATTCTAGGTGAATCTATGTATAGGAAATTTAGGGCTATGCATGTGTAGAGTTATCAATAGCAATCCTACGAATAGTTGGTCCATGCTTAGGACTCTATTCTAGGTGAATCTATGTATAGAAAATTTAGGGCTATGCATGAGTATGTGCCCAGGTTGCTTTTGGCTCTATATATTGGGTCCAAACTCGCCCTACTCTTCATCATGGTTTTGGATTCATTGTCAGGCTCTCACTCTATATTCATGCTTCTTGTTCCTTGGCTTGGGGTTGAGGCTTCTAGAGTTTGATTGGATGCTTCTACTTGGTTGGGTGGTTTCTTCATGTTATCATTGTGTTTGTGATTTGTAAGTAGGATCTAAGGAGCTTCCCTTATACTAATGCTCAAGCGGTTGACCCCAATGCCCAAACCTATGATTGTAACCAAGTTGTGTTTGCCACACATCAACTTTTGACAATACAAGGATATTTTATCTGCGCATGTAAACATCCTAGTATTTGCTGCCCAGATAAACTTCGCTTTCCACCAGCTTGTGAAAATTGAACATCATGTGAAAGATTGTCCTTCCCGAAATCAGCTGCTCATGTCGGTTCCATACAAGTAGAAACATTGCTAGTCGAAACTCATCCAGCATGGGTCTTGACTTGTGCACAAACCCAACGCCAAGCCCCTACGATTGCACCCAACAAAATCCAGTAGCATAATGCACCTCCAAGTGAATATTCGACACTCATTGTCTATCATCCCCCTTCCGAAGAACTTAGGCTACATCACTAGTATCGACAGCAAATTCACAATGTAGACCAACACTCTTCCACCTCCCATAAAGTACCTCACACGTCTTTTGAAAACAAAACCCTTGAAGGCACTGAAGTTTGGAGAGATTTATTACAAGCTAATGTGACTCTCCCTTTCCACGTTCTCTAGAAAGATGCGGGAAAGTGGAAATAACAAATCCAATCCACTAACACCACCACCCCTGATGAGGTGCCCGAAATGCCATTATATCTCACAAATCCGCTCAGTGAAAGGGGCAATATCAAGATTCCAGCTAGTCATCGCCAATCTCGCAAATTTCTTGCTATACTAGATGGTGGCTCAGGTGTCAACATCATTTCCACATCCCTCATGTTAGAATGGAATCTGAGAGACAAACTTACCAAACCCACTTGTCAGCTTAGGATGGCTGATCAAAGTGTTGTCCAACCTACCGGTTCCTCCCACAAGTTCTGATCAAACTAGGAGGCCTGAAATTTTCTATAGACCTAGTTGTACTCGATATCCCTAGTAATGCCTATTTCTACAAGTTACTACTTGGTCGCCCATGGCTCACCAATGCAAGAATCATTCATAACTGGAGCAAAGGACGAGTCACCTTTGGTAATAGAGACAGCTTTGTTACCATTTATTCATCTAACAAACTCAAACCCGCACGTTTTCATGATGAGGGATCCTCTACTACTAATTTAGTGTTTGAGCCATACCAGTCCACTCAAGAAAAATGTTAGAATCTACTGATATCATAAACTGGATCACAGTTTGGCTACCATTGATTGTGTGAATGCCAATTATTGTGCTCAACATAAGGATGATTGCACCTATACTCCTTTGGACGATAATGAAAAATTTATTGATCTAGACACCCCTATCATTAGTATCAATTTTATTGATATTCTTTCACAGAATGATGAGTTGTTAAATTTTGCATGGCTACCTACTAATGAATCAGAAGATCTATTCGTAGATGATGAAAATGTCTTACGAATTCAGAATTGCCCAGAAAATTTGGACATTTTTTATATTCAGATCCTCAATTACATGGAGGCACTGCCACTCAAGGCCTTTTCACAGTATTTTATTCAAAGTGGAACCAGTTGCCAAGGTTACGGTCAAAATACCTGATACCAAGCTATACCGTGTCAAATGACCAAACTTTCCATGGGACCTATGTGAGGAGAAAATAATTTTTCAAAATGACGATGAGATCCTCCATGATGTGCCACCACTTCCTCATCCGCACACCTCACGTCCTCCGAAGCCACAACCTCATGGCCATACCATGAAAGAAAAGATGAAGAAACCCCTTCAAATCCAGTCGCTTGGAGGCTTTACCACTGCTAGGGGGTTTCCTGATATCGCATCCGCTCATATGCCAATCTTCGAACCTCCCAAGTCACCATCCAGACAGTTGAAAGACAAGGCCCCCCTCGACTCCGCAGCACATGATGTGCCTGCATATTTTAAAGACTATACGAGCGAGGATGTGACCATCCAATTACCACAAGCTCAACATGAGCCAAATGATAATTCATCCTAGGAAGGCCCTGCCCGAACCATCACTCTCTCCTTGAGTGAGCCCAACGAAAGTAACGAATACATTGTCCACATCGGGACTCATCTCAACCGAGACCAACGCAGAAGGCTTGAGAAGCTTCTGCGCAAATATCGACATGTCTTTGCTTCACTACAAGAAAAGGTGGCAAAAATTACAGAAAAAAATGGCAAAAATTGCGAAAATTTTAGCAATTTTTGCCATTTTTTGCCAAAAAATTGCAAAAACGGTTTCCGCAATTTTTTTGGAAAATTCGCAATTTTGGACCCACAATTTTTTTGGCTAATTTTCCGTAATTTTTATGGCTAAATTAACAACAAAAAAAACTACGAAAACCCACTCGCAATTTTTTGACATAATAATTGCGCATTTATTTCCACAATTTGTTTCCGCAATTTGTTTGGTTGATATTTTTTGCTAGATTTCTTGGGCAAACATTCTCAAAAAAAATTGCGAAAATTCATTTTCGCAATTGTTGTGGCGAATATTGCGGATATTTTTTTGCAATTTTTTGTGCAAAAATTTCCAAAAAAATTACAAAAATTCATTTTCGTAATTTTTTTCAAAATAGTGTCAAATATTTGCGGAAAATAAATTCGCAATAGAATATAAATTGTGATTTTATTTGCCGCAATTTTTATACACTATTTTGAAAAACAAAAGAGTGTCAATGAGAGAGATAAAAGGATAGAGAGTCATCAAGGTTTTCACAAAACTTACTTTAGTCCAAGCCCTACTCCCAGCTTTACACCCTTTTAAATAACTTTACTCCTTTTGAGAAGCTTTCTTATGCTCTCTTTGAAAAGGTTTACAAGCTTTTAAATAGTTTTACCTCAAGCTTTTGGAAAGGTCTAACTCTGATGAAAAAAAAAACAAAAGAGTGTCAATGAGAGAGAGAAAAGAACATAAACAATAAACACAAATGTAACAAAGCAAAACAAGTAAACTTTTGAATGTTGGCTTTGGTGCTTACCTTTGTGTCCAATGCTCAACTTTTTGCTCAAGTCTTGGCTATGGTGAGAAGGTAAAGAGCTTTGGCTGTGACAAAAGAACATAAACAACAATAAACACAAATGTATCAAAGAAAAACAAGTAAACTTTTGAATGTTGGCTATGGTGCTCACCTTTTTGTTCAATGCTCCACTTTTTCTCCAAGCCCTGGCTAAGGCAAAAAGGTAGAGAGCTTGGCTGTGACAAAAAAGCATAAGAAGGATCAACGATCATTAGAAGAGCCATAGAGAGCAGCAGCACCGCTAGGCGCAAAAATATCCTCCTCTTCGCGCTCAAAAATCGAAAATCGAAATGAAAAGAAACCGTGACGCACCAACAATTCGGCTTCCGGTAATCAACGCTATGGTCGACGCTAGACAAAAAATTGCAGATTGCGAAAAAATTTCGCAATTTTATCTGCAATTTTCCACAATTTTGTCCGCAAGTTTTCGCAATTTTGTGCGCACCTTTCTCCACAATTTGCAACAATTTCCGCAATTTCTGCCATGTCTAAAAATTGCGAAAATTTTTTTTGCAATTTTGTCTGCGATTCCTACCATGATGGGAGAAATTGCGGAAAACTTTTTGCAATTTTTTTAGCAATTTCAACCGCGGAAAGTTTTCTGCAATTTCTGCCATGGCCTAAAAATTGCCAAATTTTTTTTTTTGCAATTTTGTCTGCAATTTCTACCACGATGGAAAAAATTGCGGAAAACTTTCTACAATTTTTTTTGCAATTTCTGCCGCGGAAACATTTTCCGCAATTTCTGCCATGGTCCAAAAATTGCAAAAACATGTTTCCACAATTTTGTCTATACTTTTTTCCATGACGGGAGAAATTGCGAAAAATTTTATTCAATGTTTTCTGCAATTTCTGTCGTGAAAACATTTTTCGCAATTTTGGCCACGATCAAAAAATTGCAAAAAATCTTTTTCGCACTTTTTTCTGCAAATTCTGTGATGACGACAAAAATTGTAGAAGTTTTTTGCAATTTTTTTCGCAATTTTTGCCATGACGGTAGAAATTGCGGACGATTTTCTACAATTTCTGCCATAACGATATAAATTGCGAAATTTTTTTCGCAATTTTTGCCACCTTTTCTTGTAGTGCTTGGTCCTATAAAGACATGAAAGGAGTCTCACCCCAAGTAGTTGTACATCGTATCCCCCTTAAATCATGTGCGAGACCAACTACTAGCCGTCCCTATAGATGTAATCTGATCTACAAGACCAAAATCAAAGAAGAATTACTATGCTTGTTAGATGCAGGATTCATCTATGAAATCAAACATACTGAGTGAGTCTCCCCAATCGTCATCATTCCTAAAGAAAAATGAGAAACCCACATCTGTGTCGACTTTAAAAAACTTAATGCCGTCACAGAACGTGATCATTTTCCATTACCTTTCAGAGAATCCATCTTAAAAAATCTAACAGGAGATGAGGCCTATTCCTTCTTAGATGGCTTTAGTGGATGCAATATGGTCAAATTGCTGAAAAAGATCAACATGAAACCACTTTTGCCACAGAATGGAGAACCTTCTGTTGGAAAGTCATGCCTTTTGGTCTCTGTAATGCTCCTAGCACTTTCTAGCGTGTTATGCAAGCTACCTATTCTCAGTAGATGGGAGATACCCTAGAGGTTTACTTGGATGATTTAGGTGCACATTCAGAAGAAACACGCCATTTGTTTGTGCTTGAGAAATTTTTTATCCAATGTCAACGCTTCGGCATCTCCTTGAACCCTAAAAATTGTCAGATTTGGGTAACACATGGTATTGTGTTAGAACATATCATTTAAAAAAATGGCATCGCAACTGACCCTGACAAGGTCCTAATCATTCAAAATTTGTCTGAACCACGCACCATCCGCGAAGTTTATTCTTTCCTAGGCCACGCCAACTACTATCGGTGCTTTATTTTGATTAATCTATAAAGTGATTGTTGCTCCCAAATTGACTGATGAACAACGAGTCGCATCAGCTGAAGGAAGCCCTTACCAATGCACCTTATATCCTCCAGGCTCCTGATTATTCCAAAGAATTCCATGTGCATACCGATGCATCCAAGTATGCCATTGGAGCACAATTGCAGGCCAACTTTACAAGCAAGAGTTAGATGGAATTATCCGACGTTGTCATACTAAAGGTAAAATACCCTCTGTTATGTCCCTAACTCACGAAGGTGCAGGAGCAAATCATTTCTCTTCCGAAATGACTGCCAAAAAAGTTCTCTTGGTACGATTTTGAAGTTGCATATAGGAACGGAGGTGCGGAAAAACTGAATCTACTCTACCAAGGGTTGTGCCAACTTCCACAAGATGCAAGCACGGATGTGAGGGGAAGGGTTATGAGCTTTCACCGGCTGTAGCAGAAGCACCTTCCTAAGGCTGTTAAGAACCATGTCCAAGGCCAGGAGAAACTTAGGAGGAAAAAAGGGGAGCTCCACCCACACTGGGACTTCCAGGTTGAGAGGTATCGCCAATAGAAAAGGAATCAGTATACTAAGTGACATAGACCGGATTTTTCCCAAAGAGATAAGGGCCATTTGCAAGCACCGTGTTGACCTCAAGAGCACTGTCGAGAGTGAAAAGGAAAAACCCCTTGCCCAAAGCCTGAGAACCTAGGACTTTGACATTAAGAGGGCCCCACTGAATCTCACCAAACCTCTTGACACCATCTGCATACGATAGTTTACCCATGAAGTAAGTAACAACAGTGGTGTCAGCAAGCAATGCAAAGATAGTCATTGAAGAGAGTAGGGTAGAGTTGGAATGAACGCACCTTTAGAGCATCCGATGAATTGGAATTGTCGTATCTGCAAGCAAATTGGCCACATCAACTGCCATCTGAATCAAGATGAACAAGACTGGGTTGACAGGAGGATGAGCTTGCGCTTGCTCCAGGAGTGCTTGATAAGAGTCCTGAATGCAAGAGGGGTGATGGGGTTGCGACTGCTCCTGCACGACAGGCCTGGACATAAGAGGACGTGTCTTCTGGTGTCAATGCTTGTGCTTCCATAAGTGAGGACGTTCGATGTGCAGAGGGACAAATGGCACTAGTGGTGAGATTGTGATGACCGGGGAGGCTAGACCTTGGGGGGGGCCTGCATGGTTCTCTTGATATATTTGCGTTTGCGGCCCACTACCATGGTCATTGAAAAAGGGGACAACAACTCTGGAGGTGGAGGTTCCAAACTCAAATCCTCCATGCTGGCTAAGAACTGGACAGAGGAAGGAGGGTGAAGCTGGGCTACAAACAGATCGAATATTCTTTTCAGCGGATTGTGGGAGAAAGTAAGCGGTATGAGGGCCCACTAGACCAGAAGAAGAAGCTAGAGGCGGGAAGGCATCAATAGATGGTGGAAAAAAGAAGAAGGATTGTGTGTGTCGGTTGACAGGAATTGTTATAAGGCAGGAGCGTGGCTGAGCGCAGTGTGCCACAGAGTGCAGGAACCTCAACAACAGCAACGCGATCCAAATGTAGAGCAGAGAAAGGAGAACAAGGAAAGAGTGAAGAAGGAGGAGGAGAAGACTCGAGAGAGAGCCTTGAAGAGTGCGAAGTGTCAAGTAGGACAACACACGTGTGGGGTGAATAAACAACCCCCTTATCACGCATTTCAAGGCTACCAAGAGGATTCTCCATCTCCATCTCCACGTCGTGGAAACCGTCTCTTCCACCATCGTTCTCTGTAATTGAACTTTTTGGAAATATTTGTTTATGTTTTAAGTATTAATATTTATGTCACCGAGTATAACAATTGGTGTGATTTTGGGAATGATGTTGAGTATTATGTTTAGTTGTTCAATAAATGTAGAAATACTAGAATTTGGTTGTTTGTATATTGCAACTATGTATAGACTGTAGGCTTTATAAGTAAATGTAGCATGAATAATTTCAATGTGCGATGTATCAAATAATTGAACGTGTTCAAGCTGTTTAGTTTTACGATACAACATTGTTGATCCTACAAAGGCATAATTGTCAATGGCTTGTATTATAGGTTTGTACATGTGAAGGTGATTTTGTCGAGTTTTTTTAATCAATTTCACAATTGTAAAATTCTATCCATACAATGTCCTATGTAGAGGTCATGGCTCTAGTTTGGAAAATGTCGTCTACTCCATTAACAGGTCCATCTTCAACATCTATGTTTGTTGCATAGAGTTCTACTAACATGCCTTTGTTAATGATATTGTTGCTGATGATGCTTTCAGTATTATTATTGTAGCATTGTAGCTAGGATTATGAATGTCAATTGCTTCTAGACAAACTTCTGTACTTGTGATTGTACAATAGATATGATTGTTGTATTGTTTTATATCTTTGTTTGTGTAAAACATCTATGGTAAATTGGGCACACATGGTGATGTTTATGACAATGTTCATTTAACCAATCAATATTCGTAGATGTGTGCGTGGTTTCTCTTTTGTTTAAAACATTTAAAAATTCTATATTTTATTGTCACTTTACTTGTTCAAGTTCATGGCACATGAACATGGTGTGCCAGCATGAATTATTAAGTTGCTGCCAAATTATTTTCAGGTTGTTTAAAGCTCCAAGAGTCTACTACTCTTTCCATCTCGATGTCCATGGTTTTCAACTTTGAAGAAACGAGGCCCAAAAATGATCACTTTGTGCTTAAACTCGATCCATTTCCACATAAAGTAGTAACTTGTGACAATTTGCAGTTGACAAGCGATTTAAAACCAAGCTCTGTCTGAGAATACTGCTCACATGCAATGTTTAAAAGCCTTACAAAGGTGGAAAAAATTCTGAAAACCTATTCTAGACACCTTTCCCTAGGTTCAGGATTCTATGGACGAAACCTAAAGGCAAGGTCCAAGTCAAACTTGGACAGCACTATATCCTACATAAAAACTGTAGGCAATTTTTATCATTTCACTGCCTCTGGACACATGACAGGTCTGAATTGAGTTACGTTGACAGCTTGTGCGATGATGATCTTTAAGCTATGGAGCCCATGGGCTCATAATGTACCTTATACTGGGGGACTTGATGTGCTTGTTGAAGGATAAAAGAAGTTAGCATGCCATATAATGGCCTCAAAATGAACCGTAAAATTTTGCCACAACTTTAGCATAAGTTTCATTGATGATGTGCATCTTCTACTAGTAAATGACTCATGAATGTTGGATAATTAATTTTACTTCACATATAATAATTAATCCTTAGTTCAAATTAAGCACAATTGGTCTAGCACGATGAAAAACTTACAAGTTAGTTCTAAGAATGAATTGAGTCTTCAACGTTTTGGAGAAAATGTGAAAAATGGAATCAAATACATAAAGATTTCTAAGACTAATAGCTATTTAGTTGATGTTACATATGTATGCGCATATTTCATTACAACTTTATAAAAGGAATTCACAATGAATTCAAAGCAATTACGTCTTAAAGAAGCTGCACCAATCATCATTCTTTCTGCTACCTAGTGACTGCTATAATTCGATATCGAGATCTCACATGTGAAAATGTAACCATCCAAATGTGCAAGTCCACAAATCAATTTTCCATTTGGCCAGGTGTCCACACATGCGAATCCACATGTCGATTTGTCATCCGGCCACATGTCCACATGTGCGAGGCCACACATCATTTTTTATTCGGCCACGTGTCTCTAGAGCACACACATGCAAACTTTTTTCAAATATATAAGCCCAATTCCCATGCATTTTTTTAGGTTTCTTACCATTTTTCTTTCTTTCTTGAATGCTCCCTGAGTACATCCAGACGTGATATCACCATCACGCGAAGCAAACCCTTTCACCCTCTCTCATTGTCACTTTTTCGCGTCGTAGTGATATAGTCCTTTCTGACCAATATCGCCATCATGCGAACAATCCTGCCATTCTACGTTATACTAGCCCTTTCCCCGCGTCGTAGAGATATCCTTCTCTCTTAGCCAGTATCACCATCATGCGAACCCTTCTACTATTCTACGCCATAGTAGTGTCTCGCGTCGTAGAAATATCCAGCCTCAATGGCTCGAACGAAGCAAACTGCTAGGTTGACTAGCTTCGTCGCGCCAGCCCATCCACGAACTAAGCCCATTCGTCCGCAAAGATGCGGAAGGCCTCGCCATCCATGGTTGAGGGACATTAGATCTCTACAAAGGAGCACTAAGTTTTTGATCCCGAAAGGAACTTTCTACCATGTTGTGAGGGAGGTCACGCATGATATGACCACTCATTTGCCCTATGTAGTGAGGTGGAATATCATTGCTTTGGAGGCACTTCATACTGCATACGAGGACTTCCAGGTCAAAATGTTTGAGGATTCGATTTTCTGCTCTATATATGCCAAGAGGGTGACATGCCCGAAGACATGTTTCTTGTCATGAGGCTTCGGAACACCTTTGACAACATTTTTAAGTATGGCTTAACACAAAGGCAAGTGCCTCTTGCCAAGGGGCCTATCTCACCTTGAAAAAGGAGAAAGCAAGCACAACCCAAGCAGGCACAACCCAAGCCTTAGTCTCCTGGTTCTTCTCCCTCGCCTCCTCCCTTTAATAGAGATTTGACAACTACCTCGAGAATTCCATGGATTGAGAGCCCTCCAACAACCCCTGGTCTTGATATCCCCACTTCTCCTTCTCAACATTCAGAGGATCTAAATACATTGGTGCATAAGATTATATCCAATATTGAAGCAACTGATAAAGAGTTGCATGTCAGACTCCCTAATGATCCAAAAGACACATTTTTTTATTCTAAAAGATACTTGATTTTGATATGTATATAGCCAAAAGAATAGATCATCTTGGAGGAGAATTTTCGTTTTGTATAGATGATATTAATTTTAAAATGCATATCAGATACAGTCATTGAAGTCGGGTGTGTATATTATTTACATAAATACACATATACAATCACCAAGGAGATTTGTGTTGTATCTCCATTTTTTTGGCATCTGTTGCATTGAGAGAGGAAAGCTAGAAGGCTCTTCAACATAAGTGAAGAGGCAACCGTCTTCATCATTCCATACTGTGTAGAGTAAGATATCTTTAAAAGTAGATTCTATTGATAGCTGCACACCTGTGTGCATGCACACCTGTGTGCATGAAATTGAATTCCTTAAATGCCACCCATTCCATTGTTGACTCCTTGTACAAGAGTGAGCTATTGCTCAGATCAGATGGGCTGAATGTAAATACTCAGTATGGAGATTGTTGATGCAAAGGTAAAAGAAATCACTGATTTTTTATTTACACGATGGCATGTAGTTTAAAATTATACTTCCACTCCAATTTCCTTATGCATGTACACATGTTGAACCAAGGCCTCTGAAATGAATCGACCACCAGGTGAAACTTTGAAGTATGAAATTCTACCTTTTTAAAAGCTCCTATAATCCATATTTGATTTTCACTTTTTACCAAAAACACCTCTTGATGAGGAATGCATGAAAACCCATTGAAATTTTCTATTAATACGTGGCATCCAGGATGTTGAAAATCAAAAGCCGTCTATCTTGACTTTTGAGGTCTGATGAAATTTTTATCATGCATGTAGTGTTACAACTTGAAAATGCCAAAATTGGCCTAGTAGAAACTCGAGCCACTACACATGCATAAAGTCTAGTTTGTCATATGTAACATGCATGAAGATTTAGATCATGAAATGGCCAAATTTGGGCTAGTAGAAACTCGAGGTACTACACATGCATAATGTCCAAGTTGTCTAATGTGATATGCAATGAATGCAAAAGTTGTTATGGACACATGCATGATGATTTGTACATATGTAGTGTAAAAAGTGACACCTGTAGAAAGTTTGTAAAAGTAGGTACATATCTCAACATGCAAAGTAATAGATGTCAATATTTTGGTAGAAACTACTTTTAGAGGTGGAGAAATAAGGTTGCATGCTAGTGCTACCTCGATCTAGTACCTCTCCTATATATGTAAGTGAGATCCCTCACTATTTTTTATGATGAATCAAGCATAGAAGCAACTTTGGATCTTGTATTTGCAAGCTTGTATTGTAATTCTCTCTCTAATTCGAGGAGAAGCTTTTTCTCATGTAATAAAGTTTCATTGTACTTTCCCACACGTGTGTGAGATTGTGAATTTCACTCTATAATTGGTCTATGTGCTAACACAAAGCTTAGGAAAGGTCATTCACAAGTTTGTGGTTTTCCCACACATGTGAACTTGTTGGTTTTTTGTCATGGTATCAGAGCCATACTAAGCTCTTAATGTTATAATCATTTTGCTCATAAGAAATTCTGAGACAATTCAAGCTAGAAAGTTAAAAGTGAGAGGGGGAAGGGAAAAAGTTCTGGAAGCAGCTTTGGCTCTCTGGCTACCCAATCCGGAACTACCATATGATGGTTGGGTTTGCCCACCCTTATTTCCTGCTCCGTCATCTCCATCATCGTCCCGTGGTTTCTGCGAATGAGCGCCTGCTTAGGACTTGCACATCGTGTCCCACAACTGGTTCACCTTGTCCAGACTTGCTGCAGGGTCTTCGTTGTATCTTCTAGCTGCTTTTGGGACTCCAGGATGATTTTTTCCTGCTTGGCCACAATATTCTCGAAATTTTTTTTCTCGGCTTCCTGTTCCTAGATCAGTCGCACATACTTCTCCATCCGGATGGCTGAGGCCTGTGGGGCCTGGAATCGTATATCCTCGAGCTTAACCAAAGGGGCATCAACTCTCATTGCACCCGACGATCCATCTCGTACTTGGTCGATCTAGACCATCTGGTGCTTCAATTGCTACTGGACCTCTTCCAAAGTGTTCTTTTGCCCGGCTCCACTTTTTTCTATCTATTCTTGAAAAGTTTTTGGATCAAAGAGATTAGAATTGAGGTTTTCAGGTCTGAATAGTGATTGTACATACTTTTGATAGTTCACACATGTGAAAATCAGTACATTTCAATTCCCTTTATCTCCTTGGTGATAGATCCAAAGATAGTGACATTATAGCTTCTAGAAAGCTAGTGAGATCTACTTTCCATTGCAATTTGTTTCAAATCATTCTGATGAGCCTAGAAAAAGTTATTAGCTCTTGAAGAAGGGTAGTGAGAGTACCTAATCCCGAGTGGACACTTTTTTATTTGACCCAAAATTGTTTGCTTAATACAAATCCCATTTCTGTGTATACCAATCTACCAAAATCGAGATCTAGACATTGTTTTGTGTTGTTTGACACAATGTTTCATACAAAAGGATTGTATTTGAGTCAATAGTGTTGTCCTTGAGCATTCCACACATGCCAAAGAAAGGTAGAACCAATATTTTCTACACTCCATTTGATAGTACATCCTTTGTGATTCCTATAGTGAGAGTGAAGCAACATATTGTCTGTTCAGTACTAGGATTTTTCACATCTTAATGGCATCTATGGGAGGATCTCTCTTAGAAGCTAGTGAAAGACTGAGCATCTCCAACTACTCTATTTGGAAGGGTAGAATGGAGTCTATTCTTATACTCCAAGATGTAATGGACATTGTTTTAGGAACTGAGGAGGAACCTCAAGTACAAGCTGATGTACCAAAGTATAAAAAGAGAGCTAGGATGGCTCTTCATTTCATAAAAATGAATGTCTCTAATGAGATATTAAGAGAAATTGGATCTTGTACAACTTCTAAAGAAGCTTGAGATGCACTCAAGGCTATCTATGAGGCTAAGAACACTTCTAGAATTCTTACTCTTAGGAATCAAATTTTTCAAAGTTTCCAAAGAAGTGAGGAGAGTGCATCTAACTATGTATTGAGGATCAAAGATCTTCATAGGGAGCTTGCTTGTTCTAAAATCACAATCAACCAAGATGAGCTAGTACAAGTCATTCTTAATAACTTGAAAGAAGATTCTGATAACTTTGTTCAATCCTTTGCTATCAAGGAGGAGTTACCCAACTTGGAGACTCTTCAAGGAATTCTAATTTCCAAGGAAGCAAGACAAGAGTACAAATATTTGGGAGTATTCCCTTGAAGCTTGCCTGTTCTCAGATTTTATCTCTTTCCAATGTTCTTTTTGGTCCGAAACTCACAAAGAATGTGATAAGTGTTGGAAAGTTGCTTGATGATGGCCTTGATGTAGAATTCAACATCAATACTTGTGTTACTAAGAAAGGTGATGAGATCCTAGCACACGGATCTAATTATGGTGGCATTTTCAAGTTAGATCTACATGAAAGTGCAAGTTCTTGTGATGTTGCTTTGATGACTAGTATTTCCAAGGAGAAATTATGGCATAGGAGATTGGATCATTCCAATTTCAAATCTATGTTTTCTATGGTCAAAGAGATCAAGCCATGTGAGGCTTGTTCAATAGCAAAATCACATAAGAAGCCACACTCAATGTCTTCCATCAAGAGAGTTGGAACACTCGGATGTTCACTTTTCATCATCTATAAGCAAGGGTGATACCACTTGCTTTGCTACTTGATGGTTTCACAAGTGATACTTGCTTATATCTTGTTTCTTTAAGTTTTATGGTGCATGATTATTTCCTATTATTCAAAGCATATGTTGAGATAGAATTCTCATTGAATGTCAAAGATTTGAGGAGTGTTGGAGCTCTTGGAAGAAATACACCATATGAAGTCTTGCTCAACTATAAGCCTAAGGTTGATTACCTTAGTGTACTTGAAAGTTTTTGGAAATAAGGAAGGAAGGTGATTCAAGTTCATGGATCATGGTTGGATGCTCATCCACCAAGGAGGCCTGTAAAGCCTTTATACTCCCTATCTTAAAGGTGATTGAGAATAGAGATGTCATATGTTATGAAGATTAACATTCAACCTCGGAAGGGGCCGAGATCATAGAATCTCAAGATGCATCACAAATCATTTCTATTGAAGATAGTCAAGTTGTGAGCTACGCAAATGGAGAGAAAAGAATGACAAGGTAGTAGCCGTGTTGTCTTCATCCATCGAGGTTTTAGGAGGAGCATCCCCAACATATATATTCAAGGGGATCTTCAAAATACAAGGCTGAGTCTTTTTGGTTCTTTTTTCATGATAAAGAGAGACAAGTTTTAGGGGGTATCCACTCTAACATTTTCACTTATGTTTCTCTTCTATTGTATGATGTACCATCTTGCTTTATTAAGGTTTTTACATCTCAAATTTCAAATAAGGCAATTCTAGTTTTGGATAATGCTTTTTTTATGGACATATTTCTTGTCTCAAATGTATGCTCTTGTTTCTAGTGAGAGCAAGAATGAGTCTGATACTCGTGGTTTGAAAAAACATTTTTTTTCATGTTATGAGGCATTTTGTAAACTTTTCTTGAGATTAAGTGAAACACCAAAGAGGACACTTACATCCTTGAGAAAGTATTTAGCTTCAATAAGATCAAGTTAGAATTTGATTTAAAGATTAGATCCATTTTGGATAAAGTTCATAGTATGTGGTCTAGTCAAGCTAGTATGCTTAATCTTGATGATCAACACTTTTATGATCTTAATCTCTATGATCTTTATGATCATTATGAGGCATGGAAGCCTCGGATTTCAACATTTATGATGCAGCTATCTTCATGCAAATGGACTTTTCAAATCAAAGATTATTATCAAGCATGGAGGAAGCATATTGAAATAGTGACAAATTGGTGGAATACTCTTCGAAGGTGGTGGCAAGAGATTTCTACCAAAGAAATCTTATCATGGTTATGGTAAGTGTGAGAGATTTTAACTAGTTTTACTATTTTGGTCATATTTGTATATTTGGCAATTGAGGCCAATTTTTATATTAGACTTAAAGTTTGACTTTTCAAAGTTATCTATATATTCTAAAATAGATTGGGTTTTCGGGTAGGTCACGCTGCTCGGTCAGGCACGTGAATGCTACCCCTAAACCCTCTTATTTTTTCCAATTTTTTTTGAATGAATTATGGCGGCACTTTATAAGTAATAGTCAAATGCTTCTCCCCTTTGCAGCTTAAAGCCAATCAGTCTGGCCATCTGTGCTCCAGCCTCCTGCAGCCTCATTAATGTGTACAAGAAGGCAGCCACAATTTGCAAGCATAGATTTTTTTTGCTTCTGATCAAATCTAGGCGCTCATGCCTTCTCTGCCCAATTGCACGCATGTGCGTCTTTGAATGAGCAACAGAAGCGTTTCAATCTCAGATTGTGTGTGTGATTGCTCACGGCTGAGCAAAGAAGCGGGTAGAGGCTGACAGTACGTCGTCGATGTTCGTGGAAATGGTAATGGTGGGTTTTTTTGTTTGGGGCCTGAGGCAGAGATCTAATGAGGTTTTGCAAATCTTGAGACCAGAGATGGCGGCATGTTCCTTCGGGCAGATCAGAGAGTTAGGTTAGGACAATGCAAGGCAACAGACGAGGATCAGAGCGTAAGGATAGTATAGAAGATCGATATGCTACAGCATTGCAAGGAGAAACTTTGATAGGACCCCTAGATGCAAAAGTAAGAGGTGGCGATGGCACAACTTTGAGGCCTCTGCCTACCCATAAGCATTTATTACCATTGACACAGCGACAGCAGCGGAAGCTTCAACAGCCACTACCGCTTCAACCACTGGATACTTGTGATTTAATACACATCAATGTCTCAATAGGAATTTCCTAGGACATTGTCAAATTGTTGAGAATTTTGGATGTTTTTGAGTAATTGATGGATTTTGGCATTAGATTAAGAAGAATCAAGTTTCAAATTTACACATAATATGAAAGAGCTCTCTGCTCTTGAATCGACTGCTGTGTGTCAGCAATAGAACATGAATCAGGCCTATTAAGAAGCTCTCTTGTATCGCTTTCATCGCTGGACTTGGGCAATGGAACAATATGAGCCTCATTTGTGGATTACGACATCCATCAGATGGATTGTATGTTAGGTTCTCATCGGTGATATCCTATTTTTATTGCTCTAGCAACAAGGCTGAAAAAGGAGGGGCATACTTTTCCTTGTTGATATTATTGTAGGTGATCCAAATAATAAGAGTTCTGAAACTGAAGTAACCATTACACCATCCAAACTTGGAAATGCAAGTCACTATTCACTAGAAGTTGGATCCAAGAGTATGCCTTTGAATATAACTGGTCTTTCACATACCCTATGATCCAAAAGGTATTGCAATTTTATTTTTTGATCTGATTCCAACAATAACTTCATTTGTAAGCATCGTGCATATTGACACACACACACCTCTCTCTCCCTCTCTCTCTCTCTCTCTCTCTCGCGCGCACACACATACATACCACACACATACATACCATCGTCAATGACGAGCTCACATCATTGCCACCCTAATAGTAATTTAGATATTAAGTTGGGGCTGAAAAAATAGATTAGTATTTCCATGGCAAATAAGAAGTAGCATAAATGTTCAATTTAATATAGTGGGTAATGAGTATTTCCTTAAAAAAAAATTACTCTACACCTATATGTGACATGCTAATTATTACTTACGGTCCAATGACTCCAATCAAAGGGCCATATCCTGCCCAAAACGCCTGCCCATGCCCGCAGACTTGCGGGCTCACATCAGCTCTCGCATTCTTCTACTCTTCATATTCTTCTTCGCCTTCGCCTTCTGCTATGCTTGCTCTAGCAATCGATTCTTCGTGTCCAACAATGTCTTGCAGCCCAGCGAGCTGCAATGACACCTTTGCACCGACGATGAGGATAGCCAGCAGCTTAGAATCGCCCAAGAATACATGTTGGCTTTAAGGTGCATGGCGGTCGTTGCTGCACAGGTTCGTGTCTGTGTGGGAGCTCATAGAGTGGATGTTTCTCCCAAATCTGGAAGAGTTTGGATTACGCGGGCTGCAAATGAAGAGGCAGGGCACTATTCTTTCACTAGAAATCCTATGGCAGATGCCCAAGTGCAAGAGCGATTGTGACGCAAGCTGCGTGATACTGGTATGCTTTCATTTCCTAGGAGTACCGAGGAAGAGGATCACACACAAGCAAGGATATTCAAGATGGCTGCCAATCGAGATGAGAGATTAGTTGTGCAAGACATGGAAATGGAAGATCCTTGTGTAGCTGAGATCTTTGGAGAGGAGGATTGTAAAGTAGAGGGTGAATTGGGACTAGAAGAAACAGAAATTGAATCTGATTGGCTTGATTTGAATAGCTCTAAAATGAGCCTGGAAGGAAGTTTGGTCAATAACATTGAGAATATGGAAGAGAGCGATGTATATGCACGATTTGGGATTCGGTATTTGTCTTGCCATTTCTCCCTGGTAATGCTTGTTGCCTATTGTTACAACTCCCAAGAATCTCCAACTACCCCGCACACTCCATACCAATGACAACGCACCATATCCACCCATCCAAAGGGTGACCAAAGGGTAAAACTAAAAATTCATAATGGCCATACCTAGAACGAAAACCAGTTTTGGATACGTCCCCCTCGTGAATTCTGATTTGATGGTACCTCAACCTAAGGTCCAATTTGGTGAAATACCTCGGTCCATTAAGTCGTCCATCCGAGGTAAGGGATAGCGGTTCTTAGTTGTCATTTTATTAAGCTTTTTATAATTGACACAAAGACGAATACCGCCATCTTTGGAAAAAAATGATACAGGAGAGCTGTCGGAAAGAAGTTCTACGTGATGGTCTACTCCTCGAGAGTAGGGAAGACCCCAGGCAACTGCTAAGGGAATATATCATTATATTCTTCCCAAAGTCTTTCAAAGATTTTGCCCTCAGGCGAAGATTCCAAATTAACATCTAAAAAAGACAATGCTTTAGGGAAAGACGATACATCAACATTGAAATTATGAGTAAAAAAAACATCCATGTAAGATTCATCTTTCAAATAACATAAATACGATTGATATTCAGAATCCAAAATACATTGGTTAGCCTCATGAGCAGTTACAAAAGGTAGACCAGGCTCATCACCTTTAAGACAAACCATAGAGCCATTATGCAAGACAGATATACTATGAGAAACATAATCTTTCTTTAACAACTCATTCCTAGCATAAAACCATTCTTTACCTAGGATTAAATCTACTTATTCAAGATTCATAACATGAAAAGATAAACTATCTACATAGTTTTAAAACTTTAACAGCACGTGGGGGACAAAGTAGTCCCAGACCTACTGCTCCCCACCAGCTGCCATCCTAAGCACGTACTTGTGGTCACTTGGTGCGGTTGCCAACTACATCCTCTGCACCAACTTAGCATAAATAAAATTATGCGTAGAACCGTCGTAAAAAAGAACACTCACAGGTTGGTTGCCTACGAACCCACTCATACAAATGAGGTCGTGAGGTCCAAACACTGTAGTATTAAAACAACAATTTCTACAAACTATTCTATCTTTAAAAGATAAATCAATGCAAGAAATAGAAGAATTACTTGGTGCCTTAAAGGAGCGGCCACCCTTCTTCCGTCTCTTCAGGCAGTCCCCCTTCTCCATGCATGAGAAATACAACCCGCCGCTTTTGGCCTTGTCAAAGTCAGCTCTCTCCAACCGAGGGCACTTCTTTTTCTTTCCCAAAGGGGAAGCTTCATCAACTACACGCTCTTTGCCCTTTTTGAAAGGAGGGCCAACAGAGGGTTTGTCTTTGATTTGAGCCTTTGCTGCTCTTTGCGGGTCATCGTTCCCCAAGAGAGAGAATAATCTCTTCTTTTATATGATAAGTGTATGTAAGAAGGTAAATGGAATGTGATATGTCATATTCACAATGAATACTATAGTGACATATCTGGTTATCCAAAGATATATGGGTAAATTGGCATCCAGAAACACCAATGGTGAAACGATTTAGTCAAGGTCTGTGATTATAAAGATTACTTTATCTTTCAAACTCTTCAGATACCAATAAGCAATCAGATCAGACAGCAACTAGCAAATAGATTCATCAAACAGAATCGAATTGGCTAATGATTCCTCTTAACCGAATACAGTAAATTAGTTCTTATCACAAGAAGCAAACATAATAGAACATCAAACAAGTTCATTATCTGAACACATAGCTCATTTAGAATTGAAAGAAGTTCTACTTATGGTTATGCTTAACAGCTTCGGCTAATTCCTTGCACACATTAGTTAGAATTGTCGCTCCCCTATCATCAAGACGTGATAATTTCTTGCTAACTTCACTAGGCAGAGTCATATTTAGCTTATGAAAGCTTGATAGTGTCTAAACCTTGCCACACTTCTATGCCTAGACAATAACACATCAAATCCAAATTAGTTATTCAAAATGCTTACACAAACTAGACTTGATAGACTTTATCAAGTTCTCATCATTTCCTATAGTGATGATATCATCAACATAAAGCACAACTAATGGAATGCTATCACCACTAGTAAGCACATAATGATTAGGATCAGAGTTTGTTCTCACAAAACCATTGGCTAGGAAGTAGTTGTCTATATGACCATACCACGCTTGTGGTGCTTGCTTTAAACCATATAACGCCTTTTGCAGCTTGCATACTTTGTCCTCCTTGCCTTTCATAATAAATCTGTGGATGGAACATATAGACTTCTTTTTTCGAGATTACCATTCAGAAAAGCTGACTTCAAGTCCACTTGGTGGATTTTTCGACCAAAAAATGAAGCTAATGTGATCACCAAACGTAAAGTAGTCCACTTAACTACTGGAGCAAATGTCTCATCAAAATCAATACCTTTTTTTTCTCGTAGCCATTGACCACCAAGCGCACCTTGTGCTTCGCAATCAATCCATTAGCATAAAATTTGGTTCTATATACCCATTTATTACTAATGGATTTCTTGCCAACTAGAAGATCAATGAGGTCCAACATATCATGCTTGTGGATTGCATCCATCTCTTCTTCCATAGCCCTTTGCCACTTCTTGAGGTCCTTTGCCTCATCGTAGATTGTTGGCTCTTGACACTTCATGATGTCACTCATGAGGGCGTAGTTCACATGGTAGCAATCGGGAGCTCTCCTCTCTCTTGTTTCTTCTCACATCACCTTGAGAGGTCGATCATGGTAGATTCATCCTCGCATCTTTCATGATGTTCTCATGCCACTTAGGCATCTTCAACTCAGATGATACACTTATTGGCGAGTAACTATCCCAAGGAGTGTCCAAGTATAACCTCTTACTTCCCACAGGTTTCTCTTAACACCAATTGGCAAATATCTCCCCCTTGGTTCATAGATGGATGGAGTTTGATCATGTTCCTCTTCATGGACTTGATTCTCATGCTCAATTTCCTATGCATTACCATCCTCATATTCTTCTAGGATCATAGGAAGTCTCTTAATGCTACCATCATCTTTGGTATGGTCATCTTTATCAAATCTATGCATTTCATCAAAAAACACATTTTTGCTAATGTGGATTTTTCGCTTCTCTGGTTCAAAGCACTTGTAAGCTTTCGTCCTCTCATCATATCCAACAAAGATACATTTAAGTGCCTCTTTGGGAGTCACATTAGGAACCACGGTAGTGGGACTCCTATTTTGCAGAAAGGTTGTTTTATTACATGCCTCTGACCAAAAGTAGTTTGGCAAGCCCGGTTGTCGTATTACACGCCTCTGACCAAAAGTAGTTTGGCAAGCCCATTTGCCTCATCATTGCGCGTGCGCTCTCCACAATGGTGCAACTTTTCCTCTCAACTACCCCATTGTTATGCGACATATGTGATAGAGTAATTGCCTTTTGATTCCATGCTCGTTGCAAAATGCTTCAAAGTCACCCCCTTTGTATTCGTCTCCTCTATCTGATCTTAGCACCTTAATGCATGCATCTTCCTGGTTCTCCACCAATTTGAATTTCTTGAAGTAATTAAATGCATCATATTTCTTTTTCAAGAAGTAGATCCATTTTCTCCTAGAATAGTTAGTCATCACTGAATGTCATAAAGTAGTAGGCTCCCCCTAAGGACATGGTCTTCATTGGGCGCACAAGTCAGTATGGATGAGCTCAAGTGGCTTCTTAATAACCATTTTCTAGACATGACACAAGGTACATGTCTCTTGTTTTTGTTCTATTTAGGGTTTAGTACCTCTTCAATCTCATTGATTCTTAGGTATTATGTGTAAATATGAATTCGTTCCTCAATTCAATTTCCAATATTGTGTTTTGTTTTCTTACCCTATTCCTGAAACGTCCTAAGAATCTTGTTCTTTTACGAATGACAATAGGCTTTAGTCTCGTGCCCCAATTGTACTCCTGTTTATACTTGCCGATTTTTCCTTTTCCCTTAGTCAATAGTCCCCTTAGAGGTTGGCTTTGAGTCATGTTTGTCCCAAGATTACTTATCTTAATGATAAAGTACAAAGAAATTCGTTCATCTTGGCGACGATAGTACACATACTATCAAAGGTGAAGGTACCCTAAGATTGAAGTTTGACGAGAAGTTTTATTGCAAATACTAGTTTAGCCCTTTATTGTTGGACATGCCTTGAAATAAAAAAGTTTGAGCAAAAAATCCTTGAGCTTTTGACAAAGTTCTTCAAAAATGGCATTTCATGCACAACCTATTCCAACTATAGATCAAAAGTAATGCTAACAAAGATCTCAACTTCTACCATTTGATCGTTAGGCACTACAAATTGATAGTGGGTTTTTAGCAATTGCGAGATTGGATTGCCAAATCAGAACAATATATGGCGAAGATCAAACCTGGATACAAAATTCATTTTCTAGCACACGAAATCATTGGCAGATGCTGCAACAATCACTTTTTTCTGCAAAAACAAAAGTGAGCTGCACCCCATCGCTTGCCCTTTTTCAGCTATAACATGGAAGCTTTGACCTGGGTTGCCTAGCTACATGGAAGCTTTGAGCTGGGCTGCCTAGCTACAGCTTCATCAGATACTATCCCTCTCCCTGATCTGAAGAGACAGGGACAGTGAAATTAAAGAGCGTTTGGGAGATAGTGGCAAAGCTGTTACTGATGATGGAAAAAGCTTTCCCCCCCGCTTCTCACTCTATTCCTACGCACAGCCTCCCGAATGCGCTTCCACACACTCAGAGCTTTGCCTCCTTTGGAAGCCGCCTCGAATGCATGTCTGTGAACTAGTTCCGGTCTCATCACCGCTTCTTTTCCCAGCAGTAGCATCCCAACTGGGCAAAGAGGGGCAGTTCCTGCATATACTCATGCTCCGGATTCCAGTCATGCACCAAGGAGTGCCGCACTCCAGAAAACTAGAATTGAAGCCGATCCCCACATGAAGCCGGCCATGCTTTGCTTTTTACAACCTCAACTCATACATGGTATTGAATGTATATGTTGTCTTGTAGCTTGATTCATACAAGCTTGTAACTAATTTCATACAATCCTTACGAGTTACAACTGATGGTCAGAGAAAATGACAAGTCAATCTTATGTTCGTGGAGTTGATAACATTGTTTTGGGTAGAATGGGCAGAATAAGAGGGCGAATCAGATTCTTGAAGATATGTCTCATGCATATATTAGTTAGTAAAACACATTTGCCCTTTTTAGAGTTTGTGGTCAGTGACAAAACACATGTCCACGGCGACGAGTCCATCTGATTTCTAAGTACTGAACTCATTAGGCATAGGCATACTGCAGAATTTACCTACCATTGTAGAATTTCTAATTCAGATGCGACGTACGTCATATGTGGATCTTCGTTCTGTAACCTTTTCAAGACCTCTGAGAGGGCACACAGTCAGATCAACAGTGAACACACAGCTTGATGCTAATGAATGGTGAAGGACTACTTTGCTTTGTTTACAGCATTCAATTTTAGGTGCCCTCCCGCGGTTTATCTTTTTTAAGGAAAAGTCGATCAGACAGAAGTAACAAAACAAAGAGCAAAAAATAAACAAGCAGAGGAAGGGATCTAGACATAGAAAGGTAAGATACGTGGAGATTACAAGAAACTATTGGGAGAAAGGTCAGATGTTTACAAATCTTGTGATAGGCAGCTACCTCATCCATTTGATATTACCAAGGTAAAGAGCAAAGATTTGACATTGAGAATGCCTTAAAGTAGATACATTGCATGGTTATAACTTATAAGTACAAAGCCTTAAATTTAACTCCAGAAAAGTTACAGATTACATCACTTAAAATCTGTAACAGGGTGGTCTTTTTCTGAAAAATATTTTTTCCTGAGAGAGATGCTTTTGGCTTTATTTCTTTTTACATTCTGCGAAAACCTTGCGATATTTTTGTTTCAATTTTGGAAGACTTTTTATTGCAGAAAGTCATCTCTTATGCCCTTCTCCTTTTTTATGTACCGTTTTTTTCTGTGAATCTTAGCTAGACTGGATAATAACTCACAAAGCTAGACTGAATAATAACCCAAAGGGCCAGCCCCATCTGACCGAGTGAACCCACCTGGCAAGCAGTCAAAATTGCTTGTTAACGATGGCCTCTTGGGTCTAGTCATTTGCACTAAAAGATTATCAACTTAACAATAACTCACCACAATCAAAATCATATCTATAATGACTTATTTCTTGGTGCTTCACCATTGAGTCAGAATGTTATGGCCTAAAAAGTTACCATGGAGGTTGGTACTAGAAAGAAATCGTGCGTGATCAAAAGACATTCTCACTTGCGCTCTCAAAAGCAACAAGAGTTACAAACTTGTACCATGGATATGACTCTTGAACTCTTCCCTCCTAGAAACTAAAGGGTAAATTTAGGATCTGATTCGCCCTAGTGGCAGGCTTGTTTCAAAGCTAAATTGTTCCAAATATAAGGTGAAGCAGTGGAAGATGCTTGAAGACCTCATGCTCTGAGAGATAAATTGTAGAAGAACAGAGAAGACGTGCAGAATGTAACTAATTATCTTATAATGATGTCATTTTAAAGGGCATCTGAAAAGCCTGAACTTCAATAATTTCAGGAAAATCCAATATGACACACAAGATGCTACTTGTAGCTTTCCATTATAATGAAAATAAGTGCACTTTTGATCTCTAAAAAGTTACCTAATGCCTTGTGCCTAGGTGTCCTTTGTATTTTGGGACCACCTTCAGGAGCATAAAGTTCATCCAATTTTCTTTCCTAGGAATCTGTCTTCTCTTTTTATGGAATGCATGTTCTCTCTCCTCTCTCCGGTGGAATGCACGTTCTCTCTCTACGAAATGCACGTTCTCTCTCCTCTCTCTGGTGGAATGTGCATGTGTTTTGTGGCATCCCATCATTGGCTGTCCACATCCATATTCCACCACAAATGTAAAAAAATTTGTCCCAAAAAACCGAAATTAAAAAAAAAAAAAAAAAACCTAGTCCACATGTACGGCCTTATGGCCGTACCGCACGGCCAAGAGAAAAAAAAAAAACCTTCGCACAATGGCATTATGCAGGGGAAGGCCCGAAGTCCTCGGGCCTTCATTGCTAGTCAGGGCCTGCCCTCGGGCGAGGGCCCTCCCAACAAGGAAGGCCCTGTCTGCCCTCAGACAGGGCCTTCCACCCCACAAAATTTGAAACTAATTTTTGAAATGCCAATTTCAAGTATGTCAACTTATTGAATTGTCATCTTGTTCGCCTTGTCTTGCAAGCCAAGACTTGAACATTATGTGTTGAAGCGCCCAACAACATGTCACTTGTTGGCCTTGTCTTGCAAATGAAGGGACTTAGATGTTATGTGTTTACATTGTCTCAAACATAATGAGTTCAAGAAGTCAATACTATATAGTATATTGTGACTTGTTTGCATTGTCTTGCAAGTGAATACTACAACAATGTGTGTTCAAGGGGCCAATACAACATTGTGACATGAAGGGCCCCACCCACGATAGATTGAAAGGAGCATATTATCTTTTGGCGATAATATATTAGGACATAATACTTGAAATTACAATGGCTTTAGAAGAGAGGAGAATGTGGGGTTATGCTTCTTGGTTTCCAAGGGGAGGCTCGAACCTGGGACCAAAGAAACTTTGGATGCCAAGCTAACCAGCTGAGCCAACCCCGTTGGGTGAATGTGGGGTTATGGAATCATGCAAGGAGAAGGCCATGTGGAAAGGAGTAGCATGTTACCATGATCTTAAGACCATGTAAATTAGAAAAAGGTGGGCCTCTCTTGTGTGGTGAGCCATAAATGACACCATTATATATATGGTCCCTAGCACTTTCTCCATAGTGCTCATGCTCTTTTTTTCTTTAAGTCTTGTTGGTTTCCTAGAGTTCTTAATTCAACCGGATTTTTTCTTTTTCTACCTCAAAGTTCCTACAACTTTGAAAGCTAGTCAGTTTTTCATTCAAGTTAAAAAAAGTGCACTCACAAATCCTTTATTGAATTTTTTTTTAAAAAATCAAAGCAATTTGAAACTTGGTAAAAACTTAAAATAGTTTACAACCCTCAATAACAAACATAAATTCCAAGTACTTTAAGCTAAGTTTGTCAAAAGAATTTGAAAGAGTAATCATACTTATTGTAGCATGTTCTAAAACTCAACAAAGGTTAACATAAAACGTAAGTTTTTTTATTGAAATATGTCAAAGTATTTTAATAAAATTCCTCCTAATTTTGCATCGAGGTAAGTTTCCTGCTATTCACATTTTTAGTTGGCTTTTAGACTTTTGGTTTCTTGCCCAGACGTTTGATGATACCATTATCACTAGAAATGATAAATATCTAATTAATATCATCAAGCTGATATATGCAAAGAGTTTGAGATGACAAATGTAGATCTTATGCATTAGAAGTATGGAAAAATGCTTATGATATTATACTACTACTAAGCAAGTATGTTTTAAAAATTCTAAAGATTTCATATGTCGAATTGAAAACCACAAACACACACCTTGTTAACATGTTGAAGGTGAGGTACTACTCCCTTGGAAACACAACTACCATGTGATAGGTGAGCTACAGGTACCAAAGACCTACCCTACTACAATAATTAATTGTTTTTTCTATCTCTAGATTGCTAGACTAATGGGATAGTACCTACTCAAAGCACTCATCACTCTTTAGCTTGTAATTTTAACTTTCAAATATATATAGTATTTCAGTGATGCTTGTGTGGAGAGTTGCTCCTATTTTTTCTTTTCCAAGTAGGCCATCATGCATCTGCCTGCTTCCATCAGGGTCTTGTTCTTTCTTTCTACAACACCATTGTGGTGCGGTGTGTATTCTGTGAATGATGCCACGATCATTGCAGAAGTCAGTGAAGCGATTCGAGATGTATTTGCCACCTCGATCTGTCCTGATCTGCTTCACTTTGCTGCTTGTACATCTCTCAGCCCAATTCACATATATTCTGTGAATTTATTAAGTGCTTCAGATTTATTCTGAATAAAATACACTCTGACAAATTTACTATAGTCATCAATGAAGGTCATATAATATTTGGAACCACCTACTGAGATCACATTGAATTATCCGCAGATGTCAGAATGCACTAGCTCCAGAATCTTAGTCGTTCTGTAGGAGTCTTTGATGAATGGAGTGCGCGACATCTTACCCTTCAAACATGCATCACAGGTGGTCGAACTGGTTGCATTCGAGATGCTGACCCCTGTTATTGCTCCATGATGACTTGCTTTGTAAAGTGCCATTGAGTTCATGTGGCAGAGTCTCATGTGCCATAGAGTGTCTGGCGAGTCACTGGTACTGGCATCAACCACGTTGCATGCTTCGTCAGAAAATGTCACACGCATTTTTGCATCTGCTATTCTTGCTACAGAAAGCAAGTCTTGTTGCAGAGTAGGCACGAACAGAACGTCTTTGAGTCGTCTGTCTTTGTCGTCGGTGTTGAGCCATAGTGAACCAATACCGTTCACTTGATGTTTAGATTCATCTCCAAGAACTATGAATCTTGAAGAATCAGCACTTCTGAAATCAGACATTATTCGTCTTGATGTCACGAAGTGTGAGATGGCTCATGAATCGAGGATCACCTCATGTGTGTCAGATGTTGATGTTGCACACACGTGTTCATAGATGTAGGCGGTCGAACAGTTTCTGTTCGATCTTTCTTCACCCATTTTTGAGATCTCAGGCTCCTCGACATAGGATGAACTGTTGTTGTTCTCTTGTCTATTCTACGCTGATTTGTTTCTTGGATTCAGACGACAATCAATGGCTGCATGAACCTTCTTGTGACAGTGGATACACTCAATCTTTGGACTGAGCCAACATATATTGATTGTGTCCCGTCTCTTCTACATCTCACGGAAGTCTTCTTTTCTCCACCTTGTTACTTCGACCTCCCTTTGCTCTTCCAGTTGCCTTTGTTGTTCCCCTCTACTTGCTGATCACAATCCTACCTTTGATTTGACTCCCTCTTAGGCTTAAATTGTTTCTTGGATTTTTCTTTGTTGTCGTAGAAGACCTAGTTAGAGCCATCCTTGTGATGAAGGTGTTTTCTAGTCTTGACTTCCTCTCGAATCTCGACAATTGCCTTTTCGAGGTTCATGGTAGGATCTTTCGCAATCAGGGTTCTCGTCATCTTCTGGAAAGATCTGGGTAAAGGCTCTCAATAGGTATGTGAGCTGCTTCTCAGCTGACACTGTGTTCTCTGTTCCAGAGTTATGTAGTAATAGGAATAGGTCCTTCATCTTTCTTACGAAAGAAGTGAGGTCCTTCCCATCCCACTGTAGATTCGTCAGTTCATCTTCCAGCATCATGATTTGACTTCTTGATTTCATCTGAAATCTCGTGAGTAATGCATCCCACATCTCCTTAGCTTTGGAGAGTGTTGCCAGGTTAAGTGTGAGACTATCTTCGATGGATGAAGACAGCAAGGCTACTACCTTGTCATTTTTTCTCCCTCCACTCGCGTAGCTCCTTGCATGATGTCGTAGGCATCTCCTCTGTGCCATCCACCCAGGGGAATAAACCTTCGCCCTTGAGTATCAATGATGTCTTAACTTTCTAGGCTAGAAAGTTAGATCCTGAAGAATCAAAAACTGTGTACATCTTGCTCTGCATGCTGCTGATTGAAGCCATTGCTTCTGAAGTCTATTCTCTTGTTGATGGTTGTTCGTCTGAATGCTTGGCCTCCTGGATCTGATAGCTTCTTGGCTATGTCAGATTATGACAAGATGAACTCAATGGCACTCTACCAAGCAATTCATCATAAAGCAATAATAGGGGTCAGCATCTCGAATGCAACCAATTAGGCCACTGTGATGCATGTTTGAAAGGCAAGATGTCACGCACACGAACAGTGAGGGATGTCAAATTCGACGAGAGCAGGACAATGGCCAACAAAGACCCTGTTAGCTATGAAGTTTTGGAAAGACAGTACTATGACCTGCCGCCAATGTCAGAGGGAGCAGAGGACGAACATGAAAGCGAAGATTTTTGAGTCGTCTCCCATTTGGGCGACGAATCTGACGAAGAAAGATTCGAGAGGCAGTCTGCCATCACAGTTCCTGTAAACCAAGATGGTTCTGGACAGAGCAGAGTAGACAAGGGCAAAGGTAGAAGGTCGACAAGACCATAAAGAGTGCCAGCAAGATTTGTGCCAGGCAGTTCAGCTTTCACATCAGAAGAATTATGCGGGTTCAGTGACGAACCACAGACATTCGAGGAGGCGATTGAAGGTCCAGAAAAGAACAAATGGATCCAAGCCATGAACGAAGAGATGGAGTCCATGAAGAAGAACCAAGTATGGACGTTGAAGCCATTACCTCATAAGCGCAAGACTGTCAAATGCAAATGGGTTTTCAAACTCAAATATGGACCAGATGAGAGTGTGACGAAATACAAGGCAAGACTGGTAGCGAAGGGTTTCTCTTAGAGATACGGTATTGACTATTTTGAAACCTTCTCTCCTGTCGTCAAGCATTCGTCCCTATGTCTGTTGTTTGCATATGCAGCAGCTTATGACCTCAGGATCCACATTGTGGATGAGAAGACAGCCTTCTTGCATGGCGAATTAGACGAAGAGGTCTACATGGATCAACCCCCAAGATTTGTCTCGAATTCACTTCCTGACTATGTATGTAGAATGCATAGAAGTATCTACGGTCTGAAGCAATCAGCCCGACAATGGTACAAGAAGAAGGATCAGGGCCTGAAATCATTGGGATTCAAGCCTCTGTTGGCTGACTCCAATGTGTATGTCAGAGTCACAGATGGGCAGATCATCATAGTGGCTGTATATGTCGATGACACTATGATACTTTGCAGGAGTGAGCAGCTAATTGCTGAAGTAAAGACAGACATCTCGAAACATTTTGAGATAGTGGATCTGGGATAAGCTAGGTGTTACCTAGGCTTACAAATTTAAAGGGACTATGAGGGAGGCAAGTTATACCTTCACCAGTCCAGATACACCCATAAGATCCTAGAGGACTTTGGGATACTGAATTGCAAAGGAGCGAACACTCTAATGCTCGCAGGAACGGTGCTAACAAATGACGACTATCCAAAGACTAAGGAAGAAAGAGAATAGATGCAGCTCACTCCCTACAGAAGGCTGATAGGTTCGCTGATGTACCTTGTAGACAACACACATCTTGATATTGCTTATGCAATATTCAGGATGAGCCAATTCTGCACGAATCCAGGCTCAACACATTGCAAGATTGCGAAACGAATTTTGCAATATCTTCAATTAACGAGGGATTATGGCTTGTGTTATTGTCATGGTGCAGGTCTCAGAATACTTTCCTACAGCGATGCTAGTTGGGCATCTCTCAGGGACGACTGTAAAAGCATCTCAGAAGGATGCACCATTACATCAGGAGCAGCAGTTCTCTGGGTCAGCAAGAAGCAGACCATTAAGCCCAGTCGTCCTGCGAAGCAGAGTACGTAGCAGCAGCAAAGATGGCCAACAAAATAATTTGGCTGAGGCAGTTCCTGGCGAATTGGGCGAAACAAGGAATGAGCCACTGGTCTTGCAGATGGACAACACCTCTGCAATACACCTCACGAAGGATCCCGTGTTCCATTCCAGGACGAAGCACATTGTGATCAAGCATCACTTGATCAGGGATCTGATTGAGAAGAAGATGATGCAGACCACCTTCATCGGAATGAAAGATATGGTTGCTGACATCTTCACAAAGTGTAGCGCAGGCATCCCAAAGGGAGTCGGGAACCATGACTTAGCTTCCTAGCCTTCAATTCTTGCCATCCAAACTCACTTGACATACAAGCAGCCAACTCGCCAACCACGATCATACTTAACCAACTTGAAGATCCGAAAACCAACATTGACATCCAAACTGGCGCCATGCCAAATCGGGGGTCCCGATGTGGGTGACTTCCCTCCAAGCAAGCCGCCCAACATACATCAAAGTTAACCAACTTGAAGCTTCGTTACAAATGAGTAACATCCATTCCAAGCAAGCGGTCTGATTTACATCAGACTTAACCAACTGAAAGCTTCGTCACGAGCGCTGGAAGCCAACCTGGCGCCACGCCAGACTGGACAGCCATAAACAGGTAACTTCCACCCAAGCAAGCCATCCAACTCAACCGACAGGTTAGAGCCCGTTTCCCAAGAGCTTAACCCATTCACGTTCATGCAAGGAACACTCAGAACCACAAGCCGCGACAAATATGGACACAACCAGTTCCTAGACCGAATGGCCCCAACAACATACCGCTGGCGCCACGGACCGAATGGTCCCGACAGCATATTGCTGGCGTCCCGGGATACGACCCTCAGCTATGTGCCAACTTAAAAATTTTGAAGCGGCCTTACAACTGGCGCTTTTACCGAACACTGAAACCCAGAAGGTAATCAGAGTCAATTTGAGAAAAATCCCACTTTATTGATAAATCTGAGAAGGTTACATTTCAAGGGTGTGACTGACCCTAGTCTCCGAGGCGCTAGCATGCCAAGGCGAGAGCCAGGACAACATTCCAGCAAGGGAGGCTGAGACTTGGTTGGAGCTCGCCCTAAGTCGCAACCCGCACTCCCCTATAGTATTGGTGAGATTCGGCACCCCCCCCCTCGTACCAAGCACTGTACCCACGCTGGTAAAGCACATTTTTCTCTCTCTAGAAAGTCATTTTATCTCTCTAGAATGTATTGATCCCCAAGCTTCCTTTAATCATGCCTAGATCGTGTGAGGTGATTGCACATCGATCTGAGCTCTCTGGACTTCGCTAGAACCGATCAAAGATTTTCAGCCATAGGAACTTGGCGTCGGCTGGATTTTGGTCATAGTGGCGCCGGGAGCAGCGTCGGCGCCGTTGGCGCTGGGAGCAGCAGGGGCACTGCTGGCATCGGGGACAATGCTGGCGCCAATGGAGCCAGAAGTAAAGCTTGTAAATGTAGCTTTACAACACAAAGGCTCTAGACAAAGGACTCTTTGAGAGGCAAAGGAGTAATCTCAGGATCATAAAGCTACTATGCTTTGAGAGGGAGCTGAAGACACAAAGTGCTTCTGAATACAAAGCCTTGCTAGCTTACGGCCCCTCTCCTGACGAGCAAGTTTGCGAACTCAAACATCTGAAGACACGAAACACTAAGAGTTTCACGAATACGAGAGTCAACGAAGACGATGATGAACATGTTCGCAAACTTGAACATCTGAAGACACGAAACACGAAGAGTTTCATGAACACGAAAGTCAACGAAGACGAAAACCAACTGTTCATGAACACGAACGATCCATGAACGAGATTCCCTTGCAGTCCTATACGAGAGAAAGGCAAACGAGGTAAACGAAACCAACGGTGAAAACGAAACTTGTTCTATCCTCACGCTCCAAGGAGTACCACCAGAGATCACGCAAGTACCAAAAGTACAGAGATCTGACCTGATGGCATGACATCAGTAGATACTCCCTAGGTTGTGGCTTAACTGCAACTCTTGTAATTCTTTGGTTAGTTAGAGATGGTTAATCACTCTAATCTTAGATTTGCATAGAGAGACTATACTTACTGAATAATACTTGACATATATCAATAGGATACACAGTGTGTAACCAAGTAAGAAAGAAAGCAGAAGTCTGATGCTAGTAAGCAATCAAGACGAACACAGACAAAAGCTCCGTCTGCGTGCAAGAAGACAATTCTGTCTAGGATCAGAAGATCCAATTGTCCGCTAGTAAAGCGATCATGAGAGAACCGTGCTTCTCTCACACCAACGCACTGCGTGGATTCGCATGCAGTGCCCTGAAGAAATTAGAGGAAATCAATATAGATTATTTTTTGGTGGTGTCTGATCTTGAATGTGGAGTGCTTATGTTGTTTATTTTAATATGTCTGAGTTTTCTTGTTCCCTTTGAATTCTGCACCTTGGTTGAAATGAAGTCGAATGCTATATTAATTTTATGGACATAGATCAGTAGTACCTGACTACCCTCAAGAGGATTGTAGGAGTGTTTCAACTGGCAGTGCCCAGCAAGCGTGTCTGAACTCCATCCGAATCTCGAAGGAGAGTCGCGAATGTTTTGTGAATTTTTCTTCTCACAATTCTCATCATTCATATCGGAGCACCGCTCAACTCCCAACAGTGGTATCGGAGCGCTGACTCGGATTCTCAACAACTTCTTATCTGTATTTTTTTTTTGTCTTGATTGCTTACTTGCATCAGACTAATTTTCTATATCTATATATCTATCAAGTATCATCCAGTAAGTATATAGTTGCTCTGTGTAAACTAACCTTTTGAACTCTTTCTCTCGCTCTCTACCTCACCTTCTTTTCCTTTTCATTGTCTATTACTCCTCAGAACTTAACTTTGCATCTAACCGTGGTAAATAATTATAGTTTGAATATTTCATGTCTCCAATGTTGAAAATTTATAAGGAAAACCCAATACATGCTATGAACTAGACTCGGAAACAAGTTCATTACCCATGATTAATGATCTTAAAATATAAACTTTTCATTTATGAGATTCTTGGATTCAATTTTGTTAATATCTGATTGATGTAAATATTTAAGAATCTATCTTCCCAAACCATTGTATATGTATTTGGCCTTGGGCCATTTGATCTTGCATAATTTTAAAAAAAAAATCCTTCGGGGAGGGGTCCCCATCTTGACCCCTCAACAAGTCTCATGAATGAATGCTTTTGTGACTGAATGTTGAATTACTTCTTAAGCTATGAGCTCTTTTTTGGATTTATTCATCAGTGTTTTGTTGATTTGTTAAGACACAATGTTTAAGTCAGGACTTTAGAATTATGGAGACTTTCACTTCGAGTTCACATGAACTGACTGTTCACACGTGCGACAGGACGTGATGTGCGAACCATATGATAGAAGTCTTCAACCCCGAGGTATTTTTTTTCGAATTTTTTTTCGCTCCGTATTTTTGCATATCGCACTTGTGTAATGCATGTCTATGTATCTTTCCGTCTACTACTATTCATGCGCACAGATCTGATATACAATATGTCCTCATATCGCTCTTGTGCAACCTTTTATCTAACTTTTTACTTGTCATTCCCGTTGCGCACAAAAGCGATATATCGTACCTTCTGTACATATCGCTTCTCTACGACCACCTTTGCACTCTTTTCTATCATATCTCTCCTCTTGCGCACAAGTCCGATATCCCTCTGAGTTTTACTATGGATAGGAGAAAGCAGACAAAGAGAGAATTTTTCTCTGTTGGTACTCCCACCGCTCCTACTGTTCCCAAACTCCTTATTCTCAAAGCACCATTTTACCGTGTTGTCCGCCAAATCACCAAGAAAGATCTCGGAAGTATAGTTAGGTTCACTCTTGTGGCCCTTCAATGCCTTCAAGAGGCTATTGAGAATTACTAGAGCCTCTTTTTTGAGGACTCATCACTACAAGAAAAGGTGGCAAAAATTGCGGAAAAAAAAGTTTCACAATTTTTTTTGGTCGAAATTGTGGAAAGCCAAAACATTGTAGAAAAAATTCTACAATTTATACCGTTATGGTAGAAATTGTAGAAAATCGTCCACAATTTCTACCATCATGGCAGAAATTGCGGAAAAAATTGCAAAAAACTTCTGCAATTTTTGTCGTCATCACAAAGTTTGCTGAAAAAAGTGTGGAAAAGAGTTTTCGCAATTTTTTAATTGTGGCCAAAATTGCGAAACATGTTTTCGCGGAAGAAATTGTAGACAACATTGAATAAAATTTTTCGCAATTTCTCGCGTCGTGGTAAAAATTGCAGACAAAATTGTGGAAACAAATTTTTGCAACTTTTAGGCCATGGCAGAAATTGCAAAAAGTGTTTCAGCGGCAGAAATTGCAAAAAAAATTGTAGAAAGTTTTCCGCAATTTTCTCATCGTGGTAGAAATTGCAGACAAAATTGCGGATTTTTTTTTTGCAATTTTTAGGCCATGGTAGAAATTGCTAAAAAAAACTTTCCGCGGCTGAAATTGCTGAAAAATTTGCAAAAAGTTTTTCGCAATTTCTCCCGTCGTAGTAGGAATCGCAGACAAAACTGCAAAAAAAAAAAAAATTCGCAATTTTCAAACATGGCATAAATTGCGAAAATTATTGCAAATTGCGGAGAAAATTGCAAAAAATTGCGAACAAAATTGCGGAAAACTTCCGCAATTTTTGCCATCACGGCAAGAATTGTTGAAAAAAAAATTCTGCAATTTTTTGGCTAGCGTCGATTACCGAAACTTGGTAGACACTATGGTCGACGCTAGCAGCGTCGACCATAGTGTCTACTAAGTAGCATCGACCACAACGTCTACTAAGTTCTAGTAATCGATGCTATGGTCGACGCTGCTAGTGTCGACCATAGAGTCGATTACCGGAAGTCGAATTGTTTGGCGCGTCGCGGTTTCTTTTCATTTCAATTTTCGATTTTTGACCGCGAAGAGGAGGATATTTTTGCGCCTAGCGATGGTGCTGCTCTCTATGGCTCTTCTAATGATGCTTGATCTTTCTTATGCTTTTTTGTCACAACCAAGCTCTCTACCTTTTCACCATAGCCAGGGCTTGGAAAAAAAGTGGAGCATTGGACAAAAAGGTGAGCACCATAGCCAACATTCAAAAGTTTACTTGTTTTTCTTTGATACATTTGTGTTTATCGTTGTTTATGTTCTTTTGTCAAAGCCAAAGCTCTTTACTTTCTTACCATAGCCAAGGCTTGAGCAAAAAGTTAAGCATTGGACAGAGAGATAAGCACCATAGCCAACATTCAAAAGTTTACTTGTTTTGCTTTGTTACATTTGTGTTTATTATTGTTTATGTTTTTCTCTCTCTCATTGACACTCTTTTGTTTTTTTTTTTTCATCAGAGTTAAAGCTTTTCAAAAGCTTTCAAAAGCTTGAGGTAAAGCTATTTAAAAGCTTGTAAACCTTTTCAAAGAGAGCATAAGAAAAGCTTCTCAAAAGGAGTCAAGCTATTTAAAAGGGTGTAAAGCTTGGAGTAGGGCTTGGAGTAAAGTAAGTTTTTTGAAAACCTTGATGACTCTTTATCCTTTTATCTCTCTCATTGACACTCTTTTGTTTCCCTTTCATTAGAGTTAAAGTAGTTTGAGTAAAGCTTGGAGTAAGGCTTGCTCTCCCTCTCCCTCTTTGTCTCTGTCTGTCTCTCTCTCTCATTGACACTCTTTTTTCTCACTTTTATCACAGTATCCTCAGTTTGGAGTAAAGTTTCTTGGGGTAAAGCTTTTGAAACAAAGTTTTTGGAGACAAGGTGAGCATTGTTTATTGTGAATCTTGTTTCTTTGTTTTGTTGAAATATTGTTGTTTTGTTTTATTAAAATCTTGTTGCTTTGTTTGTGGGTATTTTCTTTCAATTGAAACTTTCTAAAATAATGTGAAGAGCATATGCTACAGCTTGATAAAGATAAACGTTTTAAAATCATGAAAACAAATAAGATAGTTGAAAAGGGCTTTACTGTTTAGAGTTTAGATTAAAGGATTTATAAAAAGGGTATACATGAGGACATGATATAAGAGATTTAGGGTAAAAGATTCAAATTAAAGATTTAGAAACAGTGGATCAGAGGTAAGGATTATCAGAGATAAATTGAATAAGAGAATAAAGTTTATGTTTAGGTTTGTGGTTATAGTTAATTTTATGCTTTATGTTCATCATTGTTATCTTAATCATAGTTCATTTTATATATGCAGATGTTTGACCCTCCATCTCTTGGGTCTTCGTCTCATGAAGAGTGTATGAACTGGTTAAGTAGTGCATCTGCTAGGCAGAGAGAACAAATGGATGTTGTTCTCCAGCAGTATAGGTCCATGTTAAACTCTCTAGCAGCCTCACAACAGGGTAGTCCTCAGAGGCCCCCTACTAGTGCACATTCACATGTACCATCACAGAGGCCCTCATCCATACCATCATAGAGGCCCTCACCACATAGGTCCACTCCTCAGACCTCCACACCTCGCGTTGCTAGGTCAGCACCACATAAGAGTCATTTAGGTGGTTGTTTTTTTGCTTGTGGAGGTGACGATGATTTTGAGGAGCCTAGATATAGAGATGACTCACCCGTGCGTGACGCACCACCATCTAATTACAACGCCCCACTTGCTAGCCGATATTATACTATGACATTGATACGTTAGGGGCTATAGTTGAGGATGTTAAGGGGCAGGAGGTCCTAGCTTATATGAGAAAGCTCTGTCATGGGGCATTTCATAGGAATATGTTCAGAGACTCGAGGGTTGTTCCTATCACTGAGAAACATCGGGTCATAGATGATTTAGAGAGATAAGTTTTTTAACAATTTTATGATTTTTTTGTATGTCATGTAGCGTGCAACTATAGAGAAGGATCCGACACCACGATAGTCATGTTTAGCTCAACCGTTATCTGAGGTAAAGAACTTGCTATCGAGGTTTAGGGTTTAGGATTGGTGATATTTTTTGCAATTTTAGCCAACAAATTGTAGGTATTTATTCGTAATTTTTTGGCAAAAACTGTCAAAATAATTGCGAAAATTCATTTCCGCAAATTTTTTTCAAAATAGTGTATAAAAATTGTGAAAAATAAATTCGCAATTTATTCTATTGCGAATTATTTTCCACAAATTTTTGACACTATTTTGAAAAAAATTACGAAAATGAATTTTCGCAATTTTTGCACAAAAAATTGCGGAAAAATATCCGCAATTTTTGCCACAACAATTGTGGAAATGAAATTCCACAATTTTTTTGACAATTTTTTGTCCAAAAAATCTGGCAAAAAATATCAGCCAAACAAATTGTGGAAACAGATTTCGCAATTATTATGCCAAAAAATTGCGGGTAGATTTCCACAATTTTTTATTGTTAGTTTAGCCATAAAAATTGCGGAAAATTAGCTAAAAAAATTGCAAGACCGAAATTGCGGATTTGCCAAAAAAAATTGCGAAATCCGTTTCCACAATTTTTTTGGCAAAAAATGGCAAAAATTGCGGAAATTTCCGCAATTTTTGCCATTTTTTTCTGCAATTTTTGCCACCTTTTCTTGTAGTGCATTTTTACTAGCCATACATGCCAAGTAGGTTACGATTATGCCCAAAGATTTTGAGCTTCTATGTAGTATGTGGGAGAAGTACTCAGAATTACATATAGGTGAACCAAGACCCGATCTATTAGATAGGAAAGACCTCCCTACCAAGAGGCCTTGGAAGCAACTAGGCCCCAAGAGAGCCCCGAAGAAAGTAAAGAGGCTCATCCACAGTCACCTTCTGTAGATAATGTAGATACTGCTACACTGGATTCAGTTGTAAATAGGGCTACAACCATTTTGGATCATCTTGTAGATGCTTCTCATCCTCCTCCTCCTCTTCTTCCTCCTGTTTTTTTTTTATACATATATAGATTTAGATGAGTATCTTAAATTTAAGAGTGACATATCCAATGCTGTAAATAGAATTGGAGTTCCATTTTGTTTTAGATTAGAGGAACTTGATTATAGTATAAATTATAGGATTATTGATTGTTTGGACCTGAAAAACAGACGGGGTTCTATCAATGATCATGTGATAGAGTCTGGGGTCACACTCTTGCAATATGACATTGCAAGGGATTCATCGAGTGAATTTTTGGTGCTCAGTAATGTTTTCCTCTAGGCAATTAAAGAGAAGAACAACTCTTTATCATAGTGTTTGTTTAGTGGATGCACAACAAATACAAAATACATTATTGTGCCATATCACTACAAGTAAGTCAATTTAAATGCTTCTTGCTATTTATAGCTTTATCATTAGCAGTATTATCAGGACTAAAGGACTCTCTATTTTATTTTGCAATGATCACTAGAGTTTAAACTTGATCTCTATCAAGAGATCTGTAAATATTTTATGAATTTTTTTGTGTGAAGATGAATTCGGCTAGTAATACGCATAAGGATGTTGACTCGATCCTATCGATTATATATAGTTACATTCCATCAGAGACTCCCCATGCAACTGAATACGAGATCAACACTCTAGAGGTAAATTCTGTCCTTCTTATTAGTATTTTGATATCAATAAGCTAATGCGTTCTTATCATTTTGTGGTTTCCCATCATTGATGTCTTGTACACTGGACTTTTTGCAGTCACCCCAGCAAAATGATTGATTTAGCTGTGGATGGTACACTTTGTACAATGCAAAGTTGTTTTTTGAGTGATTCATCCTTCAACAGGATGTTGATATTTCAAAGGTAATTTATTCTGTTTATTTTTTGTTTTGGAATCGTGATTCATTTTTCTATTCAGGAAATTTTCTAACCGTAACTTATACGTGAATATTCCATATTACAGTTTAAACTTCATGAATACACAACATCTCAGGTGTACAAATTTAGGCAAGAAATAATCTTAAGCATACTGGCGAGGGCAAGGCTTCAGCCACCCCCTATTGATGATGGCGTCCCAGATGATGTTATTATACTAAATAAAGATTAGAAAAATATAGATATCATAGAACATATATAGATAGAAAATGTATAGCATTGATAGGAAAATATACATTTTTATATCAAATGCAGCTCCATTTTATTGAATTTGGGAGCCCAAAATACATGTACTGATGCCCAACTTGGGCTTCCATTTATTGAATGAAAGAGTCTATACACAGATTTTGCTGAAATTTATTTGAGTCTATTGTTCTTCCGTAATGGTGATTGTTGTAGGTAGATCTTTGCAGCATGTTACCAGCTCCTATCTTTTTCGCATCTGTGACAAGACAAATATTAGTGAATGTGCCATTGCAAATTATGTCATTTTCCTTTAGTTGTACTATTTTGAAATGGCATTAAACATAGAATACTTATGACTCTTCCGTTGATGATGAATCTGAAATAAGTCGGTAGATTGTTATGTAATAACATGAGCTCTGTTATGATAAAATCAAGCATCCAATGCTCTTCCACCTCAACCATAGTCAGAAATTCTTCATTGTGTATGATGTTTATCTCCTTTTGATCTGTGTGATCATGTAGTTCGAAGTGTTGATCTAGTGGTAGCCATGTGTCATCAGTTTTCTTGTATTTCTGATAGCTAAATGTGAGACTGAGCATTTGTTTTTCAATATGATAATAGAAGATCATTGACGACCTTTTTATCCTACATTCTATATCATTATTTGTTTTACTATCTCAGCCTTGATCCATGAGATCTGACAAAGTCTCATCTGATAAATCCTTGCAAACAAATAAAGTTGGTGTCCTTCGAACACAAGCGCTTGAGAAAAAATCAACAAGTATATGCAATGCGAGAAACCAACGTGTACAATTTTTGAACCAGTACTTTTCTTAATGGCATTTCTAACATGCAAGAGTAGCTTGCATCTAAAGGATTCAAAAACAATACTATCAGGAGTAGGCCACTCATCACTCTGAAAACTTGGCAATGGAATCATTTCAAGCTTGCCAAAACCTCCATCCGTTTGTGGTATATATGAAGCTTCATAAAAATATGTACCACTATCTACAAGTTCCTTTGGACTTCTTCCTCTATATTGCATCTTTCCAACATCAAAGTGAATCACATCCAATATTCCTGCAAGTGATTGTACTGGCTCCCATTCACTTATGTTTGATGGATATAAATCTGAAACAAAAAAATATTTAAATTGTCATCTGAAGAGCATCAACCAAAAAACACATATGATTATAGTAGAGTGCATACGTTTTGATATACTTACACTTACATTTTCGATGATCATGAGGATTGATATCTTGTACTTTTATTTTTGAGTGCATATAAACATGTTGTACTAAAACTTCTGATATAGAGTGACCTCTGAGAGTTGTCTTAAACTCCAAAATCTTTGCTTTCCAATAAGATTTGTATGTCATCTTTGCCCTTTTCTTCTGTTGAAAATTGCCCTTTGATGATGGATGCAACAACACCCATGAATTCTTCGCATATTTTGTAGGCTTTCGGTTCTCAGCGTCATCTTAGCTTTCTCATTGTAAAGAATCACAAACTCAATTGTAGATCTCGGTCTCCTTGCCATTGCTATTTTCAAAGCTTAGGTGCCAAAAAAATCTCTGATATGATACTAAATTCAATTTTTCGTATCACATTTAATCTCATGAGAATGCCACAATAGTCACAGTCGTTGTGCATACTATATTTCTAGCAACTGTGCATACTATATTTCTATAACTGTAAAGAGTCTAGTTAACAAATTTCATTATACTAACCAGCATAGTTGAATAAATTTAACTTGAGGTATTGACGTCGGGCAGATTAGCACGTGTCGGGCAAGAAGAGGGAACCAATGGGATATGTAGATGTTGCCTGAAGCAACTTTCAAAGTTTGTTGTAATATATTTTTATGTTTTAGTTTATTTGAGCTACGTTACGTAGATTTCAAATTTGAGCATTTTCATTGGGCCAGTTGGAGGTCAAAACTAGAGAAAAAAATAAAAGTATCTTTAAAAAGGGTCTTTTTTTTTTTTTGTATTTTGGAACTCCTCTAATGCTTTATGATTGTATGCAGGTCCAAAGCTTCATGTATTGTAGAAGAGTTATTCATGCCCGAAAATCATAAAAAAAGACACTACTTTTTGAGGTTTTGGGACCCTTAGTGATAACAATTGCCTACCAAACATGTTCACAGCTAGGTTTTTAACAAATTTGTTGGTTCCATTTATTAAGGATGTTGATTTTCCCTAGCACTAGCTGAATAGCATACAAAATTATTCACAATGTTTACAAGAGACAAACCAACTTTCCATTTTATCAAGGGCCGAAGCCACCATAGATGAATTACATCACGTCCACACGGAACCATCAAGGGATGAAGCCACCGTAGAGTACGTCACATCCACACAAAATGGGAGAGCATAAATTGTAGCTACCACAAGAACACTCTTATCCAACTTAGCTTGTGAGGGCATCATTGTAGATTGATGGGCAAACTGCATGTCCATGGCAATTTGGCTTTTAAATGAGATACATTTTTCTATTCCCTTAAAGAATTTCTTCTAAAGCATGGAGACTAGGTTGCAACCAGCATACTTCAACTTAAGATTTAGGCTTGAGGTTTTAATGTTCAAATTTTAACTCTTCGACTCCTCTAGCCATTTCCAACTGAAAGTTTTACTAACTTTAGTAAATGTTTCAACCTTTTATCAAGTGCGTATTATTAAATATAGCTAAAATGAGTGATGATGGAAACTTTTGAGAAATTTGGTATATGGAGACAAAATGTTAAGTATTATCTAATAAATGTGGTAGAGTACCTCATGTGACAATGTTGTATTGGCCTCTTAAACACAATGTTCTAGTCAAGGTGAACACATAATGTCTAAATCTTCATTTGTAAGACACAATATTCTTGTCTTGACGCACAAGACAAGGCCAACATGGCGACTACAATTTTATGTTGACATATGGGTATGAATGAGTGTTGAGTACTTGAGTGGCCACATGAGTGCTTGTAGAAAATTGATAAAGGTTTTACATGTTAAATGTTGAAATTGGCTTTTCAAATATTAGTTTCAAATTTTGTGGTTAAGTAAAATAGATAAAGTCTTACACGCAAATTGTTCAAATTCTCAATTCAAGTATTAGATAAAAGGTGGACATATTATTATTATAGATTTGCATCTTATAAATTTTATTTTAGGATAGAAATTGAGAGGCAAAGTAAAGGTTTGGAGAAGATAGGCATTTCAATCATTGATTCAAATTTTGTAGGTTTTTCATTGAAAAATGAATGAACTTTAGCTGTAAACTTGAATTTTATAAGTTTTCTTCTGATATTTTATTGCTTCCATTAAATTAATTTAAGCTTTTCATAAGGTTGTCCTCAAATTTGTTTATGGGCAGTTGGTAAGTGACCACAAATCCCTTCAATCCAATGAAGGCATGTGTGACTCAACTTAGCATTAAACATGAAAGGATTATGAGTGTTTTGAATAGGAGACGAAGGACATTATTTCCCAAAAAACCAAATCATTTACAAGTCCTTGGAAAATCATTTACATTCAGTCAATCGCAGTGGGATGTTTGGGTAGAGTTGTTAAGTGTGACCGGCTAGGTGCAGGCTTGATTCCCAACCGCTGCAAAGTGACATCTTAGGGGCTTGCCCCTTACATGGCATTGCCCAACTAGCGTTGCTACGTTGTATATATGTTACATATAACCGACCACTAGTAGCTTAACACGTTGCAAAAAGAAAATGCACGTTCATTAAGAATCGCTCAAAAAAGGTTTTCCATGGAAGGATGGAAGAGAACTCGTGCTCAGGATACCTGTTTTGAATCACCCTAAAGGAACCTACATTTTATAAACTTCTCGTTTTTTTAACATTAATGGATACCTTGTGACTATTATGCCCATTTTTTGAATAGATTAAAAAGCAGAATATGTATGTACTCTTTTGCCAACCGCTTTCCGCCCTGCGCATCCATACAATGTCTGTACGACTGCCATGTGGCATGTCCAGAGTGGTCCACGTTGTTGCGCGTCTGTACAATGTCTGTACGGCTGCCACTGACATGTCCAGAGTGGTCCGTTAGATTCAAACTGCTCGCTTGGTTCGACGAGCCTAAAATTGGGAAGCCAAACTAGGTAGAATGCTTCTTGGTTTCCAAGGGGAGGCTCGAACCTGGGACCAAAGAAACTTTGGATGCCAAGCTAACCAGTTGAGCCAACCCCGTTGGGTTCAAACTAGGTAGAATGGCATGTGAACGGTTGATTCCATAATACGGATTATTCACAAAAGAATTTATGCGATTGAATAAAAAAATCATTTAATAGTTTATTATATTAATTTTTGAGAACACATGCAGATTCCATTCTTATGCATTGGGGCAGAACCGTGCATTCCATTGAAGGTTCCTTGTCCCTTCTGTACAGTGTACTTGGACACTTGGACAAGATGCCCCAAAATTAGCCCTTCAAATGAAACTTTTAATCCTGTATTTTGAAAGTTAAATTGCCTTCATGTGACACTGTGAACTATTTTAATAGGCAGACAGATTAATGAAGGGCACTGAAAGGCTACAAGTACCAGCTTCTGTGTCTTGACTCGTGTCTAGACATGACAATTTTTTATCTTCTGTAATTATTGAAGTGTAAGTTATTTGGATTCCCTTGAGAATGACGATTCCTGAAGTATATTTTAGTACTGGGCTGTCTTTGAAGTGAGAAAGAGTGTGAAGTGTATTTATTTGAGTATGGTGATGCATAAATCATATGGAGGAGAGTAGCAGAGAGAGTGGAATTTGGTAATTGCTTGCTGCAGATTCCAGGGAAAGACAAAAGATTTGGGTCTTGACTTGAAAAAAAATCCCACAATTCTTCTTGGGAATCCATCAGTTGTCTTCTTGGATCATGATTCATGATATTTTGTGTGCTGTCAGCCGAAGCAGAAACTACATTCTTGCATCCAATTGAAGGAGCAATAAACTCATTGCCAGATTGACAGTTATTGGTTGATGATGATCTCCATCTGGTTGCTCCCTCAAACAAATTATCTCCGAATTTGATTGATTGCATCTTCTGCTGCTTGAAAAGAAAGAATTGTGACAGCCCAATACATTTTTTGGGATATTGGATTCACCCATTACTTTGTTGCCGAAGGTGAAGCTGATTTTCCATCACAGAGACTGTAAATAAAAACAAGCTCGAGATCCAGCTGCTAGCACCCACATCGTCCTCGAGGATTTTGTGAAAGCTGCATCCTTTATACTCTCGAGCCAGCAAAAGAGGGGTGTCTTCAAACCATACACACATGGTGACATTCAAAAGTTTGAGTTTTGTGCAGAGTTTGCACCCTTTATGGAAGACCATGTATGATCCACAAAGCCAGCTCCCAGTGCATTTGGCTATGCTTCTTGCCCAATTACTATCTGGCGTCTACTATGTGATCACCAAAGTAGCTTTCATCAGTGGGATGCATCCCATTGTGCTGAGCCTGTACCGTGATCTCGTGGCTCTCCTAGTGCTACTTCCTGCTACCTACTACTTTGAAAAGTAAGCACATAATTACTTATGTTTAAAAACATGGTTGTTGGAGATTGATTGCTTTTGCAAAAATTTCATTTTTGCCTCGCTTCGTTGAGGTGTACAGGGATGGCAGGATTGAGCTGATTTTCCTATAATTGGAATTCGTCCCAGTTTTGTTCATTGTTAGATGGCACTGTGGCACGCTAAGAGCTTTCACATGGTTGATCTGGCAGGAATAATCCGTTGAAGCTGTCATTCTCAGTTCTTGCTCGGCTCTTCCTGCTTGGATGTACATGGTCTCTATCTCTCCGTCTTAGACCCCTCCCCCGCCACCACATACACACATACACACAAAAAATACCCGGGCCATCTAACATGTTTCTGTACAAATGCAGGATCTTCGGGAGCCAGCTCCTGCTCTTTGCAGGGATCACCTTTACCTCTGCAGAGTTCTCTGCAGCTATGCAACCCTGTATCCCCGTCTTCATTGCCATAATTGCTATAACTTTCAGGTGAGTACCCCTCGAGTATTTTAAGCACATAGTACCAAACTGCCTTTAGCTGATTTAATAGCATCTAATCATCAGAATGAAGAGAGCTTCTATAAGCCCTTGTTCAATGCCATGATCATGGACAGGGGAAAAGCTTTCCTTAATTGCACTGATGATGTATGTGGTACTTTCAGGGTTGACAAAGTAAATTGGTGTAAACGAGATGGGCAAGCAAAGGTTGCAGGGATTGTTATATGCTGCAGCGGAGCTGCAGTCATGGCTCTGTACAGAGGTCCTTCCATTTTCAAATCCAAACAGGATCCTGGTGGGTTGACAATGAATTCAGCATCTCCAACTTCTTCATCGCTTTGGATGCTGGGTTCTTTGACTTCCGGTGAAGATGTGGCAAGATGGCGGTTCGGTGCGTTGTGCTTGATTGGAAACTGTCTATGCATGGCAGCTTCCATCAACATTCAGGTTAGAAAGGATTGATTGATTGATTTGGATATTGTGGCATTTAAGCTTCTTACCATCAAATTGCACCACTGCGTTACTTCAATTTGCAAAAATACCTGGGTGAAAGTCAAATACTGTTACAATTGTAGTTCGAATCGACCTCCGGTATCAAATCCCAGGTAGGGGAGAGCTCTGTTAAAGGGGAAAACAATCTTGGTTGCCCCATGTTAACGAGGAAAACATGTTTTGTTTGAATTGGGCAAAGTTCTTTTGCTTGCTCAATTAGAGAGCTGAACCAGGCCATGGACCAACATCTTCATTATGGTAACTCGTTTAAAGAGAAAGCTTGAAAACAGTCACTGCACTATCTGTTGCTTATTTTAAAAATCTGAAAATAGTGAAATTGCGGTTCTTATCACCTGCTTGAAATGACGAATGAAATAGATAGGGCTCTATTTGTTTCTTACAATGCCTTCTTCAAGATTGGAACATTTCATCAATTTATTTGATTTGAGAGACCTAAGAACATGAAATGTAGGCTGGACGTGGACATGAGGAACATAGTTTTCTAGTATGTCTGCATGTATGATGGCTAAATCAGGTTACAGGTAATCTTTTCTTGTGACTAGACTGAAAAACTAAGCTGGATTTGGGCATTATTTGAGACGAGAACTGAACAAATTGTAGGGCTACCACTTGATCGGCACCTCGAGTCAAAGTAGGAAATCGCTATTCCGTTTGTGCTACTGACCTAGTAATTAGGGTTGAAAAAAAGACTTTAGTATGGATATGTCTGCCCTGCTCACATTCTTTTCATTTATCCGAATTGTGAATTGTATGCTGTATATTCTGGTCACTCCTTTGAGATGATATTAGGTGCTCAATGTTTCTTCTTTGGTTTAATGTAAATGAAGGATTTTGTGGGTTCTGCAGGCACCATTGCTGAAAGAATTCCCGTCTCCAGTTTCGGTCACAGCTTATTCATATGCCATGGGTGCTATGTTAATGGGTTTTGCTGGCATTTTCCTCGTAGAGGAAAAAGGTGCATGGAGTCTCTCTTGGGATGTTAATTTGCTTGCTGTCATTTACAATGTGAGCGATTATTACATTTTAATTATCTGTTTCCATGACCTATGGCACTTTTTTTTATCTGAGCCTGATTTTCACATTGTTGAGATATCCCTTCTAAAAGCTGAAACTGTGGGTACAGGGCATGGTCGCATCAGCCTTAAATTTTGGGCTTATGACATGGTGTGTGAAAAGAGTAGGTCCACTTTTTGTTGCTAGCTACATCCCAATTCAGCCAATCATGGCAGCAGTCTTCGCATCAATCTTCCTTGGAAGTCAAATTTATCAAAGCAGGTGAATATTTAGATAAACTCAATAGTTCTAGAAGTCATAGTGCCAACAGCCTGGACCCAGAATACTGATGTTTTATTGTGTATGCAGTTTAATAGGCACAAGCTTGATTTTTGTCGGATTGTTCCTTGTCTCTTGGGCTCAAGAGGAAACACTCAGGTTGGCTTCTCTCAAATATGATGTAGAAGCGAACAGTTTATTGACTCACGAAGATGACGTCGTCCAAGGTCTTCAAGAGCCCTTGATGCGGGTTGAACAAAGGATTTAATTTCTGAGATCATTCCGAATTCCACTTTGGATCACCAACCAACGTACTAATGCTGCCATGAATCAAGGATTCTTGCGACATAGCTTGGCAGCATGTTGCTAATTCTCATGATCCAGAGTCATCGTTCTAGTGAATTACCACCAGGAATTGTGAATCAAACTACGTATTTTATACAGTGAAAGCCTGGCCACTGAGATTGTAAAAATCGAATTAGGCACTGTATAGCCAAGTTGACCTCTTCGTTACGTACATTGATTCTTTATCCGTTGCATTCCATCGCCACAACAGCAAATTGGGATGGCTATATTTGTTAACAAGTCCTGAGAGCCCTTAGCACTGTATACTTGAAGATTTAATTTGCCACAACCACTTTAAGATAATCTTGATGCTGTACAGCCACAGTAATTTTCTGAATCAAATGATCAGGAATTTTCATCATTGTCGGCTTTCAAGTGTAGAGTAATGTTTGTCTTTTGAATTCGACAATTTTGCGTGCTAGTTTTTGAGCTAAAACTAAGTAGGGATCATATACACTGCTGCATTTTTTTCTTCAAAGTCAAAATCGCAAAAATGAAAATAAATCCCAACTTTGAGGTTTCGCATCCTCAATCTAGTTCTGGGATGTATCCCAGACTGAGCTCTCCTTTAAATCCGTGGAAGTCAGTCAATGTCTCTCTCTCTCCCTTTCTCACACACACAATATAGTGTTTGCAATAAAGTTCTGTTTTTGCACTTGATTGCTTTAGCTCTGAATCTTCTACGCACAGTCATGAACTTACCATCGGTTACTTAAAACTGCCAATCAATAAGAACTGCTATTAAGTGATAGTTACCAATGTACAAACAGTAAGAGTGACGTTTCAGATCAGCACCTATATGACTACAAGTCCTTCATTATGAGACAAGTAGTTACATTCTGCACGTCTTCAAGCCTCCTAAAAAAAATTTCTTTCAGTCTCTATTCCCATTTAGTACCAGCCCACTAGTCCCTCATTGCAGCTTTGTCGAGGGAGTGATGAGGTTCCATGCTAGGAGACTATCCATGTTGAAATCATCTGCTATTCTGTGCACGAACTAATCGATCAGACAAAGAGCTCGATCAACCAGATCGTGATCAGCAAGAAAGACCTGGATCAGCCACAGTGCGATCAGCAAGAAAGAAGTTTATCATACCAATACTGAGAGATCTTGCGAACACGAGCAGAGAGAGAGAGAGAGAGAGAGAGAGAGAGAGAGAGATTGTCAGAGAGGTAGAGCTAGAGCTAGAGCGAGAGCGAGAGTGAGAGAGAGAAGCCGGCGGCCAGCTATCCCACAATAGAAGTAATTATTAAGCATTTATTAGAAATACACCTACAAATTTGTTACAGACAGCCATAGTCTCTTTGTCTCTAGTGGACCTAGTTTAGAATGTTAAACAATAGACCTTTTTTTGAGTGCATTTCTATCCAAAAAAGGTAGTGTCCTTGACAGTCCATGTTGTACCACCAAACCATGCTTTTAGCCTTCTATCATGGCCATTGAACCTTCAAGAAAGGAATCAAATGACATGGGCACTGAAATCTTCTAGTTGCACGAAGTGTATTCACCTCGAAACACTATTTTAGCCCTTCTCAATGCACAAGACTTGCTCTTCTTCTTCGTCTCTTTCCTCTTTGAAAAATGGCTATGGTAAAACTTTGGGTTTGAGAAACCTCAAGCTTCAATTCACTCCACCACCTTTATTACTCTGCGACTGCCCACGACCATTTTGCAATCTTAATGATTATTGAATGAATTAATTGAATTTTTTTTCTTGTGAGGGTGATTGAATTCTACATTACTTGCTATGATTTAGTCCTCATTTGATGTCCTATACTTAGTTCAGGGAGTCACAAGCATGTGCATGTGGTCAAAATATTGCATATTTACTAAATGATTAATGACCAAAACTTGAAGCGCCTACATATGCAAGTCTCAAATTAATCTATTGATAATCCCTTGTTACGCTTCAACTTCCATCATGACTCTAGTAGCTCATTCCCCCACATGGATATTCACACGATAGTTTTCAATGTGAGCATGCTCAATTGTTAACCCTTTTATGTTAACGTTTCTTAGGTATGTAATGCATAGTTGCCAAAAAAATGTCATATTTTATTGCATGGATATACATATGCAAATTGGGCAAGTGATGTCACTACAAAAAAACCCACTTCTAGATTTGTCTTCTTGCGATGGTCCGATATCCTGGAATCGTTGAAAGCAAACCTCCATTGCAATGTCCTCGATAGAATCTGAGTACATTGCAGCTGGCACAAGCTATCAAAGAGGCAGTCTGGTTGAGAAATTTATTGTCTGACATCAGCCTCAAACAACATGCTCCGACAATTATTCAGTGTGATAATCAAAGTGCTATTGCATTGTTGATCAATCCTAGATTTCATTCTAGAAGCAAGCACATTGAAATTAAGTATTACTACATGAGCAGAATTCTCAACAAGGAGGTATGTCTTAAATTTTGCAGAACCCAGTATATGGCGGCTGACATGTTTACAAAAGGATTAAATCATGAGGCACATAGGAATCTTTGTGCTATCTTGAATTTAAAAATCAAGGCATTCAAGGATCCAGATTAAGGGGGGGGTGTTGAATTTCATGTGTCATTTGAAAGTGGCTTTGTGAAGATATTGGTGACATCTCCTCTTTTTTATAGTGTTCGAGTTTCACTGACACCAAGATGCCTAAATGTATGCTAACCACCATCCAATCATCACAATCATGCTAACAAACTGAAATAATGGCAATTGCTCCTCAACAATGGCACAAAAATTGGTGAATTTTGTTTTTCAAACCCTATTTTTAAGATCCAAGCAAAGACAAAGCAAATAAGTTAGAGAGACTATTCCTCCTTTCCTATCATTTGGTAGTTTGTTTTCCAAGGGAGTAGTGATGTCTATTCACAAGATGTTACACAAGCTTACAATGATACTCTAATCACTAACAAACATTGCAAATGATCAATTCTCCATGCTATAGTTCAAAGTCCATTCTTGTGTTGCCCGTTGCAACCAAAAACAGTCGTAATGTACCATACGTTTTGTACAATTTTGAAACGTAGTAGTCAAAACGTAGTTTAAATGATTGATATATATATATATATATATATATATATATATATATATATATATATAGATATATAGATATATATATATATCTTCAGTGATTCTCCCATCCTTTTAGATAAGCTAAATCACGCAAAAGCATTTAGTAATGAGTTATTTGTTCTTGATTTTTTTTTATTTGGTAACTTCCTGCACAACTTAATTGTATCGATGGAAAAATGTATCCTAGAAAATCATGATAACTCAATTTTACATCTCATGGTGATAGTTTAAACTTTTTTGAATCTTTCATAAGCTGGATGGGCTAAGCTGATTAGTTTACTTGATAGTTTCAATAATATATGAAAACCAAACTACGGTAACATTAACATAATTCACGCATTTCTCCCCTTTCTTTGATTCTATTCAGTATGTTTCATGGTTTCCAGGGGGAGGCTCAAACTTGGGACCTACGAAACTTTAGATGTCAAGCTAACCAACTGAGCCAACGATTCTATTGAATATTAAGTGATTGCTTTCGAATTCTACAAATCTATGATCTTTGTACAAGTAGATGCTTTTGCAGATGTGTCATGTGAGTTACTTGTTTCTGTTAGTTAAGAAAATGTTTTTATTGGTAATTAGGCTTTTGGTCTCTTTAAGATGGCTAATCGTAAAATTCTCGAAAGAGTTATGGAGCCCTTTGCATCAAGGTTTTTGTATATTATCTATTTCTTGTCAGTATTAGTTTTTACAGTTCTTGGGGTTGGGTTGATTTCAGTTTTGTATTTCTACTAGTTGATTTCAGTTTTGTATTTCTACTAAGGTAAATCGTAAGCATAGTTGCCCGTTCCAGAACATCGCCAAAAAAATTTTCAAAAGAATTTGTAATTATTTAAAAAAGGGAAAGTTTGTACCAAGCATAAGTAGCTATTTGAAAGCTTGAGAATATCAAGATTCTCTTAGGTAGACCAAGTCCTTGTGAAGAAGTAAATGGCGATCAACAAATATACTTTAAGTACATAACAGAGAGTCACACCTAAGGATCACATCATGACTTCTTATGACAATCTGCACACTTTCGACATCACAAGCTTCCACTAAGACATCTTCAAGAATCCTTTAAAGCCAGGCATAGAAACGTTTCCAATATTCATTCTCTGAAATGCATGTTCAACAAGTGGAATATAGTGTAAGCTCTTGAAGACAGGGATGTATGATTTCTCTCTATTAGACTTTTGACCAATTTTTGAATGGCACCGATTACACACATACCATCTCTACCAAGGTTAACGAATTTAAGTTACAATTCTTCTGAGCATCAGAATAGATTGTTTATGGTGTCATTAGCTTGCTTGATTGCATCATTTAAACAACGTTGCAGAGCATGGATGAGTAAAACTTTCCCATTGAAGATGATACATATACGTTAAAGCTTCATGTGCCATTTCCTTGAAACGCTTCACCTAGAAGTGCATGAAAACATGATTAGTACTTTAAAACACATGGAAATTTCTGCACAATTTGGTACTCAAAAGTCAGTTCCAACCCTAAGCCCATAATGAACAGCCTTTTATACATCTCGCATCATGCACAGACAGGTACCCTCTGGGGAATTTTCTTCGGAGATGATTGAAGAACCTAAGCATTCTGAGCAAGTTGCCCATCTCTGGGCATCATACATAGGATAATCAATACTTACAGTGAAAACAATTCCATTATATTCCTTCATAGGTTGTTCCAATCTAATTGAAGTGGCATCAAATATTTCTGTCATTGGCTCATCTTTTTATGAGACTTTTACAAGACCATAAACATGCTGCCAATAAGGAAAGAAGTGACTGATTCACATTAAGTAGACAAAATCAGCATCATATGTTTTTGTTTTTTGCTACTTTTGCAGGAGGCCACCGCCCCTTTTTGCGGAGATGGCGTTTGCGCACTAGTCGCTTCCTTCTGAGCTCTTCACGTTTCTTCCTTCGCTTAAGCAGATCAGATTCAAGTTTGAGCTTAGAAACTTCATCCTCAGGAGCTTCTTGTTGTTCCAAAAGAGAGTCTGCACCAACCAGGACCACCACTTCTCTCGATGGGTTTTTCTTTACTCTTTCTGATGCAAATAAAGTCGTTGTGGCCTCATAGCCTATATGAGTGTTTAGCTGATAAGATTTCTTGTTCGTCAAAGAGATCCTGTAGACTGCAGAAAGAAAACTTAAACATCGCTGAATGCACCCATGGGTGAATCTTACAACTGCATGTCTAATATATGACAGAAAAGTGAATTAATGCTAAGTCTAGAAGTGTAAGCTGAAAAAAGAAAATCCTGCTTGATATCTAGGTGGGATATACTCATTAATTATTGAATACTTGCTACCATAATAAGCACCTGATTGATTCAAAACTGCTGCTACGCAAAAGAACTTTGGTATTGAATTTCCCAGAACTCCTGCATGAGGATTAGCTCTGATTTACAAATAGCACTAGGATTAGGTACTTAGTCCAGAAAGAATAGATAATCAAAGAAATAAAATTTACAATTTTTCCAACTATCGAAACTGTGAAGAGTAAATCTGCACAAGTCTCTAAAAGAAAACTTGTGCAAAAATACAGTTTTCACTGCACGTATTTGCATCGCTCATGCTAGACATGACATCACTCTCAGAAATGTTAAACTCCTAGGAAGAGTTCGAGTGATACTGCAATTAGAGGCTTATATTGCATTTATTGATAGAACCACAAATTACCTTTTTGAGGAAAAAGATAAGGAAGATCATTGATTTTTTGGATTCTGGGCCCAAATTCTGCTCTTTCCAAAAAGAGTTTTTTTGGTCTTGATTTTCCAGCATAAAAGGGGGAACGTTTTGAGGGTTCTAAGAAAATTAAAAACTAGAATTTGCATTCCAATTCATGCCAAGATAGTTGGCAAGATTGATCTCTGTGGCATCATGAGAAAAATCACAGGTCTCTTAAACAGCAAGAAAAAGTATGCATCTCTTTGTGTGCAGATCTAATTTTTTTGAGCTTCTTTCCATTCAGATTTGTGTGCATGTTTCTTGGGTTGTGGATCACCGATTTGGACCATTTCAAATGCTATGTGGGCTTGTACAATAGTATAGGACAGTAGTATAGGAACTGAGTGGGTCTATTCGTCGTCTCCTACCCATTATATGACATTTTGTATACTACATTTGGGCATGAGGCATGATCTTGTTTTCTGAAGCATTTTTATTGAGGCTTTTTGAGAATTAGAGTTAAGAGATAGGGTTCGTACACCAGTGCCATAATGTGCAGCAGGCTAGGCAGGCTTTGGCTTGAGGTCAAACTCCCAATCATTGCCATAGTTTTGGAGCACGTTGCTATCAATGTGTCTACTGCTATCAGAGATTGTCGAGCATGCCCACTAGGCTCATTCATCTAGTAGGCATTTCTGATGAGAAGGCAGCTGGTAACTGCAGTTTCCGCATGATCTCTCGGCCATGTGTAGTAGTAGTGTCCCCTCCTCACACCTAGTGTTTTTAAAGGTATAGAGAGTGTCCATCCACCTGTACCCTTTCCACAGCCATGCCAGCCCCACACTGACCACCCATCGTTAGATATATCTTCTACATCATTTATTGTGCCAACTCCCTCCGTACCAGCTCCCTCTAATGATGAGCCTTGCCCTTTCATGACGAGCGCTTGTAACAGTCTTCAGAGGTTCTAGAGGCTGCAGAGGACGCCTTGGATTCACCCATACTCCCCACCAGAGCTCGTTGCTGACAACAAGAGGTGGTAAGGCCCACATGATCTAGACTACAGACAAACACCAAAGACTTTACATCAGTGGCTATCGGCAGCAAGTTCAATGGCCTGAAGCTGCCATTTGCCATCACAGACATAGAGCTCTTCATGGAGTGTGTCCCACTGTGACTGCCTGTCATAGCAGCTACTGCATTGGTGTGAGAATATGAATACTGAAATGCATGTGAGTGGTGGAGGCATTTGGCATCTTGGATAGCCTTGATGGAAATCAAGGAACCTTCCATTTGAGTTGTGGACGCATTTGGCATCTTGAATAGCCACAATTTCCATCTAGGAACCCCCAATCTTAGCCCTTTGTTTTGTTGAATGTAGCGTGGGTGAATATGGAAGGAATCCTGATGGAAAATGTTGTGCACTGTCATTTCCTAGTGAATGCAGCCCATGTAGGAATCACCCATTTGCAAAGGTAGACAAGAGGAGGCCAGGTCCAAAAGAATGGCCACAGGTTAGTCGTGTCATCATGGGAAGAGGCTAAGAAAAGCCCAACCACCCCCACTTAAGCCCAACATTGCTGATCCCTAAGATCTGCGGTAGTCTTCAACGCATTTCTGTTTCCTCTTGCGTGAAGAAACATGGGCCATGGCAGAATGTGGAAAGTGTTGTGCTTCCTAACGCGAGTGGATGAAGCCACCAAAGTGTGAATGGTAGCCCTCTTTCATTTGCTGAAGGGCAGCAAGTCAAATGCTGAAACAAGAGGATCAGAAAGGAACCCAATTCCATATGTGAGAAAGAAGCACTTCAAAAGAAAAAAAATTGTTTGTGCAAAAGGTATGTTCTATTTATGCCACTAATAAACATAAGGGTTCAACTTTTCCATAGTACGACAACAGAATAGCTTCCAATGATACTCTTGCTAAAGAGTTCATCGTATTTCAAAATCATCGGGTAAAATGCCAAGTAAGAATGAGAATGAACATAAGATATAGGACATGATTGTGATGTTTTTACATCAACGATTCTCAAAACTTCCTAAAAAGGCATAATTTTCCTCTGCGATACCAACATCCAACTTGTGCCAAACAGCGTGAACCCCTTCTCTTTATAAAGTGCCAATGGGCAATTGTCATTTGTTAAAATTTTCATGCCCCTATGACATCTTCAGTCACAATGGACTGGATATCTTCATCTTCACAATCTTCGATGTTCTTGCTGCCAACTGATTTTTCACTTTCTACTGAAGCACAAGGTCCTCTTTGAGATCACATCCCTCTTGAAATGGAAAGTGAGTCTTGCAAAGAATAACCACTTTGCTTGAATACCAATGCATAATTTTGTTGGAAAAACGAGATGATCTGTTTTTCTCGGTGCAATGTATTGTGCCTATCAAATTCAAGCTCAAAATTATTTTTTAGGTCTACCTGATCCGAACTATAAAATTGATTTCACAAACACACATGAATTCATTAATGTGCGGAAGCAGGAATGATCAAAAAACATTCAGAAGCATTCAACGTCAATCTGCAAAAATCAGACGTAACATAAAATGCTCAAAAGCGATATCTCTTAGAAATAGCTTGATTAAAATTGCAAGAGAGTGTACAGTGCAGCTATCTATCAACGTATGAAAAAATGTTTTGCATTTTGCATCTATGTGCCTTATTTATATCTACACAATTTAATTACAAGACATGATTGAAAGAATGGATTAGTCCATAATGTTAATCGTGAGCCTTATTGTGGTTGCATGTCATTGTCTGCCAAAACTGCCTGTAGTATCTTCGTTAGAGACGTAGTCTTACGTCGTTGCTCATAGCTCTTTGTATTCTATTCGTAATGCCTCGTAACAACTTTCCTTACGGGCTCCTTACAGGTCATCATTTACGAGTTCCTTATGACTCATGCCCAACTCATAATGGGGGGTCCATGGAACAAGTGACCTTCTCCAATTAGCACTTGGCTGTCCAATGCCAAGGCTTTTCATTGCTTTTGTAACTCCTATGCAACACATGGCTCTTGGCTGTTGGCTTCAGGATATTCCACATTGGGAACCATTGGCCTTTGGATTTATCTATCTCTACTAGTATAAGTAGGCGCCCTCTTTCTGCTGAAGAGGGAAGGAAGAGCCTGAAGAGGCTGGAGAGACTAGAGAGAGTGGCAATGCTTATGTACATACATTCTTTCTATAGAGATTTGTCTCCAATGGTATCCTACTTTGCTTCCACTTGTATGCATAATGTGATCATAGAAGATTAATCACTTAATTCATTGTGAATGTTTCCGCTTCTAGTTCACATTGAATTCCGACATCCTTTACGAGCTACTTAAGAGTTCCTTGCGAACTCTTCACGAGTTCCTTACAAGAGCTTGCAACGATCGGTATGACTCGTAATAGGAAGCCTTACAAGTTCCTTATGAGTTGCTTACGGACAGTGACTGCATAAATTGATGAAGTTAAAAGGCTTGAATCATAAGAATTGCATGAATGGAACTAGATTAGTTTATGGATTTAGGGAAAGAGGTGATAAATCCAACACCCCCGCTTAATCTGGATCCATGAATGCCTTGATTGCCAAATTCAAGATTGCACAAAAATTCTTGTGTGCCTCTTGACTTAGTCCTTTCGTAAACATATCTACTACCATGTACCGTGTTCTGCAAATTTTAAATATACCTCCTTGTTGAGAATTTTGCTCCTTATTTAGTGATATTTGACTTCAATGTGCTTACTCCTAGAATGAAATCTAGAATTGATAGACAATGCGATGCCACTTTGATTATCACATAAAATATTTGTTGGAGCGTACTGCCTCAAGCCAATATCAGACAACAAATTACTCAACCAAATTGATTTTCTTAGTAGCCTACGTAGCTGCAATGTACTCTAATTCTGTTGAGGACAATGCGATGCAGGCTTGTTTACGCCTATTCTAGGAAATTGGACCGTTGTTGAGCAAGAATATCCATATGTGAATTTTCTTATATCAACATCACTTGCCCAACTTGCGTCTGTATATCCATAATGTATGGTTTTCATCTGAGTTGGCCTCTCTATAATAGATGCATAGGAGTAGCTCGTACATACCTTATAACTCTAAGTATAGCTCTCCAATGGATCATTCTAGGATTTGCCATGAATTCGATCAAAGAACTGACAGCATCTGCAGGGTCTGGCCTCGTAGAAATCATTGCATACATTAGGGATCCTATAATTGACTAAACTGGATATCCCTTCATCTTGTCCTTCTCCTCTTTGGTTTGAGGGCATTGCTCTTTGGATATTCCATAGGAGAATTTACAAACTTGCAATTCATTAAATCGAATTTTGAAAGCATGTTAAAGATATACCTCTGCTGAGTGATGTAGAGTAGCTTCTTCTTCCTGTCTCTATGAATTTGGATTCCAAGCCAATAATGAGCTTCTCCTAGGTCTGTCATTTCAAATTCTTGAGACGGCATCCTCTTGGCGTTCTTTATCAGATTGATGTTATTGCTGAATAACAATGTATCATCCACATATAGTGCAATGATTATAAAGGATTCTTGAATGGCTTTGAAGTAGACATTGCAATCTGCAGAGCTTGGTGTGAATCCTTGTTGGATAAGGAATGAGTTGATTCTTTGAAACCATGCCCTTGAAGATTGCTTCAAGCCATACAATGCCTTGTGGAGTTTGCAGACTTGATCCTCATTGCCATTAAGCACATTACCTTCTGGCTGGATCATGTAAATGTCTTCTCCAATAATTCTATTGAGGAATGTTGTTTGTACATCTACTTGATGTACCTCAAGGTTGGCTACAACAGCAAATGATAGCAACAATCCGATCGAGGAGTGACCACTAGGCTGAAAGTTTCAAAGTCATCAATGTTGAGGATTTGTGAAAATCCCCTTGCCACCAATCGAGCCTTTCTTCTATCGATGCTACCATCTGCCTTATACTTGATCTTGAATATCCATTTGCAATCAATGATTTTTTTGCCTACAGGTAACTTATTGATAGTCCAAGTATTGTTCTTCATCAGAGAGTTGTATTTTTTATCCATGGCTTCCTTCCAAAGGTCATAATTAGCCTATGTGAGTGCTTCATCAACTGTGGTTGGCTCTTGCGAAAGATAATGAGCATACTCATCAACGAATCTGACATGCTAAGTTCGAACTCTTGTAGACCTTCTGGGAGGTGCCTCTGTTGCAAAGCTCGATACCGAGTCGGATGCTCCTGAGTTGCGGCTTCTTGTTCTTCTTCTAAAGCAATCTATATAGGCTGGCTGCTTGAAGGAATCAAAATTGTATTTTGATATTCATCAGTATTCTAAGCAAGAACATCTCTGATTTTGTTCTTGCCCTTTAGGTCAGTGAACTGATCTTCAAGGAATGTAACATCTCTGCTAGTAAATATTTTGGACGTAGCAGGATTATACAGCTTATACATACCATTTGAAGAAGAATAACCAATAAGGTTACCAGCCGATTTGAATCAGACTGATTTGACCAGTTCAAACCAATTCAAACTGGCCAAGCCAGTTCGAACCGGAAAACAATTTGAACCCTAAAAAAAAATTGAAACGGGATTTTTTGGGGTTTTTTTTTCCAGTTCGAACCGGATTTCGGTTCAAACCAGCTCCAAACGGTTCGAACCGCGGTTCAAAGTTCAAACCGTGATTCATGCAACTATGACAACAAACAGAAAGTGTTTTTACAAAATGATCATCCAGCTTCTTCAGGTGTCTTTAGGAACATGAGCATGGGCAGTGCATCCAGAAACTTTCAAATGTTTTGATTAAGGCTTGGAACCAGTCCAAACTTCAGAAGGAGTCTTACTATTAGATAGACCTTTGGTTGAAGGTCGGTTCTGTAGATAAGTTGTTGTGAAAACAACTTGATGCCAAAAAGATTTGGGCAATCATGCATTTGCCAGAGTCAACCAAAGTTCTATTCTTCCTTTCAGCAAGTCCATTGGACTGTGGGGAGTAGGAAGCTGTAAGTTGTTGTTCAATCCCATTGGGGTTGAACAAAAATCCTTGAATGCATTGAATATGTATTTGTCAGTCCTAAAAGCTTTGATCTTTCTTCCTGTCTGCAGCTCAGCATGCTCTTTGTAGATCTTGAAGAAGTGAAGGGCTTCATATTGTGCTTCATGACATACAGCAGCTCTTCTTGAATAGTCATCAATGAATGTAATAAAGAATTTAGCATCAAATAATGATGGTGTTTGCATTGGGCGCCACATATATTTGAATGAATTATGTCTAAAGATTTTAGATACATGTTCTTCACTTGATTTAAAAGGTTCTAGTCTGCTCTCCTATGATACAACCTTGGTAGACTGGAGGGTCGAAGTTCCTACTTCGATAATCAAGATCAAGAACTAAAGACATGCATGCAAAGTGCATTCGTAGTACCTACATGGCATATTATCACATGGTCGTGTGAAAAGCCAAACACTAATATGGAAATAATCTTGGAGTGTGACATACGAGGTTGATTAAAAATGGCCTATAGATAAAGAGAGCTTTTTGTTTTTGTGTACGGTTCTGAAAAAAGGGTGTTCTCCAAGGGGTAAGCTTCTACGCCTCAATGTCCAAAAAGCATTTGGAAGCCATAGCTTCTCGTAGTATATTGCAAACCCTGATAACAACTTGCCATAATGTCAAGTGTTTGTCTTTCCTTTATATTTTGTAGCCATCTTAAATAGCAGATTTCACCTATGCTTTTCCAAAGACTAAAAAGTTTTCCAAGAACACTCATGTGGAAAGCCAATGAACCTTCCACCAGAATTTGCATGTGACGACAGCCCATTACGTCCAAGTGCTATCTGGAAGTCAATCATTGGCTGCTGACATGAAAAATTCTCGCAGAATATTTCTAGAGATTTCTATAAAGGCAAACTAGCTTAAAAAAATACAAAGCTTGCACTTGGCATTTTGAAGGGAAAATCGCTTCTGGCTTCCCCCTGGCTGAGGCCTTGCCCTCGGGCAAAGGCCCTCGATCCTGGGCCTTTCCGCCCAAAAAAACTTAGGCAAGCCTTAATGTGTGAATATTGATGGTTTTTGAGCCAATGCCAGTGCAAATTGCAATATGATGCTCCTGAAGCAAAAAACGGTGATACTCAAATGTTTATAAAGGAGTAATAGTGCAACAGAAGGTTATCTCTAGACGTGCCTAGAATTCTGATCCATTTCAAGACAAAAGTGATAATGAGAACACGTACACCTGTAGCATTGGTTTTCAGAGTCCACGCTAACTAAGACGAGCTCTCAGAACCAAGACATGCAAAAGAACTCTCTTTCAAAGAACAATCCATTGAAAAGACAGCCGTGAAGAACAAACAACCAAAAGCAAGCCACGGTGCATTTTTCTCATTCGTGTGTTGAATTATGTTTTGCTGGGAAAAAAATGAAACAAACAAAAAAATCTCAGTTCATCGTATCGTTCAAATGCACAAGTGCAGGGGATTTCCCAACCCTAATTCCATCTACATTGTACTATGTATGAATGATGCATCCACAACAAAAGACAGAGCAAGGAGAGAGAGATTCGTACCTGAAGCTGATGATCGGCCACAAGGCATGCAAGTCTCGAATGAGCGGCAGGAGGATGAAGAGACAGCTACGGGGAAAGATGAAGAAGAAGAAGAAGCAGAAGCCATCGCCAGAATGCTTATCGCCATAGCTGCTGCTGCTGCTGCTACTGCGTGGTTTTCCCAACCACAGCAGGAGGATAATGGAAAAGCCTTAATCCATTTGAATCCCCTTTCACACGGGCAGGAGAAAAACTTTCATCATGGTACCTCTTTGGGGTATCTACCCACGCCTCTAAGGGCCCCTCCCCGTTGAGCCCAGATCGAGAGGCCGCTCGCTACCTACATCCATTGGGATTCCCTATCAATGTCCCTCGAGTCGCCATTCACTGCTTGGGAAAGAATGAACTTTTAACGCTATTTTGACACACTGTTGGTTGTGATCCGCAACTCATGTCATGAGGTAGAGGTTGTTGGGAGGTCCCCACTCATTAGGGTCCTCCCGTTTTGAGTTTGGGCTCACCATTTTTGCCTGGTCATCTCGATCCGACGGCTGGTTCAATTGTTGAGCCTGGCATCCAAAGTTTCTTTGGTTGCCAAGACACATATTTGCCTTGTCGTGACTATTGATTGGCCCCTTTGAGGTGGTTTCAAATTCACTACTCATGTTGGAGCCAAAAAAAAAACAATCTGGTGCATTTATTCGTAGGAAAAAGTAGTAGGTACATTGATGAAAAAGATATATACACCTCGAAGGGGAAGTTTAAACAAAAGTAGGCTCAAACAAGAGCGAAGCTTGCAGTAAAGTTAAGATTAATCCAAATCCTGGCATTAAAAATAAAAGTGCATAAACTATGATGATGTCCGTGGGAGTCTGCCAACTGACTGCAGCAGATCAGAAAAGTGAAGAGGTGGTGAGTCGACTAATGAAGGGAGATGAGATGTAGCAGACCCAGCCACCATCGCCCGTTGCAAAATAGATAGGGCCTGAGCACGTTGCAGGGCAATGAAAACACGTTGTTTGAAAGAAACCACGAGAATAGAACCAAGAATACCTTGACGCTCTGCCCCCTGATGAGAACACATGCGAAGAAAATCCTCAAAGTGTCGATGCAAGGTGCCATAAGTCTCAATAGCCAAGGGAAGGAAAGCGTAAGTGGGGTGCTTGTCGGAGTAGTTTTTCCTTCTCTTGTGCTGCCACACCTGCCGCTTCTCCTGGTGTGAAGGCAGAGCGAGGCAATAGGTCACCACGTGTGGGATCAACAACAACAACATCTGCCAAAGTACGAAGCCCATCCCGAGAGAGGACAATGTCAACACGCCTGCGGGAAGAGTGGGACGCGGAAGAAGGAAGCACATGAGACTGCTCTCTGAGGACATGGAATCCTCCATCTCTGGCTATAGCGGCCGTTGCATCTCTGACAACATCATGCGTAGATGTGCGCTCACTCCCAGAAGGACAGCAGCGGAAGAGGTGAATAGCAAGAGCATCAATAGGGTGACCACAAAAACACCTGGAGAGATCCAAGACCGAAGGATGAGAAAGCCCCAAGCGAAGACGAAGAGCAGTGGTGAAGATGGCCGAAGACAACCGGAAGGAAGGAATAACAGGCCGAGTTGACAGCCAAGCCCCGGCACCAGGACCCGCAAGAGAAAGCAGCTGAGCTCGATGCAATGCCGAAGGAGCCTCAGAGAGCATGCTGGAAAGGGTATGCTTGTGCACGCGCTCCAAGAGGGTCTCTTGTAGGTGATCTGAACTGAAAGTGAGCAGTTGCTCAAAAGGAGGAAGACAAGCTTGGGCAGAGAAGGGAAGGAGCTCTCGCGCAGCAATGAGGAGGTGCTGGAAAGACAGAGAACCGCTATCCACATGAGCAATGCAATCCGCCAAGAGAGGGCGAAAGCCAGAAAGGAACCGAGAAGACAAAGCAGGGGCGACAAGAGCCCAACTCCCAAGAAAAGCTGCAGGTGCAAAAGAAACCGTAGAGAGAAGACCCACACCTCCACAGGAAATGGGTAACCGAGTCTGGTTCCGAGCTGAAAGGGTCTCCACACCATCCAAAGAACCTGGGCTCAAAAGTCGGCCAAAGACATCCATAAGAGAGCTGTCAAAGGAAGAGAGGAGATGCAAAAAGTCCGGAGTAGGGGGGAAAGTCCGCAGCAGATAAGAAGGACGCTGGATAAAGCAAGACGTCAAGATGCCAAACGCGACCTGAGTGTCGCCCAAAAAAAAGCATATTTGAATGAGCAACATCCTCTTGGAGAGCCTCACCAAGAAAAACAGAGCTGAAGGAAATAGACCCAAAAGGAACACCCAGAATGCGAATGCCATCCGAAGGAGCAAGAAAACCTTGAGGAGGAAGAAAGTCCGGGGGAAGGCCTACTGGAGACCACACTGAACACTTGCGAGGTTGAATAGACAAACCAAGAGAAGCCAGCTGCTCAGAGAAATAATGAAATGTGAGGAGCACCGTAGGAGCAGGACCAATAATATGAGTGTCATCAGCAACCGAAGGAAATAAACAGGAGGGAAAGGCCTTTGCAAAAACTCCAAGTGCACGGAAATGAGCCAGAGCGAAAAGAGGACCAGCCAAAGGATCACCTTGACGAGTACCTGCTGCAGACTGGATAGTAGAAAGATCCCCAGAGCGCACATGGTAATTGTAAAAGAGAGGAGTCTCAGTAGCATAGAACAACCGCACAAAAGGTATAAGCTGAGCCAACTCACCACCAGCCGCGCGCAGCTCCTAAAAGATCGCAGCTCTAGAAACAGAGTTAAAAGCATTGGAAACATTCACTTGGAGAACAACCCAGTCAGGATGGAGATCAAGGGTGGCACGCAAACCATGAAGACAGCTTCACAGCCGCCAGGAGTAGAGACGCCAAACTGATGAGGGGCTGTTGAAACTGAAAACAGATAGAGCGACTAACAAGACTTTTACAAGTAGAGGTGAGAAAGTCCTCCAAATCCAAGGTAGAGCCTCCAAATGTCCTCCAAGCAACCTGCAAGCTTCAAGATGCTCCCCAACTCCAAGCTAGGATTCCAACACCTGCAAGCCTCCAAGGATCTCTCCTCCACTTGTGTCCCTACACTTTAAACACAAAGATAGATAACAAGCTGGCCTCAAGTATTCACCACCCAACCATAGCTAGATCCAAACTCCAAGCAAGACCTATCTAGCACCCCCTTGCTAACCATAAACAAATCACAAGCATACCACAACACTCCATAGCATACTCAAGATCCAAACCCTACTTATATCTCATACCATAAGCAAGATCCAAACCTTAAGCATACTACCACAACAAAGCACTCTACACAGTAGTAGCAACACTAGAGCATAAGCAAAGCAAACAAGAGAGATCTCCCCATCCCAATAGGCACCCTACTACCCTCATATAGATGGCCCATGGACCCCTCCAATGAACTATGGAGTTCCATGCTCATCCAATGAGAGAGAGAAAAGCCTAGGGGAGTTACAGAATCTACAAGAGCCTCCATAGGCTTATGGAAGGTCGAGGTACTCTTTCATAACTTATGACTCTTTGAATGCCTTTCTTGTGGGAGTTGGGAACTCAATGGACACTTTAGAAGGGCGCCCTCCTACTAGGTCCCATTGCCCAAGTGTGCATATATACTTTGGTCCTAGACCAATTAAGTGATATGGTTCAAGGTTGAGGCCCAAGGTTTAGAAAAATAGTCATCCAGTGTCTTTCTACACCTCTCTAGGTTCCATACCTCCATCCAAGGCATAGACACCTACCTGCCCTTAAACAAGGACACTAGTACCTTAATCTAAGACACCTACCCTTAGTACTAAGGGTACCCCTTAACCAAGGGTCACGTGACTCCATACCTCCAACTAAGGTATAGTCACTTGTCTATCCTTATACAAGGGCACATATCCTTAATCTTAAGGGTACCTTGCCATTTAGCCCCCAACAGTAAATGGACTATTAGGGGTTTGAAGTACTGCTAGTTATATAGGTATGTAACATTCCTTCCCCCTAGACTTAAATTTTTCCTTGTAGGAAAAAATTTAAAAAATTCTTCTGGAGATCAGCCTCTTTTTCCCAGGTATCCTCCTCTTCTGATTTGCCGCTCCACCTGACTAAAAAAATCCCGAAGCACTCTACTTCGTAGAGTCCTCTGTCAGCTATTAACAATCACCTCAAGTTCAGGTGGTCCACTCACAGACTCATCATGAAAAAGCTCCACTAGATCTTCCACAGGGACCAGGATTTCTCCAACCCCCAACGAGGGTTTCAACTTACTAACGTGGAAAATAGAATGAAGTCCAATGTTAGCTGGAAGGTCTAGTTTGTATGCGACCTTGTTTATCACTTGGATAACCTTAAAAGGACCGCAATACCTAGCGCCAACTTTGCACACTTACTAGTTTTCCAGCCCCTAGAGTGATTAGGGACCCTCAAAAACACCCAATCGTTGACCATGAATACCTTGTGCTTCCGAAATAGATCAACATAGTGCCTTGCCCTGTCTTAGGCACTACTTATGCTATCTTTAACCAGCTATAACATTTCTTGCATATCCGCAAGGAAATCAACTGTGGCTTGCACCCGTAGGTTTTTCATGCCAACACTAATTGGTGATCGAGGTTGAAAACTATACATAAACATGAAAGAGCTGAATCCGGTCGCTGAATGTTTTGCACTATTATATGCAAATTCCACCAGTGGAAGGTATTGTTTTCAATCAGATTGCCGATGGCCCACATATGCTCGAAGCATATCCTGCATCATCTGACTGGTCCTTTCCGTTTGACCGTCTGATTTCGAATGATCTGTAGAACTCATACTTAAAGTTGTTTCCAACTTTTCAAATACTGCTTGCCAAAAATTTCCAGTGAATTTTGGGCCACGGTCACTGACAATATCGCAAGAAAGCTCGTATAGTCAAAAAAGCTTCTCAACAAACAGTTGAGCTAGTTCTGAAGCTTTAACAGAAGTTTTCGTTGGGATAAATTGAGCAAACTTCGTAAGTCTGTCAACAATGACCCAAACCGAATCGTGGCCCTTCCCTGTACGTGGAAGCCCAACCACAAAATCCATAGATATACTTTCCCACTTTCCGGTAGGAATATCTAAAGGATGTAATAGGCCACTAGCTTTTAGCCTCTCTGCTTTATTTAACTGGCACTTAGTACATTTAAGTACATAGGCCTCTACCTGACTTTTCATGTTAGGCCATCAAAATTGTCTTCGAACTAAGTCAAGTGTTCTTTGTATACCTAGATGTCCTGCGCATGGACTATCATGACACTCATGCAAGATTTGGGCCCTTACAGTGTCATTCTCTGGTACACACACCTTTCTTTTACAAAACAAAATCATGTTTCAAATTAGGAAATCCATTTCAATCTTTCCCTGATTCGAGGAATCTTGCAAACCTGAATCGGCCACCGAAAGTATTTGTTGCCAATACTTTACAAAAAAAGGATCGGACTCATATAGTCCTTGAAGAAGCTGAAACAACCCCGGTTCTATAACAGTAAAGCACAACCGATTAATAATCGGTAACCGACTCAAAGCATCTGCTAGAGTATTTTGACTTCCTTTACAATAACGTATAGAAAAGTCAAAGATTTGCATCAGCTCAGCCCATCTAGCTTGCCTCCCCTTTAGATCTGTAGCATCATAGAAATATCGAAGAGTTTGATAATCCGTCAAAACTTCCTCCATACAAATAATGTCATCAAATTTTCAAGGAATCAACAATTGCAAATAGTTCCTTCTCATAGGTACAATACCTAGACTTAGCAGAATTGAGTTTCTTGCTTTCATAAGCCACAGGATGTCCATCCTGCATCAAAACAGCTCCAATAGCATAATCATTGGCATCAATCCTAATCACAAAAGGCATAGTAGGATCGCCAATGATTAGTATTGGTGCCAAAGTGAAAGTTTTCTTAAGCAACACAAAACAATTATTCATATCCTCTGTCCACACCACTAGTGGACTCTTAGCCCTCTGGCTTAGTTTCTTATAGCCTTTCAAGGCCTGGGTAAGGGAAAATGCCAGTCGAGCAAATTGGGGAATATGCCAACTGAAAAATCCTACAAACCCCAAGAAAGACTTGATTTTCCGAACTGTGGTGAGAATGGGCCAATCAATAACCCTCTGGATATGATTGGCCTCAATCTCCACTCCCCGTTTGGAAATCTTATGTCCCAAGTAGGACAATTCCTTCGCAAAAAAAGTCATACATAGACTCTTTGGCAAAGAGCTTTTCCCTTCTTAGGATGTCCCAGACAATCCTAAGATGCTGTCCTATTGAACACTAGGATATCATCTAAGAATACCACCACGAATCTTTTCAAATATGGCCTGAACAAATCGTTCATCATCTATTGGAAAGTTGCCGGTGCATTGGTCAAACCAAAAGGCAACACCAAAAATTCGTAGTGACCAAAGCGAGTTCAAAATCCGGTTTTTGGTATATCTTCTACCTTAATGCGTATCTGATAGAATCTCGACCTTAGATCTATCTTGGTAAAGTACCCAGCACCACCAAGATAATCTATTAGGTCGTGTTATTTGACACAATCTCGTGCAAGGTGACCCTCGCCATTGCACTTGAAGCACAGGTTCTTCTTACGAGCTTCAGCTTTATCAATGCCACCTTGATGGTTTTTAAAGTTTTTCCTGGTTTTCTTAAGATTGTTGGAATTGGGATGTGTTTCACTAACAGCATCCCTATCCCCCCTCTTAAATTGGAAACCTTTTTTTTGCTCATTAGGCTATTGACCCCTAGGTGGCTTAGGTGTGCCATCAAAGTATTTTACAGCCCTAATAGCATCTTCTAGGGTTTTGGATGGTTTATACGAACATCCACTTGATAATCTTTTGGTAACCCATCAATGAGCATTAACATTTGTACCTTAGGCGGAATATCACTATAAAGTGGATTCAAGTACTCATGAAAATCTTGAGTAAATTGTTCCAAACCTTTATTCATGGTTAGATGACTCAACTTTTGGAAGTGTTCATAGTCATCTAAAAGTGGTAGAAAATAATCCCTAAAAAGCTTGCAAAAATCATCCCATGTACAAGGTTGATTGCCCTTTGCAACTAAGTCATCCCACCAAACAAAGGCTCTTCCTTCAAGGAAAATGGTGACAGTGAATAACTTTTCAAATTCAGGAAATTGGTTCATGGAAAAGTATTTGTTTCAAACATTTAGCCAAGAACTTACCACTTGTAAGTTCCTATCTTTCTTCTCCCCCTTAAACACTTTTACAGGAGGTGGAACTATATGCTTCTTTTGATTGGCTAACCTAGACTCTAAGTCTTGGTTTCTTTGATTAGTTTCAAGAGGCTGCTTATTAGTGGCTTGAATTTGTTGGTATAAAAGTTCAAGAGCTTGTGCCACATTGAATGGGTTTGATAGATCAGATGTTGGGTTTTCATTGGTTTGATCCACTTGGGTTGCTTGTGTGTTTTCCTACTGGGCAAATACCACAATAAGTGCTCAAATTAGAATGATAGAAATGCTTCAATTGTTACATCCAATGCAAATAAAAAGCATTTACTTACAACAAGCTACATTTGCCTTAATCAAAAGCAAAATTGAAAACCAAATCTTTATGTAAACTTCGATTAACTAATCCAAACTAATGTTTACATAAGTTTCCATTCCAATTCCAATTCAATTTGTCATTTCAAAAGCAACCAAAGTTTTCACATTTCTCACTATTCTATATCTCCAAATCCATGAAACTAGTGTCTAGAAATGGATAATAATGAAGCTTTATAAAAACTTCAATTTTCAGATCTGATTTCAGATTTACAGGTTTGAAAATCAGAACTTCATAATGACAAAAAACAGAACTTCAAAACTTGTTTTATGCACAGAGTTACACTACCATTCCCTTCCTACATTGCCATTTTCATGAAACTAGGAGAAAGAAAGATGTAACTAATGAAATTTGAATGAAAACTTCACTTTTCAGATCTGATTTTCAGATTTAGAGGTCTGAAAAACAGAATTTCAAAATGAAAATCAGAACTTCAAACACTTCATTTATGCAAAAAAAACACTAGTTTTGATCAAAACACATAGCTAGAATCAATCTTTTTGCCAAAAGGTACTCTAACTACAAGCTTCCTACAACTAGAAAAGCCTATAGTCTTCTCCAAAAAAAAATTTAGTTGGTGATCTTAATAGAACTTGAAGAAAGCTAGAAAGGTTACCATCCTTTGTCTAGCTCTAATACCACTTCTACAAGTAGAGGTGAGGAAGTCCTCCAAATCCAAGGTAGAGCCTCCAAATGTCCTCCAAGCAACCTGCAAGCTTCAAGATGCTTCCCAACTCCAAGCTAGGATGCCTCCACCTGCAAGTAAGGATCTAGAAGCCTCCAAGGATCTCTCCTCCACCTGTGTCCCTACTCTTTAAACACAAAGGTAGATAACCAGTTGGCCTCAAGTATTCACCACCCAACCCTAGCTAGATCCAAGCTCCAAGCAAGACCTATCTAGCACCCCCTTGCTAACCATAAACAAATCACAAGCATACCACAACACTCCATAGCATACTCAAGATCCAAACCCTACTTATGTCCCATACCATAAGCAAGATCCAAACCTGAAACATACTACCACAACAAAGCACTCTACACACTAGTAGCAACACTAGAGCATAAGCAAAGCAAACAAGAGATATCTCCCTCTCCCAATGGGCACCCTACTACCCTCATATAGATGGCCCATGGACCCCTCCAATGCACTATGGAGTTCCATGCTCATTCAATGAGAGAGAGAAAAGCCTAGGGGAGTTAAAGAATCTCCAAGAGCCTCCATAGGCTTATGGAAGGTCCAAAGACTCCTTCCATAACCTATGACTCTTTGAATGCCTTTCTTGTGGGAGTTGGGAACTCAATGGACACTTTAGAAAAGCGCCCTCCTACTAAGTCCCATTGCCCAAGTTGTGCACATATACTTTGGTCCTAGACCAATTAAGTGATATGGTTCAAGGTTGAGGCCCAAGGTTTAGAAAAATAGCCATCCAATGACTTTCTAACACCTCTCTAAGTTCCATACCTCCATCCAAGGCATAGACACCTACCTGCCGTTAACCAAGGACACCAGTACCTTAATCTAAAACACCTACCCTTAATACTAAGGGTACTCCTTAACCAAGGGTCACATGACTCCATACCTCCAACTAAGGTATAGTCACTTGCATGTCCTTATACAAGGGCACATACCCTTAATCTTAAGGGTACCTTGCCATTTAGCCCCCAATACTAAATGGATTATTAGGGGTCTGAAATACTGCTAGTTACATAGGTATGTAACAAAGACGGAGGAGGACTTCGCCAATAGCGATGGGACAAACGTCACCCGAGGCTTTAGACATGGCGATCAAATGAGACACAAACAAAAGACGTGCGACAGAAGGAATGTGACTAGAGGCGATAAAAGAGCAGACCTGAAAGAGTTGAACAAAGCCACTAGCAGAGTCCTCGAGTGGAAAGCAATCACGAAGGTGTTCATAGACCAAACCGGAGGGACCACCAACAGCAAGACAAGGACTACGATGGAAAGCACGAGAGAAAGAATCACGATCAAGCACCAAGTCAACATCAGACACAAAGTCCTCCACAAACAAGAGAAGAACGTGTTCAAAAGCAGGATGCAGAGCTTGGAGAGCAACAACAGTATCAGCAGAAGAGGGAGCGGGTGTGAGAGGAGCTAAAGCTCGAGCTGCACGAGAATACTCACCAGCTTGCCCAAGATATAGGGTGCGACGAAGGCGACGATGGAGAGGTGGGACGCCTTGAGGTTGAGAGTCCTGTGAGTTGTGAGTAGCAAGTGCCTGACAACTTGCAAAGTGCTCATCATGAAGCGGTTCCCAGTCTCCCAATAGAAAGTGACAAAGGCGAGCACGAGTTTCTCTATGACAAGCATCCCCACCTCTCGGAGGAAGGACTAGATACCAAAGGGAAAAAAGAATAAACAGATGCCAAGCCGCAATGTCAAAGGGGTCAATAGCCAAACGATCAAGAGGAAGGCGCATAGCAGCTTGAGTTTCACGATGGAGAGCAAGGGGAATATGAAAGTAGAGTCTTGGATGAGGGAAGCCCAAGTGAAAATCTCTAAGGATGTCAAGGGAAGAAATCCAAGACCAAGCTAAAGCAGAAGGCGAATGGGGTGCAGAAAGAGGAGGGCGATCTTGAGACGACTGAAGCAGTGCACGACAAGAACGCTGGTGATGGGCAAGACCTCATCTAGGAGAGAAGAAATGACCACAAGTATGGCAAGGGCCCATTCAGGGGGTTGAGGAGGCAATGCAACAAGGGCCACATGAGGTTCAGAACCAAGCGAGGGGGCAACAATGCCATGGGAAGAGATGGGCGAAGGAGGAACAGAGGGTGTTGTGGCAAGCGAGGAACCCAACACAGCCTGACGCGAACGATGACAGAAGTCTGGAGGGGGAGATACAATTGAAGCAAGTCGTTTGAGACTGAGAAGACGAAGCAGAGAGATGAGCCATGAGAACAACTATACAAAGGGAACCATGTGATGGACCACCTCACCAACTGAACCGAGAACTTTTTTATATTTTTTTTATTTTTCTTCACACGGAATGTCGTTAACCTCGATGGAGCCGTCGGCCGTTGTAAACCTTTTGCAATAGATTCCGGAGAACTTGCCCAAACAAAAGCGCCCACCAAAACTCTGAAAGACCAGCAATAGAAAATGTTTTAAAAGCTCCATCGCTGCTCCTCTGCCCTAAACTGATAGTAGATCAGACAAACACGTGTCTGGCAAAAAATTGTGCCGATTTCTGTTAAAGAGTTAGAGATTCTGGAGCCCTATTGCCCAGCCGACAAAGTATAGGAATGGAACCATCATCTTTTTCCGAAAACTAGCTCCATAGAAAACTTACAGGAAGCCGACTTCTAAGAAACCAGAACTTTTTTAAATTGCAAGAAATTTTTTGTTTGTTGTTTTCAAATGCATGAAATTTGTGTATTAAAGTAGGAACATCCATAAAAAGCTTAGGTTACATAGCTTTGTTAAGTTAATAAAATAGTCTATTAATATAAATTTCAAATATTTTAATTGACAAGCAATTTGAGATGCACGACTTAAAAGGCAAGAATTTTAAAAAATGGACAATTTCTAAAAAAAATGCAAGAAATTGGAGGGAAAACCCAAAGAGGTTTCCCGAACATTGCCTTAGTGGCATGCCCAACGTGTTACAGCAACAAGTGAAGTGTAATTTGAGTGGGGCCTCCTTGGGTGTGTTTACTTATGAATTAGGCCGGTATCAATGGGACTATGGTCCATGTTGAGTGAGAGATGCATCATCTCACTGTCCACATTCGAAGAAAGTTGTAATTTTGTTGAATCATCTAGACAATCCAATACATTCTATTCTGCTTTATGTCTTGAATCATGACATACATTCTCTATATGCTTAATGATGCCACAATGTTAAGCAATTTCCATATGCAAAAAATCAAAGATGAAGTTGTCTATTAGTCAAGAATATTAATTAGGGTACTCACACATCTCCTCCGTCTCTTCTTGTTTTTCCAAAAATACAACCTTCACAGATTTTTCCTTCAAACTAAATATCAGACAATCCAATAACGAAATTACCTCTTTTGAGAATCTGTAAACTTTGAATACTAATATGACCAAATTGTTGATGCCAAAGATCACTTCGACTATCAACAATGCTTACCTTGGCTTGATCAAAAGATCTTACATTATTGGAGAGTCAATTTTTATTGACTCTAGCTCTTGTAGAAATTACTTTGTAGTGATTCTTGATGTCCTTGACAAGACATTTGTCGCTATTAAACTCAACCTTGAGTTGTTGATTAGCCATCATCCCAACTGATAGTAGATTGTTGGCTAAACCAGGTACATATTGTACATTGCTTATCTGCTTTATCATCCCGCTGGCTAGCTTCACTGGTACTACTCCAAATCCTTTAACAGGTAACAATTGGCCATCAGCTTGTCCAACTTCATCGCCATTGTGGATTTTCTTGAATTCCGAAAACCACTCCTTCCTCAAAGTCATGTTCTTGGATGCTCCACTGTCGATATACCAGGTATCCTTGGCTTCATCACTTGTCATTAGTGTCGTAATGAACAAGTTTGAACTCTCGCATGCATCATCCTCGTATTGATCATGATGTTGATCAGCATAATTGCCTACCTGACATTTGCCTTTCCGTTGAGCTGACTCCTTTTTGTTGCAAAGAGGTGATAATGCAATGATGACAAGTTGAAAACAGTAAGCGACTTATCGAGTGCAACGAAATGGAGCCTGCTTTCCTAATGCATGACTATGCCTATCAATATTGAACAAAACATAATGACAAAAGCATCACATTCAATCTTATAGTAACTAACTTTGAAATCATCGGTACTACGTAGCCAAACAATAAACTATTGAATTATCAGAAAAAAGCAATATGATATTATTAGCTACAAAACAATCACAGAGATGTATACATTCTGACATAATACTGAATGCAATAAAGGATAGATTGATTCAGCATGAAAGAGATGATAATGAGCACAAGACAATTGCGGATAGAAACCACGTACTCTAAGCTATCTCTGAGCAACTGATATCTCTTTCTGAATTGCACTTCCGCTGATAAGCAACAAGCACTAATAGCAAAACTCTAAATGAACTCTAAAGAACTGAGCTAGAATGCTCAAGAGTGTTCAAGCTTGAAAGCTTGAGAGAGCTGTTTCAATACTTGAATTATTCTATGAATTCTCGAATTCTAGAATCTCTAAATTCACTTAAATTGATAGAAGGATGAACAGCTATTTATACTAAACAAATGCAGCAACGTCCAATAGTAGGACAGCTGATTAGGTCGTAGATCATAATGGCCAGTGGGCCATAATGAACTGGCATCCATCTAGTTAGCACTTTCTGAAAATTTACTTGTTATAGGATTAGGACAAGTCTTCAACTTCAAAACGAGTGGAACAATTAACTATCATTCATCGACATGACCGAAGTGGCCGAAGTTTGTCGAAGTCTTTGAAGTCAGCGAAGCCTGTCGAAGTCCGTCGAAGTTTGTCGATGATGTCCAATATGTCGGATCCATCTGTGAGCGATTTTCCATGTACTTTTGCAGACTGTGTGAAAACATGCATAGAATTGAAGAGCTGGATAATGTAGTGGATGAAGATTAAAAAACAATTAGTCGATAATCAAGAGAATAATCCAACACTCCTCCTTAATCTGAATCCATGAATGCTTTGACCTTCAGACTTACTTTTGCACAAAATTTTGTGTGTGCATCCAAGCTTAATGCTTTAGTAAAAATATCTGTTGTCATATCTTGCGTTTGACAATATTGCAAGTTAACCTCTTTGTTGAGAACTTTGCTTCTGACATAGTGATATTTGATTTCATTGTGCTTACTCCTAGAATGAAATCTAGGGTTGGTTGATAAAGAATTGGCACTTTGATTATCACAAAATAGAATTGTCGGAGTATATTGATTCAGACTGATATCTAAAAGTAAGTTTCTCAACCATATTGCTTCCTTTGTAGCTTGAGAGGTTGCGATATGCTCTGATTCAGTGGAAGATACAGCTATCGAAGTTCGCTTGTGATTGTTCCATGAAATAGGACCATTGTTGAGGAAGAATGTAAATCTAGAAGTGGATTTACGAGTGTCTACATCTCCTGTCCCACTTGGGGGTTTGGCATTTTGCAAGTAAATCATCTACGAGTTTTGCGAGTTTAGTGTTTTTAAATTACGTCAAATTGATAGCACGTGGCATGCTACATTCTTTTTAGGTTTTTAAAATTTATTCTACTTCGCTTCTAGGGGTAAAATCTATTTGTATACTTCATTATCATGTTGTTTATTTTCTTATTAGCTAAAAGATATGTTTGCAAATCATGTTGTCTACAAATTGTACATAGTATGCTATATCATTGAGAACGCAGAAAACTTAATCACTTTAATTTTATAATTATCAAGCTAAAATATTTTTGTCTACTCCCAAGGATTGATGTACGACCATACACTAAAACACCTGATGGTTTGTGCCCAAGCCTATGTTAGGTATCATAAAATCAACATTGGTAAAAAGAAAAAAATTATTTTATGTTAGTTTATTTTCATTTTTTTTTTTTATCAAATTTGATCAAAGCAATGTATTCTACATAAAAAAAAATGGAGCATTTTTGCTTTTTGTAGAATATCTGAGCAATATTAAGAAAGTTATCGCCCTTCAAAGTCTTTTAGGCAAAAAAAATTTTCCTTGGAGCTTGAAAGGGGTAGCACGCCGGCATGCTACCAATTTAAGCTTTTAGTCTTTAATTCAAATTGATAGCACGGTGGCATGCTACCCATTTTAGATTCCAAGGGGAAAATATTTTCTAGTCTAAAAAATGTTGAACTTGGCATAAGTTTCTTACTATTGTTCGGATTGAGATGGTCCAAAATGCAAAAGTGCTCCATATTTTATGTAGAATCCATTGGTACAATCAAAGTTAGTTTTTATCTAAAATAAAATGATTATATATAGATCCTATATATCTGATAGCATACCATGTGCCATGAAATTTTAGAAATCATTTGTAAATAAAACTCGCAAAGAAGTTACTCATAGAGACCCCCCAACTTGCATCTGAATAACCATTGAAGAAATTGAGTTTGTCATTGTCGACTACTCCATAACAAATGCAAAAGTCCACAATAGCTCAAAGATATCTCATGACTCTGATAAGAGCCTTCCAATGTGTTATACTGACTTAAGGAACTAACTGCAAAAGTTATGTCTGCTTTGGTATAGATCATCGCGTACATAAGACATCCTATTATTGAGTGATAAGGATACTCACACATCTGTTCCTTCTCTTCAATTGTTCGAGGACACTGGTCCTTCGACATCTTGAGCCCTGGATCCATTGGTGAGAGAGCTAAGTTTGCAATTTATCAAATTATATCTGATTAATACATTGTGAATGTATCTTTGCTGAGAAATATAGATCAACTTCTATTTTCTGTCTCTTTGGATTTGAACACCTAGACAGTAATGAGCTTCGCCTAGATCAGTCATGTCAAATTCAGAAGATAGCATTGTCTTAGCTTCCTTTATCAGATCGATATCGTTGCTGAAAAGCAATGTGTCGTCCACATACAAAGTGATAATGATAAAGGAATGTTGCACTGACTTGAAGTAGACATTCAAATTTGAAGAGCGTGGTGTGTATCCATGATCAATAAGGAAAGTATTGATCCTTTGAAACCATGCTCGAATAGATTGCTTCAAGCCATAAAGTGCTTTATGGAGTTTACACACAAGGTTGTGTTTATCTTCGATATTGTAACCTTCAAGTTGCACCATGTAAATGTCCTCTTCAATAACTCCATTAAGATATGTTGTCTATACATCCATCTGATGTATTTTCAAATCTACTATAGCAACAAATGACAATAGAAGTCTGATAGAAGAATGTTTAACAACTGGACCAAAAGTCTCAATGTAGTCGACATTCTGTACCTAAGAGAATCCTTTGGCTACAAGTCAAGCCTTTCTTTGGTCGATACTTCCATCTGCCTTGTACTTGATTTTGAACAACCATTTGCAATCAACTATATTTCTGTTGGCAGGTAATTCGACAATAGTCCATGTATGGTTCTTGATAAGAGATGAATACTCTTTATCCATAGCTTCTTTCCAAATATCAGAATCAGGCTAACTGAGTGCCTCTTTGACAATCGTCAGCTCTTGAACAAGGTAAGCTATAGACTCATCGATATACCTGTTAGGTGGTATGTGGACTCTTGTCAATCTTCTAGGTGATGATCGAAGTTGATCTTCATCATGTTGTAGTTGCTGAACTACAACATTATCATCTTCAACTTTGTCGTCGATAGGGGTAGACGAGCTTGGACCTTCGATAGGAATATTTGACCTTGGAATTGGAAAGTTTGATATGTCGGAAGAGTCTGATAGTTCGACTATATGAGCTTTCCCTTACCTTTGAGGTTGATAAACTGATCTTCGAAGAAGATGACATCCCGGCTAGTGAATATCTTCAACTCGACATGATCATACAACTTATAAACTTTATCTGAAGTAGTGTAGCTAATGAAAATAGACTTGATACTCTGGAAGTCGAGCTTCTTCTTGAGATCATGGGAAATTTGCGTGATACATCCAAAAACTCGTAAGTTCGATAAAAAAGGTTTGGAGCCTATCCAAACTTTGTATGGTGTTTTGTCTGAGAGACCTTTAGTAGGACATATGTTTTGAATATAAGCTATAGTTAAAACCACTTCAGCCCAGAAGGACTTCGGAAGTGTCGCATGTGATAACATGCACCTTGCTAATTTGACTAAGGTTGTGTTCTTTCTCTCAGCAAGACCATTCGACTGAGGCAAATTGGAGGTAATGTATTGTTTCTCAATGTTGTTGCTAAGGCAATATTTCCTTGAATTCGGTAGAGATATATTCTCCCTCATTGTCAGACCTTAGAGCTTTAATTCTTTTACCAGTTTGATTTTCTACATGCTCTTTGAATTGTCAAAACTCGTTGAAAGCCTCCGATTTCTGCTTAATGAAATAAACAGCTATTCTTCTCTGTTTTTCGACTCTGCCACAGGACAAAACTAGAGCGTTCTCACACCCACTGTTTACTAGTCCTTCACACACCCACTGGCTTCCTCATTGTAGTAGTATAGTGGTCAAGCCTAGCACACAGATCAGACACAGAATCGAACCCAAAGCTTGCAATGAAACCTCCTCACAAAAATCTTCAAGAGTCATCCAAAAACCAAACTACTGCAAACACAAGCATGCAACCCAACCCAAAATTCATCAAGAGACACGTTCAAGCCATGGTTCCAGCAGAAGACAAGAAACAAAGAACACAAAGAACACATCAAATGCTTCAAGATCAAAAGGGAAACACTAAACATGCCAAACACTCAATATTGTATCCATTAGTTTGAAATAGAACCATTTACATTATGCACATTGGATATACAAAATGGAACTGAATTAATGGAGAGAATGAAATGAAAACAAGTGAAAGATGAATCTTAATCTCTAACCCTTAAAATAGCAAAACATCATCCATATCTATGTTAAATCAACCATCCACATTGAGAGAGAGAGAGAGAGGGCGAGGGCGAGGGCGAGGGCGAGAGAGAGAGAGAGAGAGAGAGAGAGAGAGAGAGAGAGAGAGAGAGAGAGAGAGAGAGAGAGAGAGAGAGAGAGAGAGAGAGAGAGAGAGAGAGAGAGAGAGAGAGAGAGAGAGAGAGAGAGAGAGAGAGAGAGCTTGGATCTTCCAAGAAGAGGAGGGAGAGAGAGATCAAGAACCAAGAAGTAGAGAGGGGAAGAGAGATGGAGAAGAGAGGAGAGAGAGGAGAGAGAGGAGAGGCACCAAAGTTGAGTAGAGTTTCTCCTATTCAAAATAGTATTCATTTTTATTGGTGTACAATAGGTGCTTTTTTATCTTTGGGGTGGCCCTTGCCCCTTGCTTCCTATTGGCTACTTGCAAGGAGGTGGGATTGAAATCCACACCCTTCACAAGAAACACAAACTAATCTACGGTGTACAAAGAAGCACACCCCACCTACCACCAAAAACTTAGGAACTTAAGTTTAACTTAAACTTTGTCCTTTTAATATCATTTTAATCATATGGCCCAAAGTCTAGTTTATTCCAAAATAGATTATTTACAAGTGCTCATTGGGCCATGGTCTTACGCACGCAGGGTGCCACGACCCTCGCAACTTATTGGTAATATTGACCTCAAGGAATCTGCCAACATTGTCCCCTTCTCAAACAATTGCAGGTCCCTCTGCAGTATTGGATGAAGAAATTTATTGAAGATGACTTTATTGGTGACTTGTGAAGACTTTGCAGTTGGAAAAGCATAGATATTTTATCGCTTACGTAAAACCAACAGCTTATTAGAAAATTGCCTTTCTTTCTTGTTGTGAGAAAAGGTTTTCAAAAACCCTTGCATTCGATTGAATATGTCACTGTGGAGCAACTGCTTTTGTTTGGCCTCAAATCTTTGACTTAATTGCACATTTCCATTTGAATCTTGGACATCGAAAATAGAAGCATCTTTGTCATCTGCTTGAAAGTTGTGTTGCAAATGGAAAATTAGCGGCTTGAGGTTGATCAAGCCAATAGCCACTTCGTTGTAGAACATAGACAAAGTAACAGATAACGACTCCTTACCATGCTTCATGAGCTTTGCAGGATCATTGATGCATAGAGAATTCTTGAATGTACCTGGCCTAATTTCTTGTGACCTAGAAAACACTAGAAACTAACGAAGAAAAAAAAGTAATAAAATAGAGTAAGAAATAGAAATGTCACACTATATCTCTCATCTTTCTTCCTTTCAATCATTTTTTGAAAAGGGCACTCAAGAAAGCTTCAATAAGAAATGTAAAGTAGAATAAATTGAAATAAATAGCGTAGTGGTGAGGCCCATGAAAAGAATAGTTTAAATAATAGGTAAATTTGTGAGATAAGAATTTACAGGCTTTTTTTTCTATAAAAAAAAAAAAAAAAAAAAAAAAAAAGTCCTTGCTGGAATGGTAGTCCGCTTCTGATTGGAAGTATTGCAGGTCTATAAGAGGGTGTTTCATATGAATAGTTGTTGAACGTGGCAGTTCGGTTGAAGCCATGTTGTATACCACCAATCGTAATTGTATGGCATGTCTTGATTGTGTGTTCGAGACAGCCACTTGAAATATGTAGGTGGTGCTTGACTTCTTGGTATAGAATGGTTACTCTCTGCATATCCATCGTAAGAGTTGTATGCATAAATGTAGTCTAGATAGACTATTGGAGAGATTGATGAATCGTTGTGATCTTGGTATTGATATTCATCATGAAGTGTCGAATGAGAGAAATATTCATTTGTTTCTACAGGATAATATAAAGATTGATAAGCATTTCCATTTGAATAGACCCTTTGATTGCATGGCGCATGAACAACTTCACGTGAATCCACTGGTTGAGGTCTTGTTGTTTGAGAAGCAGCGTTCAAGTACATTTCTCGCGTTGTAGGTGCATGTGCCTCTGGATGTTGATGCATAGGTTGGTGTGCTTGAGTAGCAACTGCTCCATTGGACATGGTAGTTCAATTTTGAATAGCAGGAGCAGTTTGATTTAGATCTACACTGCTTGGTTGAATTGGTAGTTGAAGCTCATTTTCTCTTAAACAAGTTACATTTGTTGGAAACAGCCCTTGAGTTTGATTCAGCTTCATTCTGACCTAGCCTTTTTGGCACTTCTTCCTCAACACTTTGTTTATTGGGAGATATAGATGTGATGGCTCTGTCCTCCTTAGCCATTGATTGCTCATCCTTCCATGTGTACCCCTTCTACAACATCCAACGAAAAATGTTTTTTTTCTATAGCTCAATGTGGTTGTTTATAGACATGAAATCAAAAAACTCTTGTAGATGTTCCTTTGGAGGCATGAAGAGTTCTCAACCGAGTGGAAATCCCTGATGTCTTGCCAATCTATTTACCACATTGTCAATTTTTTGTTGACTTTCCTTCTTGTTCTCCACCAATGGTTGAAAGCTACGTTTGAATCCTTGTGTCTGGTTAGCTTTAACCAATTAAAGTAGGAATCCCTGAATTGATCTAGTGGCCAACAATCTAGAACTTCATTATAAGATCATGTGCTTAGATCTTGAGATGAAGTTTCAGTCATGCATTGTTGCAGTACAATTCTTGTCATTAGTCTCGGCCATGAAATTTCAGTCAGATTTTCATCTCGATCATTACTTCCCAATTGTTGTGCTTTCTCCTTCACGCTTACACTTTGTTTTTCTTTTCGCTTAGGTTTTTCAAGTTCTTACTTTTCCTTCCGCTCCTCAATATATTTTCCTTTTCTATCCCACCATCTTCTAAAGATTTTCTTTGAATCCGCATAGCCTCTGTCTTCCAACCATGAAAAATATGTCTCTTGAAAATCATCAAGTGAGCATTGTGTGAACATTGATAAAAATGTTGGCCAACAGATTGCGACATTACGACGTGATTTAGAATCTTCATAGAAATCATCTTGTTGGTTTTCCAGTAATTCATCATTCTTAGGATCCAACACCATCTGATCTGCCTCTTGCTCTTGACTCCTTAGCTTGTCTTGTTCCATTTACTCCTTTTGTTCAAGCTTCGTCCATTGCATTACTTCAGCTTTGTCCCTTACCTCTACATATTACCACCTTCCAAACATCTTCTTTGAATCTTTATAGTCCATCTCATTGAGCCATTTGAAGTAGTGCCCCTTCATTGAATCTGACGGTTACAAGTTGAAACATGATAAATAGTTTGGCCAACATATGTTAAACTTCCGATTTGATGTGGAATTATCATCTCGGTCTTCACGTTGACTAGCCAGCCCTTCACCACGATGATCTTTATTCCGTACTTCTTTCTGGTCTTGACCTTGATCTCTTGGATCACCAACTTTAGTAGATTCTTCTGTTTGTATCGTGGTCGTTGTTTGTTAATCCGTTGTGGATTGATTTCCAATGACAACATACCATATTTTAAATAATTCTTCATCGTGCGCTGCTTCAGCTCCTTTTATCCACTGCAAGTATTGTTGTTGCATATTTGAAAAAATTCCAGATCTATGTAGAGAATTGATCACTTGTTCTGTAATTTGATCAGTAGCTTGATTATGCAATGGAGTATTGTGATGAGTGATAGGCCTATCTTCACATTTCATCAATCAGCATGGCTCTATCTTTTTCTTGTTTTGAGATGTTGTTGCTATTGTTGGCTCCTCCTTATTTCATTGGCGTGATTGTCCAGGTTTATGATCGGGCAGTTTGAACCCTACGATCTGATTGGTCCATTTTTGTCAATTTGCCCCTAGCAACTCAACATGCCGAACAATGTCCCCCCACAAAAAGTACACGTCTGCTAGGTACATAGATTTCTTCTTCGTATACCTGTGTAGGTACTCAGGTTTCCAAGTTTTTCTCTTATAATCATGTTGGTAGGACAATGTGTGCTTCCATATTCGTTTGTAGTTATCCATATTTCTATGTGGAGATGGAATCAGTTGATTCCACATCTAATGGTACTGCTCCATATTAGGCAGCTTATTATGTCGCCACCATTGTGGATAGTGAAGCATCTGCTCATCCATCCATTCTTTGAATAATTTTTCTATTTTTTTATCTTTCATTTGGCAAGCTGAAGATTGGTCGTGCTGTCGTTGCTCGCCATGAGAAACTTCTTGAAACACTAGTTCCTTGCATTTCACCTTTTTTGCAACAGACTGTATCAATTGTTGTGTACTTGGCATACATGTGTCTGGCATCTGGATTTTTCTTTTTGAATTTTGCATTGGTTTCTTCGAACCAGGTAGACTTCAGGCATCTTGAGTATGGCAGACTAGGACTGTGGACGTAATGGACAATCTAAACAAGGATGCTTTGTTCTGCAGTCAACACAAGAGGTGGCAAATGCTACAAGATTACTTCGATGAGGACATTCGATTCTACGATGCCTACCTCCACACCCAAAACATCTGATAGATGGGATAACTCCATCACCACACAAGTGTGACCAATACACTAGAATTGACATTTCGCACACAATTTCTAAAATCTCAACTAGATGTGTACTTGCAGTCATATTACAATGCATCTTGCACAAAATGAAGATGTAAAATATGCAGTGAAAATCAATTACAAAGAAATAAACACTTTAAAAATTTCAGTGAAAGTCGTTCAAAAGTTCAATCAAATCCACTGAAAAGGTTCATCAAACCCGCTCACTCTTGTTTGTACAAACTCCTTTTCTTATGCATTCCCCTGAATTGAAATTGAAATTTGGTGAATTGAAGTTCAATATTTCTCTCTTCCTAAATAGGTCAAAGATATGAATGTTATGTAGGATTGACTAAAAATAGTAACTTGGTGGTCAAACCTCCACAACTTTGACTTTAGGTGTCTGATTGAGCCAAAATTCTGATATAGTAGATGATATCCCTAGGTGTTCAGTCCAAAATATGGAGATTGGATATGAATTATCCAAAAATAGTACTTTTTTTAACAACCTTGGTCAAATATGGCCAATCTCACTCAAATAAAACCAAATTTTCTGATGCATCAGATTTTTGTCTAAAGATCCGTTTACGTCCGGATGCATCGATGAAGAGAAGACGTGTCTAGTTTATCCTATGGGATCAGTGCAAAGGACTAGCTTATTGCATGCAAATAAGGACCTTCAATCTGATGGAAGGTCGGGTCCGATGGTTTCTAGTATCAAGATGGTTCTTTGATTTTCAGGTCAGATCTGACAGTCTGGTTTACATCCGATGTAATGGGTTGCGCAGGTCAGATCCAAAGCATTTTGTTTTTTTTTTTTTTTTACTAGTCATTGGATGTAATCCTCAGACAATCAATTTTTTTTGAAAAACTCCAAAAACCTGGAGAGACTCGAAAAAATTTCTAAAAAAATCGAAAAATTTTGAGAGACTCAAAAAAATTGGAAAGACTCAAAAAAAATTCTTAAAAAACTCGCAAAATTTCGATCGACTTGAGAAAACCGAAAAATGTGAGAAATGTGAAAAATTTCAAAAAACTGGTCAGATGAAAACGTCAGAGAGATTTTTTGTAGGTCGTCAAATGCAATCGTCAGAGAAAGTCTTGTTGTGCAGTTCGTCGGACGCAATTTTGTTAAAAAGAACTCGAAAAATTTTCAAGAGACTCGAAAGTCTCGAAAAATTCCGAGAGACTCGAAAATTTTGAAAAAGTCGGAATAACTGGAAAAAATACGAAAGACTTGAAAATCTCAAAAAATTCGAGAGACTCAAAAATATCGAAAAACTCTGAGCAACTCAAAAAAATACGAGAGACTCGAAAATCTCAAAACATGCAAAGATTGGAATTTCGGCGGGTGCAATTTTTTAGACCGATTGTTCTTGTGAGGTGGTCGTCGGATGCACGTCGAATCAAAATTTTTGAAAAAACTTGAAAATTTAAAAAACTCAAGAGTTTAAAAAACTGTTGTAAAAAATCTGTCGGATGCAAAAATGACAAAAATGGTAAAAAAAAACTCAAAAAAATAGTAAAGATACAAAAAAACTCGTCGGATGGAAAAAAAAAAAAGTTCAAAATCTTGAACACTCGAAAAAAAGATAAAATTTTCAAAACTCGAAAAAATACCTATCCGAGAAAAAATAGTATGCAGTTGTCTGAGAAAAACTTTGTTGTTTTTTTAGGTTGGGTTTTTTTTTTTGGGCAGTCGTCGAATACAATCTTCAGATGGAATTGTCGGATAGGATCGTCGGACTGAATTTTTTGTTGTAAATTATTGTCGGATGCACGGCGGAGAGAAATTGAAAAAATAGAAGAAACTTGAAAAATGTTAAAAATTAGATAAACTCGGATGAAATTTTCTCAGAAAAACTCGTTGCGGGCCACAGTCACTAGAAACTTATTAAGCAAATATAAAAGTAATCTCACTGGATAGAAACTTCCTTTCTACACTTTCAAGATCAAAAGTTTTCAGCTGATCCTTGGTCAGCTCCAAGTAATGATCGTTACCCAGGTGACTAATAAATTTGTTGAGACGAGCAATAAAGGGTCTATCTCCTTTCCATATATAACTAAGCAAGTTATATGGAATCCACATGATGATTGAGCTAGGAATTTGTACGGCATAAGGCTTCAAAGTCTCATCTATATACTCACTCACATATGTGAATGCATCCGTATTAGCCCGTAGAGTGGCAAGCGTGTCTATTCTACCAGTGAACATACAATAAATACGATCTAACTGATCTAAAAATTGTGTGGGGGCTAGCAGATTGGCCAACTCTATTTTAAAGGACGACATTGTGATACAACTAAGAACACTAATTTACTAGCAAACTAGTACTCTAATTGAACAAGACAAGCTAAATTACGAGGAAAGAAATTTCAACAAAGCAAGAAGTGACAACAAAATGAAAACCCCCACTCTTATATAGAGGGACGTGTTTCCAAAAATAGATATTATTATAAAACAAAATAAAGTATTTATCACAAAGGAATATTCAAATTACAATCCAACATAAATTGCTTCTATTCCATCTCATCAGTTTCCGTAGCTTCTGTAGCATTGTTTTCCAAAACATTGGATGTTGGCGTCCTCGACATCCATCTCTTTCCAATTGAATTCTAGACATCCTCCATTCTTGATGCCTTGTTTTAGCATTAGAGGATTGCCATACCGTCTTTCTAACTGAATTTGAATTGGATATCATTGAACTCAACTCTTCAATTCTTGTGTTTTGAAAGTGTCCTCGGCCCAAAACTCCTCTGTAAAACCATTGGAATATCTCAACCAATGCATTACTAAGACCCTTTCCGCTGCCATGGCGTGAATTTTTGAAATATGCAGCCTTTTCCTGTAATGACTCTTTTGCATGCCTTGCGTATTCCAAATAGCTAATGATTCGTAGGTTTTCATATACCAAGCTCCATGGGCATAGAAGATGTGCTGTTCATAGAAAATTTGTATTAGTTTAAATCTTTATAAATACATAAATACGAAAGTAAAAAATATGAGACACACATACCATATAGTGAGTTATGTGTGTTTCTCCCATGCATCGATCATCAATTCAGTAAATGTTTTGACTTCTCTTGCGTATCTATCCAAATCTTCATCTCTCACAATCTTTTTGTTGATAGTTTGTGAAAGGCATCAAATGCTTGCCAAACCTTAGCACGTGTACTTGCCATGTGAGGATCTGAGCCAATACTTGTTGTGCATTGACATAATTTTTTCTAGTACTCTCATTCAACACTGCTTTCACGTGCAGTATGATTTGACAATAAGTGTCTCGCTTTTGCACCACCCATTGAAACTTTTGTTGGAATATCTTGCGTTTTTCCACTCATCTCAACGTCTTTGGTAAGACTCACGTGGCCCCCATGCAATCCCATATCAAATAGAATTATCTCTAGATTTCTAATGCTAACATTTGCTCTTGATTTGGGCTGCATGTTCCATGCGTAACAACAATGCAAAAATAACAATTTGTCCAGTATTCGTAATTCACCATGCATTGTGCAAAAATGGACTCTTTCAAGAGGAATGTTCAACACAGCCTATTTGATGCAAGACGTTGGTTACAATTCAAAATACTTTTGTTCCGCCCAGATTCAAACATACAATATGTACAAAAATTCTTTGCATTTGCACCGAGACCACCACCGTACATGCATTTCAAGGCTTCAAATTAGCAGTCGCGGTGCCATTCTACAGCAAAGCTTTCTCCTTCAACATTGAGCAATTTGCCTTCATTTTGTGCATGTATTATCTTAGATATACTACATTTCCCAAATAGCCACTCCAGTACGTCGTGAGACTCCTTAGGAACTTCAAATGCAGCTATCCACCATATGTGATTTTCGAATTGCATGCTAAATTCTTTACAATAACTTCCGCCAAACTGTTGCAATTCACGATTCATCAAGGTGATTGTGACACGTTCAAGTTTATGCCCTTTTACGATTTTTGCTTCGTCCAACTTAATAACAAATATAACTTTACCTCCACAATCGGTAAAACAAAAATTTCATTACGAAAACATATTAGTTGAAGAAAAGCATACAATTAAAAACCGAAATCCACAATAAATGTTCTTACGGTTTGTTTTAACTTCGTAATGTCGGATCATCATTGCGTGGACCTTTTCCAAATCTAAGAATATATTGTTGTCTTGATGATAATGAAAACATGTCGGAGGTCCTTTCTTCTTATTGGTTACTATAAAAGAATCCTCAATATGCTGAAACTCTCCTAATTCAGAGAGCAAAATAGAATTGCCTTCTCGTTTGGCGGATTCAACAAGTTTATAAGTAGGTATTATTTGATGGCATTTTAACCCATTTTTGTCAGAGCTTTTCATATACTTCTTCAAAGCTCTATACCCCTTGCGACTCACACCTCCTTGGTCTATCAACAATTAGAAATGCAACATCAAGCATTCACCATAAACAATCACCAAGTAGGGAGACGGAAGAAGAACACGCAATATCACTCTATCACATTGCAACATACTGAATGTAAAATGTACATATAAACCATGAACCCTGATAGAGAGGAAGACCTAGGAGTAGACTACTAGACTAGCCAAAGGCTAGTTACAACTAGTAATAATGTACTTTGTAAACAGTACCCAAGAAGTGTAACAATGAAGTTTATTATTGATTTCTAACACTCTCTTGCGATGATAAAATTACATTCTTCTATTCCTAGTAGAGTACGAAACTTTTCAAATTTACATCTACCTAATGACTCAGTAAAAATATCTGCCACTTGATCTTCAGATTTACAGAAAACAAGATCAATGGCTCCATCAAGAATTTTCTCTCAAACAAAATGATAATGTATTTCGATGTGCTTAGTTCGAGCATGTAAAATTGGATTTTTGGCAAGGTGAATGCAGCTTTGATTGTCGCAAGATATAGTAGTTGCATCCACCTGTGGTTGACCTTTATCCACAAGCAATATTCGTAACCATATTGCATCTTGTGCAGCATTGTGAGTGCTCAATATTCAGCTTCCGTTGAGGATAAGCCTACTGTAGGTTGCTTTTTGCTGCTCCATGAAACTACAGTTGTACCATAACTGAATGTATGACCACTGGTAGACCTTCTGTCATCAATATTACCTGCCCAATCAGCATCTGTATATCCTATCAATATTGGCACTTTAGGCTGATCATACTTTAAACCAAAATTCAATGTCCCTCAAATGTATCTGAGAATATGTTTAGCAGACTTCTAGTGTGTTTGACTAGGATCTTGCATAAATTGACTAACAACACCAACAGCATAAGAAATATCACGTCGTGTGTGTGTCAAATAAATCAAACTACCCACCAGCGTCTATACAAATAAGCATCCACTTTTTTATATTCATCATATGCAATAAGCTTCGTGTTGACATCCATAGGTGTACTCAAAGGCTTACAATCCTGCATATTGAACTTGTAAAGCAAATCTCGTGCATATTTGCTTTGTGTAAGAAAGACCACATTTTCTTTTTGCCATACTTCAATGCCAAGACAATAGTGCATCAATCCTAGATCACTCATGTCAAAAGAGCAAAAATAGCAATGACAGAATGTATAGTTACCATCTTAGCTACGGGTGCGAAGGTTTCCTCAAAATCAATACCTTTCTACTGCTCAAATCCTCTCACAACCAACCGTGCTTTGTATTTGTTGAGTTGCCCATTAGCTCCATATTTGATCTTGTATATCCATTTGCAAGTGCTAGGTGTCTTGCCATCAAGTAGCTCAACCAAGTTCCAAGTCCTATTTTGTGGTATAGCTTTTAGTTCTGTTTCCATAGCTTCACGCCACTCCTCGTGCTCCTTTGCTTTATCAAAAGCTTCTGGTTTTTGAGCCTTGAGCATAGAACCCATTAGGGCTAGATTCATCTCTAATCTTGCAGGAGGTTTTCGATTTCTACTTGATCATCTAAGCCCTCCCTTCTCACTAGATTTGGGAGTATCGCCCTTCTTTGCACCATCTGTGACTGATAAGTACCATTTAGGTACTCTCTTGGGAAATTTAGCATCAGGCTTGCCTTTGTCCAATGGATTTTCTATATCAAAATCCACTTCCTTCTTGACCTGTACTTTCGCTCCCTCATCAAAAGGTTCAGTGATTACTTCAGATTGTTCACCTTGGCCCATCTCGTCAAACGTAGCATCTCTAGAAATTACAAGCTTTTGTGCATTTGTGTCATACATCTTGTATGTCTTGGCCTTCTCATCATATCCAAGGAAAGTACACTTGATAGCTTTTGCATCCAATTTCCTTCGTTTCTCATCAAGAATATGAGCATAAGCATCACAACCAAATACTCTCAAATGAGAAATATTAGGTTTCTTTCCAGTAACAGCTTCATGCGATGTCTTATCTTCCATGGATTTTGTAGGACACCGATTCAAGATGTGCGTAGCTGTGCTAAAAGCTTTTGCCCAAAAGGTGTTTGGCAGACCCTTGCTTTTGAGCATCGCCCTGGCCATCTCAACAATAGATCTGTTCTTTCGTTCTGCAACTCCATTTTGTTGTGGTGAATAAGGTGTTGTATTCTGCCTCTTGATCGCTTGATCTTTGCAAAAATCAATAAATTCTGTCAAAAAATACTCACCACCTCCATCGGATCTCAAAGTTTTGATGCAACATCTTGTTTGCTTCTCAACTAATGCCTTGAATTCCTTGAACTTAGCAAAAGCATCTGATTTCTTGCTTATGAAATAAATCCAAATGCATCTGCTATAATCATCAATGAAGGTGATAAAGCAATAGTAGCCACTAAGAGATCTAGTTTGCATAGGTCCACATAGATCACTGTGGACAAGATCTAGGATGCCACTGGCTCTCCTTGCTCCACTTTTGGGAAACCTCTCTCTGTGTTGTTCTCCCAAAATGCAACCTTCACAAATTTTTCCTTCAAAAGAAATATCAGGCAATCCTATAACTAGATTACCTCTTTTGAGAATCTATAAACTTTGAGCACTAATATGACCGAATCATTGATGCCAAAGATCACTTTGACTATCAACCGTGCTTACCATAGCTTGAGCAAAAGGTCTCGCATTCAACTTGTAGAGTCGATTCTCGTTGACTCTAGCTCCTGCAGCAATCACTTTGTAGTGATTCTTGATGTCTTTGACAAGACATTTATCGCTGTCAAACTCAACCTTGAGTTTTTGATCAGCCATTATCCCAACAGATAGTAGATTGTTAGCTAAGCCAGGTACATATTGCACATTGCTTATCCACTTTATCTTCTCGCTGGCTAACTTCACTGGTACCACTCCAACTCCTTTAACAGATAGCAATTTGCCATCGGCGTGTCCAACTTCATCACCATTGTGAGTTTCCTTGAGTTCTGAAAACCACTCTTTTCTTGAAGTCGTGTGCATGGATGCACCACTATCAATGTACCAGGTATCCTTGGTTTCATCACTTGTCATTAATGCTGTAATGATCAATTTTGAGCTCTCGCTTGTATCATCTTCATATTGAACATCATCGTATTGATGTTGATCAGTATAATTATTTTCATAATAATAATCATCAGTTGATCAGCATAATTTCTCACTTGCCCTTTGTCTTTTCTTTGTTCCATTTCCTTTTGTTTCTTGAAGCATTCACGCTCCCAGTGGCCAGGTTTGTTGCAATACCTACAATTTTCAGGTCTATTTTGCCTAGAATAGCCGTGTCCTTGACCTCGGTCTTGATTCCGATTGCCTCGATTTGGGCCATCATTGGATTGTTCTTGAAATTGTTGGAATGATCCACGATTTGAGTTTCCACCTCTTGATTGGTGTCTTCCACGACCAAATCTACCACCACGTCCCCTGACTGCAAGAGCTTGATCAAATCCCCTGTTGCGATGACTCAAGTTCTCTTGACATTGTTCTTCTTCTTGCAAAAGCAATCCACCTAACTCTTCATAGGTTGGAAGATTTTCCCGTGTGGCTATACTTGTCACAAACATCTGATGTGACTCACTCAAACTATTCAATGTCAACTGCACAATCTCACGATCCTATACTCGCCCTCCAACTGCTGCTAATTGGTCACGAATCTCTTTGATCTTCAGTAGGTGATCAACAACAGTTGCACCATCATCCATCCACAATGTGTGCAGCTTCGTCTTTAGGAATAGACTCAAGATGTGTTTGTGGTCTCAAACAATGCCTTCAACGTATCCCATGCTTCTTTTGGTCTTTCTGAATCCGAAATGTAGGGAATAATTGCATCTCTAACTGATAAGTTGATGACATTTTGAGCTGCCCATTGATCTTCTTCAATCAATGGCCTTGTCTCTTCACCTGTCACGATCTCCCATACCTCCTTTTCCATCAAAATGTTCTTTAGTTTGAATTTCCAAACTGCATAGTTGCCAGCTCCTTCCAATTTGCTTGACTCATTGAGGACACTCTCGCTTAGAGTTGTCATTACTGGATAGACAAGTTTGGATCACAAAAATAGCTCAGTTTGAGCACACTACTTAGTCTCCAAATTTTATCACGCCACAGAACTGTATAGTAATTTTTTTTTCTCGGTTATACACCTGATATCAAAATGGAACGCGAAAGTACGACTGCTTAGGATCCTCTTTAATTTGTGTGTGTGGATCCAATATTGGAGCATGCGATATCGGACTGGAGCGCGGATGTACAAGTGCTAAGAATTCTCTTTAGCTCATGCGCTTGGATCCGATATCGGTACGGACATGCAATATCGGACTGGAGCGCAGATGTACAATTGCTCGGGTTTCTCTTCAGCTAGTGCGCTTGGATCCAATATTGGTACAAATATTAAAAAAAGAATATAAGAACTTTTAGAGGGAATATTCAGCTACGCCGCCTCCTCTTTGCTTAGATTTTGAAACGAGTGATCGATCAAACAGACAGATATCAGTAATGTGAAAGGTATGAAGCCTCAAAGCTCTAAATGGCAGTACTAGACACTATCTGGTGTGATTTGCAGTACCCCAAACAAACAAATGAGAGATTTTTTGGCACAACTCTCTGACAAATGATACTTTTCACAAAGACTAAAAAAAAATATTGTAAAACTTTTTCCACTCAACAAATTTTCAATCTGTCTGATGTTGCCTGGCCTTTCCGATGCCTCCGAGACTATGTCTTCGTTCCCCACTAATAACTGTGAGCTCCAAAACCTACAAAATACATCAAGAAAAATTTCTTTCAGCCTTTTTGGTCTCTCCAAGCTTTCACCTCCTGTGAAGGACTTTCTCACTTCGTTGCGGAGCCTGTGACAAGCTATATCCACTGATCAGGCACGCAGGACTATCGTAGCTCTGATATCATGTCAACAATCAGAGATGCAACATCAAGCATTCACCATAAACAATCACCAAGTAGGGAGACGGAAGAAGAACACGCAATATCACTCTATCACACTGCAACATACTGAATGTAAAATGTACATATAAACCCTGAACCCTGATAGAGAGGGAGACCTAGGAGTAGACTACTAGACTAGCCAATGGCTAGTTACAGCTAGTAATAAAGTACATCATAAACAGTTTCTAAGAAGTGTAACAATGAAGTTTATCATTGATTTCTAACATGGTCACATGCGTACACCATCTCTTTAACATTTGGATTTGGCTTGAACTTGTCGACTAGCTTTTTTGCAATTCTCAAGCGAATTGAATCACTTGTTTCATTTTCCACAATCTTAATCGATTCTTTACCTTCAAAAAATGTTTCATATATTTTCCGGCAATAAAATCTTTTCCAACCGTCTTTTGCAAGAACTCTTTTGTGTCCCTCATACGTCTTTTACTGGCACCACCACTTGGTGCCAAAGCTTCTAGTTTGTGTCTCTTAGTGTTTTCATTTTGTGCTTGCTGATCCATTGAGACTCTACGCTTTCGTTGTAAGCCATATATTGTCCTTTGAAATATACTGATTGAAGATTGCAATTTTTCAATTTTTGCGACAGAACTGGCAAGCTCTATTTTCAAACCGTATATCTCCTGCTCCAATTTCATATTTATTCCATGCAATGACTTTAAATTGTCATTCATACTCAAGATATGAATGTTTGTCATATTTGCCAATGTCTCAGCTTGGATTCTTCGAGAATCCATTGCTTGACAATATCCAAGCAGTCCAATCCGACCATCCCCAACGAACCTTAACAAACTATGTACATCAGAAAATTCAGGAGGAGCATCTACCAGTGGATTATGAGAGTATAAATCACCTCTTACCCATAGGTCAATATGTTTTTTGCCTTATAATCTCCAACAATGCATCTCATACGGATTTAAGTTAACACCCCATGCAGTTTTGGTGGTCGCATAATCCCTTCTCTAACTTCACATGTAAGTGATACTTGGTTGTCATCTTGAAGATGTCGAATTTCCCAAAAGAATCTATGTAGAACTTTACAATATACCTTAATCAAATGGTGTCAAAGTTCAATGTGAACTAACCATGATATAAGCTTTATTAGGCGTATACTTGTTTCCATCCCTAGGGTCCTACTGTAGTTAGGACAATGAAAGGTCGTCCTAATATACTAACCCTACTCTAGTTGTAATTTGTAACTTCCCTATTAGTTGCCTATTATAGTCTATGCAGATAACCTACAATAGTCTATGAAAATGAGACCTACATTTAGGCCTTAACTCTTGCTCACCTTGTATGGTAACCCAAGGTAAAGGTGCCACATAGGATTGATAAGCACTAAATTAATTATGATTAGAAAACTTGTTTAGGCAAGGAAGAGGCGCTTTTTGAGTCCAAAAAGGGCCCTACTGAAAAGTTTGCTTGTTTGTTTGAAAGGGCAAAATTAAAGTATTTTCAATAACTCAAGGAAAGAGTTGCTTGTTGTTTCTAGTAGAGTATACTATGATCGTGTGTTCAGGAAAGCCGGCAAAGTATAGGAATGGAACCACCATCTTTCTCCGAAAACCAGTTCCATTAAAAACTTACATGAAGTTGACTTAAAAAAATGTCCACCTTTTCAAAATGCAGTTAATTTTTTGGTTGTCATTATCATATGGAGGAAATTTGTGTGTACTAAAATAAGTAGATCCTTATAAAACTTAGGTTACATATGTTAATTGAGTTAACAAATAATTTATTAATGTACATTTCCATTATTTTGCTTGGCAAAGAATCTGAGATGCAGGATCTAAAAGGTCAAAATTCTCAAAAATCGATAGCTTCTAAAAGACTGGAAGAAATTGGAAGGAAACCCAAAGAGGTTTTGGAACAATGGTACTATGATCTATGTAGACCAACCACCTTTTGATTTTCTATGTAGACCAACCACCTTTTGATTTTCTTGTGAAGACAATTTCAAACCAAAAAGTAAAGAGCACGACCTTTTTTTTGGTGTTGAAGATCAAGATCCACAATAGTGTAGTATGTACACTAATCCAAGGATGGATGGATGGATTTTTTTGCATAGCTGCTTCGGGGATATGCAATTGCATTGACTATCTCATATAATATTGTAGTCAATCTTGTGTGGCGATTGCTGCTGGACTTGAGTCGACTTGAAGTCTTGAGGCTGCGGCTGCGCGGCATGCCACGACAGTTTAGTTTTCACATGGGATACGCATGATCTCTTGAAGAAATGCAGCAGATGCAGTTGCACTTTGTATACTAGAAGAGTACGACTCTTGAATAGTGTTCTTAAATAAGCTGTCCTTCAACACTATCTTCTCTCCGTCTTGCATTCATCATATAAAGCTCAAGATCCAATATTGTAACTCGTGGACTCCTGGAGACTGTGCAGTACTGCCGCACTAACGTTGAGAATCCTGAGATCCAGTTTCTTCTGGCCTTGTGATTAGTTTTATACAGCCATGGGACGACACGTACAAGATCAAAGTGAAGCTTCTTTACTTTTGCTGCTCCTGTTTATTTCAGGTATAATAATATCAAGGCGACCTCGCGATCGGATTATGCTTCCCTTATTGACCTGGATGATTATTTGTCAAACAAGCTAATACAAAAACCTTGTTTGCGCATTTTACAGGATGCGCAAGCTTCATAGCTGCCGATGGTTTGAGGCATATTAGTAAGGTAAGAGTGTTTACTGTTCCATGCAAGCAAAAACCAACTGCGTGGATCTTTATGAATATCACATAAACATGAATGAGCTACGTTAAGTGATTTAAAATAGGTAGGAATAGCCTCATGAGGACAGTTAAGAGCTGCCAGTTGCGACTTCCTCTTAGCTCAAGAATGTGATAAGACAATTACTTCACAATCTTATGACAAGCACTTCATGTAATGCAGATTTGTTTCCACTGATTCTTTGATTCGTCTTTGCCTGCTAGCAGAAAGTATCCATGGCGCATGTCCAGAATAGACGGTTGCTTCAGTCGCGTAGTGAGTGAAAATTCTGTATTCTTTTTTCTTTCCGAATAGTGTGCTTGTAGTCTTTGCTAATTTGGACTTCTGACATCGTACTTGTAACCCATGTTACCAGCAGTCTGAGAGTAGATCCGCTTTTAGAGTCTCATACTGTGAAAACCGACCTGCAGTATGTGGTGGACACGGGCCAGTGTGCCTACCAGGGCAGACAATAAACTGCGAAGTTGGAGGCGATAACGTGGGATGCAACTGTGTTCTCGTACATGGATGCCAACCTAATGTCTCCGGTTGTTATCTTCACAATGGCGACAACATTACCTACTGCGGGTTTTAATTTTCTAAACACTTCCAAAATCAAAATAAGGTGAAATAGTTGGAGATAGATGAATTATAGTCTGATAATTCCCTTACTGAATACATGATGTGTGTTCAATAAAACTCATAGAGTTGTTTCATGTTCCTAAAATAAGCTGCGTTCATCACTTTCATGTTGATTAGTAGTGTTCTTAGTGATAAAAACAATAACGTTGTGCATGCCACAACGGGCTTGCCTTGTTGATGGGTCTCTATATTAGTGAATCTACATTGACTACTTTCCTCAATAAGATGGTACTGCAAACTGGATCTCTCAATTTGATCAGCTTGCTTTGGCAACTTCTTCTTGGGCTTAATTGCAGTACCATGATTCTTTTTTATTGTCATTTGCTATATCCAAAATTTCATGCAACAAGCACATTGTCACAACTAGTTTGATTTCACATCCATGTGGTGTAGATTCCATCCAAACATAGCTGCTAATGTGATGATCATGCAAAGCATCCCCTTAGCTATGGGAGCACATGTATCCTCATAAACTATGCCCTTGCTTTGTACATATCCTTTCATGACAAGTCTTGTCTTGTGTTTCACTATCCTGTATTCTACTTGGTTTTAAACAACCATTTATTGCCAATGGGATCTTTCCCTTTAGAAAGATCAACTATTATCCACGTCTCGTGTTGCTTGATGGAATCTATCTCTTCAATGCATAGCCTTTTGCCATATTGTCATCTTTGGCTTTCTCATAGCAGGAGGGTTCCTTGGATTGAATAATATTGCTCATAAGTGCAAGATGAACCTGAAATCTATCAGGTTCCATCTTCTCCCTCATGGAACGTCGCAACTCTCACTCTTTGCTAGACTTGGCAACCTTGCCTTTCTTGTCATCCACGAGCCTCGTATACCACTTGGGCAACTTGCATTGAGGCGATCCACTAGGAGGTGAATATGTATCCCAAGGTGCATCTTTCTCCTTTCACTTATCACCAACAACCTCAATCTTTTTCTATTCATAGGTTTGTCTTTAACTCTCCATCTCATTTTCACAATTAAAGGAGTACCACGACCTTCATCTTGTGGCTTGATGATTAACTTGTGGTGATGGCATTGCTTTGTCCTCAATGAGAAGCTTGGATAGCTCATCACTATCTTCTTTATCAACACCAAACCTATAATGAATCTCAACAAATATGACATCATGACTTATGTGCATGCGTTGTCTAAGTGGATCCTAGCATTTATAACCCTTAGTTTGCTCATCATACCATGTAAAGATGCATGTCAAAGCTTTCATCTGTGTTTTGCCTTTTTGCACTCTTAGATATATGAACATAAACTTGACATCCAAACACACGCAACGTATCCATCTTAGGCTTCTTACCACTTATGGTCACATTTCTTCTATCATGGCCATTGAACCTTCAAGAGAGGAATCAAATGACTTGGTCTTCTAGTTGCAAGAAGTGTATTCACTTCAAAACAAACTATGTTTTAGCCCTTCTCAATGCATGTCAACCCAAATTGAACCTTCAAGAGAGGAATCAAATGACTTGGGCACTGAAACCTTCTAGTTGCAAGAAGTGTATTCACTTCAAAACACTATGTTTTAGCCCTTCTCAATGCATGTCAACCAAAATTCAATTAACTTGAGACAATTCATGTTCTCAATCAAGAAATCTCAAGCTATATATGTTTTATTTTTTGAAAGCAAAAATTGCAGTATTAATAAGAAAATTCCTATTTAGAAGTGAAATTGAATTTTAATGTCTCAATTATTGTGTGAATACATAACTAATAACATTAACTTCTTATTATTAATGTTTGAATTTCAATGTCTTTGAAACCTTCTATGATTGAATTTGTATTAAAGCCATATTTCAATGACATTTAATTAAAACATACATATTTTAAAAGATAATTTTTTTCAGGCAAAACATGGTTAGGTAGGCTACTTGCATTTATAGCATTGTTTATTCATATTCGCAGACAAAATATTTGTCTGAGTGTGTCTAAAATTCATGTATGGATCCAAAAAAAGGGCCTTGTAGCTCTAGCATTCTTAGCAAAGATTACATAGATCCTATAAGCTTTGCTTGAAGAATAACCAATAAAGATTTCCCACATTGAATTGGGATCTTCTTTTGTTCTTACATTAAGACGTACATGCACAAAGCATATGAATCCAAAGATCCTCAAATGACTAACATTTTCTTTCTTCTTAAACAAGTAGCACAAGAAATTGCTTCTCCCCAAAAGGACTTGGGAAGATGAGCAATAAGGCCTTTGCTGATGCCATTTTGCTCACAAATGTTTTTGAGCTATGGTGCATTATAGGAAGAAAGTTGAGAGAAATTTCTCTTTTGATTTGTCATGTGGGAGCTAGCCCCACTATCAATCCACCATGGATTGTCACCTTTGAAGCTTGAGGATGAAAAAATGGACATCATGAGTGATTCCTCTTGATCACTCTCCTCTCCAATATTTGTGATGTTGGCTTGTTTTTCTTGTGCCCTTTTCTTCTTAAAGAACTCGGAAGCAAAGTGCCCTTTCTTGCCACAAAATTAACACTTTAGCTTGAATTTATCTTTCTTGGTCTTGGATGTTGATGAAGATGATTGTTGATTATCACCATCCTCATTGAGATGCTCGGCGTTCTTCTTGAATGCTCATTTTGCCTTTCCCTTGTCCTTTCCATGGATGAAAAGTGCTTTGTCCTCTCCTCCATCTTTGAGGGAGAGTTGTCCCATTCTTGACATGACTTTGGCTTGCCTACTGTCCTAAGCCACAAGGACTCCTTGTAGACTTTCCATTGTAGGAAGATTCTCTTGGATGGCATAAGGTTGGACTAAGTTGGAATAGTCCTCATTAAATCCATTCAAGAACACTTGAACAAGCTCCCTTTGATTTATTGGCTCTCCAATGCAAGTGAGCTCCCTATTGTAGTCATTCACTCTAAGAACATAGCTTTGAGCACTCTCCCCTTTGCTTTGGTAGCTTTGGAGAATTTGATTCCTCAAGGTGAGAAATCTAGATTTATTTATGGACTCATAGATAGATTTGAGTGTATCCCAAGCATCCTTAGGGGATATACAAGATCCTATCTCTCTAAGGATCTCATTGGACACGTTCATCTTGATGCAGTGAAGTGTTATTCTAGATCTCTCCTCGAATCTCACATTTTCTTGAAGGACCTAGGGCTCCTCCTCAATCACCATCAAATGTCTATGAGATCTTGAAGGACTAAAGTTGATTCCATCCTCGCCTTCCATATAGGATAGTTTGATGAAGTCATTCTTTCACTAGCTTCCAAAAGGACCTTGATCACAGTGCACAAAATCCGTTGTGTGCATTAACACTGAGTGCTTTCGTGAAGATGTCTGCAACCATGTCCTGCGTTCTGCAGTACGTTAAGCTTACCTCTCTGTCCAGAACCTTGCCCCTGATGTAGTGATATCTGATTTCAATGTGCTTACTCCTAGAATGAAATCTAGGGTTGGCCGATAAGGCAATAGCACTTTCATTATCACAAAATAAAATTGTAGGTCTGTTCTGATATAGATTGATGTCTAACAACAAATTTCTCAACCAAAATGCTTCCTTAATAGATTGAGAAGCAACAATATATTATGCTTCAGTAGAAGAGAGTGCAATAGAGGTTTGCTTACAGCTGTTCCATGAAATAGGACCGTTGTTGAAGAAGAATGTAAATCCAGATGTGGACTTACAATTGCCTGCATCTCCTCCCCAACTTGCATCAGAATAGCCACTGAGCTGATGAAGTATCTTAATCTTTCGGATTGCTTGTCATTTTTTAACATGCAATTGTATTTATTAATGGGAACTTATTATGATTTTGTATTGCAGATCTATATCCATCAAATATACATGAATGAGAACCTGTAACCTCCCTTTCAAGTATTATAGATGTCATCCATTCAAAATTTGGCAAATTGCAATACAGAGAGGAGGAACAACAAAAGAACTTGCAGATTTTGGAATATTTTTTTATGATGCTATGTATATTACATACTTAAATGGAGGAATAGGAAAACTAGAGTGTATACCTTTACCTATTTTTCAAGATACGACTGGTGGATTGCACTCAACAACAATATACTAAAGTCTTTTCACTCCAAACTATATAATGATGTAACTATATAACGATGTACAAAAGTGCTAGGAATGACACAGGGTTTCTCAGGCCGCACGGAATAAGAGGCCGTCATCCCAGCAAATGTCAATAATGACCAAAGTAAAACGATAATAGGAACTGGATTACTTAGAGACTTGAAGAATAGGGCATTTCAAATTTGTGTTTAATAATGAATATCAGTGTAGGTGTCGGAGACAGCCTAAAGAATTGAGAAATGATTAGGCGTATGTGACTATGCAATTCTCTGTTACTGATATTCGTGACAGTAGAGAAAGAAGAGTGAGAGGTATTTAAACATTTAGCACGAATGCAACATGATAGAAAAATAGCAAATCTATATAGGAATGTTGTAGTAACAATGATCAGATCACAAGACAGTTGCACTGAGCGCGTGATCCTACTTATAGAAAAAAGTAATTGTAGTAATTCAGAATAATTTTACTCTCTATGATTTCTAACTCTAAGGAGTCAGATACTGAGTTACCAATTTTTTGGTTTTAATCGAGCTCTGATCGGTACTGTTCTTCTACTTTGATCGGTATTGTTCTTCTACAGTAATCTCATATTGTGATGTCTCTAATCGCGCATTTTCTTAGATAGTTGTTTGATGATCTTATGTTATTCTAATTTTACAATACAAGATCATTGACAGGCTTTCAGTGCCACCTGGTTTTGAGACAAGTGGATTACACGACAATCCTCCTTAATCCAAAAAGTTTATAGGGTCACCTCATACTCAAATGGCTATAGAATCACAAAAGACGGAGCTAGTAGAATCTATCAAGCATATTGCAACAATAAAAATAGCTAGAATTCTACCTTGCCTTTTACAACAAACAGTGGATGCTACATTACTAAAGGTACCGGTGACAAATGAAGAGTCTTGGCGGAAAATTGTTACAAGGCTCACAAGCAAGCATGGTCACGTAGTCTTCAAGACCACAAGACGATGGGAAGGAAAAGGCTAAGGTTGACAATTGACAATTGTCAACCAACTCCAAAGTCATCAATGGGCAATGTCCAATCAAATTCTGATTGTTCCACAACGCAACAGACCACCAACGTAGTGCCAAATCCAGGTATATCCATTCTTAAAAGGCCAAATGCAGGGAATTCAAGCCCAAAAAGGCCAACTGTACAGCAAGAACCAACGCCTACAATATCTACGCCTTGTTCTCAATTGGTAAGATTGACTATCGAGGAAAGTCTTTAGGTTAAAGAATACCATGAATACCTAGATAGACTCAGGTGTGTCATGCCCACGACTGGTTTTGGATAGCGTGTCCAGCTAGAGATCGGTAGACCAACAACCCATAAATTAGTTATGACTATAAGAAAATTGGAGCCCGTACGTGTATAAGGTCATAGTAAATGGTTGTAGGCTTAAACTCATGATGGTGGTGGGTCTATCAGTGAGTCATTGAGGAACTGGATGACGTGGCCCAGATAGGTTGCAGAGGTGTCCAGTGAGGTGTCACAGTGCACTACTAGTGGTGCATGGGCCTTGGAGGGTATAAGTATACTTATTGAGCTCTCACTTGTGTATCCTTGATTGTGAGACTAGTAGCCGTATGATGTTGGTGTGATGCCTCATTCCTCTTTGAGATTGATCCATATCTTGGGGCTAGATCCGTTCGATCTAGGTTTGGTTGGGTTGGTTTGTCCACCATCCGTTCCCTTGTTTGTTGTTTGTATTGGCATGCTCAGAATAGGATCCTTGGTTGAGGACTTTATAGCTGTCATTACAAGTCAACTTCTTCTTGAGTACAATGAAGTACTTAGTTAGATGACAAGCATTTATTGTAATACATGCAAGTAGTGTATAAATACACCTTCATCACACACTCTACGTGATGCTTCACCAACATAGTGAATTATGTTGAGTGTCCAAGTTACGCCTCCATTCCTGGTGTAACGTACTCAGTGTTGTTCAAGCTTTCATTGTAATATAGAAGCATGTTCTATTATCTGTGTTTAACATAGATGTATGATGTTGTGATTTGAATACACTCTTACTGCTTGTTCACGCTTGTTTACTCACTCTGATAAGATCACGGACGTCTACGATTCCTCATAATCTGATCAGACGATGGTTGTCTTTGACGCCTGAGGAACTTGCATTATCACAAAACACTATCATTTTACATTCTGAACTGAACTTCGTTCTAAATCTGATTTCAATAATATCACACCTCTTCTAATTTCTTCTGTAGGTTGTACTCATTTTTATTTGGGTATGAATTAATTTTTGAAATCTTGTGAGTGAGAATGCATGGACTATGAATCCATTTCTGCATTAACGATCGTTTAGACTGTTCTTGCTAGTATCAGCCCATAACAACGGGAGAGTTGTTTTGCAAATATTTCCTTCTCTCTTTCTCCGTTCCGTCCTCTCACCCTTACAACATTGATTAGGCGAAGGCTCAAGTTCATGGAAATTTGAAGCAAGGCCTCTAGTACCCTTGTTTGTGAGTTGACGTTTCTATCCAAATCCTATAATTTTTGTCTTGCTTGTACAAATCCAACCACTTGATTTATTACTCCAGATTGTATACTAGCATGTGTGGGGATAATTTTTTCCTTGAATGTAAAGAGAGTTTTTTTTACAACCCCCACAGCTTGAGGACTTTCACCTTGTACATAGTCTTCCTCACCCGGCAATCCATGGTCATGGAGCAATTGGATGTGATTAAATCAAAAAACTCAGTGATATATAAGAGAGATTTATGTATTGGTGGCCACGCTATCATCTCACCAGTTGGTGCACAAAGTCTTTCGATACTTTCTATATCTCTCCAAAAAGAATCTCCATCTAAGACAATCCAAGATAAATAAAAATTCATTTTTTTATGTTGTAAAAAAATCACATATATGCACTGCATCTACAATCTCTTCAACTAGTAAGTACACCAATAATTGCAATTGTGTTTAAGATTGAGGTTGAAAAATCTCTTTCCAACACGTGTTGTTGCAGTCATGTTGTTATGTCTCTATTTTACATTGAATTCACGAATTTCGTCTGAAGAAGACATCCATCTACACAAATAATTTTAGGTTTGATTCATTTACATTTGTCATGTTTATGAATACTTGTAAGTAACATATCAAAAACAAAGCAAAACACACCGCATATATTTCCTACCAAACAGTGGATGACAATTTGTACTCTCAAAGAAGAAATTTTGTTAAGCACTCGTGAATGGCAAGAGGAAGAATATATTGTAGTATTTTATACCAATCATGAGATTTGAGACATTGCAAAATGTCATCTCTATGAATAATAACTGAGCATAATCTATTGGTGGTCTCAATCCACAAATGACTAAATGCATGTATTTGTATTCTTCATTCGTAAGAATCTAAGGTGCTTTTAGAAGGTGGTCGTTAAAACCTACGAAACAATTTTGTTTGGTTTTTGTCTCAAGGTCTCGTATAGATCGAATACTAATTACTTCCATATAAGTGTTTTCATATGGTTTCACCAACATTTTTTTTACATATGCCATAAATCTAGTAAATGATTAATCAATAGATTTTTTCAATATGACAAATTGTAAGATAAAGATAAAAACAATGAAACAATTTATTGTTGTTCTCAATCCAAAGGTTATGCCAATCACTCATCGTCATTCTCTTCGGAGGCATTGTTGTCTCTCTCTCTCTCTCTCTCTCTCTCTCTCTCTCTCTCTCACACACACACACACACACACACACATTCTCTGCAGTTTTTGCATCGTCACCCTAAAATTCCCAGATGACCTTGTTTCATATTAACAAATTCTCTCTCTTGAAAAACCTGATTTAATTCCAAGCATCTCTCCCACCATTGAAAATTTAAGTTTCCAAGAGCATGAATTCATGCAATTGACACCTAGCCAAAACCATAATGCGCAATACTTCACACATGCAATTGACACATAGCCAAAACCATAATTAGCAATAGTTCACTTACAGTCAAAATATGTCAATGGTCAATATAAGTCGAAACCATATTTAGCAATACTTATGGTCCAGATAAGTCGATGGTCAAGATAAGTAAAAACCCTAATTTAGAAATGACGAATCAAAACTAGAAATCACATTTTGTCTATCATAGCATACATATTCTCTCTCTCTCTCTCTCTCTCTCTCTCTCTCTCTCTCTCTCTCTCTCTCTCTCTCTCTCTCTCTCTCTCTTGTTTCGCACAAGCACAATAATAATAGATGCCAAAAACCATGTGTGTGAGAACTGTGGTAAAGTACTTATGCCTTTCTAAAGCTCTGTTCACTCTTTGAACTTCCACACAAATTCCATAGAATGTTGCATGTATGATCCACACAAAGTTGAAATATATCTAAATCTGGTATCAAATGAGATGCTATTTCCAATGTACACTTGCTTGCAATGGAAATGACGCACATGTTTCAATGCACATACCCATACAATCTCTATGCAAATAGAAATTGATACTTGTGGGCTCTTTGTGACTCATGGCTAATTAGAACTGATGTGTGTGCTTGACACACAACAATGTAGAATCTCATCTGAAGAATTCTGAAACAATATCAGAAGATGATTTCAATCAACGACACTTTCTACCAGCTAATTGTTCATTAAAGTGCTATTTTGAGATTTTTCTTAGGTCTCAATGTACAGCTTTGAATTACAAATGAACCAAAGTTGGTGGTGAAAGGAGACATGAATAAACTTTAAAGGGTAGACTTCAGAAGATGGATACAGCCATACTTGATTGCAGATATGCATACAGGCAGACAAACAAACCCTAAACACTTGAAAAACAAACTATACCATTGAAGCTACCAGTGATCCTTCTTTTTTCAGTGACACACTCTTGGCCAAGAAGATCAATGCCTTTGCAACAAGTATGGCTCGTTGCAGCAGGGGCTTCACAGCCAAATATACCAATACCTTTTCCAAATAGCAATATAAATAGGAGAGACGACAGGTATCCAGTCAACCACTTGAAAACTGCGCTTTGATTACAATATAGCAAAGTCCACAAGAAAGTCTTTCCTCATTTGAAAGCCAAACTAGCATCAAGCAGTCTTGAGCTCATTCTCAAAGCTTGAGAACAAAACACAAAACTAACATATTTCCACAAAATTTTGATATCCTTTTACATCGTCAAAAATACTCCATCCAGGTACAATCTTTGAAGTTTCATCCAGGAATGTTACAACTGACTACAAGAACCAAAAGTTGGCAAAGTGTTTTGCTGCACTCCAGTTTGAACCTTGGAAAAATTCAAACTTGCTGTACACATCTGAAAACTCAAAATAATGACTTGAATCTCGCACACCTGAGTGCCATTTTGAATATTTGATGAAGAAATTTGGCTGAAATGATTACTTTCAAACATAAAAGTGTTAGTTTACAAGTTTAAGAAATTTACAGCTTTTGCTGCTGGTCCCCAGCAATTAATAATCCCAACCATCTATACGGGTTTTGAATCCCCACTTCTTCAAAGGCAGGCCACCATAAAGTCCAGAAAAGTTTAAAAGACAATTAGTTCGTTTGCTATAGTGTGTCTTCGTGTCTCTGCTTATAGCTGAACTAGAAAATTTTGACATGTCAATAGCCCAAGAGGGATGCACATATTCAACTGTTCTGGAAGAAGTGCTGTTTGACAAGATAAAGTTCAAAAGAATGTCTTCACAGTTGAACAGTTCGTCCACAAGTGCTCTACCTTGTTCATTCTCTGCACTCCAATACTTATGAAAAGCCACCTGACTATCTACAAAAGCAGCTCCGGTTAGGATCATATTATAGCCTTGCTTACTACGAGCGTATCTCTCATTTCTGTACTCTATGGGGTTTCCATCGATCAACCTCGGGTAGAATCCAACAATCCTTTCAGGATTCTCTCGCCATGCTTTGAAACCTCTTTCAACATCATCACATGTTACCATGATGTCATCATCAAGTTCAAGAACAGCTCGAGTTTTTATTTGAGGGTCAGGTTTGAATCTGTTGTTAAGAGAATTTTTCCCTTCCACTCTTATTCGTACAGGTACAGCAGAATCAAACTCTGTCAGCGGATTTGGAGGCTGACCTTTATTCCACACCACAACTATCTCTCGCACAGATGCACAGCGAGAGTAGTGTTTTACATACATCTTCAGATTCCATAACCGGGCATCGTAAGTCATTGTCAGTAGCGTAAACTGAGAATATTGACTTTGTAATGGATATGGTTCATCAGCTCCATTTCGACCAAAGAAGCATCTCACCATCACACACATAGATACTAAACCCAAAATGCAGCAGACAACAAGGCAAGAAACACCAAGGCATGTTCTTGGCTGCAGACGATGTCTGAAAGATGCATTATCCCTGTTTAACCGGAGTACACTCTTATAGACTCTCGATGCAAGTTGAGGTCGTATCCATGTTGCAGCAGTATCAGTTTTCTTTCCGGGGTTCAAATACCTACTAGATGGGAATATGCATCTTAATAGCCCGATTGTATGGCCCACAAAAAAGTTTAGTAAGATTAGAACAAAAAGAGACATGAAACCAAGATAAAATCTCAAAGATAAATCTCCTGACGGGACTCGGTCACCATCCATAACTGCAACCCAATCACCTGTAGGTGATTTCTGCACATCCATATGGTGATAACGCATGCCATTCCATGCATTTCGACCTTTCCTGGACTCTTCGAAGCCAAGAGAAACTTCAGTCTCTGCATATTTGTCCTTTGTAAGTGTTTGAACTTGGAACACACGTAGCCGACGGCCATAAGTGTCACCACAGTCTTGACCGAATCGATAAAGTTGACCATCATGAGTAAAAGGTCTTCCACCATTTCGAGCACCCATACTCTTATCCCCATTATGTACAGGATTGCGCTTATGCTGCTTCCAAGGACCCAGAGGATTGCCGGCATGCCAAACTTCCAACTCGCCATTTTTTTGAGCACCAAAACGATGAAAATCTGACCCAAAAATCCAAAAGGAACCATCATACTCCAGCATGGTTGCATCCACCATAGGTTTGTGGATAAGGACCTTTGCCAGCCTCCACTGTAAAGGAAACTCCAAAGCTTGATATAGACGAAGATCACCATTCTTACTTCCTTCTGGCATCATATAGATCTGCAATAGGCACACAAATAGCTCCTATTAGTTGGCACCAGCAACAAGAGATAAAACTATTAGATGATTTGCGTAATCCAGAAAATCAACCTCAAAAGCCTTCATGATACAAAAATTATTCATATAAGATGACAAATCTTTTCCAAAAAGTAAGCACTAGAGTAGAAACAAGCATCCACAAAAAGGCACAAGGTATTGTTTGAAGTTTGAACATCTATCAAAATTCAATTGTTCTCTAAAGTTTTAAAATGTGTTACTCTGGCACAAAAATCTAACCTTAGCAGAGGTACTCAAATGGACACGGACTGCCTCAGAATAGCCAAGGAGATAAAGGAGATTTTGTTAGGATAAAGTAAATGTAATTGAAATCTTCAATCATTAGAATACCCAAGGAGAAATGCAAACACTACTTTCAAGACTAATGAGGATGATACCACTAACAAACGTTACCTTACTAGAAATTGCAGCAATAAAACCTCTGATGGAAACTTTGATTACCTAACTTCTCAACGTGGCATTCCAAATGATTTTGGAATTTCCCTATCTTTCAAACAAATTTGCTTTTAAAGCCCAAGACCAACACTTGGGTCCAAAGGCCAAGAGGGCTCAAAGTTCAAACATGACCTAAACTAAGCCAATCTTGGGATTTGAGATTCTCTCCCCAAATCTTTCACACTATGAACGGGGTTCGATCTCCTCCCCTTCCACAATCTCCTCTTATGCCTCAACTCCTTTCACAGACAAGGCATCATCTCGTGCAAGCTGAGGTTTTGGCGAGCAGAAACCCATGCAACATCCTAATGAAGTTTTGACGAGTGATTTGGCAAAAGGCAATGGAATGACTATGAGACATGCAACTTGAAAATGGTGTTGACTTTTGTGATTCACTTCCAAAGTTTATGATTGTCAGAGTCGCATGGGGAATCTTCCATTTACTGCTAGCATGTAAAGCTCGCACTGTCTATTTGCCACATCAACAAATCATATGCTTAAAGCCAAAGCTGGAAACATTACAAAACTTGAGATTGAAAAAGAGATGTTTTGATTTGTTGAAACATCTGGCATTCCAAGATGTGAATGCAACTATTGGGTCCTTCCCCATAAGTTTGCTTCCTTTTCTAACTTCGACTGACAGATATCAGGGTAAAACATATTCCTGATTACCCTACCTTATTGAACCCTTTGATAATATATTATTGTTCTTTCCTCTTGATATATTTTGAATGTCCACTGCATGGGATTGAGAAATGCTTGTACTTGCAAGTACTTCAAGCTAGAGACGATCAAAACCTTATGTTCAAGAGTTTGTGCTTACTCTATGAATAGATGCACCAGCAGAACCGGGGATATGTTGATTTTATTGTATATAGATTGAGGCAGTGATACAGCAACACCCAATTTAAAAGTGAAGTCAAATATTGTGTGATCCAGTGACAAATACAACCTACTTTATGGAAAGTACATGACGAATCTCAAGGGGAGACAAGCCAATAAACAAGCTTTTACGTAACCCAAAGTGACAGCTGAAGCCTTCAGTTGAATTCAGCTGATTTTGTTAACTGACCAATATTCAAGCACTTGCAAAACCCAAAAGAGTAGGAGAGCTAGTCATCTCCAGCAATATTTCTCACATGATATTAAAGCATCTCATGTTCGTTACGTGTTCTCAAATCTCCATGTTTTTTTAAGCTTTTCCATTGTGTGCACGAGCATGTCATAGCTTCCAAAAGGTGCACTTTCTACTAGCAGGGTTGTTGTAGGTGACAAGTGTATCATGTTGAAGAACTCGGAACACAATATTTTTCTATAGGTTGGGCACCAAAAGCAATGTCTGTTATGCATATCATAACTATGTACTGGTGCTGTTGGCACGAGAAAGACCTCACATTTGATGAGCTAAATGGGCTAGTACTACAAGAAAAAATGAGGAGAAAAAATCTTGCAAAGCAAGAAGGTTATATGGAGCAGTGCTGTTGGCACGAGAAGGACCTCACATTTGATGAGCTAAATGGGCTAGTACTACAAGAAAAAATGAGGAGAAAAAATCTTGCAAAGCAAGAAGGTTATATGGAGCACATATTTGCCTAAGAAAAAGCAGCTCAAGCAGAATATAAGAAGAAGAGTGGAACCACATAGACAAATGCAAAGCAGAGACGTATCGATAAGAATTAGAGCAACATGTATCAAAGTTATAGATACTGATCGGAAAGAAACCACTTTTACCTAAAGACCTTCGAAGTACAAAGAAAAATTGGAACTAAGGTGGAGGATATGGAAGCTCTTCTATTGAATGTTGCAAGAGACGGATATAAGAAACACGCACGACGCTAAGTTGAGAATATTGTAAAGGAAAGAGAAGAAGAAAGTCAACCATATCGATGATTTTCTACTATCTTAGTCACACATTCTTCCATGGGTAATTGGTACATTGATTTGAAAGCATCTTTACAACCTATGACTCCTCATAGAAGTTTCTTAGTAAGCTTAAAGGAACTAAGGGATGAGCAACAAGTATGTTGGGTGACAGCACACATGATGTTAAAGGACAAAAGAGCGTACCCATCAAGCTACTATTAAGTGGTATTCTACAATGTTACTTTATGTACCAGTCTTAGCAAAGAATTGCTTTCGGTTGAAACGATTGCAAAGTAACATATGAAGGTGAAATTCAATGAAAAGTCATGCTTCGTAAAAAACCTCATGAGTCATGAGCAGGAGCAAAAACAGGCCAGTTCTGATAACTTGAGAAAGCCTAAGATAAGGCTAACACCCTTGGACACTTGGTCTCCATCTTCGTCACCAACTTAGAAGTTGCTAAGATGATACTGTGAGACAATCCAAGAGGGGCAAATTTTTGAACGAGGTGAAAGCAACAATCAAGGGACAAGAAGGTCTCAAAGATAGCCTCATGAAAGAGAAAACTAACTTTGTACTTAGGTCTACCATTTTGGAGCCACACGAGACACACACTTCTTATAAAGCTTTGAAAACGAATGTATGGCACCAAACTCTTTTTAAGTAAAAGCAATCCCTATGACAATGTCCGTTAAATAAAAATCCAACAAAAGTCGTAGAAGGAATCACACTTCAGGAGGCATACATTCGATATGAGGCCAAGGTGCCACTTCTAAGAACTTTTAGGTGCACAACATATGCTCACATTCCCCAGGACGAGAGATGAAAATTGGACTCAAAAGTAGAAAAGCACATAATTTTTAGTTGTGGTGACAAGAAACAGACTTATAGATTGTAAAATCTTGAGACCAACAAGACAACTAATAGTAGAGACATTTGATGAGGGCCATGAACCTCCTATGCAGCAAGTAGTTTAGGGTAAGGGTAAAAACTACACTTACAATTCATTTTCAAATTTAGTTTTGAATACCCAATGATGAATCATCATACTGTACCTCAGTAGCTGGTTATTGTACAAAATGAGTCCTTTCATAAATGGCTACGCAATTCATAATTTCCTTCATAGAGTATTGCTCAAGGACACAGTAAATGGGCCACACGTCATCCCCTAGGTTCTCATAGACATAGTGTTATGTTACCCAATCAGTGCGTGGTTGTTGGCAAGGAAAGGAATCTATATGGCAAAGTAGAGGTCCGACTACAATTGGAGTTAGTGAATAAATGTCAAAAGGAGCTGCCATGAAGAAAAAGCAGAAGTCCAAGTTTGTATCATACACCCAAATGAAGCATATTTGATAACCTGAATTGAAAAATCATAGCTTAGAGGCTCACTTCTAGATTCATACCACTTAAAGAGCTACAAGAAACATACTTGAATCTAAAGATCATGGTTTTCCAAATTCCCAACCTCATCTCACAATTTTAGAAATCTACATCAGTCAGCAAAATCCAAGAATCAAGCTCACCAAGCAATGTTGCACGAATCGCCGATTTGAATAAAGAATCACGGTTCGAATCGGTCCGATTCGAATCGGCAACCTATTCAAATCAGTTAACTCACAACAAAAAATTGAATCGGGCCAAAAAATGAACAACTGTTCAAATCGGCCGATTCGAACTGATTCAAACAGTTGAATCGGCCGATTCGAACCGCCGATTTGAATCAGTGCATGCAACATTGTCAACAAGGATCAATGTCCCCAAACAAAAGAAGAGCAAGACATGAAGAAGTATGCTTATCACTTAGTTATCGAATCCTTGATGGAACTAATGGTTTGCACCAGACCTAAAATAGCTTATGCAGTAAGTACCTTAAGTCAATTTGTGTCAATCTAGGGATTGCACATTGGCAAGCTCTACTAAGAGTTTTGAGGTATATTCATACTACCAAGGACATGTGCATCTGCTATGGAAATAAGAAAAGCGAAGAGAATGTTCTTAAAGGCTACATAAATGTTGAATGGGATCGTGATTCAAATACCAGAAGATCAACTTCTGGATATCTTATTATGTTCAACATTGGACCTATTCTATGAGATAGCAGAAAGTAGACATCCTGTCATCAACCGAAGCAGAGTTTATTGCAGCCACACATGCATCAAAGGAAGCAGTATGGTTGAGGCAGTTGATATATGTCAATCTACTACAAAGGCATCCTACAATTCTGTTTTGTAACAATATGAATTGCATTGCATTGACCCTGAACCCGACGTTTCACGTCAGAAGCAAGCACATTGAAATCCATATCATCATGTTAGAGACTGTGTTGAACAAAGGGGTCGAGCTAGTACATTGCAAAACATATTTCAGATAACTGATATATTTACAAAAGCACTAGCAAAAGATAGACATACTAGATATAACTGTCAGTTAAATCCAAAAACCTAAATATGTCTATATCCACATTAAGGGGGAGTATTGGAAGAAATAATATGTACCTAGAAATATTTTAGCTGTAGGCCAATCAAATATTTTGCACGCAAGTTAAGAAAAAAGTATCTCCACAAAGTCCCACAAGGTAGAGAGTGCAATCGTATATTCAAAAGACATGGGAGGTGCATAACAAAGATACAAGTCCACATATTCTAAGCATGCAAATTGGACATCAACATCAAATGTATAAGTTTGAGGCATGAAGCACAAAAAACTAGAAAATGAAGAAAGAGTGGCATAACCACGAGAACCACGTCCAGGTTGAGGAAGGAAACCACCCTCTTTACCACTTCTTCAAAGTAGACACATGTGACTGATGTGCCACAATCTACACTTGATCTACTTAAGCCACTCGATTCAAAAAGCCTAGAACATGATCCTAACCATAAAATGAATCGATCTAAGTATATATCCAAACAAAATATTAAGCAAAGAATGATAAAATCTCAATCAAAGGAGACAATGGAGAATACAATCCAACTATTGCCCTTCTCCACGCCAATCTGCAAGAGGAAGGGAATGATCGACAACAACAAGCTCTCTCTTTCTAATCCATAGACCTCCACACCCTCCTCAAGATTCAGAGCAAGAAACAATAGGGAAATCTGCATGGGATTATGGAAGACTTGGCCCTCATGGAATTGGGAACCTTGCTCCTAGAATGACTACTGCATTGTTACTCCTAGTTAATCAAGTTCTCGACCCATTAAAAGCCATGTACAAGTCTTTGTAACATTCCAGAACCTAAAAGTAGCTTATTTTGAATTCTCCGCTTTATAACCATGAGAATAATCATGGCATGTACAAAATTGCATGCATGTATGGCTCTAGTTGTGCTCAAGAATGTGAGGTTGGGAACATGTTCCCAAGGGATGGGAATGTGATTGGGAACGTGATCTACAAAGACTCAAAAACAGGATAAATGAAGGAGGAAGCCTTGGGAACGTGTTTTGTGGTCATAATTTCTGCTAAGACCTGAAAACAAGATAAATGAAGCAAGAAACCATAAAATCTAGGGGTATTTTACATAAAATTTGTTTATATAGTAGTGTTGTTGCATAAATACGATACTCATCCTTTGCTTTGTTTACATTATGTGTAATTTCAATACACAAAACTCTATAGGATTCAAATTTTGATGTGTATGTATATGTTTTTATTCTATGTATGGCATTCCCATTCCTATTCCCACTATTTTAGGGACATTCTCATTCCCATCCTCGCTCCCGTTCACAATTCCCTGGTCACTATGCCTGCCTCACCAAAGGCTGATCTAGCTTCAAGTGGAAGATAGAATCTCTAGATAACTTGGCAACCAAGAGGAGGAATGAACAAGGAGAGAAGGGAAGGCCTAGCTTTATACCCTAGCCTCCTCCATGCCCTCCGACCAGCTTGGTTTGCATGTTCAGCATCCCCAATGCCTATTCTGGGTAACCGTCACCTTACGTATAGTCACCGTGGTCAATAATAGTCCCTAAACCCCCTACTCCCCTAACAGCTAATAATAAGTGCATGGGTCAACTATACTGATGGTTCGACCAATGCTTGCCAAAAACCTATAATGCATTGGAAAAAGCCTACCAGATTTTTAAATCACCTACTAAGAAAAATTTTATAGGTTCTCATAACCTACATGTTTGAGCACTTATAGGTTATGAGCCTATCAAAAATTGAATTATAGGTTTTTATTTTCATATGGATATTTTTTGGTTTAAGGTTTTAGAAATGATTAGTATGGCTCTAGGCTTTAATACATTATTTGAGTGGCATGTAAACATCGCATCTTTGCTTAAAATTATGCGTCGCAAACCTACTTCAACACTTGCCTCAAGACGGTGCCAACACAAAACATATCCAACTAGCAATTGGGGCAAAATGATCAACAACCTTCATATGTGCTTCTCATTGTATTCAGCTCACAAATGAGTACATTGTATAGAGTTAAAAGTGTTCTGAAATAAGGTAAGACCTTTGATAAACTAGGTGCAGCAACCAGCATTACCCTTCTTAACTTTGAGAAAACCCCTTCACTTGATGGTCATGTCAATTGCATGAATAAATAAAGTACAATTCCCAAAGTCAAAATCTGTGTTGCAGCGGATCGCGATCCGCTGCAAAAACGTTCCAGATCGTGCGATCCGGAACGTCAGCGATCCGCGACCCGGATCGTAAATTTTTTTTATTTGTTTTTTTGTGGAAAAAGGAGTAATGGCCGATTTTGTAGACCCCGGCCCCGACGGTAAGGCCAATTCATAATTTGGCCTTCCAACTCCCTGAGTGAAAACACACTTTTTGGTGTTTCGCACCCGAAACAGTTGGCAAACTACACCGTCATAATGCTCTCAATCAGAGCTTTCATCTGATACCCATATTGCCTTAAAAAATTTCAAAAAAAAAAAACGATTCTGCGCGATTCTGGGAAAATCCCGAAGCGCGATTCAGAATCGCGGTGCATCTATGGCTGAAACCATCTACTGATGTCCAAATTTCCGAAACCATATGAAAATGCAGCCAGTTTTCTTAAACCATCTACTGATGTCCAGATTTCTAATCAATGTAGCCTGCAGCCATCTGAAACCAAGCAACAGATCTGCATAACAATTGCTTTTTTGATATCCTTCACATGATACCCATATTGGCAACTATACAAAAAAAAAAAAAATGAGTTCCGGGAAACCCTAATGGGAAATCCCGGATCGCGTTCCGGAACGCGGACTGCAACCTTGGTCAAAATATCTGAATGTCTGCTTGACTATCATAAGGCATCACCTGAATATAAAACTATTTATATCCAATGTCAACTCTAAAATAACACCCCATACAACAAACAACAAGCAAAGTCTTCAACTTTATGGACACCACTCGCAAAGCCTTAAACCATCAAAGAAATGACTCACCTACTCACCATCACACCTACTCAACACATATGACAAAGCTAACTGTCTTACAATTCTCCAAAGGTGAAAGGTGCCACTCAAAAACATGCTAGTCATACAAATTAAAGATTTTATGTAGCTTATTGCTATTCAAGCAGCATCAATCAATTTCCCAAAACAATCCATACGATGTACACTTCAATGGAATGATAGCAGATATCTTAGTTTTGCTACACCAACTTTGAAGGATAAAATTAAAAAGCAAAATGTAAATTCACTTCAAAATCAACAATCCAACCTGTCCATCAAATTCGAAAACAAATGGATAAGAAAGGTGCCATTCTTCATCCAAAGCGATGCCGAGATATTGCCATGTTGTACCATCGTCCACACTCTCTGCCACTCCAATATCGCCCTGGCTGGTCATGGCATTTTTGGTCTCAAAAAATACATACATTTTTCGGCCCTGTACATAAAGAAATCATTAGATCATATTAACAAAGGTGAATATCTGGCACTTAGGGGTAGCTTTAGGATCACAGTTGAGATGTTTTATATAGGAATCTTATACTGAAGGCACTTGGAAGTTGGAGTTTTAACAGGCATAGAATAATTGAGAGCAAAAAAAACTTTTAAGCTGACTCAATTTATAGTAACTTGGAGTATGGGCATTGCCAATTTGCCATGTCTCATAAATAACAAACGCTCAAAATTTGAATGCAACTGCTGAAGATCAGGGGTAATGAATCGTATCATAAGCTGAGCAACAAAGCCAAATGAAGATCTGAGCATATAATTGAAACAAACTGAGAAGACCTAGTTGAAAATGTCTACCAAGAAAACTTGGAAGAAACATGCAAGCCAACAACCAGGAATGTAACCATACATCAATGATGCCTTGTACAAAATGCTAGATCATTCAAATAACAGAAAGCTCTGTCACAAATACATCCATTGCGTTAAATATAGCAGAGGATCTTGTGGCAACTGTGTACTTATCAATATATCAAAAAAAAAGCAAATACCTAGCGTTCTCAAATTTTCTAGCATTAACAAAGTTCTATGCTAAAATCATAGAAGCAATGAACCGTCCACGGTTCACCACGGTTCTGAGAACCGTACGGTTCACAAAAAATTTTGCCTGGAACCGTGGTGAACCATACAGTGAATTAATTAATTAATTGATTGATTTTTTGTTTCCGACCCCAAAATATAGCCCAAAAAAATGCAAAAAAAAAACTGTGACATCTGCTGAAATCAGAGGACCATTTGTGAAATCTGTGTGGAATCTGTGAAATCTGGTTCAATCTGTGAAATCATTTGTGAAATCAGATCCAAAAATCTGTGAGATCTGGTTCAATCTGTGAAATCAGAGGACCATTTGCGAAATCTGTGTGAAATCTGTGAAATTTATGAAATGAGGACCAAAAATGCCTTGGGAGGGATTTTGGGGGGAAATTGGGAAAAAAATAAATAATTAATTAACTACAGGAACCGTACCACGATGAACCCTGGTACGATTCCCACCACGGTTCCCAGGACCCACGGTTCTGAGAACCGTGGATTCTATGGCTAAAATCCACAGAACAAGAAAAATCTCTCACTTTTATAGTAATCCCCATCTATCACATGGCTGGCACACTAACCTGAAGATATAGAAATGGATCTGCCACAAAATTACTAGGATAGCTCTCGTCCAGCACCGAAGCACAAGTTAGCACTGGATTTGCCACAGGCCAGGCAGAACTTCTGTCAACATGTTCACCTACCTGCATGGGACACTCTCTCTTTTAAAAAAATCTTGAAAAAAAGCAATATAATTGGGCTTGCACCTTCCATATGTAAAAATAGTAGATTGGCCAGCACTTCAGGAGATAAAACAAAAAGGCTTGAACAACAGTTGAAAAGGTGCCACTAAATGAGTATTTGGAACTAAGACATGTAGTCTGCTTCTATAAAAAAAGTCGTTATTAAAGGTGGCTCACGATCATTGTCTTGCAACTAATAAGACTCACACAATAGATGTTATGCCCTTCAAACTAGTGATAATCTTAAGAATGCCCTTGATTGAGCAGAAACTTGTACGCTTCATCTTAAATCATAATATACTTAATATAGGTGGCAAAGAAACTACGAGGTACCATTTCAAGAGCTTTCAATGCGAATGGATTTGGCCCACGATAGATGCCAATAGCCCATGATCCTTCGCTATCAGGTTGGCACCCCCCTCGAGTTACAGAAGCATAAATCTGATGCTGAAATGGGGACAATGCCAACCATGCAAAAAGCATGCCAATGCCTCCAAATATGGCAAACGAGCACAAGAAGAAGATAAAAGTCGAAGACAGAAGGCAAGTCCGATGTTGAAGCTTGTCATGACACTTGGAGCAGAATCCTGGGGTATCCCATCGCCAACGGCACCGACACTTAACTGTCATATCACAGCAGTCAGCTGTTGTTGCTCCAGAACTTGTAGGCTTCATCCCTTTCTCCCCCATTAATCTGTACCAAATGGTAAGAGCAATTAATTTGCTTTCTCAGTGAGCAGACGATGGAGGCATGAACAGGATCCTGATTGAAAACAGAACATAGCTCTCAGAGATAATATTTCAGCAATTGATGCAAGATAATATAAGAAAAACTATCGATCTCTTGACTCCAGCTCAGACACAAATGGTTAAATTCGTGCTTACCTACTTATAATTATAAAACAAGGTCTAGATAACTCTTCTATGAGTAATTAGGCATCTATAATACCAGAAGGTAGGAATAGGTTAAGCTACATCTATGATACGAGACCCTAGGAACAGGTTACATTCCATCTGTCTGTCTTCTGAATCCCCAACATCTAAATAACATTTCATTTGTGCTGAGAAGGATATCACTTCTTAGTGTTAAAGATCAGATCTATATCACGTGACTGACGATTTCCAATCATGGGCGTAAGCACCCTTCTTCAGCTGCAATGGTCAAGATTTGCAAGCTTGTACTTGAAGTGAAGAGTGAAGTAAACCATGAAGCATTCAATGGGTCAATTAGTTGGCATCCTTCCCTTCACAAAAAACTTCTCACATTTTGCAAATTAGTGGACTAATTCCTTGTGCTCCTCAATGATTAGCGTTCTGTACAATTTGAGTCGACTACTCTTCTGAGAAGGCACTTCCAAAAGAAAATAAGGATATACGAAAATCAAATACAAATCATGTAGCTCATGTAGCTATCTGAAAGGTACGATATTGTTGACTTTTTTCCTTTGACCGATACATGTGATTTGGCCTGTATTTGATTTAAGAAGGGCCACATTAAAGGGGGAAACTTAGAGGATTCTCAAAATCCTCGACGTCAATCGTCCTTAATTAATAGCTCTTCAGGCTTGCATCTAATGAGGCATAAGGGCAGAATCTGAAACAGCATACTTACTGATATTTTAAGACTGAGAAATCAGAAACAGCTTGAGCTTATAAATGGATGCCGAAAGCAGCCGATATCTATATCTCCCTTCGTGCAGCAGATATAGAGAGACAAAGATTCGCTCAAGAGTTGAACATCTGTGCCGTGTTCCTTGCCATGAATGACAAATAGAATTCTTGAAGATGACTTTCCAGCAGATCTCACAATCTCCCTACAAGCCCTGTACCGCCTGGCAAACGGCCATTGTCTGCAGAATCTGATGTAGATCTTGCAACCAACGATTCCTGCATAATTTTCCCTACAATAACAAGATTATTCCTAGATATGCTAAACCAAGAAGCCAACAAATCAGAGTCGCATGATCTGAAAGGTGCGATAACAAACGTGTGGCCCTAAAACCTATTCAAACAGGCAGATCAAGAGGAGAAGTGCGATAATGTTAACGCCACAAAAAGCTTAGCATTATAGAAAGAACTCTATTATGCCTTGTAGTACCGAAAAGGTACATAAGACGAGCACAAAGTACATAAGTGTATCTCTCCATCTCCAAGAAGAGAGAGATAAAGAAAACTTTGCTGCAGCCAAAAAGGCAGAAGGACAGGTTGTTGTGTTTCAATAATCTAATTGCAGTCAAATACCCACGTAGAGACGCCTTGAGCGGCTGTATAACGCCACAACCAAAGATCCAAACGATTTGTGCTGCCAAAGAATGGCAAAACTCACCCGCACAAATGTGAACATATGTCAAAATAACCCGTTAAAACAAGAAGACACAAATAGAAACTTAAGAATCCAAATTATTAAAAGATATATTATCCTATTCAGAAACAAGAGTTGCCGAGACACGGTTTGGACAGAGATGCACATATATATTTACTGCGGAGAATGGACATCAATCAACGGCAAACACAAGAGGAGAAGAAGAGATGATGCCAAGTAAATCAATGGAAAAGAAGGCAGCAGTCATGCGAAAAAAACCTACAGGAAAAGCAAGAGTAGGTCAAAAGAGCAAAACCCTCCCTTTCTTGTAAAATGCCAACAATATTATCCACTTGCGAGATGGAATGCCAAGAGAATGCATCAAGAAGCAAGCATTGGAAGAAGCAAAAGCAAATACAAAAACAAGATCAAGATAACCAAAAACAAAGGAATATAATAAATTTACAAGCAATGGCTGGAAAATCGAGACCGACGAAAAGACAAGCAGGATCGAAGGGATGCTCCTGCTCGCTGCTCCTGCTTCTTCTGCTGCTTCTGCTCGCATTTGCTCGTCGAAGAAATGGTCAGACGAAAAAGATTGAATCGAGCATTGAATGATATGCCGCAGCAGCAGAAAGCATGTATCTAGGGAGGGCAGCATTCGAGACAGAGATCGTGCCGTCCTGGCCCCCCTTGGGGGGCTGGGGTTAACCTTGCATTTTGCAATTTGCAGGGTGCAATCCCTCCACCTGAAGGGTGCAACGATTCAAGCTAACGTCAATTGACAGGCAGTTTGAAGAATGCACGTCGGATGGAAAAGGTGGCTTCTGAGTTCTAAGTCTTATGAAAGTCAAGAACCCTTTGAGACTTTTTCTTTTGATTGGAGTGTTTTCAAGCCTCTTTTGGACTAGTAGCCTCCGCCCCTCCCCCACCACCCCTTTTCTTAGCAAATATTCAAGGGAGATTGCTCCGTACTCTCGCAACACACAAGAGTACTCCAATATTGTACTCCCAAGTGTGACTAGGATGAACGCGGGCCTCGCTCTCATCTAACGGTTCGAAAAGTACGGAATATGTTATGATCACCTTTTTATTATCATGAAATACTCTCTACCGTTGGATGAGGATGAGCCCTTACCCACATCTTAATAAACATTGACTCGATGTTGCTCTTTATCTATGGCGCCTTTTTCTTACATCTGATTTGGGGGAGGGTGCAATGTCTATTCTGAGTCATGACTAGGGTGCAGGCACAGCCCCACCCGCACTTAACTGTAGAGAATGAGACATCCTAGCATCTTACACGCATTCCCAACTTTTGAATGAGCGTGAGTCATGTCTACACCCTCGGCACAATTAGGGTGGTTTCACGATACATTGTCTGGCAAGTCCCAAATTTAAAATGGAGGGCCTCACAAGGGTTCAGGGAGGAAAAATGAGTCTCCCCCTCTCAAACTTAGCTTGCGTTGCCACCATGTGGCAGATGAGGTGGCATGGGACCCATGCCACGTCATGACAACTCAAGCCCATTTTCTGGGCCTGGGGACATTGTCCGGCATGTTGAGTTCCTAGGGGCAACTTCACAAAAATGGACCAATCAAATCGTAGGGTTCAAATTGCCCGATCATATTGCGGCCCTTCATTTGGACTTGCCAGCCAAGTCTAAAAGGGTGGTGGTCCATTGCCTGTCAACTCACTTATCAAAACTCAAAAAATGGACGACAAGTCAAAGGGCCAAGCAAAAGGACTTGCCCATAGTCCAAAACCACCATTAAGTGTTAACGCACCCCCACATGTGCATACCAATTGAAACTTAGGGTGCGAGCAAGGGCCCAGTCTCATCCAACTGTATGATTGTGCATATAGGTCATGACACCAAATTTCAATCATATTCAATAGTTTGGACAAGGCTGCGACCTTGCCTCCACCCATGGTCATGATCTAGCATAAGTTGTTCTTCATATATGTGCTTTGGTGAATGATTGAAAGATACAAGACCACCCAAGCTTATAGGCAGTCATGAACCAATGCAAGTTGATTAGGGGATTTGAATTCTTGAAACTCTATTGGTTTCTTAAGTTGACTCTCACAAGTTAACTTGTCTTGCAACAAAGCTCCATCTCGAAATTGGATTGCAATTGCTCTTACATGGTAAAATGTTATATCCACTTCAAGGTATTTTTAAACCAAGAAAAGACCCACTTTATTAAAGGCAGGTCCCACCTTGACCCTCAAGCTTGACGGGGTGCCCTCATTAGAAAAGGGCCTTACATGTAACATCATAAGTCACGAAACTTTTACTTTGAAATGTTACCATGACACTTACATTTCATTGTGAAAGTTGGAAAGGAAACAAACACTTTAATTGGAAAGGCTTGCAAACACTAAACCTCCTCCTCGCTTTTTTCAACGCCCAAGACAAAAAAAGAAAAGTGAGCCCCTACACAATAGAGAAAAATTAGTCTTGCATTGTTGCAAACCAATCATTGCACTTTGTAGGAGAAAGAGAGTCAAACACGACTTCATGCTCACATTTTTAGGTTTGAATACGTGTATTGTGAGCTGGCAGCCCTGTCATTTGTATTAGACCCACATCATTGCCATGTGGAGCATGGTCATATGGAGCAATGAGAAACTTTTGAGATAAAAGTGTATCGATTGTCTTTGTAATTTGTTTTAAAGAACTGCGTTTCACGGTGTAGAAGGAACATTTATGTTGCTTGGCCAGGGGACTAGTAATGGGTGGGGTCTCAAAATCAAACATCAATACCATTCAACCACTTTTCAAAAAGGTAATATTCAACGCCAACTATTGAGTTGGGTAAGTATTGAGAAAGTAAATGGTCAAGGCCAACTAGTTGAGTTGTGTAAGTTCTAGATTCTCTAGTAGGCTCTAGAAAGTTGATTGTCAAGGCCAACATATTTGAGTTGAGCAAGATAGAGATTCATGTCACATTGACCTAGGCTCAACCCCGACTATTGCTCCATCAACATATTGGAGCCAAGTGATACATAGTTTGCTATGACATTATCGCAAAAAAGAAATCACCTAAGCAAATAACTCCTTGCACTATGCCTCCTATACAACCACAACCAAGCGAGATTTGACCTTTACAACTAGCTTTTGATTTGGTATTTAAAGAGTTTATAGCACTTTTGTCAAAACTTTTTAACTTTAAACAAGCAAATCAATTGCAATCTCCCTTTATGGGTAGCAATAGACTTTCAAAATCAAAGTCTATGAAAAATAATTTAAATCAATCACATATGTGATGGTAATGTACTTTCAAAATCAAAAGGTAGATTGAGAATATTTTCCCTCATTGATAGTAATAGACTCTCAAAATCAAGAGGTATTTAAGGTAAATTCCCCTCTATTGATATCGATAGAATTTCAAAATCATATTCTATGAAAACTAAGGTATATAAATTAAAACCTCCTTTATTGATAGTAACACGATTTCAAAATCAAAATCTTTCTAAAATAAGGTAAACCAATCAATTGCCCCTTCACTGTTATTAATGGACTCTAAAAATCAAACTTTATGAAAAATAAATTAAATCAAAAAAATTTCTCTTCATTGATAGTGATGTACTTTCAAAATCAAACTATACAAAATATAAGGGGAATCAAGCAAGCTAAGGGAATGTAAGATATTCTTTTATACATAAAAGAGCATGTGAAAGATAACATAATTATTTGTTTTGCTTTGACATGACAGCATTAAGTTATCATGATGATTCAAAGTTGGTGTGACTCTTTCAGACGAGCCTGAGTTTTCAAAAATCATTTTTTTCGTTTAAAATAGCAAAACTTTTCTTTTATTTCCTAGCATACATGGCAAGGCTTCTGTTGCGCTGGTGCCTCAAAGGGCGCTGGGACTTGAGCGGTTTCCCCAACATGCGCTTAAGTCTAACATTCATCCATCATGCACTTACGTAAAATCCAACTCAGAAACGTAACAAGCTTAACCATTCAGACTTCAGAAAATTGGAATCCCAACCAACCCAAAAAGCCAACTCAGAATCCGTCCCCAAAAGGTAACCAAAGGCAAAGACAAGCCACACATGAAACCCAAGGCATAGTGGTCGCCAAACTGACCAATTGGCATAGCGGCAAGCCCCATGTCGATGACAGGGACCCTTAGGCGCCAGCGACGCAAAAAGGTTGTAGTAAGGGTCCTTCCACTTGGACCAGTCCCGGAGGCGAAACCGAAATGGTAATCATCCCCAAGGATCAACTTTATTAGATTTGGAAGAGGTTACATTCATACATAGACTGACCGGTCTCGGGGCCACCAACACGTGCTGGGCATTGTGCCTGGCTCGTGCTAGTAGAGGGAGCTGAGACCTGGTGACTAGATTCCTGGCGCTGGTTGAGCTGCCCAAGTTTTTGTCTGCCAGACTCCCCCTATAGTTCTGCTGTGATTCGGCGCACCCCCTCTGTTCTGAAATATAGTGCTTTCTGGTAAAGCACGCTTTTTGGGACTTAGTTTTTATTTTGCTAATTAAGCCTGGCAAGCCTGGCAGAATCAGTTTGGCTCTCGGACATGGGTCCCAGGAGCCGTCCGGGCGGCAGAATCAACTTGCTTCCTGACTAGGCCATGACTCGAGGTCCAGAGCTAGTTCATGACTTGTGACTACTTGACTAGCTCACCACAGGTCGGAGGCTCAGTCCTTGACGTTCTAACTTGCTCTGGGACCTTAGGGAGCGTCACCACTTAGAGTCTTACAGGGCACACTAGGTGCACCTGAGTCAGCTTTACAAAAGCTTCCTCCAATCTATTGGATTACCAAAAATAAAATTCTCAAGGAAGTTGTTCATACTATGAACTTTTAACAAGTAAAAAAGAAAAAAATTGCGCCAAGAGTGCTACTTTAAAGAGCAATCCTCATTCTCTCAAGCTGTTTACCAACTATTAATCTTGTTGCAAGAATCCACTCTAGCAAGTTCAGTCACTTCACCTATTGATTTTTTTCTTAATTCCCTCCAACAAAGTAGCCCTTCTTATGAGAAAATTTGTCCCATTTGAAACAACTACCTTATATCTCTTCTATGGTTGCACCGGATTGACTTGCAAAACATGTTATCCTCTAGAGTCCCTCTGCCTCCACTTTTTCTAGAGTTTGAGTGATATTTATCTCATGGAACCAATTTGACGAGGCCAAAACGGTCATGAAGGCAAGGAGAAAATTTAGTTGCTAAGGCTTTAGCTTGAATCCTATAAATTGTATTGAGAGTGGTGATGAGTGGGCATAAGTCCTATGACGAATGAGGGATGAGAATTTTGGGGGACTAGTCCAATGAGGCCTTCACTAATAGGGCTTGGGAGATTTTTGGTATGTGTAGCCTCATGAATCAACTTCAAGAGGTCTCGTTTGAGGATAAGGGCTTCATAGGGACAATTTTCTCCTAGGGGGAGGGTTTCCCTTGTTTCACAAAAGAATGAAATGTGAATTGGGGTCTAAGAGGAGCTTGGAGCTCAAGATTTTCTCAAAGAATTGGAAAGAACTTCCACCATTCACCATGTCAACCAATGGGGTTGGCTTAGTTGGTTAGCTTGACATCCAAAGTTTCTTTGGTCTTAGGTTCGAGCCTCCCCTTGGAAACCAAGAAGCATTCACCATGTCAAGTGAGTGGCAATATGGGGTTCCTTTCTATTTCTAGTTGGACTACATGTTCTTTCCTTCATTGGAACTTCAATTTTCTAGATTAAAAAATTTGAGATTAGGTTCACAATTCCAACGCAGCTGAGGTGGTCTCACTTTCTCAAGGAAACCACTTTAGTTGATCTAGGGCTTTGAACTTATCATTGAGAGAGAGTTTCTCCTTTGCATTCCTAAAGGGGTCATCTGAAATTGTTCGAGCATCTATTATCTCATTGATATTGGAGCAAGTAACGAAGGAGTTTATTTGTACTTTACTTTCTTTTGTGTCAAATCTCTTAAGAAAGTCTTTGACTCTAGACATTTTGAAAGCAAGCCTTGCACTTGTTTTTAAGGATGTTTGAGATGGCCTTTTAACAATCTATGTTTAAGAGATGAGAGTTGTCTGTGATATACATGGTCACATGCTTTTGATTCTTAGAAGGGAAGAAGTAACTTGTAGCCACATTTGGGTGATGATAAGTGAGGGATAGTTGGAGAAGGGTGTCAAGTTTGACCAAAAGAACCTGTCTAGCCTAGCAAAGCAACAATCGATTGAGTGTCTATCATTGTTCTACGTATGTTGTTTGTAGCAAGGACATAGTTCAACAAACTACACAAGGTCAAATTGTTTGTCAATACAAACCCAAATACATTGATAGGAGATCCTTGCTTATTTTTTTGGTATATGTTGAGGTCATCAACTAGGATGGGAGAGCTAGAATCAACCAAGTTTATAAACTCCCAAAACTCAATGTAAAAAATTGAACACATTGAAAACAAGGTAATATTTCTTGATGATGCAATAGTTGATTGTTCCACTTGATATGAGGATTTTGAGGTGATGCTCTAGTATGTGTAAATCAGGTCAAATAGTCTTCCTTTACTAGCTTCTGTAAAAGAATACATGTATCTTTAGTTTTCACTAACAAACTCAATAAGAACTTCTTGAAGCAAATTGCTTAGTTTATTTTCATGAATAAAAATAATTGTGTATAAAGATAAAAATACAGCTATGAAAGGGGGACTTTAATCCCTATACATTCCAAGAAATAAGATTCATAGCAACACACTAAGAGATTTAGAAGATCAAAGAGAGAAACTAAGCAAGTCATTTGTTAGCTAAGGCTTTGAAGACGTTACATGTTGTCTCTTTAGATCTAGCTTTGGCTTTGAGGGATGTGACTTTATTGGAAAAGTATGATTCTATCGAGGTTGTTGTTGTTGTAGCTTGAACTTGAATCTTATTCTTAGATATCTAGTAAGCAATTATTCTAAAGGTTGTAGAGTTGTTTATGGACATACGTGTCTAAAATTGTGTGCAAAAATCCTTCCAAGGGGTGTTGAGATTTCTTCCTTGGCTCTTTGTCTTCTTTAGGAGTTGCTTTTTCATCAACCTCACCTTAGTTTGATGAGCAATTGCAATAGGGACTAAAGTATTAGTCATTTTCCTTAAAGCATTCATCTTGACATCGTGAAAAGGGTGTAAGTTTTTGAGTCAAATTCAATAGCTTTTAAGAAAATTTCTCTTAGCCTTTTTCGCTTACACATTCCTTTTGGATTGAATGGTTGTTATTGGTTAGGTGAGACCTTTTATTTTTAGCAAGTGCCACTATTGAGCTTTTATGTACGCACACTATACTTGCATTATGTGAGGTGATATATTGGAAATACTACTCATGTTACCCACCATTGCAGTAACCACATTGAGATTTATCTCTGTGTAAATTTCAAATTTTTTTCCAAGTATGTGTGCGTACAAATTATTTTGTCACATGACTACAAAAACACCTTTTTTTAATTTTTGTATCAATTTTGTCAATTCAATCCACTCCCAACAATAAACACTAGTTTCTAAAAAGTGAAAACAAGATGGAGCAACATGACACAATGATTAAAATATCAACAAAATGATAAGATTTATAGAAAGAAAGCACTAGCTCCATGATGATGTCAACATTATTACAAAATTCGTGCAAGCTACTGAGAGCTTGCAAGAGCGAAACTTAAATTGTTAGTGTCATTTATTCAAGGAGGAGTTGTTTGGGAGCTCGCCTTGCATCATGCTCATCTAAACCAAGGATAAAAGCATTATATGAACAATGAAAGTGGTTTTACCATAAGGAGAGCTTGAAAGAGTCTTAAACTCCATAACTAAAACATGCTAAGATCCACAAAATACCTAAGAAAAGATATTTGAAAGTACTTTGCATAAAGAAATGCAGCATATATGGTTATGGTAAAAACAACTTGAGAGAAAAATAAGGAGGATTGAATAAGACATGAGTGGAGGAGAAAGATGTGGAGAAAGAAAAAGAAGAAGAGGGGAGGAGAAATCAAAGTTTGCTCTTGAAAATTAGAAATGAGAGAAGACATCTCTAAATACAAAAGATTAGGGCGCTATATACAATGACAACATGTTCCCTATATGGCCACCTCTTATGGGCGCTCTTATTAACATAGTTTTTGTAAGTTAAGAAAATCTTATTCATTCAACCCACTAAGTGGCTTTGACACAAAATGTAGGTTATTCTCTACTCTATGTTTTGTGGCTAAGTACAAAACTAGGTAAGCATGTGGCCTAGTTTATTCAGCATGTTAAGGCCCATGATCTTAGCTTACATACGTAGAATGACAATTATGCCACTCATTTCTACTATGTTATATAGCAGCATGGGCCATAAGGTAGCTTAGGCTGCACTTGTGATTTTGACCACAAAAATGATTTGGGCCACAAAAGTGACTTTGTCTCCAAATGAAATTTACAAGAAACATTCCACTTATTTGATGGGTTGATTTCCAAACTTGGTAACATAGGCTTAGCTTAAACAAAGACCACGTGGCTCCAAGATGTCAATGATGCAACAAGTGGTGGGGTTTGGGCTTACATTAATGTGGCATGAGTGTCCCTATTACTCAACTCAATTAGCTAGGTGGCCATGACATTATAGATAATCACTTAGAATATAGAAAGATTTCATAACTAGCATATCTATAGATTATCAATAAGGCTTGAATCCTAAATATGACATATTCATGATATAATTGATAAAATGCACACATAGATTCACTTGATGCTCAAATCAAAACACAACTCATCAAGGACACGAGAACACAGTACCCAAAAGAACTTTGTACCTTGTGAATTGCTAAGATTAGTATGAAAAATGTACAACTAGAGTACTACTACTATAGCTTTTCTCTTTGTTTTATATTGTGTGACCATAATCAAATTTTATTGAAGTGATTTTTCTCTCCCTTTCTCTAGACTTTAGTATATCAGGTGGTGTTTAATAGATCGTTAGAGTCAACATACTAATAGTAAATAAATCTTAGGCTTAGTAATACAGTTTCTATCATAAAGTTAAAAAACTACCATACCATGATTTGTATATGTATGTAAGCACTCTACCACCAAGAATATGAAAAGTGTACAAAATTTGTGAGTCGTAACAACAACTAGATTCATACTTTGTCATTACATTGATCACTAAAGCTGGATTTTTCATGTTAGGAATGATTGTGCAAATTTTACAAAAAGTGGTTTCCTCAAACAACTTGGGACATCCAAGAATAAATGCTCGTTAACTAAGTCCACTCAAGCATGTGGAAGGATGCTCATTGGCTCCATGCTAGAAGTATGTGATATAGTTCAGAGTAGAGAACACCCGATTTCAAGTATTGAAATGATGGGAATGGGGATAGCCTACAAGTTGAGGAGAAAGAAGCCAAACATCAAAAGGCAATATAAACTTTAACACAAATGATGTGCAAAATGTCTTTCTTTTCTTTTTTCCAAAAGTGTTAGCCATAGATTAAAAACTTTTAATAAAAGTAAAAATAGAAAGAGACAATTGTCTCAAAAGTAGCTATGCCTCTTTAAAAAGAAGCAAGGGGGAGATGCAAAATTCACCATTCCCAAATTCTGTGCTATTTTTGTCATGTCAAACGTTTCTGAAAGATATCACTATAAGATGTTGGCAAAAGTTGTTAGAATGAGGATAAATAAAAATTGTCGACTCAAGACAAATCTTTCAGCACTTTCAGACTCACTTCTTGAACCTTGATCAAACTTCTCCTCCTCATGACAACCTAATACATAGTTTGTGTAAATCAAGTCAAACTTTTGATGTGTAACTCAACAAGCCGCTCTCTATCATAGATGTAAACTCCACTCTTGAGCAAGCTCTCATCGACAAACCTCATTGTATTGATGGTGTGTTTCACATTGGGATGTCCTTGGCCCCTCCCCTCTTCATATCATGTATAAATTTGCCCTTATTGGTTCCTTTGCCCCTATTTTTCTAACGGCCTAATCAAGATGATTCCTAAGAGCATGAACTCAAAAGAAATTATGCACTTGCATCTCATTGTCATCCTTGATGTTTCCTAGAATATTTGTGGCAAGAGGCCTCGGCTACGTAATTACTTTAGTGCTAGCGATTTCAAAGTTAGTTGCTAAAAGATTGAACGTGACTTCTGTCATTATGTTTTGTTCAATATTGATAGGCATATTCATGCATTCAGAAAGAAGGATTAATTCCACTACAGTCGATAAGTCACCACAGTCTTCAACTTGTCATTATTGCATTCCCTCTTTCCAACAGGGATCTACATCCATACAAGGATCAAGGCAGTGCATCCCCTTATGCATCCATAGTTGTTTTGTATGATAAGGAATTTCATCACTGAGCAAATAAAGAAGAGACACGAGCTTTGGAAGTGATACTTCATCCCAAATGCAACACTTCTATTCCAATTGGATCGTGTACTGGTAGTCTGATGCGATTTGCAGCACCTCCCTACAAAAAATTAATTTGCACACAACTGAACCTCTTGACCAACTAGACTGCAGTGGCATTTAATTTGTCACTATATTGCAAATTGACATCCAAATATTTTTTTATCAAATACAGCGACTTCCAATACATGTAGACTGAGCATTGGTTGCCTCATTCAAGAAGGCAGAAGGCATTCAACAAAGCGCGACCTCCAACAAGAGTAGTTTAACTGTTTCATGCCTCACTCACATCTTAGATGGATGACTAAGCTGGAACAAATACGTGATGCAGATGGAGAACACGAGCTCTCGGGTATAGTGGAGCACAAGCTATTTGTTGGTTGTTTAAATCAGCAAGCATCTGAGAAATACATTCAGGAGATTCTGGGGATGGTAATTTTGTGAAGCTCTTTGTTGGGTCTGTTCCACAAACTATCACGGAAGAGGAGGTTTGTTGGAGGGTTTGTGGATCCCAAGACAACCCTAACCCTAGTTAATAAGTGAGCCGGATTTGGCACCCTGCGTGTGTAAGTCCAACTCAATGATCACATAGCTATTTGATTAGTTAAAAGTCAATAAAAAGACTTTAGGCCTTTTTGCGAGAATTAAATGTCGCAAGGCCTAACAGTCAAGTTAGCGAACAAAAATGGTTCCTCCCAAATTTCAAATTTCAAATAATAAGGGAGGTGGAAACTGTCCAATATGATTTGAGGCCAAAGCCCTAATATCCACTATATATAGTGGTACTTTGTGATTCATTTGACATGTTCAATTTCAAATCAAAGCAGGGGGAACCTCTATTGATTTGTCAATTGGATATCCTTGCTCTTCTTCTCCTTGCTCCATCTCTCATATTTTCTTACTATCTTTATGTTTATTGGATTTGCTAATTGTTGGATTTGATTATTGTTTTGATTTGTGTGTGTGTGTGTGTGTGTGTGTGTGTGTGTGTGTGTGTGTGTGTGTGTGTGTGAGAGAGAGAGAGAGAGAGCAAGTAAGCTTGATCTTTGATTGGGTAGTGTTAATGGATCGTAGTATTAGTGGGTAGTGTTAATGGAACATAGTGTTAGATGTGTACTCATAAGCTTGCATGTGAATTTGATTGTTGAATATGCTCTCATGGGAACGAATCTTTGCGTGACATTTAGAATCCTCTTCATCACTTGATGCTTTGCAGGTGCTTAGGTATAGGGTTGAATGTGGATAGGAAATACCCGATACAATGTGCCACTATTTGTTGAGCATGGAAACGTTCTTGAAGTTGCTTTGATCAAGGACAAAAATACAAACCAACAACAAGGTTGCTATTTTATCAAATATAATACCTTAAAAGAAGTTGATCGGACAACAAAAATCATGCATGACCCTTTCTTTCAACAAGGAGTGAACAGTCTCAGAAATCTCTAAGCATGGATCACCGTCACCATGTAAGGGGTCTCTTTCAACGTGGATGGCAACAACCGAGGAACTCATGACTTGGTGATTCTCTTAGAGGCATAGTGGTTTCCACACGTGAGTTGGCAGCCAAGTGTATTTATGTGGCAGTACCAGTCATGTTTTTGTGTGGAGATCCATTGCACTTTTGAGGAGTATTATTCATACTTCTGAGGTGAACCCTCATCTACTGATCTAGCATTCATCAAGACAATTGCATCTTCAGAAGTTTATAGGGAAAGTGGTACTAGACTCTACATCAGTTGTGACTAAAGATCTCCCTAGTCAAAGAACCGGTGACTTCGACACTGATGGGACATATTATCTTTCTACATTATGCAAACTTAATTATTCACCAGTATCTAGATACATGGAGTTTTCCTCTCGTCAAATGCAATAAATCGAGTATCTCTATTCCTTAGAATGTCCCAATATTTCCTTCTCGTAATTTTTATATAAGCTAAGAATAGAGTTTAATTTCTTGGAAAATAATATGTGATTTAGAACTAATTAAATGTGTAGACTTGTTATTCTTTATGTGCATAATGTTCTATTAATCCTCACAAATAGTCTTTCTTTGGTTTCTTTATTTACTAATGGGACTTAAAATGTATATAATAAGTAGCCGAAAAAACAAGAAAAACAAGGGATGCTATGGATGTGGACATTTGAATTTATACAGTATGTGCATGTGTACTTCTTACTTGATCTTACCCATTGTTTTTTGAAATCAGCTTGCTTGATTTATAAGGAATATTGTAAGTCAGTTGATAAAGTGAGTTATTGTATAAAAGTAAGTACCTTTGTGAATACTTGAAATTTTATCATTTTGTATATATGCAAGCATTAAAGTTGTATAGACCGACCTCTTGGAATATAGAGGGAAGGTTGCCTAATCAATCTATATGGGGCGGAATATCTCATATAGTTTGGAATTAACCCCCTTTTGTTTTTCACATAGATGAACCAACATGCACTTGTCGGAAAATACAAGTGATATTTGGTTTCTTTTTATTTTTATTTTTCACGACCAGCGATGCACTTGTTGAAAAACACAAGTGTCGTTTGGTTCACAATTATCCTCGAGATTGTGCCTTGTACTTGTACAGTTAGTAGGCACTTCACAACTTACAGGGTATAAAAAGACAATGCAACTTTGAAACTACATCAAGAGAATCGTCTCATAAATCAACCATCGAAAAGGTCAATAATCAATTATTCTAAATCTGAAAAATAGTGATGAAGACATAGATCATATTGTGCATGTAGGAGCCCACCTAAATCCAACCCAATTACGGGATTTGGAAAAGCTATTGCACAAATACAGAGATGTGTTTGCATGGAGTTATAAAGAATTGAAGGGGGTTTATCCTGACATCGTAGTGCATAAAATTCCATTACAGGATGGTGCAATACCTATGAGAGTAAAACCTTATCGCACCAATCCTACCTATCGAGAGAAGATAAGAGAAGACATTCAAATGCTTCTCGATGCTAGTTTCATTTGTGAAATTGAGCACACAAGTTGGGTATCACCAATGTGGTGGTAGCAAAGAAAAATGGTAAGCTTTGTATCTGTGTGAATCTAAAGAAACTCAATGACTAAACAGAGAAAGATCACTTTCCACTACCTCTGACCACACAAATCCTCGAAGATATGGCAGGAGCAGAAGCTTTTAGCTTTTTGGACAGTTTAGTGGCTATTTCTTAGTCCAGATTGCTCCTGAAGATCGTTACAAAATGGCATTTGTTATAGAGTTTGGCACATTCGCATATATTGTTATGCCATTCGGTCTGTGCAATGCCCCATCAACATTCCAAAGGGTGATGCAATGAGCTTTCAAATATTTGTTACACAAGCATCTAGAGATTTATCTTGACGATTTTGGTGTACATTCAGATAAGCATCTCGATGCCCTTGAACAAGTGTTCATTTGTGGTCGCCCTTATCCGACTGATTACATCTCAGTAGGTCATTCACTTCCTTAAGCCTTTTCCATTTAATCGATATCAGACTGATTTAAAACACTGTCGAACTTTCATGGATCATTCAAAAATTTATGCCAACTGGGAGTTTTCAAATTTTATTCATGGATCAAAACTGTGAAAATTGATCATTCAGTTTTACAAGTGCCATCCAATTTCGAACTGATTTCAAAACATCCAGCATGCATCAACTAATTCTTTCAATTAAATCAAAAAAAATTTGTAAATTGCCTAGAAACTGGAAAATCAGCTCTTTAACTAACTTTTTCACAGCCATCATCTAATCAAAAGGGAAGGAGTAGTAGACGTCCGTGTTCTGATCAGAGTGAGTAAACAAGTGCGACCAAACAGCGATAAAGTGCATTCGATTACAACAAGCATTCATCTACGTTATACATAGATAGAAAACCGGCTGCTGCTATATTACACTGAAGCACAATAAAATAGCAATTACAACCAAAATGGCGGCGTAACTGGGAGGCTCAAATCATATGTCTCATGGACGGAGCATCACGTAGAGTGTGCTTGGATGATCCATTTATAGATTGCATCCATGTATTGATTACAATAAATGTTTGCCATCTAATTAGGCAAGCGATTGTACTTGAAAGTATTGCCTTGAGATGACACATCGAAGCCCGTGTTGAGAGTGAGTGACGATGTGAGGTAGTAGTAAATGTTGGAGGTGGTGGTGGAAGTGTGAGAGCAAGTGAGGGAGTTGGGGTTGTGGAAAGTGCCGGTGTGGACAGAACCACACCCATAGGATCAAGACCAGAAGTGATTGTCTCAACTAAGCTGTCTGCTACTGCCGCTACTGCTTGTCTGCATTGTTGGGCCTAGTGGAGTAAGGTCTCCTGCTGCGCTAGAACCTCCTTTAGGACTTGAGAGGGTTTAAGGTTCCCTCCAGATTCAGCATACTCAGCCCTGATGTCACTGGATAGAAAGTCGTGAGGGACGTCGGGTTCTGTGTTGATTGTCTTCCCTTTCTGCTTCTTAGTTGGTGGTGCTGGTGAAAATTCTGAAAAATTTTGGCATAAACTCGAGAGCAGGAATCTAAAATGAATTCGTGGTGAGAAGGGTGGAGGTCTATATATAGACTTTTTGGGACAGGAATTCGCAACTCCTCCCACAAATCGTCCTCGGTGTCCACGATTCTGTAATGATGGTTGCAAATTTTGAGGCAGTGTTCTGAGGGCTAGCGAATTCCTGTAAGTGATTTTTGTGTCTCAAAACAGAAAAAATGACTAACAGTATAAAATTGTGTCTAATCAGAATTCACGGAGGGTACAAGAAAATCGTAGGAATTTTTCTAAGCTTTAGCGAATTGTCTGCGAATTCTGGAAGTCAGTGTCTGATGCAAAAAACTAACTTTTTCTATTTCTGAAAAGTTTGTCTCTGAGATAGAATTCGCGGAGGCTAAAAATTAATCATGCACTATAAAAATGGGGTCAGGCGAATTCTGTCTGAGATGGTGTGAGACAATTCTTCTGAAAATAATGACTTTTGTGGTTTTCTCAGAGAAAGACTGTTTGTATGTTTGATCTGATAGTATCTTGATGGTGTGAACAAGAAAGCACAACAAAAAATTTGTCGAAATGGTAGGCAGGCAATAAAGAAAAGTAAAGAAGAACAACAGGAAAGAAAACAAGTAATACATATCAAGATAAAAAAACAGGGTTCGTTGTACTTTCTCAGTCTGCTCCCATTGACCACAGTGTCGAGGATATCGCCTTAAAGAGTTTGGAGTTGTACATATCCAAAGGCAAAGGTTTTTTTAATGACGTAAGGACCTTGGCCTGAAAATTTCAATTTGCCTTTAAAAGCTTTGGCCTAGTATAGCAGAACCTAATCTCCAACCTGGAAGTCTTTGAGTTTCAATGATTGATCATGCCGTGCTTTTTGTCGACGTTTGTAGACTTGCTGAGCATGGATGCTGATCCGTCATGTTTCGCATAGTTGTTCCAGATGGAATAACCTGTTTGCTAGAGTCTGTTGATTATCTAGCTCAAGATTATAGGCCACTCGAAGGGAGTGATCAGTGAAGAATGCAAAAACTTTTCCCAGAAGATAATGGCGAAACTTCTGAAAGCGGCTGTGGCTAAGAAGGTGTACGTGAAAGCTGCTTGCAGTATGCAAGCGAACTTGTTCAAGGAAGGTAGAAACCCGTAAGGGAATGGAGGAAGCCACGATGTGGAGCTTTGATTTTTCCTTGTTCAATAAGGTCACTTACTGTATCCTCGCTAAGTCCTTGCCACTGCTTGCCGAATGGTCCTTTTTGAACAATCGACTTTGTCTGGTGTGCCAATTGAAAGAGGCAACAGTGGAGCACATGGTTTATTATTGTTGTAGGAAACTATGGACAAAGTTTGACCGTCTCAATAGCCATTGGGGATTTGTCTTACCTCTTGGGATTGACACCATTTTACTGGGCAACTCCCATTTCACAAAGTGGTCTTCCCTAACCTTTTGGCATGTGTGCATGGAATCAGCACGTTTTTGACAGATATGCACCCTCCTTCTCAACTATTGTCTGCTCCCGCTTTGCTACTTTCTTTGTGCATATTACCTAACATTTTTTTGGATTGTGTGGGTGTGCTATAACCCTCATCATTACAGTTTGTATGGTTTGCCTTCCAGGGTTTATTGACAGATCTAGCCTTGGGTTGCCATCTTTTTTGTGTTTGTACATTTGTAAAAATATACTAGTATCGTTAAGTTTTCCCAAAAATATATTTGGCCAATAAAATTCTCTTTGTATTAATTTTAATGTACAATATGTATGCTTGGATGCCCCACACAAGACATTCATATATAATATATATTTTTAAAATCATCCACACCAACCTCCTCCATACTTGAGCATATGGAGGATATTCATCAAAATTTGCTAAGGACAATAGAGCAACTAGAGAAATTCATTTTCAAAGTGTGGAGTTTTAAAATTAGTGGAGAGACTACTATTCTAATCATTTGTGAAACATTTGAATATAACCTAAGCAAAGATAGTGGTCGTGGCATAGTTCTAAGGATGCCAATTAGTTAAGTTGTGGAGCAAAGGATCGAAGTAAATAGAAAAGCAAAGATTATATTTTTTTCGCATCGTTGCTGCCTATCTTGTCTTCTTTTCGTCCATCTTTATTGCCACTGCCACCCTTCGCAATTCCCTTGTCTTTGGACCGGTAAGCGTCCCCATCTTCCTTGGTTGATCTGCACGGCTTCTGCAGCTGATGATGGTCTGGGCATTCCCAATCCAACTCTTAAGAATAACTCCCTTGTCCTTCATCGTCTTTCTTCCTTGGTAACACCGCAACATTGGCACTTCTTGCTTCTTGTTTACATCGCCTCCTCTGCGGTTGCCCCCTTCCTTCTTAAACCCTCCTTTTCCTTTTCGGCCTTGCTCTCTTTTGGCGATTACTTTAGGTTCAAGGGGCCCTTTGTCCTCATGAACCTAGCCGCCGCCTCCTTAAAATTCCGTCTTATCTCTTGGGCCAACCCCCAGTGGGACCTCCTCCCTCTTCGCCCCTACGTCACCCCCTATTTTCTCTTTCCGCCCGCATCTTTCTCTTTCCTTGGCCCGCAAGGGCCTTCTCACTCTCAATCAGCCCATTCACTTGCCTCCTTGTCAACTCCTCCATTCTCAAGCTCTTTCTTCCAATGATCGTTCCATGCTCGCCTTCGCCTCCTCCTCGACCTTGGGCCTGCATATTGCCCCCTCTTCTGCAGCCTTCGCTGGCTGGGAGCCCTCTCTCGACCCTTCGCTTCTTGGCTACCGAGCTGCTCACCTTCACCTTCATCCTTCTCTCTTTGTTGACTTCCTTAATAATTTCTAGTCTCGCTCTGATTCCTCTGCCCTTTGGCGCAAAAGACTCAAGATTGTCTGCTCCCTCCCAATAAGCAAGATCAAGCATCTGGCTTATCGTATTCTCACCAATTCTCTCCCCCTCTTTGGCTAAGTGGCCTTTTCTTTTAGACCATCTCTACAAGCTTTGCCAACTGGAAGAGACTATTTAGCACCTGTTTTTTCATTATCGCAAAGATCTATGGTTGGAAGTCCACCGTCTTCTTCGTCGGCAATTCCTTGCCTCACTAACAATTGACACTGTTTTGTTGGGCGACTCACCTATTCAAGAAAGTTCTTTACTTTATGGCACCTGTGCAAGGTTGTGGCTTTGTGGCAGATTTGGATGATGCGCAATCGCCAAGTTTTTGACAATTCTTCTTCGCCCCTCAGCAACGACTTGTTTGAGACTTCCAGTGTTTGTTTCCATTGCTGTTTACTTATATTGGACCGCCTCCCTGCGTGGTGTGCTTTTAGTCCTTTCTGGTTTTTTTGTATGATGTACCCCTTTTTTGGGGATTGGTTATGGTTTGGGCCTTACATTGTCGTTTGACTTTTTGTACTTGTACATTTGGGAGAAAATAAAAGTATCGTTAAGCTTTGCAAAAAAAAAAAAATTGCTTGAACCTGTTGGATATATTTACTTTTTATCTTGTGATATATTTCAAAATAAGTACAAGTTTAGTCAGTGAGAAAAATAGTCATGTGTATAAGTGGATCTGTACTTGATCTCACTAAACCTAATGATAGCTTTTATATTCAAATAATAAATTGTTTGTTTGCCTAAGCACCTTTGTACTGTCTTTAACTTCAATCCTAATTGACAGATTCCTAACATCATTTAAAATAGAAAAGGCACGAGGCCAGTTCGAGTGGGTTGGGCTCACTGGACTGGGCCAAACATGATTCTGGCGTTGAACAATCTATTCATTTGCATTATGTTAAGAAGTATCACAATTGTTCACGCTTAGCAAACTAACCACGTATCAAAACACAACATTCTAGCTAACATCAAAACCTTCTGCAATATTTGCCTTTTTGACTAACTTGGCACGCATGAATAGCCTTTTATAGTTGAAATATTGTAGAATTCCAAGATTGCAAGCCGAATATACTTGATTCCACTCACATATTTTTCTCATATGCATATTGACACTAAAATCACTTCACAACTTTTTCTTGGACTCCAATGACTTGCAAATATTTAGGTAACTGATACAAAGCCCAAGCACTATTGTGCAGAGGTCATATCTTATTCCCTTCACTACATCTGGACATCTCCAGCAAAGTTAGCAACGGGTGTAAACTACGCACCACTTTCAAGCTTGATGTTTCACAGACGAGGTTTCCAAATGGGTATATGAGAGCTTTGAAAGTAGTCCAGAACGTTTTTGTTTTTGCATACAGCATTTGCTAAGAGATGAAAATTGAATGTGCCCACTTCTGAGAACGATGGTAAAAAGGAACCAGGAAGCTTGGATATGACCTAGTAAGGTACACGGAAAAGATAACAGAGGAATAAATAAATTCAATGTATCATATTCTCAACTATCTTTCTGCATGCTTTGCTTGAAACCAAAATTCCTCCAAGTACGAAGGCACATTTTTGCTAAAATCCCAATCTTAGCCTAGCCTAAAAATGCAGTTCTGAAATGCAGCTTCATACTGCACGATATATGACTGCACCATGGCTCCAGAACACCTCATGATTTCCTAGAAGATAGGAGTTTCTAATTCAGCTGTTTGCACCTCATAGCAGTTCACAAGAAAGTTTCACCAAAAAGGTCGCAGAATTCTAGTACTCTTCATCTGCCATAAACTTTTTTCTTGCTCGACGAGCACTTGCACTCTTTGCATATTGCTCAGCACGTATCTCCCATCCAGGCCTATTCTGCTTTTCAAGTTGGATGTCCTTTTGGATAGCTTTCAGGATCGGACGTACCACCAAGAAGAACTTTGGAACACAAAAAGTTAACCAAAACCTCTTAATTTCTCTTTCAATCATCCAAAGGATCAAGAATCGTAATCTCTCAAGAAAAGAATAGACGCAGAAGTTGTGGCAGAAATTCTAAAACCCACAGCACATATCACCTATACCAAAAACTTCTGAATACTGAATGAGGTTGCATCCTTTTCTTGTCGCCCGAAAAAGTCAGAAATTGGAACTAAAGCAGGACATACCTGAGTTACAAGTAAAAGAGGAATCCAGATCTTGCCCCTCTGATTGGCATTGGGTCCCTCTATGAGCTTTTTGTCAATAACTAAAGACTGATTTTCACCAGTGGCAACCTCGACAATGGACTCGAACAAGTGTGGAAGCCAAACTTTACCATCTGGCAGAATCTGGAGTCATGCACAAAAATCATGAGCATCTTGCAAGAAGATCCTAGATCAAAAAGTAATCAATACTTTAACCTGAGACTGACCATTGTGGTTCTGGAGTGCTGAAGCTCACAAGTTTGCATTATATAATGTCTTCAAAGAAAACTTTCAGACCTGAATTTACCTTCTCACCACCAGCATTCGTGTTACATCTGCCACTATTCTCGACCAAAACCACCTGATAGATCATTATTATTATTTTCATCATATCAGATTATGTACCGAAAACAGTACCCTTGAAGTGCAAATTAAACATATATATTATAAAGATTACAAAAACAGAATGATATATTTTGTGACTATAAGGTTCCTTATTCCGACACTTTGTACCCCATAAATATGTTGAATGCTATGCATACAAAGACTGCCATCGTCCTATAATGGTAGGGAGCAGTCAAGAAAACCCTCTTTAAACTTTACAAAAAAGGAAGCGGATTGCCTCATGGATGTGGGGATAGTAAAGAGCTCACCTTGGTGTAATTTTGAGAAGTTGAATCTTGAGTGAGAGTCTGTTAGAGAACCTTTTGTTTATGTTGCGATTGTAGGTGGTATTCTCCCAGGAGTTCATTTGTTCTTTGTCATGCATTGTTGACAATCACCTAAAAAATAATCACGTTGGTATGATTCCTATGCTTGTTCTAAGTTAGGTACTTTAGTGTAAAACACTTTCTAAGGAGTCGATAGGCCAGGGGCCAAATAGTAGGGGCTAGAACCTCTTGGGCAATGGGACAAAGTTTTGATAATATGTTGCATTTGCACCAAAGTCAATATATTTCGTTCCTAGTATTGTTGAATTTGGATGCAAGAGCATAGCATCTTCAAGAGAAAAACAAGAACCAATGGAAGTTTAGCCTCGACTTAAAACAGGTTTGTGAGACTGATGACCAAGAATGAAAGATCAACTTAAAGGAGAGAGAGAGAGAGAGAGAGAGAGAGAGAGAGAGAGAGAGAGAGAACGAGAACGCAACCTCATAGAACTAACAAATGCAATTTGAAATATAAATATTGAAGTCTGATTTTTTCTTACTTTTTTGAATAATGCTTGGCATGGCAGTGGCATTCAAAAGTTTTAAGCTTTGCTTACAATGGACTATATACCCCTCAAGTATTGATATTAGACTTTTGAATCTTGAGAATGCTTAACAAATAGAAAATGCATAGGAACATCTTTGGAACTAAACTTGACATCAAGGTTAACAAAATTCAAGAACTAAATAGAAAAGATGAACTTGAAAGGAATAAATAAAACCAAGTAATCCTTAAAATAGTGGATGTATTTTATAACAAGCTATAAATATGTTTCCTTCATTCAATAATGAGCAAAAGCACCTCACAAGCAAACTTCCCCATCTATTTTGCAAGGTAAAAAGCAACCACATTGTTGCATATCAAACGTAACAAAATGAAACACATTCATAATCAGTAGATATTCCTATAAATAGGCCAAGACTATTCAAAATGGCTCTTTGAGATTCCGAAGCATTTCAATATAATGATAACGTAGTTAATTAATGAACATTATAAAGCAACAAAATGGAGACAACTAAAAGTATAAAAAGCTATACATTCTATAAATTCTAGGACAAAACAAAAAATGATGGCTAGAGTTACCTGAGAAACCGCTTTTTGGAATCCTGATACCTGCCTTATTGCTGTTTGTAATGCAGCTGATCGTTTTTCAACATACTCCAGATAAGTAACTCCATCAGGTGGAGAGAGTTGTGCATGTGTAAGAACGAGCAATGTTATTCGCCAGATCTGTGGCCCAAAGCTTTGACCTATAGCCTTCATAACTTGCTTGTCTAGATTATCAACTCGATAACCATCTAACCGATCCACATAAAGGACTACATCAATCGTCCTGTTCAAAAGGAACCTGCAACAAAAAACTTATCACCAAATGATCCCCTCAACTCAATACCATCAAAATAGTCACTTGAATTGTGGCACATGGTCTATTTTTTACTTCAAGCCTGCCTTCTTAACTTCCTAATCCCTATAATGAATATTGTTTGCCTAACTTTAATCTAAGGTGGTTATTTTAGGGTTTTAGCCAGTAGACAAAACATCACTCGTTAATTACACTACACCAAAAAGCATAGCAGAAATCAAAAAGCAACTCTAATTGGTGCTTGAATTCCCAACTTATGTACATGTGTAGGAGAAATAACAGCATTGCCTAAAAAACCAAATATAAGTTAGAGCAGAGAATCCCCATCTTGAGGACCTATAGAACACTACTTAAGAGGTAGGGCTTGGAGGACGAGGTATTTCAACCTATGCTCATTCCCCTAGAATGGAGAGAGAAAGAAAGAAGGAATTATTAAATTCTTTATGGTATCCAAAGGTACATAAGATTGGAAAGGTACCATTCATACCATAAGTGTAATTGATATGTCTTTGATCCATAGTTGCACCACGATTCTGAATCGCGGTTCAGAATGGCGGCCAGAATTGCGATTCGGAAAAAAGCCAAAATCGTGCAGAATCGTTTTTTTATTTTGAAATTTTTTTAGACAATATGGGTATCAGATGAAAGCTCTGATTAAGAGCATAATTACTGTGTAGTTTGCCAACTGTTTCGGGTGCAGGATGGTCCAGTTTAGGTGCATTAATCCTATTATAATTGACAACGGAATTTAATGTAGACAAGAAACAATGAACATGAATCTGAAATTCTGATTATAATAAAGCAAGTACATATGATGGTGCTATCCAACCATGCACCCTGGAGAAGGGCTTCAATGGCGATTTAGAATAGACGTTGGATGATTGATCTACACAATAACAGAATGCTCCAACTACTAATGAATGCCTCACAATGTGGTAGTTATATAGTAACAACACCATCTGAGAGAGCCAAAGGACCAAGGGGATGCGAAACACCAAAAAGTGTGTTCTCGCTCAGGGAGTTGGAAGGCCAAATCATGAAGAGGCCTTACCGTCGGGGCCGAGGTCTACCAGCAGCCCCCAGACCCTGCCGCTAGGGGGCGTTGCCCCCCAAACCCCCCACCGGGGGGCTACCGCCCCGCGACCTGGGACTTCTTGCTATATAGACACTGTAATCTAGCCATCTCCTAACCATCATGGCCTCATAGTAGACCCCATACTAACAACCGTGCTCAATAATAGCTTCTCCTCATAACAAGTGCCTTACAGATTTGAGCTCACGGTTAACTAGTGACTACTAAACTGAGAGGTGCATTATTAAGTTATGTCTAACAAATCCATGTTGGGTTCTGTCAAGGACTTTTATCTGTTTGTGCCCTATCTACTGCACTTATGGGAGGCAAAACGCTGGTTTGACCATTGCTCCCCCAAAAAAAATTCAGCCATAAGCTATTTTTCCAAAAATAAAATAAAAAATAAAAAAGTTACGATTCTGAGTTCAGAATCTCAATTCGCGAATCGTGGACCCAGCGAATCGCAATTCGTTGCAACTATGCTTCGATCCCAAAACATAAACAAAACCAAAATCAAGCTAATGATCTCAAATATCACTATTACCAGTATGTGAGACATGCTAAAAACTAGATGAAATAACTAGAGTAATGATGATGATGGTTCTTCCTGAAAACTTGGGATATAGATGGAAAAAATTTGTGCAATTATATCAATAGAAGATGTCGCCGATGCATGTAGTAATCTCGAACGAACTGAGCGTGTGCACAAGAAACTAGACGTACATCAATGACCAGCTCTTGTAATTATTGTAATTACTGAAATGGTGTAATAGGTCCTAACACCACAGTAGGGCAAACACTAACTGATACACCCAACCTTGCCTACTCCCTGATATAGAGTAAGCCCCTCCTAGCCCAGTGTGAGGACTGGTAGCATGCAACTGCCAAGTGTCGGCCACGTGGCACTGACGTGGCCGACTGCACATCGGCCCCCAACTGGGGGCCCTGTCCTGCTGACAGGGTCCCTAGATTGTGTTAGGCCCGCCATAGCTATGGACCGTGCTGGGGCACACTATTCACACTGTCTTGCCCTGTTGGTTGTGTACGCTGGACACAACGCTGACTGTGGTATCTGACCTATCTGTGTTCTCTAGGGTTCGGCACTGGTCACGAGCTCGTAACACTCCCTCCCCCTTAAGAACCGTCTTGGTCCTCTAAGACAAAGTTTGGAAAAATCTTGCGAAGGACGCTGCCTCTTTCCCAAGTGGCGTTCTCAACAGGCTGATCATTCCACTTAACCAGATATTCTCAGTATAGAGTATGACGAGTCTGCGTCTCTCTACTATCAAGAATCTCCTCTGGTTCATGTGCAGGTTGCTGAGGATCCAATGGGAGAACTAGAACACTATCCCCTACCAGATTTTTTGATCTGGCTAAGGATTTTCGTAACTGAATTACATGAAAGTCTAGAAAAACCTTACTGCTGTGTGGGAGTTCTAGTTCATAGGTGACCTCGCCTAGTTTCCTACTGATGGTAAAGGGACCACCATAGTTGCATCGAACCGCGATTCAAACCGCATATCGCGGTTCGAACCTTCGAACCGTTAGGGGCCGATTCGAACCGGAAACCGGTTCGAACCGATTCGAACCGCTTTTTGGCCCCTCAACCCAAAAAACAAAGAACAAAAAGAAAATGATTCGAACCTAGCTAGCCGGTTCAAATCGGTTTGAATCGGGACGAATAGGCCGATTCGAATCGGCATGTAACCTTGGGGACTACAATACCTTGGAGACAACTTAGCACACACTCCTGATTTGAGGGTTTTAAAGTCAATTGGGACTCTCAAGTAGACTTTCTCACCAACGGAGAACTGCACATCGCATCTGCGTGGATCTGCATAATGCCTGGCTCGATCTTGGGACTGCCTGATGCTACGCTTAGCATGTTCTATCATCTGGTTTAGGTCCTCTAAAAAGTTTCTGGCTGCTTCAACTTTTTCTTGTTTAAACCCTACAGCTGTGGGTGAGCGTGGCTGAAAACCGTACATCAGCATAATGGGCTGTATCCCGTAGCTGAATGTTTGGTACTATTTATAAGCAAACTCTACTATTGAGAGATACTCCTCCCAATTAGACTGCTTCTTGCTGACGTATGCACGAAGCATATCCTCCAGCACCTGATTTACCCTCTCTGTTTGACCGTCCGTCTGTGGATGGTCGGTGGTACTCATATTAAGTTTAGTATGGAGATGATGGAATACTGCCCTCCAAAAATTTCCATTAAACTTACTATCCCGGTCGCTGACTATGCCGGAAGGTACACCATACAATTTAAATAGCCCGTCTACAAACAACCTTGCTAACTTTGGAGCTCTAACGGTTGTTTTAGTCGGAATAAAATGAGCCATTATGGTCAGACGGTCAACTGTGACCCATATAGCATCATTACCCTTTTGGGTTTTAGGCAAGCCTGCTATAAAAACCATGGAGATACTCTCCCATTTACCAGCTGGTATTTCTAAGGGTTGCAACAACCCTCCTGCCTTTAAACGCTCTGCTTTGTTTACTTGACATTTCTGGCAACTGGTTACATACTGTTGGACGTCCTTTTTCATACTGGGCCAAAAAAATTGCCTACGAAGAAGCTTATAGGTCTTCTGTATGTCTGGGTGTCCCGCACTAGGATTGTCATGACATTCATATAGGACCTGCTGCCTATAATCCTATGAATTGGGGACACATACTCTATCTCTATAGAGCAAGTACTCATCATGAATGGAATACTGTTTCCATTTGAATCCTTGAGCCAACTGACCCTCAACCACTGGGGTTTGCTTGGGTAATACAGGCTCAGAGTCCTCAACGTCATCTGACGACGTATACTCGGACTCATCATCATCCTCAACGGAAGCTGCCGTATTCTTGGGTGAACTGGCACCAGCCCCGGGAACTAGTTCTGGAGTCTGTGACTGTCTGCTCTGGACTGAGTTCCAAATAGTAGAGAAGAATGCATCATGCTGGCACTTCCCTCTCAAGGACTCGAGTAACTCATTACAAATCTGAGTAAAACTCAGCTCGTTTATCATAGGCATTCTGCTAAGGGCATCTGCTACTGTATTGAATTTCCCCCGTCTATATCTGATAGACATATCAAACTCTTGCATCAACTCTGCCCAACGAGCTTTCCGACCTCTAAGCTTAGGTTGAATGCAAAGGTATCTGAGACTTTCATGGTCAGTCAGGACCTCAAAGTTGGCAACATACAAATAATGCCTCCAAGTCTTAAGGGCATGGACTATAGAAAAGAGTTCCTTTTCATAGGCACTGTACCTAGTCTGAGCTGGCTCGAGTTTTTTACTCTCGAACGCCACTAGTCGTCCACCCTGAGTTAGTACAGCACCAACTGCAAAGTCGCTAGCATCTGTTTCGACCACAAATGGCTGATTGGGGTCGACGACCTTTAAAACTGGTGCTGTAGCTAAGGCTGTTTTGAGAGCATCAAAGCTCTCCTGCTGTGCGGACTCCCAAATGACTCCTTTCCCTTCCCCTTAAGAAGATTTGTCATGGGAACTGCTATCTGAGCATATTCCTTGACAAATTGTCTGTAGTATCCCGCCAAACCAAGAAAGATCTGAAGTTCCAAAATATTCTGAGGTCTCAGCCAACTAAGTATGGCTTTAACCTTATTTGGGTCCATCTTAATCCCATCTGACGAGATAATGTGACCCAAATATGCTACTTCTTCAACGAAGAATTCACACTTGGATTGTTTAGCATAAAGCTTATGCTTTCTGAGCAGTCAAAACACCTTTCTGAGGTGTTTTAAATGCTCCTTCCTCGTTTTGCTGTAGACGAGGATGTCATCTAAAAATACGACTACAAACTTACCCAAGTATGGTCTCAGGACACTGTTCATCAAGGTCATAAAGGTAGCTGGAGCATTTGTGAGCCCAAATGGCATCACCTTAAACTCATAATGACCATGACGAGTCCTAAAGGCTGTTTTCGAGACATCTTCCGATTTTATACGGACTTGATGATATCCCGATTTGAGGTCTATTTTACTGAAAAATTTAGCCCCGTCGAGTTGATCAAACAACTCGTCTGCCCGAGGCATAGGATATTTATTCTTTATTGTGACTTTATTGAGGGCTCTGTAATCTACGCAAAGACGCATAGACCTCTCTTTCTTTTTCACCAATAGGACTGGTGAGGCCCATGGTGAACTATTGGTCTGAATTTGGCCTTTCCCAAGATAATCTGTTAACTGCCTAGTTATTTCTTCATCCTCTGTTCGGCTGACCCGATACGAAGGTTTAGAAACAGGTGTTGTACCTGGTACTAGGTTTATTACATGATCTACCTCTTTGCTAGGTGGCAAACCATGTGGCAAATCTTCAGGAAAAACATCTTTGAATTTAGACAATAAAGTTTCTAATTTACTGATTTTCTGCTGTATAGAACTAGAAATAGAAACTTCAGGAATAAACTGAAAGTCACATAAGAATACATGATGGTCATCGTCTCCGATTAGCTGTGGTAACTGCATACCATAGGACGGTTGGGAACATCATGCTCCCCATGCAACTGGATCTCTCGGCCTTTATACTGAAAGTGGAGGGTGTTCTCCTGATAATTTGTGGAGGGAAGGTCCTAAACTGTAGAGCCAATCTCTCCCAAGAACAATGTCTGTAAAATCCAGGTGCATTATCTGAAAGTTTATTTCATCTTGGTACCCCGGAATACCAAGATTAAAGTTACTTACCATAGTTTCCCAGATTTTCTTATCTTCACCCTTAGCTAGTGAAACTATGTACCTATGCTGACTAGGTACTTCTGGAAGTTTAAGCTTTTTAACCAGGGTGTAGTTGATGAAATTATGGGTTGCCCCATCATCAACCATATCTCTTACTGACTGGTTACCAACTTTCCCGTGCATACGTACTAGGTCATGTGGCCCAAAGCTGAAGGGTCTCGCTAGCATTGCAGAGGTCAGCTGGCAACAGTGTTCATGATCTTCATGATACACTTTGATCTCGGAAGTTGCCGAGTCACTGGGAAAACTTGCAGTCTGAACAAGATGAACTTGTTTCTTATCTTTTTTATCTTTTATAGTGAAAGGCCCTTTGGGACACTGTCTGACTGTGTGTCCCTTGCCCATACACACAAAGCACAAACGTTCTTGTTTGGCTTTCTCAAAATCTTCCGGTTTTAAGGGTTGCATGAGTGAAGGGCATTTTTGAGGAGCTTCAATTTTAACTTTATCTTCTTTTTTTCTTTTAAAGATTTCTTTTTAAATTGAAAGTCTTTCTGAGGAGGCTGCTCAGAAAGGGGCTGTTGTCTCGCCCTCTTCCTACCCACTGAATCATCATAGATTTGAGCATATCTGAGAGCTTGCTCAAGGGTAGTAGGCGAGTTTCTCTGGACCTCTACTTTATATTCATCTTTGAGGCCACGGACAAATCCCCTGATTTTCTGATAATCATCCATATTTCTAATCTTTAAAATTGCTTCTCGGTACTGCGAGATATATTGGATTAGGGACTTGTCCATCACTGTTCTTTCCCAGGCTTCCCAGGCTCTATCAAGTTCATTTTCGGGTAGGAATTCTCTTAGGAAAGCTTCTTCAAAAGCTTTCCAGAAGCTTTCCATGACCGGGGAGTCTGCCCAGTCTCCTGGAGATTTAACCACCACTTATAGGCCATGGGCCCTAAGGAAAGACTGGCCTCAATTGCTTGCAAATGGTCAGGGGTCTGTTTAAGAGCAAGAATGTTCTCCATTTGTCGAGGAAGGTTTGTAGAATATCTGCATTTCTATCCTTCTCTTCCCCAATAAAAGTAGGAGGAATCTTTAAAAGGTTGATCAGGTCCCTGAGGAGTGGTCATTTTCAGAACTGAAAGAGAGGTACCTTAACTTCTAATAAAAAAGTCAGAAAGACAAATTTACAACTATACAAAGAAAGGAAAGAAAACTTAGCTCTTTCTGAGAACTGTACTTCCACAGAGAGAATAAAAAAAAGCCCTCTCAGCTCTTCCTCAATTGCTTTCAGACCTGTGGTTTTGAGAAATCCGAATAGGAGGCGGAAAAAATGCAAAAGATCTGAAATTTTTTTTGCTATCCCCCCCTCGCTGATCTGACAGCTACTGTGTTGGTTCTGAAAAACCCGATTTGAAGCACAAATCCACTTGCAAATTTCCGGATTTCAAAGGCCCCCTGCTCGCTGGTCAATATGCTTTCTCTGACACAAACCCTGCTTGGAAAATATACAGATAAGACCCACGCTAGACCTGCATCCCAAAAACGCTAGTCCACCAGGTCCCTGCTCCTCTGAATCTGATCTCAATTTCAGAGGTTGGTTCCCCAAAATCAGGCTTAAACCCTGAATTTGCAGCGCTGGACCTGTACCTTACTTCCTTTCCAAAATCCGCTCAGATAGTAGTAATATACCCATGAAAATCGGAATTAAATCTCTAAGATTGCAGCGATGGATCTATGCTACAACACAACTCTGATTTCCGCTCAGATGACTCAAGATTGTACTGAGATTTCCTTGTCAGATAGCTGTCTCTACAGCGATGGATCTGTCTCAGAAATCTAACTCATATCCCAATTGAAAGGAAGATGATTCAATGGAGATTTTCACAATAGAAAGCTACTCCTCCAGCGCTGGATCTGCCTTGTAGATTTCTGAAAACTTGAAGAAGTTTTGAGCAATCTGGCTACTTTCTCCACTGTTGAAAACTAAATCCCCTATGATGGAGATGGCTCTGATACCAGTGTAATAGGTCCTAACACCACAGTAGGGCAAACACTAATTGATCCACCCAACCTTGCCTACTCCCTGATATAGAGTAAGCCCCTCCTAGCCCAGTGTGAGGACTGGTAGCATGCAACTGCCAAGTGTCGGCCACGTGGCACTGACGTGGCCGACTGCACGTCGGCCCCCAACTGAGGGCCCTGTCCCGCTGACAGGGTCCCTAGACTGTGTTAGGCCCATAGCTATGGACCGTGCTGGGGCACACTACTCACACTGTCTTGCCCTGTTGGTCGTGTACGCTCGACACGACCCTGACTGTGGTATCTGACCTATTTGTGTTCTCTAGGGTTCGGCACTGGTCACGAGCTCGTAACAAATGGCTAGGTCACTGGCGGCCTGTAGTGACCTTGGTAAGTAAATTGTAGATAGATTGTAATTAGTTGGCATTGGAGCTCAAAGAGTCGTGCTTAGTTTTGGTATGGGGTACTGGGTCATTTATTAGGAGTGGCTGGACTGACCTCCTAAAGGTAGGAGTTGACTAGTCAACGGGACACGTGTCATATTCTCACTGGGACACTTCGTCCAGTGAATGACTGACACATGTCAGGGTTGACCGGTCAAACATGACACGTGTCACATGCTCACTTGGACACTTGGTCCAGTGTATGAGTGACACATGTCAGCCTACTCGCTTGTCTATGTGTCAGAGTACTGCCAAGTGGCAAGTGTCGACTGTGCATGGAATTGGCCATGTGTCGACGTTAGGAAAGGTTAGGGTTAAGGGGTGCTTGAGGATTGTGCATAACTTATAAGTGAGCCTAGAGAGAGGCATTCCTCGTCGTAATCTATGCAGCAAAGGTTGGGAGGAGACAAGGCAGCCAGCTCCACCATGCTTTGTGTGCTCTGATGTTTGTAAATGCAGGGAAATCAACAGGGATCGACATTGCTGATTGCTACGCATGGGATAAGCTAGGTTTTAAGTGAAGTTTCAGATTTGGAGTCTGACAGATCTCTTGGGACAAATGAGATAATTTGCATCTGAGAATTGTGACTAGTAGTGCAACATTCATCATTCCACAAGCAAAACATCTCTGGCATGATCAATACTAGAAATCTCTAGTCCTCATATGGAAGCAAGGAGCAAAGTGTGACTAGCATATCTCAAAGAAAGCAATGATATTTCCCTCTAATCTCGTAATATAACAGACAATGAAAAACAAAATCCCAAATCTCCACCTCCCTTGGAACCTACCAATCTCTACTCACAACCATTGAGAAAATTTGAAGCTCCCTAGAGTGAAATGCAAGCTATGTGATAGCCTCGAATCTAAGTATCATAGCAAGATTGAATTTGCAACGCTCCTCATCCAAGAAGTATTTCGGTACAAGTCTACAAAACTCTATGAACATATGACCTATAGATGAATCTACGAATATAGGAATGGGTTTCCTGCGAGAGATGTGAGATGGAAATACAAATTGTGCCCAATATTCATGTGGCCTATGAACACCAAGATATATAATGTCCCCTCTCATAGAGATCTCTAGATGCTGCTATATATGCGTATCAGTTGCTCCAAAACCCATGACTCTTTGTATATAGATGATCAATTGAAAGATAGCCTCTCTTTGTGTATAGATGATCAATCAAAAGATAGCCTCCATCTAAATGGGACAGAGCACATTCGACAAAAATAATCTAGTGTGGCACTGATGGTTTTCCACGTATCACGAATGACAACATATAAACCTGTAGGCGTAAGGAGCCAACCCAATCTGATTTCGAGAGACTTGTGCACCATGTCCACTACATACATAGTCGTGGGAGTAACCAAATGTCAACAAGGTGACACTTATTTGGTACATCTCAAATAAGTCTCTTGAAAAAAGGCAGCTTAATGTTGACCAAGGAGGACTGACCCTCCCAAAGTCTACTATGAGCTACTTGTCTCATGCTAGAAGGACCAACAAAGAATCCTCCCAAGCAGGTATAAGATTTTATCTGAGACTATCTCCAAAGGTTTACTATCTAGTACAAAGGCATGTCATTACACGTATCATCTCAATGTATTGAAGTAATCTTGTCTTCTTGACATTGACCTCCAAACCTCTCTCTCAAGTAAAATGAGTGTATTGTGTCAATGTTTCCCATCAATCCCTCGGGAGAAAAGAGATCTATCATCATAAAGTAGAATAGATAGCAAAATATCAACCAACAAGCAATCTTGACCACCATCTCATGTAAAAGCCACATCAAGCTCATCCATATAAAGACCAAACAAGGTACAGGAGAGAGGGGGCACACCTGTTTCACTCCAATGAAACAAGTGATCATATTTGAGAGCCTAAGATTTCAAGCATCTCAATACCTTCTTGTATAGTGCCATAACTACAAAATAGTATATACTAGAAAGTGTGACTCCCGCAACCTATGAAGAATAATCATGTGGCATTTTATAGGACAAAGGCTCTTGTTTCTTGTAACCAACATATCCCAAAGCTTGTAAACGCCTAGCCTCTACTTACTCCAATCTCCAAAATGGTCCCGTGGAACTTGGACACGATATGTTTGATCATGAATCATGATAGTGTGATAATTTTCTGGCTTCATGGGGTCCCCCAATTTGTGGATGGAATGGATGATGTTGGTTGACTAGGAGGATGGGAAACCAAAGATGACAATGGTGTGTAGGGATGGGTGAAAAAATGTCCTTAACATGAGTGAGGATTTCAAAGCCAATGAACATAATGTCATGGCAATGTTTACATTTAACTTGTTTGATGGCTTCATGCACCATCTCTGGAGTGAAGAAAGAGAACTCAAATGGTTGAGGAGAGATGGTGACGGGAGTAGAAGTCAATATAATACATATTGTGGTAGCAAATCGTGTCCAAATCTAAAGGTTGGCCAAAAGTGGCAATGAATATGGGAGAAACTTGCACCAAAAGAACCTGAGACAAAACTATACAAAAAGTCAATAAGTCTTTGATTTTATAAATCTATATAGGCAAAGAATGTCAATAAGGTTGGCTCTGTCAAAGTGTCAGGTCTCTCTGAAGGACACAAAGGTAGATTTTTAGAATTCTGGTCATACCAAGTATTATAAAGGAATGTATAGTAATCTTTATGATGTTTAGAGAAGAAAAGAAGGAAAGTGGATATATGCAAGACTTCAGTAAGAAAACATGTTTGTGCGTCCAAGGGAGTATTAAGAGGCATGTAGTTCAAGGGTGACTATAATGAGACTTGATAGAGCGAATGTGGGAGAGCGAAAGGTATAGCGTGGATGTTGCGGATGGGGAGGTGGGGATGAAGTTGAGTGATCAAAAATTGTGCCCAAACTAAAAGAGAAAGGAGTGTGACGACAGTGTGACGGGAGATCCGAGATAAGAGCAAGCCAAAGATGCGTGAAATGAAGGCTAAAGACCCCACAAGATAGTCAACCACACTATGATCTCCATGGTGAGGGAGAAAAGTGAAATCACCTTTTGAGGACCATTTTTCCAAGCCATTGAAAATGACCAGCTCATGTGACCCTCCTAGATGAAGTAGGTGCCCTTTGTAGGCTGTAATTCCTTGGTCTACTGAGACTCTTTGCTAGATAAGTGTGACGTAAAGATGAGAGTAACTCGCTATTTAGCTCTCTATGGAGCGCTTTACATATGCTATCTTGCTTATCAAACTTGATCATCAACATTGTGTTATCTTTTATCTTTTTTGGTTCTCCAAACGCATTTTCATCTTGAAAGAAAACAACATACATTATGTAGGTCATCTTGACATGTTAACTAAGCCTCATACCTTCATCTTAAGAGCTTTTTCTCTAATCTCCTCTTTCAAATCCTTATCTCTTGTACCTCGTTTCTTTCTTTCATCGCTGGTAACAAGGTCTTGAATTTGTTGCGCAATGGGGCTAGGATGTCCTCCAATTCGTACATCAAGGGGCTAGGGGTAGGCAAATAAGTATTTCAATAATCCATATGGGCCACGATGAGAAGGCTCTATAAAGCTGGAAATTAAGTGTAGATGGCTTGATGGGAGGCTGAGAACATTCCTTACCCAAAAAGGGAAGTAGATACTCACAAATCAGTGATGGAGTGATAATAACGTACATCCAACAACAACAAAATCTTCATGACCAATGCAAACCTCCAAGCAAGACTAAACCTCAAGAAGACTCCCACCTTGAGCCTCTAATTAGCATGTGTCAAACAAGGGTTGAGCCCCCAATAAGAACCCCCTTCGAACAATGCACCAGCAGGAGTCAAGCACGATGTGTGGGGTAACAATGGAAGAGAGAGAGAGAGAGAGAGAGAGAGAGAGAGAGAGAGAGAGAGAGATCTTGTGAGTCCATAGTGCCTAATGGAAATTATTTCAACTCGACATGAAGAGAATCTAAGCAAGAGAACATTGTGGATTATTACCTCTACATGATTATGTGTTTTGTGTTTGCCTCTTGATTTCAAGGTTCACGAAGCTATGAATGGTATTATGTGATAGGTTGATCGTTTGTGTGCCTGAATTAAGTGAGTCATTCCTGAATTTGTATGAACTACTGATCTTATTGAGATTGATCAAGATACTAAGGTGTTGAGTATGAGAAAAAAGACGATATCCTTTGATGGTCAATTGTCACAATCCCTACGTTGACACCGGGGGGGGATCTTGACCCCCAACAATGTGTCTTAGGGTGAGTGATTTGATATGATTTCCTGGACATGTTGATTGACAGTTTACATGTCATATGCATGCTTGGGAATTGTCAATTGTTAATTGTTAGCTAAAACTTGGATGTATTTCATCCAAGCTAAATTACAGTTACACACATTAGTGATGCCCATCTTTTGTTGAACTTCCCTTAATCTCCTTCCTGAGATCATTGACTTCCATACATAAAGTTGAGTTAATAGATAGTCCAACAACTATCTATATCTACTTTTGTTTTCCTCTCCATTCCTTTCTCGTTAGATACAATATTTGAAGATTTACAAGACCTAGCTATGGAGTATCTTAACTCAAATGCTAGATCAACTATGAAAGCTTGAGAAAACTTGGCTATGGAAAATATCACACACAAGGAGAATTGCATGAGCACCTCACAAACTCAAAAGTCTCAAGAAAAAATGAATTGCTAGAGAGAGAGAGGAGGGCATGGGTCCTCCAAATCCCTTGTGAGGCAAGCACCTCCTTTACATGCATGGAAAGTCTAGGTGTCAACCATAGGAGTGAGCTACTTGGCCAAGTGGGCCACTTGCACTAATTTACATAACTTACAAAAGGGGGTCCCATGCATTTAATTAAAACATGCCCCATGAATTATGTACAACTTAACTAATGCTTAGCCAAAAGGGGTAAAATAGGCATTACTTCAACACCCCCCCTTAATGGCAATTTTATTCAAACTCACACCCAACAAAGTTTTGAACTTTTCAAACTTATCTTTACTAAGTGGTTTACTAAAAATATCAGCTGTCTAGTCGTTGGTGTCACAATAAACTAGCTCGATCTCCCCACTGTGCACTTTCTCTCGTATAAAATGCTAGTCCACCTCTATGTGTTTTGTCCGTGCATGATAGACTGGATTCCTCGCAAGCTGAATGCAGCTTTGGTTATCACAATGTAACAATGTAGGTCTTACTTGAGCAATCTGCATGTCCTCAAGTAGACGGCGTAACCAAATGGCTTCACAGGCGGACCTCGTAGTCGCCCTGTACTCAGCTTCGGTAGATGATAGAGCAATAGTAGGCTGCTTCTTACTGCACCACGACATAGCCCCTGAACCTAGGCTGAAACAATAGCCTGTAGTCGATCTCCGATCGTCTCTATCACCTGCCCAATCAAAATCTGAATAACCTTCCAGCTGAAGGTTCCCGTCATCCGTGTATCCAATCCCATAAGTCACTATCCCTCTCACATATCGTAGGATCCGCTTGGCTGCCTTCCAATGTGCTTCGGTAGGCTTACACATGTATTGACTTGCAATTCCAACCGCATAAGCAATATCTGGCCTGGTGGTAGTAAGGTAAATCAGGCTGCCCACTAACTGACGATAGGAGCGTCTCATCTGCAAATGCTGGACCATCATCTTTTGATGGCTTGTTGCTTGCATCCATGGGTGTGCTGATTGGTTTGCTTTCTTGCATGTTAAACCTCTTCAATAATTTTTGTGCATACTTTGCCTGTGAGATAAAAGACAACGCTTCCCTTTCCAAACTTCAACTCCTAGGCAATAGTGTAGCAAACCCAAATCTATCATTTCAAACTCATTAGAAAGATTCTTCTTAACACAAGCAATAAGCTTCTTATTGCTTCCCGTGATGAGCAGATCATCCACATAGAACACAACAACCACAAAGTCTTCTCCTTCCCTGAAGACATAAAGATTGCAATCAGACTTACTCTTCTCAAACCCTTGCCTTGCAAAGTACTCATCAATTCGGCTATACCAAGCCCTTGGCGCCTGTTTGAGCCCATACAAGGCTTTCCTAAGCCTGCAAACCAGATTCTCCTTGCCTGTTATTTCAGATCACTGCGGTTGTTCCATGTAAACCTCCTCCTATAGGTGCCCTTTAAGAAAGGCACTCTTGACATCCATTTGATGGACATCCCAATCAAAATATGAGGCTATAGCCAAAACGGTCCTGATAGATGTCATCTTAGCAACAGGTGCGAATGTCTCATCATAGTCTAGCCCCTCTTGCTGAGCATAGCCTTTCGCCACCAACCTTGCCTTGTACTTGTCCACTGTTCCATTGGCATGAAACTTGGTCTTATAGACCCACTTGCAACCTATTGGTTGCTTCCCTTCTGGCAATGTAGTGAGCTCCCATGTGTCATTCTTGACAATGGAGTCGTACTCCTCCTGCATGGCATGTTGCCATACCTTTTCTCTCACGGCTTCGTGAAAGAATTGTGGCTCATCTGCATTCAGAATAGTGGACATAAGAGCAAAGTTAGTCTCTTATCTCTCATGAGACCTAAGAGATCTTCTGACACCCTGTTCACTGCTCTCTCCTTCTTCAATCATTTGACCTTCTTTGATTGTTTCCCAATACCACCTAGGTAGCTTCTTCCTAGCAGTAGGTGATGTGGATGGTGACCACGTATCCCATGGTACTGTCTTAGTCTTTCGTTTGTCCCCAACTTCGGCTTCTGGTACTTGGCCAAAAAGAGGTCTCAAACTAGTAGGTTCGATTTCCTGTTGTTGCTCCTGCACTTGAGGCTTACAGGACTCTTGACTAGGATCCTCATCCGTGGAATCAATCAAGGGTATGAACTCAGTAGTTCCTTCTTTCTCCTGCTCCTGTATCTTGGGTGCATGCTCTTCATCAAAGATGACATCTCGACTTAGGATCTTCCTCTTGTTTTCGAGATCATATAGCACATAAGCTTTCTCCCTTCACTATACCCAAGAAAGACACTTTACGGATTTTGCATCAAGTTTCTTCCGCAAGTCCTTTGGTATATGTGCATATGCTGTACACCCAATGGGCTTGTTGCCACTATATGCCTCTTCTGGCGTGATTCCTTCAACTGCTTTGGTTGGACTTCTATTCAATAGAAAAACAGCAGTTGCTACCGCTTCTGCCCAAAAGAAATTTGGCAACCCCTTTGCCTTGAGCATGCTCCTCGCACACTCAACTATAGACCTGTTTTTCCGCTCAGCCACGCCGTTTTGCTGCGGTGTATGTGGAGTAGTAAACTGTCTCTTTATCCCACATGCTTTGCAAAGATCTTTGAACTCATCAGAAATATACTCACCACCCTTATCTGACCTGAGAGTCTTTAACCTCTTTCCTGTGTGGTTTTCCACCATAGCTTTCCACTGTTTGAAGTATTTGAACGCTTCAGATTTTAGTTTCAGAAAATAGACCCATACCTTCCGAGAGAAATCATCTATGAAGGTCATGAGATAGTATGCCCCCCCTGCTGATTTGACCTGCATGGGACCGCATAAATCTGAATGCACAAGTTCAAGAATGCCCTTGGCCCTGGTAGCTTTCTCCTTTGGAAACTTTTTCCTCTGTTGCTTCCCTAATGCACAAGCCTCACATGTATCTGAAGAAGACTTAATGCTAGGAAGATCTACTACCATTTTGTGCCTGTTCAAAACTTGCAAACTTTTATAACTCAAATGACCATTCTCTCATGCCAAAGCTTGTCCCGATTAGTATCTCTTGCAGACAAGGCCTCTTGGCTAGGAATGGTTGTGAAAAGCTTGTAAAGACCTCCTTCTTGCATTCCCTTGGCTACCACCTTGAAGTTCTGATCTTTGTCTTTTACCAAACATTTAGAATCATTAAACTCTACCACCCTGTTCTGTTTGGTAATGGCACCAACAGATAGCAAGTTCTTAGGCAACCCTGGTACATGCAACACACTTTTAATTTCCTTCACCTCACCTGATGATAGCTGTATTGCAACTGTGCCTTTGCCCCTCACCATACGTGTAGAATTATCTCCAAGGCAAACATGTTGACCATCTTCTGTCTCCTCATAGGTGCTGAACCAATCTCTATGAGGTGTCATGTGCTTTGAGGCTCCAGAATCAATGTACCATCCACCAAATGTGGATTCAGATGATAGGGCTGCGGTGAATAGCTCAAGCACACCAGATTGCTCCTCCTCTGCAACTTTGTCAAAAAAGTGACCCTGCTGGTTCTTTCCCTTTTTCTGATCACTTTGCTTCTTCCTGCATTCAAAGGCAAAATGCCCATACTTACCACAATAGTTGCAGTTGCCCCGCCTCTTGGGTGTAGATGAGGAATTGGTGCTTGACTCCTCTCCAACCTGTAACTTGGACACCTGCTGCTCCAAGCTTTGCTTTGAGTTCTTCTTTTTGCCTTTGCCTTTCTTCTGAAAGTTTTGCTTCTTCTTAGAAGCAAATGCAAGCTCTGGATTATCTTCCCTTTCAGAAAGATTCTTTTTTCTCATCTCCTCCTGTAGAAGAAGACCACATAACTCCCCAAAGGTTGGGAGTTTCTCCCTAGCAGAAAGGGACATCACATAGCCTTGATAGTTGAATGACAAGTTGTTCAAGACTATGGGAACAATACTCCTGTCACTTACTTTCTCTCCAATTGAAGCAAGCTAATCCATTAGGTCCTTGACCTTTGTAATATGATCACCAATTGTTGCACCTGCTTCCATCTTGAGAGTATGTAACCTGTTTTGCAAATACACCAGCTTGGCTGAATCCACTGTTTCAAACATAGACTTCAGAATTGTCCAAGCATCAGCTACATCCCTTGCATTGCAAATGTGAGGAATAATATTGTCCTTGACAGAAAGATTGATTATCCTATGAGCTTTTTGTCTCCTGTTCATGTAGTCCTTCAATTCAGGATCAGATGTTGGTACAGGTTCTGTACTTGTCATGACCTCCCAGCAATTCTTATCCATCAATATATTGGCTATCTTGAACTTCCACACTCTGTAGTTTGTGCCATCTAGTTTGCTAGATTCACCCAGCAAACTCTCCCCAAGACTTGACATGCTAAAATCTGTGCTTAAAACAGAAGCTCAACCTGAAAAAGATCAGAAAAGAACAGCTTCAAGCAACAAGGGTTTAACCCCAAACTAGGGTATGTAGCCACTTCAAGGCAACCCTTCAGCTCCTGCTTTTGTCTTTGCCACTTGGTGTGGCCTCACTAGCACAAGCACTAGGCTCCACTGGAACAGAAACCAGAAGCCCCTACAGAAAGTGCGCCCTACTTTTGTGTAAGCTCCTCCAAAAAGACTCCCCAAAACTTAGCCAAATTTAGAAAGTTTTTGGATCATCCCACTCCCCTTGCCAATAGCTCTCCAACAGTGCAAGACTCCACCTGATCTGACACCTGTAGATCAAATGCTCCCTCTTTCAAAATTGAGGTGCTTGTAGAAGATAAGAATCTTCTCAAGAATCTAAGCACTGAAGTTTCTCTCACTCTCAGACTCACAGGCTAGACAACCTGCTCTGATACCATGAAGATTTACAAGACCTAGCTATGGAGTATCTTAACTCAAATGCTAGATCAACTATGAAAGCTTGAGAAAACTTGGCTATGGAAAATATCACACACAAGGAGAATTGCATGAGCACCTCACAAACTCGAAAGTCTCAAGAAGAAATGAATTGCTAGAAAGAGAGAGGAGGGCGTGGGTCCTCCAAATCCCTTGTGAGGCAAGTACCTCCTTTACATGCATGGAAAGTCTAGGTGTCAACCATAGGAGTGAGCTACTTGGCCAAGTGGGCCACTTGCACTAATTTACATAACTTACAAAAGGGGGTCTCATGCATTTAATTAAAACATGCCTCATGAGTTATGTACAACTTAACTAATGCTTAGCCAAAAGGGGTAAAATAGGCATTACTCTTCAACAATATTCTCAAGTTAATAAAAGCTCCTGCAACAACTCAAAAGGTATTATTGCCTTCACAGAACTCTACGCTCTCAAAAGGATCCCAGATATGTTGCCCACACTATAAGATGTCCTTACTGCAAAGAACACAAGCCAAAATGATCAATCAAACTATCGAAATCCACAGCCTTGGACCACATAATTTTCCTCCATAAGACAAACACAAACGGATTCAAAGTCATGATACGGCTACACCCATGAGACACCGTCATCAAGATCAAAGAGCATTAATGTACAGCACATCACCTTCTTGCTGCTAGAGCCTCCAAAGTGCTAACATTTGGCGATCCCCCATCAACCAGAGTCAAAGTTAGAGACATTGTCGTCTTCTACTGCTACATCGGCGGCTCCTATAATTCGTTTGCGAGCCCATCTCACGGCTTTCTTTAAGCATCTCAACCGAGAGCACATATACATCTCTACAGCTACGAACATTGTCAAGCCGAGCAGAGCTGCCAGGAGCACTCTATATGCCCTCACTCAGAGTGTCCTCAATGACCTTCATTAAAGGAGAGCTACCTATTCATTGTGCATGGTCCTAGCACCATATTGTAATCAATATAGAGTTGTCATTTTCTCTTCACATTAGCTTTAGATTCTACATATTTCTGTTTTTCCTTATTCGGAGACATTCGTACACTCCTTTAGTTGCTCTACAGACTTGACATGTACTCTTTCATCTGATATGCTTTTTGGCATCCAAAGGCATTCACAAATCCCTCTCCCTCGCCCTCCCCCCCCCCCCCCCTTCCCAACACAAGAATGGCAAGTAGAAACAAAAAGGCTAGCAAAGAGAACACAATTTCCAATGACAAAAGAGATAGGACTGTGTTAACACCAGAAGTGCAGCGCCTGTTCTTTACTAAGCAGCACTTAAATATATGAAAATTCCAGCTTTATTTCAGAAAGCATTTCAGATGTCAGATAAACTGAAAGAACTCAAGCCTTTCAAAGTCCTTATCGAACCTTCTGATGATTTCTAACGCCTGATCATTGATCCATCCACCTTCAATTAAGCCAGGCGTATCAATTATGTTTAATGTGAACCCTGCTCTTGAGCGTGAACAGATTATAGGTCGCATAGTTTCTGACTGTTACATTGAACAGGAAAACAAAACAATGTTAGTACAGCAAACCATAAGCATAGAAACTCACCTTGAGGCCTTAAATAAGACAAACATTGTTGGCTCCAATCTCTTATGCAACAATACTGGTCAACACTCCAGAATAGAGCTTAAAAAAGGAATAAACAAAGACTCAGTTAACAACTAGTCCACAAAGCATAAACCAAGAAATTTTTTGTTCACATACTTCTAGCAAGAATTACCTTCATTATGCAATCAGTTAAGCTTTACAAGTGGAGGAGTCAAATGTGACTAACTGCACCTAATCATTGAAAAATAAGTGCTACAAGGCATATTAAGAACATTAATATCCCCATCAACACATTTGCACCAAAAGGGATATTTCATTTCCATGCCGTTGTGAACGAGTTGAAGTTTTACAGAGTAGCAGATGCAGGGAAGCCTGTCCAACTGACTGTATACTTTATTCTTCTAAATGGACAGCAAAGTCAGCAAAATGCACATCCTCCCTCATTCACCCACACAAAGACCATTCTTCGAACTTGCATGAGAGCTTCATTGAGTTTGGCATCAAAAAAAGTGAAATCAGAATAGAAACTCCTGCCTGGATCGTACTAATAACTGCCATTCTTTCACCAAACATTGAGTTAACCGTTGAGCTCTTGCCAACTCCACCCTTTCCCAGGACCAGCACCGTTAAGTTATCCACCTTCTGCATACCACAATGTAGTGATGCCTCAAGCACAAATCAGCAAATCCAACTGTTTACTGCATATCACATAATGCCACAATGTAGCGATGCCTCAAGTAAAAATCAGCAAGTCCAACTGTTTAATACCCAAGAATATCAAGGAGGTTCATCAATCTGAAGTTTACTATTTCTTACTGACCTCTGCTCGTAGTTTACCAAGCAAATTGTGGAGAGCGGTTTGGGTGGCAACAGGAAAATGCTGCAAGCCTGTCCACTCTCGAACTGGGTTGGAAGCCATCGGGCTCGTAAACACTTTACAATTACAGGAATAAGTGCAACATCATTTCAGTGGTTTATATAAACAAAAGCAATTTCACAATAAAACATTTTTATTGTCTTTGTGAACCTGTTGTACTATGTTTTCCTTCTGTGATAGTAGGGCTGCGTAAACTCCTAAGATTCATTCAGTTCACAGACTAATTTTGCCCTTTCCAGACAGCTGAGAATGGAACACAGGACCAGGTAGGTCAAATCCAACAACAAAATGACTGGCAAACCACTAAATCTCAACAATAACTGCAGAAAAACCCAAAATCTACAGCAACTGGACCGTAAAGGCATCTGCGCTGCACTTAAGGTGACTGAAATACCTACACAGAAAGAACTCTTACACGACCAAAGGGCGAATCAATTGTAAGGAAAGACTGTACACCCCAAGTCCTTAGAAGTAAAAGCGAAAGCTGAGAAAAAAATTTACATAAATACCAGCCATTTCGGGATAAACCACAACGAAGCCAGCAACCCCAAACCGTCAGCAGCAAAAGTTAGAAGCCGATGAAGAAAATCAGACAAAGGAGCAATGTCAGGCAAAACCGCAAAGAATCTAAACCCCAAACCTTTAGAAGTAACAGCAGAAAGCTGAGAGATAGATTCACATGAAATAGCAGCCATTTGAGGACCCGAATCAGTAACCCCAAACGTTTCGTTGCAAAAGCCAAAAGCCGAAAAAGAATTCATACAAGCAAGGAGCAATTTAGGGGAACAAAAAACAAACAATGTGATTGTTGTTCCCTTACCTATGATCAGATTTTCACAAAACCAAGGTGATGAGAGATTGGGATGCACTTGTGCAAGCCGCTTGTTGCAGGAATTATGTGGGATTGTATTCACATCTTCCGCTCAACCACTGCCATAGCCATAGCCAAGAAGAAAGAAGAAACAAGGAGGAGGCAGGATAAGCAATCCTATGAGAGAGAGAGAGAGAGAGAGAGAGAGAGAGAGAGACTGAAATGGAATGATTAAACCCTATTAATATATGGGGTTTTTTTTTCTAAGGGCTAGAGGGACCTGGCCTAGAGGGCCTTGGCCTAGGCCTAGAGGGAGGTGGACTGTCCCAAATGCCAAGCCTTTACCCCATGTAAATATCCTTTAGATTTATTTTTTTTTCCTTTTTTTTTCCTTATTGTAAGATAGTGCAATCTAAGCTTTATGCCCAAAACCTAACAAAAGTCGATGGGTCAAATAAGCATTCTAGACTTTTTGAGAAATTGTGCCCGAGCGTTATGCCCCACGGCCCTTCTTGGAATTGATGTAAATTGCTTAAATGAGTGGACTCCATATGCTCAAAAGCCAAAAAAAATTCTTAATAACGGCCTAAAAACTAAATGAGAAAAATCTTAGTGTTTAGGTCATTTAAGCTCCCGAATATATAGGTTTAAAGTTTGTGTTAGATGAAGCATGTGGGACCATTTTGTGACACTTAGATAATGGGTGGGTTTCAAACATAGGAGAGGGCTAAATGGGGGCTTGGGATGAAGACTCCACAAGCTTGCACTCTCTCACTTATTTATGGCCCTTGGATGGGGACTTTGGTTGCAACGAGCATTTCAAGCTTGCTCTGGAGCTAGCAAGAGGTCAAATGGGGAGGGAGCACTCAAACACTCACATCTCATTGGTTGAGCCAACTTAGAGTGGCTTCCCATGCACAGAATATATTTTAGGTGCTAAAAAGTGATGCATACTTGGGTTGAGTTGTGTGCCAAAGAGAGGTCTTTTGGAATGTCAATTATTATTCTACCAAGTAAGTGGTGGCATGTTGGCCCCACATTCAATGGTACACCTTATCACAATATCCAAATTTTGATTGAGAAATTGAGGCCACTTTCACTTACCTTCATCATGCAAATCTAAGTGAAGGTATTGGGCTATGTTTATTTTGTAAAAGAAATTCATTCATCAACCAATGGTAAATAATGTGAGAGCTCAAGCTTTGTAGCTTGGCACCTTGGCAAGATTATGACTCCCATCAAGTTGTAATGTTGGGACTAGAAGGTTGACATTCGTATGCATATCGATTTTAGGTTTTTCGTGTGCTCTCAACTCAAGGTTAACGTCAAACAAAGATGGCTACAACAAGCAACCACAAATATATTATAGGATATTACACAACTATCTTGTTAAACAACCTAAATGCGAGGGATTTAACATAGACTATATAATAGCATCCAAGTTCTCTATAGCCATAGTCATCCTTATTGTTTTCTAGATTTGAATTTTGGGGGGAAAAAAAACTAACTACTTAGCCACCAACTTGTACCTAGCATATTGAGAGTAGCAAGATAGCCAGTTTCTTCACAAATGATTTGATTTTGGAAAACACGTCATTTTGAAGCGATTGATGTGGGTCATCATTTAGAGGCTGTGGATTGGAGCACTCTAAACATGAAATAAGAACCTTGATGTGTCAAGCTTAAATTTTCATAAAGTTGTAGATGATTGATATGTCATGGACTTGTCAAAGACTAGAGACCATATTGGAAGTCCGTGAGCTATCAAGTGATAAACTTGAACCTAAAAGTAACCAATGCAGGCAACCATAGTTGACTGTAGGATAGATGGGAACAAATGAAAGCAAATAAAGTGACTAATGGATTAACTTTGGCAATGCAATCATCGAAATCATTTACAGGTCCAGGGTAATGAAGCGAAGGCATTTCGAAGTTGGTTATGGATGACAATGAGATATGTAACCATTGTTTTAATTAGAAAAGGCAAATCATGAAAGACCAAATGGATAATACGCCTTCTATGAGCCAACAAGCAAGTAAAAAATTTCAGGACCAAACTTGATAATTTAATGAATCTTGTGATTATAAAGACAAAATTCACATAGATAAGTTCAATGGAGATTCCAAAGTTGCAGAGATTGAGGAACGATTAAGTTGATTGGAAAACACTTCATACTTTTCAATCAACCCGATAAACAGAAAATATTTTCGCTACTATTCATTTTGAAGCATCTATTTTTATCAAAGGTGGCAATGTATATAGAGAGACAATTTCCTCTACTAGAAATAAATTCAAACCGATTGGGCTATATTCAAAGAGCATTGTATCAAATTATTTTTTATCCCATCTAATGAGGCTAATTTAAATGTCAATCAAGTTGAAGATTTGTGTGAGGAATAACTTCAATTGGAAACTAATCAAATAAAATCCAATCATGAGTGAAGTGATGAAAATTAATCATTAAATATGATATTGTGCTTATCATCAAATATTACCTCGACTCTCCAAACTCAATTAGAAGCAATGCATAAATTATGCCAAAAACATGGAAATAAAAAAATGCAATGTATGCTTGTAGGTTCACACAAAAAGAATAATTTGACATTCGCATCTCAGCATATTGAGTGTATGGACTCATACAACACTAAGGTACTATATTTGATAATAAAACTACATGCTTGTGAGTAAAACTTGCATAAATGGTGGTTTAAACTTTTATATGATATTTGGAAACAAGTGCGAAGAATATTTAACCTCTATAGTTGGAAGTTGTGTCATTGATTATTGTTACTATTGTATTGCCTATTATCAAGTATGGAGGTCAAACATAGATTTTTAGACTATCTTTACAATTATTGGGGGGGGGGGGGGGGGTGGGGGGGGGGGGGGGGGGGGAGCAATAGAGCCAATTTGAAGGTACTAGAAGCAAAATCTCAAGTTCCATATTCTACCTTACTAGTTGAAACATGTTTAATATAGATCAAAGAGAAGCTTTTATTACGTCAATTTCCTTTGTTGCACTCCAACATTCAAAAAAAAGGAAAAACTAGCATGAAAATCTCTTCAAATTTTGCAACAAAGAGGATGGTACCAAAGCTTTCTCAAATGGACAAATAAATGGGAAATTGACATAACTACAATAGCAAACATCAATGACATCATAGAAATTGTATGCAAACTATGGTCAAATGGGGGCATTGACATGCAAGCCTACTTGTGTGTCTCGATCTAAATGAGAAAAAGGAAGAAAAAAATTTGTACTATGAGGAAATGTATTCATAACCAGAAACTGAGAAAGGAAACTGGTGCAACATACAATGAGTAGATAGACATTGTCAAGTCTGTGGATTTGCTACAATCGAAGATGAAGAACGTGCTTTATTGCTATGTCTTGCTTTTGTTAACATTGGCTTTCAACTTCTTCAAATTGAGTTCCAACTCCTCAAATCATTTTCCTTAAGTCTGGATGAAATCGATTAAGGATGAGTAGGTATAGCATTCAACTTGACGAAATACCTTCTGGTGGTTTTTCCATTAGCAACTTACTAAGCTAAACATAGGCATAAATCCATGGATTTAGCTCTAGATCAACCGTTGCAAAATAATAAACAATGTCGTATATACTCGATCTTCAGGTACTAATAACTTCACTTATCTATTCATCTTAAACAAGTCATTGGCCATGTATCCACTCAAGAGTGGACAAGGCATCAAACCAAGTGTGCAAGCCAACCCAAGCACACTACGCCACCATGCATAATCATCTTGATAAAGATGGTTTGTATTGCATTAGTTAAATTTGGAAATTGAGTATTGGTCAATTTTGAAATCATAGCAAGAAGGTTTATGTCTCCTCCTAGAAAAGTGCACCACGAAACAAATTCCAACCATATATCAAAATGCTTTGCCAACTTTTTATGCTTGGGAAAAAACAATCAATGACCTTGTCACCAAGCTCAACGACATTCGATTATGGCTCGACTTATTAGCCTTTACATAAATTTGAGACCATTTTGTTGGGTGGAAAGGTCACTCAAGATCCGCCAATGTGAAATTTTGTTTGGTTCATTTTTTTAAGGGCACTAAATGCCATAATTATCCTATTTCTCAATCTAAAGGCCAATATGTCATAAAGCCCTTAACACAATGACATGGGCTTCCCAACATAAAATGCATTACATTGGGAAAGCTCATGGACTAGACACAAGCCAATAAAAATGAGCTTTTCTTTATTTAAATTTAAAAATGAAAATATCATGGTATAGGTACATGAGAAAGGCCCTGAGACAGGGATTTATGCCTCTGCATGCCTTGCACAAGGGCGAGGCATGAGGATGGGCCTTTGCCTATGGCTTAAAGTTTAGGTGCATGCCCAAGTGTAATGCCATGCTCAGGCAGGCGAGCTTTTTGGGCACATTCCCCTGTCTAGGCACATGCACAAAGGCTTTACGATACTGCCAAAATCCATTTAAGAACAATCCTCATGTGGATGCCCTACACATGGACTTTTACCAGGGCTTTGCATCAAACAAAGCCCCAAAGGCGAGCTTTACACCCCCTCCCCTTTGTGCCCTACACTAAGGTAGGGTGCTCAAAAGCATAAAGCCTCATCTCTGAGGCTATACCCTATACATCTAGGGAAAGGAAATTTCTATTGGAAAAAGTTAAAAGATCAAGTTGAGGCTTACGTTCACAATAGTGGACAATTGATAAAGTTGAAAGGCTTAAATGATGCTATTTGCGTCATAGTTGACAAACTGACCAAAATGGCAGAATACATTCCAACCAAAGTGTCTGTCAAGGCTTTTGAACTTGCTCAATTGCGTGGAAAAGTTGTTCAGATTGTATGGATTGTTGAATGACATTGTTAGTGATCGGAATTCAAAGTTTAGTGGTAAATTTTGGCAAGTGGTCTTTGAGAAATTGGAGACCACACTCTAAGTCAGAGAAGCTTGGGGATACCTTAAAATTTCAAAAGATTGAAGACATGGAAATGTCCTAAGTTGTTGTCTCATTTTAATGGGCCCTTCCGTATTGTAAAGAAACTCAATCAGAATGCCTATCAACTGTTGGATTTACCTCCTCTACTCTCCTAAATCCCATTTTAATCTGCCTCCATTCATGCTGCATTTTTACTCATGTTGTTGCACAGTCTGCATATTTACATGTAAAACAAGACAGACGAATAAAATGCGATTGTCTGCATAAATACAAGTAAATTTTCACAAGCAAAGAAAAGGCGAAACTGTGTTTTTACACGTGTTTTGTGACAGGCGAAAAAGACGACACTGCCTTACAAAATACCAAAGGTGCCCTAGGAAAAGCGAAGGCACCCTGTAAATCAAATCTTAAGGCATTTCATCAGAGTGATGCATTTTTCGCATCTTCACCAACGTTCACTTTAGCAAAGGCTGACGTCGCGTCCTTTTTACGCTCATCCCATACAACTGTGCTAACGGATTTGACAACAACTGCAGCCACCCACAATCTCCTACAAACAGCACATCCACTTTGTACTTTCTTCATCTGCACACCTGTAACGTTGTGTATATATATTGAATACCATTTACGTATTCAGCTGATGAAGAGATTGAAGATTAAGTGTGTATAAAATAATAGCATCAAAAGCTTATCAGAGATAGACGAAGTAGATGCCTTGTGCTTTGATTCTTTATTTGTCAGTAACAGGTTCATTCCTCTTACAGATTGAATTAGCTTTGTAGAGCACACGGTTTCGTCCGCTATTGTCTTGTGCTCTACCGCATTATTGACATGTATTTTTGCTATGCTTAATCTGATAACAGCTCTTTCGTTCTGCATTCAGATTTGCGTCGATATTGCTATGCTTATTTTCATTCTGTCTTACTTTCTTGTTGCTCAATCTGGTAATCTATTTTCAGCGAGTTATTATTAGTCTAGTTGTTAATGACTAATATTTAGTCTTGCCTTTTGTAAATCATTCGCAACTGATTATCAGTCGAGCTCAATCTAGCTCTTCGTGAATCGTTCACGACAAATAATTTGTCTATCTGTTCGTGATAAATTATTCTTTTGGTGTTTTATTAATGTTTGGCTATGTAATCAGAACGACCGTGATTTCTATCACTAATGTTCTGTTCGTTTCTGATAAGCATAGTCATGCTTAGGAAAAGAGTAATATAGCTTATTCCGCTACGCACGAACACTTTCTGTTCAAATTCGTTTTTCGTTCGAGTTTTGAGTTCGCTTCTTTTTCGTGTTCGTTTTCTTTTTGAGCTATTTTTCATTTCTCACACACGACACACCCTCTTTCTCCAACATGGTCTCAGAGCTATTTTTGTAGCCTGATAAGCTTCCACAGTACAAGACTCTACTAGTCGATAAAGTAATTGTCTTCTTGTTCTGTATTTCTGTATCAAATTTTTATACTTAAGTCACTGATAGTTTTTTTTCTATCACTTAGACTCATCCTCCACATGGATTCCCAAGGGAAAGCCAGTCCTATCATGGACAAGCTTGATGGAGCCAATTACCATCTGTGGAAATTAAGATGAAAACTATACTAATGGCTAAAGAATTGTATGACGTTGTTACAGGTGCAGCAGGGAAACCCGAAGCAGACGACGTGGCAATCGCCAGATGGAAGCTGAAGAATGAAAAGGCTTTCGCGTTGATCATCCTCAACATTACGGATATTTAGATCGGCCATGTATTCGAGGCTCAAACATCGAAAGAAGTCTGGGACATCTTGAGCACCCTATACGAAGTGCGAGATATAGCTTCCAAGCTACATCTCAGGAAGAAATTTTACTCCCTCAAGATGGCGAATATTGATTCCCTACAGAATCACATCAATCAATTCAAGAACTTGCTAAGGCAAATGGCCGCTGTCAAATCTGTCATAGACAATCAAGATGCAGTAACGCAACTGCTTACAAGCTTGCCAAGCTCATACGACACCTGGGTGATGATCATCACGACTCATCCAGAACTGACCCTTTTGAGAGTCATTACTATGTTGTTGCAAAAGACATGCGGAGGAATGAAGCCTCAAGTTCCTCAGCTGATTCTCACGCTTTATACACCAACAAGAGAACAACTAAGCAGAAGAAGAAGAAGAAGAAGAAGAAGAAAGGCCCGAAGCAATCAAAGCTAGACCAGAAACCAACAAAGCACAAAGAATAGTCGAATCCACAGACAAAGAAGAAGCTATTCTGCAAATACTGCAAGGGAAACAACCACAAAATTCAAGACTGCCGGATACTACAAGCAAAGAACAACAGCAAGGGGCAGTCGAATCAAGTAGCAAATGCAGTTGCAGAAGCTCCACAGCCTATTCAAGAAGCGGATCATGATGCCTTCATGACCGGCCATCAAGGAGCATCCGACGACAGTTCTTGGTTCCTGGATTCCGGAGCCACTCAACACATGACTAATCTCATTGGTTGTTTCGAGTCCTATACACCTTATAGTATCCAAAAATATGTTCAACTTGGCGACAATAGCACACAAGCTATTAAAGGTGAAGGTACTGTAAGATTAAGCTTTGCAAATGATCAGTCTAAGTTACTCTCTAAAGTCCTGTATGTACCATATTTATCTACGAATCTGCTCTCTGTAAGCAGAATCACAGACACGAGGAAGAAATTAAACTTCCAAGGTCTCAAGACCATCCTGATTGGATATACTTCATCTCATAATACATACAAGCTATATGATCCTGATACCCAGCAAATCTTGTATAGCCGGGATACAGTCTTTATCGAGGATCAAGACAAGGATATTGTTCTAGGAGAACCTTCATCACGTGCCATTGACACGACAGTCCGAGCTTCTGGCTCAGGCGTGTCTATTGTCGACCCACTTCTAGACAGCGAATCAGACGAAGACGTTGCTGCTACCCAACAACAAGTCCCAAGAGTGTTTCATCAGTTGAATCCTCCCAGAAGATCAAGCCGAGTGCGCACACAGCCACAAGTGTTTAGCGGCACTTATGTAAGTTGTTTTTGGGCCATTTAGGCACTTCCAAAAAAGTGACACTTTTTGCGAAAAATGCAACACTGCATTTTTACATGTCGTTTCTGACATGCAACAATTAGGGCAAAATGCGACACTGCATTTTTACATGCAATTTCTGACAGGCGACAAAAAGGTGAAAAACCCAACACTACAATTTTACACGGGATACTACATAGGCGACACTCTGCAGAAATACACAATATTCCAAGTACAGACTGTCTACATCTTCACGCTCCAATAACAACTGTTCTAATTAGGTAGTTAATCAACCATTAAGCGATCTTGTAAATGTATAGCTAGAATAATGCAAGATCTTCCAGTTGCTATAAATGTAAATGAGCGATTGAAGATATCATAAGTCATCATATGTCAAAGGATGATCAAACAGAGATCAAACGACCAGAACGAGTCTTTTAGTAGCTGACTCCTCAGAGTTAGTGATTATATATATATATATATATATATATTCAAAACTTTAGCAATTGTTTTGAATCTGTAAGTAGGATCACGCGCTTATCAGTGCCATTGTATTGTGATCTGATCGTTGTTACTACAACTTTATTATACGGATTCGCTATTGTTCTACATCCTTTTGCATTCTTGTTGAATGATAATAACTCTCACTCCTCTTACACAAACATCATTATAAGATAAATGTATGGCTATCTCTGACGCCTAAAATATTTTCTACATTCTCTTCTTAATCAGATTATCAGTATTAGAGGATTTCATGGATGTCTTAGACACCTAATCGTTTCTGCAATCTCTCTTTCACGGTAGTCTAAGACTCCTACAGTGATAATATTATTCAACACAAAAGAACAGCTCGTAAATTCCATTCTCTAAATAATCCACGATCCTGTTAATAAGAATTTTTGTTTCATCAGTTGACATCAATCCAAAAACATCAACAGATTTGGTATCAAAGCTGATAATTTCTATTTCTTGTGCCCACAAAGTGGTATCAGAGCTTCTGGTTTATTGGATTACTAGAGTCTAGGACTTATAATAGAATTTAGTATGTTCTAATTCTATAGAGCTGGCTCATTCAGTTTGTGTTTTATCTCTACTACTCAATCACAATGGAAGGCTCAACCTCAAAGATCCGCTTGATCAACAAATTCAACGGAGATGACTTCCACATGTGGAAGTTTAAGATGAGGATGATTTTGATCGAGAAGGAGCTTTGAGAACACGTAAACAGTTCAATAGCCAAACCAGCAGAACCTGAACTACTTCCAAAAAGGGAAACAAAGGATGGCAAAGCACTTGCCATTGTATCTCTGAATCTGAAGGACACTCAGATTTCTCATGTATCAAACAGCACCACCTCCAAAGAAGCGTGGGACATCCTTAAAAGTATTCACGAGACTTTAGATGTATCGACTCCTCTCTTCTTGAGGAAGAAGGTCCTCACATGCAAAATGAGCGAAGGCACCTCAATCAGTGATCATATAAACGAGTTCAAACAGTTGTTGAATCAAGTTGCTGCCATAGGTTTTCCTATATCAGAAGAAGACTCAACAATGTCTCTTCTCGCCAGTCTTCCATTCTCCTATGACAACCTAGTATTGCTTTTGAGCAATACCCCTGCACTGTCTCTCTAGAAGCTGACAGCAAGTCTATTGCAGGAAGAAGTCAGGAGAAAAAGCTTATCAACAACGAGTACCAAGTCAAAGGCATTGTATTCTAATAAGCATCAGTCCAAGAAAAAGAACTTCAAGGACAAGAAAACAAAGGCAGAGCAACCAGATTCAAACAATCACAGCAGTAGCATAGTTGTCAACAACAATCATCCAAGACCAAACCCTTTTGCAGATATTGCAAAAGATCAAACCACGACATTAAGGATTGTCGCATCCTCAAGCACAATGAACCGAGGAAGAAGATGCAGCAGCACCAAGATGGAGGTTCCGACTTTGTCAAAAATTCCCAAGAGGATGACAAGGCGCTGATGGTACAAGACCAACCAAGCAGAGATGTCTATCAATGGTATCTTGATTCGGGTGCTTCACAGCACATGACGCCATGTAAGGACCTGTTTTCTACTCTCACAGCAACAGATTCAAAGTACATTTTCTTCGACGGCTCAAGTTCACACAAAGTCGAAGGCCAAGGCATTGTCCCAACTCCAATTCCATGACGGCATCAATAGACATTAGATGGTGTACTTTACGTACCCAAGTTAATCAATAGGCATCGACCTATGAATGTTCAAATTTAGGAGTTTGTCCCAATAGCTCCATTTACCATTGACGGGCCTAGACCCACGACTGTTCAACCACAAGCCGAAGCTATCCTAGTCATTCACCCAGGAGAAACATCCACTCAAGCACCTGCAGTTCGAAGGTCTGCAAGACAACGACATCAACCTGATCGTTTTGTCCCTCAGGCATTGATCGTTCATGATGAACCTACCGCTATTGCAAAAGCACTGTCAATGCCCAATGCAGACGAATGGAAAGCTGCCATGGATGTTGAGTATCATTCCTTGATGAAGAACAAGATGGATCAATATCCAAATGGAAAGCTTGTTTAGCGGTTAAAGGTTTTGAGCAAGTCTATGGAATAAATTACACTGACACCTTCAGTCCAGTGGTAAAGCATCACTCTATTCGCACCTTGTTGGCTATAGCTACTGCACAGGGTCTAGACATTCACCAGATGGACGTCCAGACAACATTCCTTCACGGATATATACAAGAAGACATATTCATTTATCAACCAGAAGGTTACGTCCTTCAAGGCAAGGAGCATTTGATATGCAAATTGCATAAGGCATTATATGGTCTTAAGCAAGCTCCCAGGGCCTAGTATGAAAGAATCAATCACTTCTTGTTGCAGCACAATTTCACTTCTTGCTCCATAGACTCTAATGTATATCTCAAGCGTAAAGGGTCAAGATATGTTATAATAGCATTATACGTTGATGATTTCTTAATTATCAGCAATTCAAATCAGTTATTACAGGAAATCAAATCTCTACTTTCATCAGAGTTTGAGATGATTGATTTAGGCCCACAATCCATTACCTTCTCGGTATGGAGGTCAGCAGAAATCGCGCAAGCAGAAGGATTGTTATAAGCCAAGAATCCTATTTAATCAATGTACTTCGCAGATATGGCATTGAGGACTGCAAGCCCATAGACACACCAATGGATCCAAGATCTAAGTTGTCCAAAGACATGTGCCTCAAAACTCAAGCAGATCAACAAGAAATGTGCAGTTATTCTTATCAGTCTGTCATAGGATCTATAATGTATTCTATGATCTGCACACGACCTAATCTAGCATATGCAGTAAGCACACTATCTCAATACATGTCTAATCCAGTCTTACAGCACTGGAAAGCTCTACAAAGAGTACTGAAGTACATTCAAGCTACGAAGCACTATGCTTTGAGCTATAATGGCAATACAGAAGTTGCACTCACATTGACCACCTATTCAGATTCCGATTGGGTAGGAGACGTGGATACCAGAAAATCCACATCCGGTTATATTTGTTTCCTTGCAGGAGGACCCATTTCATGGAACAACAGAAAGCAAAAATGTATTTTTTTGTCCTCTATAGAATCCAAATATGTTGCAGCTACATCAATAGTGAAGGAGATAATTTGGCTAAGGAGGCTGCTGCAGGATCTACAATTCCCACAGATCGGTCCAACAATACTCTAGTGTGACAATCAGAGCTGCATAGCTCTATCTCTGAACCCACGAACTCATAATAGAACTAAGCATATAGAAGTTGCAATTCCATTTTCTTAGAGAGAAAGTTCAGAATAAAAATGTTGTAATAAGTTACTGTCTTACAGACAGTATGTTGACTGATTTTTTGACAAAGTCATTATCTAGAGATAAACATTCTACATTAGTAGATATGATAAATCTCAATTGCAGTTCAGATTCGTAGCAGTTAGCTTAAGGGGGAGTGTTGAAATTTAATCTAACTCCTACTCATCCCAACAGCCCTTCTTCTTTCTCTAATTTTTACTCTCTCAAATGAAACCTGCAGAAAATGAACTGTTTTTCCAACAGTCTACATATATGAACTAATAGTCGCTACAGTCTGCATATTTACTCAGGTTTTCAACAAGCAAGAAACCCGACACCCGACACTCTCACTTGTTTTTGCCTTCTTGAGCAACTAAGTGTTTAGCGGCACTTATGTAAGTAGGCACTTCCAGAAAAGCGACACTTTTTATGAAAAATGCGACACGACATTTTTACATGCAGTTGCTAACAGGCGACAATCAGGGCAAAACGTGACATTGCATTTTTACATGCAGTTTCTGACAGGCGACAAAAAGTCGAAAAATCCGACACTGTAGTTTTACACAGGATACTACACAAGCGACACTCTGTAGAAATACACAATATTCCAAGTACAGACTGTCTACATCTTCACGCTTCAATAACAACTGTTCTAATTAGGCAGTTAATCAGCTATTAAGCAATCTTATAAATGTAAAGCTAGAATAATACAAGATCTTCCAGTTGCTATAAATGTAAATGAGCGATTGAAGATATCATAAGTCATCATATGTCAAAGGATGATCAAACAGAGATTAAACGACCAGAACGGGTCTTTCAGTAGCTGACTCCTCAGAGTTAGTGTTATAGAGAGAGAGAGAGAGAGAGAGAGAGAACTTTAGCAATTGTTTTGAATCTGTAAGTAAGATCACGCGCTTATCAGCACAATTGTATTGTGATCTGATCGTTGTTATTACAACTTTATTATACAGATTCGCTATTGTTCTACATCCTTTTGCATTCTTGTTAAATGATAATAACTCTCACTCCTCTTATGCAAACATCATCATAAGAGAAATATATGGCTGTCTCTGACGCCTAAAATATTTTCTACATTCTCTTCTTAATCAGATTATCAGCATTAGATGATTGCATGGCTGTCTCAGACGCCTAATCGTTTCTGCAATCTCTCTTTCACGGCAGTCTAAGACTCTTGCACTCTTATTCAACACAGAAGAACAGCTCATAAACTCCATTCTCTAAATAATCCACGATCCTGTTAATAAGAATTTTTGTTTCATCAGTTAACATCAATCCAAAACGTCAACAGATGTGGTATCAGAGCTGATAATTTTTATTTCTCGTGCCCACACCACATACGTCCAATGTTTGAGGGAAAATAAATAATTGAACACAATAACCACGAGGAGAGTGTTTGAAATAAGAATCATTATCCCGCTTAAGAAATTGTTGCTAAAACTAACTAAAAATGATAATCTGAATTGTCTTCTAGAATTTCTCTCGTGTTTGACAACTTAGCGTCAAATGCCTTAACATGTTTTCCCAATTCTTAAATAAATGCTTATTTTGGTTCCTCTAAATCTTTACATCTCTTAAGCCAATAGCTTGTTGGGTTCAAAGTAGCTCTCAAGTTGGGATCCATTGGATATTATATTTGCAGCCAAATAGTTATTCACTCCTAGCAAAGCATAGTCAATGATTTTCAAAAAACCTTCTCTTTAAGGTTGTTCTTATGCCACTCTACCTATCCCCAGGCAATATTTGATTATAGGCAACGCAAAATTTATATTCCAAATAAAGAAATGTCCAATACTCTTTTGTCTAGTTAATTGACACCCCATTTTATTTTGTCACATTCATATTTTCAAAGATTCAAAAAAACTCCAAAAACTTGTGAATAAAAGACACGACAACTACATAGTTCAAACTCGCAAAAAAGAAATCATTGGAAATAGACTTCTTATTAATCATAAATTCTGATTTGGGCCTGTTGTAATCACATCCATGACATTCTTCCACCAAAGATAGTGAAATCATTCTACAAAACTAGAATCAAAGATCATGAAGAAATAAGTCGCGAAGTACATTGTTTAGCATATGAAATAGGACAAGACTAAACCTATTGGACATCAATCTTTATAATTTCATATTTACAAGAGGTTACAAGTTTGCTAGTTGAATTCTCCAATTTGTATCCGTAGGCAATACCTTTACTTTGTTTACTAATCTTTGTTGAATTCCATGCCAAATTCATCAAAATTGTTAAAAAAACGGCAAAGTTACATATTGCACGATTTGTAACAAGTTTTTTTTTACTCTGGCGATTGACCAAAAACTCGTTTTATTAAAATAGAGTTACACATTGTATAGTAACTCCAACTAGATGTCATTAAGTTGCAACCACAATTCAAGAAACATATATTTAGGACTTTGAATGTAGAGCATTTCACTCCAAACACTAAATAGGTACTCAATATGTCATGTTAAGAAATCTCAAAATCTCACTTTCAAAGACATGTTTCATAAGTAGAATATGCTAAGGGTTTTTCCTTGGCATCACCAATAAATGCAAAAATTCAGCAGAGAGTTCCTAGTAATTAGATAATAATTCTGGTGAGATTACAAGAGTTGAAAATTTGAGTATGACACGTAATTAAATAATGACTTTATTCATGAATGTACATCATTCATATGAGCATCCATCTCAACCAGCTTAGTTTTCCCATCAAGCTAAACTAATAGTAAATCTTAAATTGGCTTTGGTTCTAAATACTTGACATACCTAACCGTAATCAAATCGTCATCGTAGCTCTTCATTGCAAATCTACCCATATGTTAGTTGCCCAAGTTTCAGAATTCTCCAGAATAAAGAGTTTAACTTGAATTCCAACATCTTTCGACGTCTCAATACACACAAGCTTATATGCTCAGATTATACAAGTATGAACATTGCAAAGTTGACAAAAATTGAATGCTAAACAATTTTCTAGCTAATAATGAGGAGGACTTCAGATGATGGTTTTACTCCTATAACATAATATAAAATGGAAGCAGACGCAAAAATGTAATTCAACCTCTAGCACATATATGAGGCTTACTTGATGCAGCGACCAACAAAGCCTTTGCATTCAAAAAGTTCTCGACAACTACATAAGCTATACAAGCTCATAACATTTTGTCCAAAAATTGAGCTTTTCTGCATTGCATTTGAGTTCCTCGAATCATCGCAAGAACTATGTAAGAATATACCAAAATTCTGAAGGGCCATGCAAGATGAATAATTTACAACGGCCATATAAGAACCAAATAAACAACATCCTACTCAATTACTACGACTTACCTACAAGAAATCTCCTTGGCACAGGTGGTTAAATCACCATCATTGAAAAGTTTCATAATCTGTGAGGTTAGCTGTTGATGTCAGTTTTTAATATTAACATGCTAGAAGATATCAAGTAACCTAAGCCAACGACAGCCGATTGGGAAGGACCCTTAATGCAACACAATGCAACTTAATGAAAGTGGTTCTGCTCTTTTGCAAAAAAGGCTTGCATGGATCTCATATAATAATTTATTCATTTTTTATTTTGAAGTGCTTCTGCAATGCTCCTGATTGCGCTGGCTATCTCAGAAATTGCATTACATATAGATATGTTGCGCTTTTCATCACACGCTATTCGTTCTCTCTCAATCTCCAATTTGTTGTACTCCATACTCTCGTAACGCTCAATAAGCTGCTTAGTGTTGTAAACTGTATCTTTCTTCGAAACGGGAGGCTTAGGTTCAAGCTTTGGCCGCTTAAATCGATAATTTACTTGCTGCGAAGACATCGACAAAAGGTCATCCTGCATTTCCACTTGTGAGGGAACAGGTTCACCACCATTGGACTGTTCATCTCCATCATCTGATAACCACAGACAGGAAAATGTCAGGAGTATGTAAAACAATAACAAAGACAAATGGAGAGTATTAAACGTGTAGCCAGGAACAGTAACGTGACTTTAAGAGTCCAACCAAAAGACACCGTTTCATATTGAAGACTCACAAGGGAGTTCGATCAAAAGACCACCACGCTTTGCCTCTGGCTCACTACCGAACCTTTCAACCATGGCATTAAAAACATCCTGATTTAGTGAAGTCGGTAAAGACTTCTCTTTCCGTGCCTTCGTGGAAAGGTTCCAGAAGCTTTCCTCGGTGGTAGAGATCTCTCGTTCATATCTGAATATTTTCCTGAATGCCTTATTAAGCTTTACCCACTTGACCCAGCACTGATGTGGAGTCTTTTGAACATTATTTTCCACACAACGAGCAGATATGGCACCCCACTTATCTTTGGCACTTCTAATTTTCTTGCACAGTCCACCCGTTGCATACACATTATCCTCAATTTTCTTTGCATCAAGAAGAATGATCATCTCATCAAGAGACCAGTTTTCAGCACGCTGGCTATTAGGAGTGTCACGTCTGTATGGTGTATCCTGAGAAGCATGAACGTGAGGCCCACTTTCAATGCTCCACTTGTTTGTGTTCCTCCCTCTGGTTGCTGCAGAAAAACTAAGCAGGTAAGTGACATGGCATCGGACATTGACAAACAAAACTTGATTGAAATTGATCAGTAGTGTGATCTGTTCAGCAACAACTGGAAAGATAATTTTGGTCAGCTGCTAATTAATGCCCATTCTAAAAATGGATTATGCATCTTGGTTTCCAAGGGGGGGGCTCGAACTTGGGACCAAAGAAACTTTGGATACCAAGCTAACCAGCTGAGCCAAACCCATTGGAGTGGCATCATTCACCGCAAAACACCTATATGAGTTGTTACACAAACTTAGTGAAATCCCAAAAATCCAGCAAAGATGATTATGCGCCTCATGGCATTGCAAAATGCTTAGCCATCACATGACATCATTTGCCTGAGAATGCCTCATTTTCAGTTGATATGCAAACTTAAGCCTGCCTTACCTGCTGCTAGTGAGGAACCAGTTAGGTGCATTTAAACTGGCAGCACTTAAAGATAACAGCTGCATGGTGCCCCACTTACAGTTAGCATTGACAGTTAGAGGCTCTTGCAAAAACTTGGTGCCCAGCACCTTTAGCATCAAAGTTTTGGAACAGCAAGGCATCTTGTGAACATTTGGAAGTTTGGCAGTTAGATTGCAGGCCACATCCCAAGTATTCTTAGATGTGCTAATGCCTAGGGATTAAGCAATGGACAAAAAGAAAAAGGGTCAATTAGTGCTAATGGAGCTCAGTAACAGCAAGTGGGGCAGGCCCCTTGGTATAGTATACAAACTAGACTAAAATTTAGGTAGTCCTTTCAAGATGTACATTATGTCTAATCCTACAATGTACATCTAGTAGAATCTAGAGCTCTATTTCAAATTCAATGCCTCAGCATCGAGCATGATGACATGTATCAAGGTTAAGTAGCCTCCTGCAAGACGGGCAAAGATGAATCATGATCCTCAAGGTGGTAAAGAATGCTCTAACAAAAATCTGCTCATAATTTGGGAAGACATTTCTCAAAGCAGTCTACATTTTTATATAGAAAATTATGTAAAATTGTAAATAAGACAAATGTAGGTACCGCATGCAAACTTTTAACACCGTAGAGTTTATGCAAAGACTCAGTAATTTATGCTATGACAATCCTATTTGCCACATGAGCACCTGATAAAGTTGCAGGATGTATCTAAAAACGTTAGGTCATATTAGCTTCCAAGGAACCTATATAATGTCATTGTTTTCACTTGAAGAGAAACCCCAACCAAACTAATTAGGGAATCTAGCTGATGAGCAAGTTGTATGGTCTGGAAAAAGAGAAAATTTTGCATAAGGTGCCACAACTTAGTGGAAGATCTTGCAAATGAATTCGAAATATCAGCTAGGACAAGATAGAAGTATGACAAGAGAAAACATCTGATATTTGATCTAGAAGAACTCCAACAAACTCTTCAAAAGCAATTCTGTTAGAAACAATATACTATATGCTTCAGAAAATGGAAATTAGATATGACTATCGTATCGACTTTCTGATACAGAAGACCAAGAAGAGACTTTGAAAACATGCCGATTAGTGTGACAAAATCTGAGACATTTGAATAACAGCAGCGTTGTCCATTTCGGCGTTACACCTTCAAAATTCTGTATAGACTTCTTTGAGACTAAGAACTAAAAGTGTCTGATTTATTTAGATGCTTTCTTTTAGCACAAAAGATTTCAAAATAGCATGTTATCTATCAAAAACTTTTCACCTTGCACATAATTGAGTTTGTAACAGCTCTTCTAGTTCTACTGTATGGCTCATATCTAGTCCCAGCTTTTGGAATCGTTCAAAATTTTTATGCCAAATTAAGGTGAGTAATCAAAACAAATACAAAGCAATGATGAGTATTAAGAACAGTGCAGCATGTCTTGTCCTGGGGGACTAGATACACAATACTTTTATGTCGATAAAAGAAAATACATCTTATGATTCACATGATCATAACCTGTAGACATCAAGAAATAAACTACAAGATCTCACCGACTTAAAAAATCCGTTGTTGTGACTAATATGAACAGTGACATGTTACTAAGCAGTAATATGTGAACAAAGAGGACTCATACTGGGACGGACATTATTAGGTTTATGACTCTTACTAGTAAGTAATAAAAGCCATCCCCCTCTTCGATTTTTCCAGCATATGGAACATAAATTCTTCCGCACTAGAGTTTCGTCGAATCGCGATTCGAACGATTCGAACTGGAATCGGCAGATTCAAACCATCGATTCAAACCCTGGATTTTTTTTTGAAACCGGCATTTTTCTTGTGATGGAGAGAGAGAGAGAGAGAGAGAGAGAGAGAGAGAGAGAGAGAGAGAGAGAGAGAGAGAGCAAAAGTTGCATCACACAAAGAGGTGGTAGAAAAAAATTTGTCCAATCGTGGCAGCAATCACACGAGCAGAAGGCAACCATTGCTATTATTACGCAGTGTTTCTACTTGTGATCTTCCCTTCCATTTGGCCAAGGCCCCCGTTTGGAGGGATATGATTCAGGCTATTTACTGTATTGGCGCCATAATTCGAGATTCATGGGCTCAGTACGGATGCAACATTATTTCAGATGGATGGAGTGATATCAAGAGGCGCCACCTCATCAATATACTGGTGTCTTCCTGCAAAGGCACCATATTTCTGTAGGAAAGCAAGAGTGAAGTCACCAAGATCTAGTTATCAATCAATCTCAACAAGAAACAAGAGAGAAGAGGCTGAGCACCCAAATCTGAGAGAGAGAGAGAGAGAGAGAGAGAGAGAGAGAGAGAGAGAGAGAGAGAGAGAAAACAGCAACAAGAGCAATGGAGAGCAATGCTTAGCCAAACTGAAAAATGTGACACAATAAGCCAATATGTACTCTACCTACTTAATGATTGTAGGGCACCCCCAAAAGTCAAGATAGGGGCCCCTAAACCAAATTAGACCTCTAAGGACCCACGAGTCAGTACATGACCAAAATTGGGTCCAACTAAACTTAAGACAAATTTAAGATGGCCTAAATAACTAAATACTCATGGTTACACAAATCTCGACCTTTCAGGTCAAAGTAACCTATGGATTAACTTTAGCATATTCATTTATTTCTAACACCCTCCTTAAATGACAATGCGAAAACTGAAATCTTCACTATGTAATAAAACCAACACGTGGTATTAAATTTAAAGCTTTGCATAAAGCTTCAAATCTGACTCTAGGCAATGCCTTAGCGAAGAGTCCGCAATATTTTCCTCTGTAGGACAATACTCAAGTAAAATGTCTCTCCCGAACAAAGTGATAATGGATCTCGATGTGCTTCGTCCTCGCATGAAAAACAGGATTCCGTGCAATGGCAATAGCACTTTGACTATCACTCAAGATAAGAGTGGCTGAGGACTCGCCAAACTTCATGTCAACAAGTAGTCTTCTCAGCCATAAACACTCCGTTGTGGCTGAAAATATCGCTCTATATTCTGCGTCACTAGAAATAGCAACAGTGGGCTGCTTTTTACTTGACCAAAAAATTGCAGAATTTCCATAGAAAAAGCAATGTCCACTTGTAGAGCATCTAGTGTCTTGATCTCCACCCCAATCTGAGTCACTAAAACCAACCAACCATGCATCATCACAAGTAGGAAAAACAAACCAGTCCATGACTTCTTGTTCCTTGAAGATATCGAAAGATCCTCTTCAACGCTTTCCAATGTGATGTCATCGGAGCATGCATGAATTGACTCATGAGTGAGTCACTACAAGAAATGTTCGGTCTTGAATTACATAGGTAAATGAGACAGCCAATAGCTTGACAATATAAAGTAGTATCAAATGGTTCACCATCACCTTGACTACTTAATTTCAGGCCTGTCTCCATAAGTGTAGCAACCGACTTGCAATCTTCCATTGTGAACTGCTTCAAAATCTGCCCAATGCAGTGTTCTTGAGAGATAAAAATTCAGCCCCTTCTTGTACAAATTCAAGACCAAGATAAAAATGCAATAGGTCTAAATATGAGGTTTCAAAAACCATACCAAGATCAAGTATTACGGCATCAATCTGTTGCTCATTACTTCCCGTAATAGTAATATCATCAACATAAAGCAAAATAATGATGATATAATCTGAAGTATGCTTGACATAAAGAGTAGATTTGCTAGGACTATTAGTAAACCCACGATCACAAAAATAGGCATGTATCTTTTGATACTACATCCTCGGGGCTTGCTTCAGTCCATAAAGTGCCTTCACTTTATCTTCTTGGCCTTCAACCACAAAACCATCAGGTTGTTGAAGGTACACTTCCTCATTGAGATCACCATTGAGGAATGTTGTCTTTATGTCAAGTTGCCGCAAACGCCAACCAAAATGGGCAGCCAAAGAGGTTACTACCCTCACGGTAGTCATCCGAGCAGTAGAAGAAAAAGGCTCCTCATAATCAATCCCCTTTTGCTGAGCATAGACTTTGGCAACAAGCCTTGCCTTGTATCTTTCAACGGTACCATCTGCCTTATACTTGATTTTGTATACCCATTTAGAACCAATTGCCTTCTTCCCATGAGGAAGATCAACAAAAACCCAAATCTGGTTCTTCATGAGTGAGTCATACTCATCTTGCATCGCATCCTCCCAACGTTTTACTCCCTTGGCCTGCTCAGAAAAATCAGGTTCTTCCGCAACCTCTCCATGAGATGTAAGAGCAAAAATCAGCATAGTCCACTCATTTTGTAGAGGCACGTGTCTTTCCATCATAAAATAAACTTACTTTGTTGTCCCGCAAAGTTGACAACAGCCACCGTGGGACTGTTTTGGGCTGTCCCAAGATCTTCCGACACTGCACTTGGCTGTCCAAGATCTTCCAAAACTAGTCCTTGCCGTCCAACAGTTCCTACAGGATGATTTTGAGCAACAATGGGCGATTCTTGATGAACATGAGGTTCTAAACTTCATAAGGTGTTGAACAGTTTGAAACTGGTTAACTGCTGCCCCTTATCTCCAAAAATAGAAGATGGTACCAAATTTGGAAAAACTTCAACATTCACACTATGTGGGCTGTCCCCCTTCAAGATATGAGTTGGGGCCACATCTAATGAATTCTTTTCATCAAAATGCACATCACGGCTAACAAGAATCTTGTTAGTGCTCAAATTGAACAGCCTATAGCCTTTGCTTTCACTATTATAGCCAACAAAAATCCATTTAACTCCTTAATCCTCAAGCTTTGTACGAAGTTTATCCGGAACAAAAGTATAAGCCGTACAACCAAAAATGCGAAAGTGAGAGATTGAAGGCTTCTTCCCATACCAAACTTCATAAGGAGTTAATACTTTCAATGCTTTAGTAAGACAACGATTGCTTATGTATGCTGCCGTTATAAGCGCTTCAGCTTTGTTGAGGCGTATAGGGAGTTGTCATTTGATGTAGAATTCCCTTCTCTCGAAGAAATGCACCGAACGTACTCTTGATGACCTCCTCAATCGGTGCGTAAGGTCTTCAAAGAATGCCCAAACTGATTTTCCATCATTGCTAGAAAACCTTTCAAATGTTGAGAAACTTCCAATTTAGCCTTCATAGGATAGATCCATGTAAAACGGGAAAAGCCATCAATAAAAGTCACAAAATAGATGCACTTTCCAATGGATTCGGTCCTCATTGGACCACAAACATCACTATGAACCAAATCAAATTTATCAAGAACCATTATAGTTCCATCGATTGGAAAAGGTTTCCTTTGAAACTTTCCCAGTATGCACCCCTCACATACATGCCCTTCCAACTGCTCAATAGTAGGAAAATCTTCTACCATATTAAATGTCTTCAGCTTCTTCAAACTTGCAAAGTTGAGATGCCCAAACCTTGCGTGCCACAATTCAGCCAGCTCCAATGATTGTGATGTAGAAGCAACAAGACATATAGAGGGAATTCGTCGCTCATAGGTATCCATAATAAATAAGCCAGCATGCATTGTTCCCGGAACAATAATCAAGAGAAATCTTTTAGGATCCTTGACAAGACACTTATCTTCTTTGAACAAAACAACTAAGCCTTGCTTCAACATAGTTGAAACCGAAAGAAGATTCTTCTTGATTCCCGGAACATAAAGCACATTCTTAATGTACTTTTCTTCACCATTAGGCAAAATGATGGCTACAATTCCAATTCCATGAACAGAATAAGATGCATTATTCGCACATTGTACCTTGCTTCCATTTTGCACTTTCACTAATTTAGTGAATGCTTCTTTGCGAGAAGTCATATGATGAGTAGCACCACTATCAATCACCCATTCAATGGGCTGAAAATCAGCAACTTGCAAAACAGAACCTGAATTCCTCATAGATGTAGAAGTACTAATAGAAGCAATATTAGACACAAAAGCATAGTCTTGGTTGAAGAGATCACCACTAGCTTCAAGCTCTTGCTCCAAAGTAGCAATGGAAACAAATTGAGCATCCTCAATTATCTCATCAATATTGAGAAGCTCCTCACGAAGATCCTTGATCTTCGTCATGTGATTGGTCACTTGATTCCCTTCTTGCATCTTCAACAAAGAAAGTTGATTTCTGAGACACTACTCTTGCTGGATTTTTTACTCTATACATAGTATAAAGTGTATCCCACGCACCTTTAGATGTCTTACAAGACCTAATATGAGGTAAGATAGATCTTTTCACAACAAGAGCAACCATAGAATGTGCTTGTGCATCCCTTCTATCTCACTTCTTTTGTTCTTCCGAAGATGTAGAAGATGATGATGATGATGATCCACGAGGTGTAGGTGCCAAAGACGGAGGCCTTTCCTCATCACCATTGACCAAATCCCACAGCCCTTTCGCTATGAGAAGATTCTTCATTATGTAACTCCACAAGGAGTAGTTTGTGCCATCCAACCGATCTTCACTAAACAACTACTCAAAAATTTGCAGCAAACAAAGAGCTGAAAGTAGGAGCACAAGATGTCTTTCAATTTGCAACCAAAGTGCCCAAAGGATAATGGAAAGATGGCTGTCTTTCTACACAAAAAAACCAGCTTCTTGACAATTAGGTTAGCTTCGAGCCTACACCGAAACCCAATTAAGAAGCCAAATAGTGTGATCAACACACACTCCAATAGGGCTGTTGAAAGCGCCCTACTGCTTGCTGAGAATCTGCAAATTTTCAGCTACAACTTTGACCTAACCCTGAATAGGGTCTGCTGAATTTTGGGCGCCCTCCTACACAAATGCAAACCTGAAAACAAAAACAGCAAGATAAGGAGACACCACAACCAAAAATCAGTAGCAGATTTTTGGGTGCCCTCCTCCAAACAAAACTTGTTGAAAACTGGTTGCATAAAAATCAAATTTGAGATTCTAATTTTTGGGTGCCACAAATTGCTCCTCCAAGATCTCTGATGGGCGCCCTCCTTCAACCTGAAAAGAGACAAAAAAGCTGATCCAAACTCCACTTGGAAAGATCAGCAGTATGCTGAAATTTCAAAACAAAAAGTAGAAAAGCTCCTCTTCTGGTAGGGTGCCAACATACAAGCTTGCTGCAGATCCGGTAACTCTGATACCATGTAGGAAAGCAAGAGTCAAGTCACCAAGATCTAGTTATCAATCAATCTCCACAAGAAACAAGAGAGAAGAGGCTGGGCGCCGAACTCTAAGAGAGAGAGAGAGAAAACAGCAACAAGAGCAATGGAGAGCAATGCTTAGCCAAACTGAAAAATGTGACACAATAAGCCAATATGTACTCTACCTACTTACTGAGACTGTAGGGCACCCCCAAAAGTCAAGATAGGGCCCCTAAACCAACTTAGACCTCTAAGGACCCACGAGTCAGTACATGACCAAAATTGGGTACAACTGAACTTAAGACAAACTTAAGATGGCCTAAATAACTAAATACCCATGGTTACACAAATCTCGACCTTTTGAGTCAAAGTAACCTATGGATTAACTTTAGCATAGTCATTTGTTTCTAACAATTTCTGAGGTCCATCAATACTGTTGCGCCAAGCCCTATTGTGACAGGCAAGTATATTTTTGATGAAATTAAGACGGCCATTGAGGAAGTGGGGCCAAAAAAGTTGTGCAGGTAAACGTTTAAAGTTTACAGTAGTCTTTTCAACTTTACGTTTGGTTCAAGTTTGAAGTTTGAGCTTTGACGTTTTAATTGAACGTTTTGTACCTTGAACTATGAAAGTGATCACGAATGATGCCGCCAACTGTGCTTCTATGGGGCGCATGGTTGAGGAACATTATCCACACATTTTTTGGACCCTGTGTGCAGCTCATTGTTTGCACCTCTTGATTGAGGACATTGCAAAATTGTCATGGGTTAAAGAGGTAATGGACATCGCTTGATTCTTGGTGAGGTATGTCAAAGCCCTAGAGATCCTCAAGCCTGCCCTCAAATTGCAATTGGCATTCATCTTAATTCTTTGTGAATCTTGATTCGAGAGTCAAGTTGCTAAATTTTAATCATTAATGAGATTTGAACATTTTTAAACCTGTGAAAGGTTCCATCATGATCAGGTTTGCATATATTTTCATTGTCTTGGAGCGGCTGCTGAAGGTGCAAAACAAACTTCGGCAAATGGTTGTTTCCAACCATTGGGCAAAGTGGAGTGGCCACAAAGGCCAAGTCCCGGAGGTTTGAGAGGCTCATACTCTCTAGTCACTTTTGGGAGGAGGCCGAGTTCATTGTTATCGGCATACAGGTGCTCCACACCGTCTTGCGCCTCACAGACAGAGAGGGTCCACTTTGGGCCTTCTCTATAAGTTCATGGAGAAAATGGGTGAGCAATTGCATAGTTGCACCATGTTGAACCTAGACAGGTAAAATTCAAATTGTAATCCATTATCTTGGATCTTGATTCTTGATTCCTAGGCTCTACTTGTAACTTGAATTTTGCCAACTCTAGTCTCTGATACAATCACAATTCACAAGTCTATTGATCATTGTTCTAAAGCTTTACATTTTGACTCACACAGGCTTGAAAAGATAAAAGAAAAGTGGCAAACCAGATAATGCATAGTGCAAGATAAATCTATGAAAAAACCCCGTAAAGCCCAACAAGTCTTTGGACATTCCTTCGCGACATGACCTGGTTCCATGCAATTAAAGCACAAATTGTCGCTTCTAGCTTTCATGAAGGTTTCTTGATCCAAGGTAGACCTTTTCTTCGATTTACTAGAACCTGAACCTGAAGACCCATCTTTTGCCTTATCTTTCGATTTCTTTGGAAAGAAAGGCTTCTTACCCTTTACATCGGGCAAGACACCAGTATCAGGCTTGGCCACTATACGAGTATCATCGTATACCCTGCCGAAGCAAACAACATCCTCGAGGGCAAGAGGCTGGTTCATCCTGACCTCTAGCTGATAGTCTCTTGGCAACCCAAGAATAAAATGCAACTTTACTACAAGAGGATCTATTCTAGTTGCAAGACGAGAATAGACCTCCTGAAATTCTTGTAAATATTGATCCAGAGGCCGGTTCCCCATATGGATCGTTGCATATTGACGATAGAATTCAAAATCATCAAGAATAGGAAGGAAGACCGCCTTACAGCTAAATTAATCTTCTTGTCGTCGGACGAATCATGCATGGAAAAGTGCGAATTCCATCGATCGATCCACGGCAAGACCACCTCCAGGGTTCTATCCTTTTTTTCCCCAGCAAAAATCTCAGGGGTGAACAAGGGTTGATGTTGCCTTAACTGCGTCAACTCCTTCAAGTCATGTTGATCTAGAGAATGTTTCGATTGCAAGTCCACAATCTATTGCTGTAGATTGTTAATTGCAAGCAACAAGGCATCGGAATCCATGGTAGAGGTTGATGTCGTTACCTCATGAGCAGGAGACATAGGCTGTGTGGTAGGATTAGGATCCATATCTCAAGAGAGGTGAATTAAGAAAGAGAGAGTTGAAAGAGATCAAAAGCAACTCAAAGAAGGTAGATACAAGACTAATCTTGCTGGCTCTTCACAATCCAAATGGTATTGTCCATGGCTGCCATAAGGAATCAGAGAGCAAGAAGAAGGATGCACCACCACCTCCACCTCTTCTTCTTATGAAAACTTGCATAGGAGAGGTATGTTTCCCTCTCCATGCTTAACTACACCCTGCCAAGTGGCCTTGCTTTGCCACCTTGCCTCCACGTACGCAATTCTGGCCACCTACCAACTCTCCTGCCAGCTGGCGACCAGGCCTCACCCCTTTAAACCCTAAACCCTTCGGGAGGTTTTCTGACCTTCCTAACTGCGGACAGACCTGAAATAGGTCTCCTTCGCTGTTGTCCAGCGGACTTGGGCCAAAACTACTTTTAAGCACCTGGAGGTCCGCGAAACAGCTACCCGCTACACACAAACTGAGAGGAACAGTAGTGCGCTACTGCATGCCACCTGTCCGTCCCTGGACAGTGCCACGTGGCAGTAGACAGAAGGGCTGAAGTCTGTTTTTTTCAAATTAATTGTTTTTCTTTTCAAAAAACCCCAAAAAAACAGCGGAAGAAGGAACCGAAAAGGTGTTAAGAAAAAAACACATTTTTCGCCTATTTTGAATTACGCCAAAAGGTCAAACTTACAAGAAAATTAACTATGGATCAACACACCTGCCTTCGGCATGCAGTGGCTCTAATACCATATGTTACACACTTACGTACACACGTTCCACCCCGCCGTAGGACCTACTAATCCGGGTCCACCCTCCGTGACCCGGCCTATGACGGTATCAAGCGGGATCCGACATCCTAGACAATGTCGGATCCCGCTTGATACCGTGCACACTCATCCTAGCCGTGCACACGCTCTCCATCCACGGCAAATAAGTCCTCCTCCCCTTGTATACTTCCAAGGAGAGAGACTCCAAGCCATGTGCACACCTAGATCATGACACGTGGCAACTATGCAGGTTCACGAGTCACCGGTCAAGTCTACAGGCCCAGTCATCGTCCAATCTCAAGTTTGGGACCCAAAGGAGTTGGGTCCCTAACAATGACATTAATCCTCATGTCAAAACTATTGCAATGAAGCCTGATGAAAATGCACTTAAAAGTCTAATTCAATCGTTATGGCATATCTTTCTTGAATCCTGAAGAATGCAAGACATGGTCTCGTTATGGGATAACCACAAAACCCTGGCAATGTTGCTATATACTTAACTCCAAAAGAGTAATAAGATCAGGGAGAGGCTATTTGTTTAGAACCATATGTTAATCTTCCTGTGGAATATCAATCTCTATTGTTGAGCCTTCTTCTACTCTTGAGGCGCAACTCAAATGGAAGTTCTATCATCAGAATAGATCCATCTACATTGTTCTCTTACCTTCAGTTTTTGTAGTGGCATTGATAAGCTGACCAAGCCGTTCACTGAAGCTGTTGATGGGTGCTGATGCTGCTTGAAGGGAGGAACTAAAAGAGTCGGGGTTTGACCTCACTTGACTTTGTTGGATTTTTATGCTTAGGTCCAAAATCCATTCAGTAATGAGCATCCTGAAAACCTGTCGAAGTCCGATTCCATCGACTTCGAACTCATCGAAGTCATCGACTTCATCGACATCGACTTCGACTTCTCCCATGCATATACTCAACTGACTCCATCGACATCGAACTCATCGACTTCTACTTCTCTCATGTATATATATATATTCGACATCGACTTACTCGACATCTCAATCAACTCCATTCCATCACGTACTCGACATCGACGTATCTGACGTACTCGACATCGAAGTACCCGACTAACTCCATCAACTCCATCAACAACCCGACTTCGTCGACTTTTTATCAACGCTCAACTAACTCGACTCCCTCATCAGGGAAAAGTCAATCCAAGCATTGTCAGAAGACTTTATGGCAGTTCACCTACTTGTACATAGTCTTTACTACAAGGCGGCTATAATCAATTAAGTAGGTGGAAAGCACTGACCTGAAAGACTTGTAAATACTATCTTTCAGTTAATTATCTATAAAAGATAGTTGATTAAGCAGCAAATAGACGGAAGCTCTGAAATATCTGCGCCTCACTGAATTGCGCTTAGCTTCACGCCCATGTACTCTCTTTCTAACTTTTATCAAGAGTATAATTTTCCCACTACAAGTATGTTCTATTGAGCATTACTATTGTTTACTCATTTTAATTATTGCTGGTAATTGTTGCACTTCCGATCTACAACCGTCCGTTCTTCTACTTCCGCTGCTATCCTACCATTATCAATCTGATATGTTTTAACCAGAGCTCCTATGATCCGATATCATTCGACATTTCTGATAACTCACGTAGTTTTCCGACATGGTATCAGAGCGGGTGGTTCAGTAATTTGCATTTTTATTGCGGGTTATCAGTCTTGTTTCTACCAAGACATCGTTTCACCAAGTGTGCAGGCAACAATATTCCGATGTCATTGTTTCTACCAACGATCTCGCTCTCTACACCAAAATGGATCTATCTTCTAGTTCATATCTGATCGACCAACTCGATGGAGATAACTACCACCTCTGGAAGTTCATGATGAAAGTAGTTCTTCTTGCCAAAGAATTGTGGGACATCGTTGATGGCACAGAGGTCAAGCCAGACGGTGATGCAGCTATCATCACCAAATGGAGATTGAGAGATGGCAAGGCATTTGCCATGATCACTCTCAATATCAAGAACTCTCAAATTAGCCATAATCGAGCTACACAAACTGCTAAGGATGCATGGGGCATCCTAGCAACTCTCTATGAAATCAGGGACGTCACCTCCAAACTTTATTTGAGGAAGAAGTTCTTCACACTAAGCATGTCTGAAGCAGATAGTGTTTCGAGTCATCTTCAACACTTTCAAAAACCTTATAGACCAGATGACTGCAACAGTCATTGAAGATTCCGATGCTGTTATGACTCTATTATCGAGTCTACCTAATGCCTATGAAAATTGGTGGCAATTTCGACCCAGGAGCATCTCACTCTATGAAGAGTAATCTCAATGCTGCTACAAGAGGAGATCAGAAGAAATACATCCTCCTCCAGCTCAGGATCGGATCCTCAAGCTCTATACTCAAAGAAAAATCAGAAGTTCATATCCAAGAGATCTACACATTCAGATTGTCCTGACAAGAGGAGCAACTTGCAGCAGCCTGTATCAAACACACCATCAACTTCAGGGACTTCAATGTAGAAACTATTCTGCAAATACTGTAAGAGGACTGGCCATCTCATCAAGGACTACAGAACTTTAAACTACAACAATGAAAAGAAGAAGCAGTTCCAACAGCAAGCAGATGCTGCAACGACCAGTCACTCGATCCAGCAACAAGAGGAAGATGAAGCAGCCTACCATGACCAAGGTCGGAGAACAGTAGGATATCGATTCCTGGTATCTGGACTCGGGAGCAACTCAACACATGACTCACCATTGAGACTGGTTCCAAGACTGCAAGTCATTCACCCACTCTTGAATTGTGCAACTTGGAGACAATTCATCTCATTCTATCGAGGGTGAAGGAACAGTCAGGTTCGAATTTCAAAAAGGTGAAGTAAAGTTGTTGTTCAATGTTCTTCATGTTCCAAATTTGACCAAAAATCTGCTTTCAATAAGTAGAATCATTGATTCTAGTCGCAAGGTTGAATTCGATACAGAGCGTTGCACCATTCTTGACAAGTCTAGGAAAGTTTTAGCTTTTGGTAGAAGATCTGGCTATCTTTATAAGCTTAGTCACTGTTATTCTACAAATAGTCAAGCTCTTCACACATCCACTTCTGAATCAACCGACATGTTGTGGCATTTCAAAATAGGCCATTTAAATTTCAATAGTATTCAACAAATGTCGAATCAGAATTTAGTACAAGATCTTCCTTCCATTAGCAAACTAACTTCTCCTTGTGAAAGCTGTATTATCAGCAAGCATGCTAGAAGTCCATTCATTTCTCATTCAGTTCATTCTTCTAAAGGTTTGCTAGATCTTGTACATAGTGACATTTGTGGCCCTTTGCAGACTGCTTCCACAGGGGGAGCCCTATATTTTCTAACCTTTATTGATGATTTCTCTCGAAGAATTGTCACCTACTTCTTGAAGAACAAATCTGAAGCATTCAAGTTCTTCAAACAGTTCAAGGCATCTGCTGAAAATCAGACCCAGAGGAAGATCAAAGCTCTACGCACTGATGAAGGGGGAGAATTCATCTCCACCGACTTCAAGGAGTTCTGCAAGGCAAATGGAATACATCAACAATATACAACGAGCTACTCACCTCAGTCCAATGGTGTAGCTGAAAGGAAGAATCGGACACTCATCGAAAGTGCCAAGAGCATGTTGGCCCATGCCTCTCTTCCAAAGAAATTCTGGGTAGAAGCTGTTACTACAGCCGCCTATCTGCAGAGTCGATCCATCACCAAGGCCCTGAATGGCAAAACACCTTATGAACCTTGGGCACGACAGACTTAAGACAAGTGTCTTGGCTGGTGTTTTTTGGAGTACTGCAGTGAATTGCGTGACTTCATGGGGTTAATGCAATATTTAATGGAGTTGGGACAATGTATATGGTTTTGAGCATTTTTTAACTTTTGGTCCACGTACTCAAGTTTTGGAGGGGCCCAACTCATAATGGGGGGTCCATGGGGCAAGTGACGTTTTCCAATTAGCACTTGGTTGTCCAATGCCAAGGCTTTTCATTTGCTTTTGTAACTCCTATGTAACATACGGCTCTTGGCTGTTGGGTTTTGGATATTCCACATTGGGAACCATTGGTCTTTGGATTTCTCTATCCTACTAGTATAGATAGGCGTCCTCTTTTCGCTAAAGAGGAGGAAGAGCCTAAAGAGGCTGGAGAGACTAGAGAGAGTGGCATTGCTTATGTACATACATTCTTTGTATAGAGATTTGCGTCCATTGATATCCTACTTTGCTTCCACTTGTATGCATAATTTGTGATTGTTCATAAAACGTTAATCACTTAATTCATTGTGAATGTTTCCGCTTGTAGTTCACCTTGAATCCCGACATCGGCTTCATCAAGTGACGAGAGCAGTGAGGAAGAGCAGGAAGAAGAGGAAGAGGAACAAGAAGATGAGGGAGAAGAGGAAGAACTAGTGGAAGAAGAGCAAGAGGCACCTAGCCCTGAGTTGGAACGTTGGAGTAGGATTAGGAGGCGGCGATAGATTATAGAGATTAGATAGTAGATACGATAGCTACTAAGAACACTGAAGTTTAAGCTTTTGAAGTTTGAAGTTTACTCTTAAATGTTGGACTTTTTATGAGTTACTATATTTTTATGAATTATATAAATTGTTGAAATTTGAATGTTTTGAGCTCATAGTACATACCTTTATAATTTCATTGGTATTAGTTTCAACTTTCATGATTCATCTATGATTTGACATCACTTTCAGGTTTACTATTTGGAAGTTCAAACTCTAAAAGTATACTAATACAGGTCACAAGTGTCACATATATCAGGTAAGGTTTAAAGCATAGTTGCACAGAATCGCGATTCGCTGGGTCCGCGATTCGCGAATCGCAATTCTAAAGTCAAAATCGTAAGAAAAAAAAATTGGAAAAATAGCATATGGCTGAAATTATTTAAGGGGAGCAATGGTCAAACCAGCGGTCAGTGCTATTTGGTTGTTATTTGCTCTGGTTCTCAATAATTGTTAATGGCAAATGCTACAGTTTGGGCTATCAACTCTATGGATGATGATCACTTTTGCAATCATTTCACTGGAGATGTAAGTGCAATGTGCATACAGTTGGGCCCTTATCGGCACGCATTTGGACTCCATTTTTATCTACGGGGGGTGCAGGGGGGGCAGCGCCCCCCCTGCTGTTAGTATGGGTGGCCCCTTGAGAAACAGGGGGTCCGGGGGGCGGTAGCCCCCCGGTGGCGGGTCTGGGGGGCAACGCCCCCCAATGGCAGGGTCCAGGGTCTCCTTGACGGTAAGGCCTCTTCATGATTTGGCCTTCCAACTCCTTGAGCAAAAACACACTTACTGGGACCATCTGTGATCGTAACGAACAGGCTAGAGGTTAGTTTTTAATTTTATCCTTGACATAACCCAACATGGATTAATGCACATGAACTAGACCATCTTACACCCAAAACAGTCAGCAAACTACACATTAATAATGCTCTTAATTAGAGCTTTCATATACCCATATTGTCCAAAAACAATTTCAAAAAAAAAAAACCGATTCTGCACGATTCTGGTTTTTCCCCGAATCGCGATAGAATCATGCTGCATCTAACTTTAAAGTTTAAATGGTTAATCGTTAAAATATGGAATTTGGAATCTTCAATGCTTATAAATTTTATAATTCAATTACAATATCTATAGACTATTATGATCAATGCATTATGTAACTATGTTTTTGGCTTTTCTAAGAATTTGAGTCTTGAAACCCTAAAACCGATTCGCCGATTTGAAAATCCTAGGACCTATAGACCAATTTGGCCGATTCCGACTCGCCCAATTCCTAATAGGCAAGAAACTTTCTTCTGCACAAGTTTTTGTTTGTAGAGATTCTTTTAGTGCATCCAAGACGTGTAAATAGAGAAAAGATGAAAGAACATTAGCCCTATGTTGGCCTGAAAAAAGCCAATTATTCTATGGTAGGCACTCTGAGGGGACAAAATAGTCTGATTGTCCCCTATATAATTGAGTTCTATTTAGTATTGAGTAACTAACTCCTATAAGAATCACCCTTGACCTCGCGTGTGGAATTGCCTTTAGACATCACAAACTCTTCAAAGACGTTAAACCCACTCCTATAGGAATTGTATACTTTGAAGCTTTTAGAGTTATTTTGATTCTAGCGAACAAAAAATTGGGTTTAAGTGCTAAAAAATCACTAAAAAGTGAAGATACAGCAAATCCTTTCAGAGAGAACTCTTGCAGACCATTCTAATCGATCCAGAATGTCAATTTCCATCAGTGGTGAAGCTTGCCAGAGTCAGTACTAATTGTTGGTGAAGATCAAGCCAAATTAGTGGTTCTGAACCCTCGCAAACAGTGAATTTTCCACTTTTTGCGAGAGTTAACTCACGCAGAAAATTCCAGAGTCAAATCTACCTTAGATGCAGCTCCTGTGAACCTTGCGAGGGTCAAGTCCCAGTAATCATAGCGATATCAAGGTTTTTTACTGAAAAACAGCTAAAGAACCCTCGCACTAGAGAACCCTCGCAGACCATATCAGTAGGAAGATTTGCACCAAATCCAGCTACTGTCAAAATCTCAGGTCAATCAATGCAAAAAGTAAAAAGTTATCAAGGAAAAACCACCGTTAGGGGCCTTAGTTTCAACTTTCGGCCAATCAAATTGATCAGATCCTTAAGATCCAAATTGTATCCAACTGTATCAGCAAGATCCAATCACTTTGGGTTCCATCATCAAATGAATCTAAGATCTGGACGATCAGTAGCAAGAAGGACAGCGAATCAAGTACCACACCATCCCAGAATAGCAGCTGCACAACAAGAGAGAACCGGAACCAGCACCAATGGGTCAACCCGTACCTGTCGCTCCCTTGCAAGCAGTTCGGAGAGCACCACGGATGGAGATACCGAAATACGACGGATCATCAGATCCCATGCGCTTCCTCTAGATCTACGAGCAGGCTCACGAAATCTACGGCGTGCATTAGGGAAGCAACAGAGGAAAAAGTTTCCAAAGGAGAAAGTTACCAGGGCCAAGGGCATTCTTGAACTTGTGCATTCAGATTTATGCGGTCCCATGCAGGTCAAATCATCAGGGGGGGCATACTATCTCATGACCTTCGTAGATGATTTCTCTCGGAAGGTATGGGTCTATTTTCCGAAACTGAAATCTGAAGCGTTCAAATACTTCAAACAGTGGAAAGCTATGGTGGAAAACCACACAGGAAAGAGGTTAAAGACTCTCAGGTCAGATAAGGGTGGTGAGTATATTTCTGATGAGTTCAAAGATCTTTGCAAAGCATGTGGGATAAAGAGACAGTTTACTGCTCCACATACACCGCAGCAGAACGGCGTGACTGAGCGGAAAAACAGGTCTATAGTTGAGTGTGCGAGGAGCATGCTCAAGGCAAAGGGGTTGCCAAATTCCTTTTGGGCGGAAGCGGTAGCAACTGCTGTTTTTCTATTGAATACAAGTCCAACCAAAGCAGTTGAGGGAATCACGCCAGAAGAGGCATATAGTGGCAACAAGCCCAAAGTGGGCAGCCTTCGAGTATTTGGGTGTACAGCATATGCACATATACCAAAGGACTTGCGGAAGAAACTTGATGCAAAATCCGTAAAGTGTGTCTTTCTTGGGTATAGTAAAGGTGAGAAAGCTTATGTGCTATATGATCTCGAAAACAAGAGGAAGATCCCAAGTCGAGATGTCATCTTTGATGAAGAGCATGCACCCAAGATACAGGAGCAGGAGAAAGAAGGAACTACTGAGTTCATACCCTTGATTGATACCACGGATGAGGATCCTAGTCAAGAGTCTTGTAAGCCTCAAGTGCAGGAGCAACAACAGGAAATCGAACCTACTAGTTCGAGACCTCTTTTTGGCCAAGTACCAGAAGCCGAAGTTGGGGACAAACGGCAGACTAAGACAGTACCATGGGATACGTGGTCACCATCCACATCACCTACTGCTAGGAAGAAGCTACCTAGGTGGTATTGGGAAACAATCAAAGAAGGTCAAATGATTGAAGAAGGAGAGAGCAGTGAACAGGGTGTCAGAAGATCTCTTAGGTCTCATGAGAGACAAGAGACTAACTTTGCTCTTATGTCCACTATTTTGAATGCAGATGAGCCACAGTTCTTTCACGAAGCCGTGAGAGAAAAGGTATGGCAACATGCCATGCAGGAGGAGTACGACTCCATTGTCAAGAATGACACATGGGAGCTCACTACATGGCCAGAAGGGAAGCAACCAATAGGTTGCAAGTGGGTCTATAAGACCAAGTTTCATGCCAATGGAACAATGGTGGACAAGTACAAGGCAAGGCTGGTGGCGAAAGGCTATGCTCAGCAAGAAGGGCTAGACTATGATGAGACATTCGCACCTGTTGCTAAGATGACATCTATCAGGACCGTTTTGGCTATAGCCTCATATTTTGATTGGGATGTCCATCAAATGGATGTCAAGAGTGCCTTTCTTAATGGGCACCTACAGGAGGAGGTTTACATGGAACAACCGCAGGGATTTGAAATAACAGGCAAGGAGAATCTGGTTTGCAGGCTTAGGAAAGCCTTGTATGGGCTCAAACAGGCGCCAAGGGCTTGGTATAGCCGAATTGATGAGTACTTTGCAAGGCAAGGGTTTGAGAAGAGTAAGTCTGATTGCAATCTTTATGTCTTCTAGGAAGGAGAAGACTTTGTGGTTGTTGTGTTCTATGTGGATGATCTACTCATCACAGGAAGCAATAAGAAGCTTATTGCTTGTGTTAAGAAGAATCTTTCTAGTGAGTTTGAGATGAAAGATTTGGGTTTGCTACACTATTGCCTAGGAGTTGAAGTTTGGAAAGGGAAGCGTTGTCTTTTTATCTCACAGGCAAAGTATGCACAGAGATTATTGAAGAGGTTTAACATGCAAGAAAGCAAACCAATCAGCACACCCATGGATGCAAGCAACAAGCCATCAAAAGATGATGATCCAGCATTTGCAGATGAGACGCTCTATCGTCAGTTAGTGGGCAGCCAAATTTACCTTACTACCACCAGGCCAAATATTGCTTATGCGGTTGGAATTACAAGTCAATACATGAGTAAGCCTACCGAAGCACATTGGAAGGCAGCCAAGCGGATCCTACGACATGTGAGAGGGACAGTGACTTATGGGATTGGATACACGGATAACGGGAACCTTCAGCTGGAGGGTTATTCAGATTCTGATTGGGCAGGTGATAGAGACGATCGGAGATCGACGACAAGCTATTGTTTCAGCCTAGGTTCAGGGGCTATATCATGGTGCAGTAAGAAGCAACCTACTATTGCTCTATCATCTACCGAAGCTGAGTACAGGGCGACTACGAGGTCCGTCTGTGAAGCCATTTGGTTACGCCGTCTACTTGAGGACATGCAGATTGCTCAAGTAAGACCTACATTGTTACATTGTGATAACCAAAGCTGCATTTTGCTTGCGAGAAATCCAGTCTATCATGCACGAACAAAACACATAGAGGTGGACCAGCATTTTATACGAGAGAAAGTGCAGAGTGGGGAGATCGAGCTAGTTTATTGTGACACCAACGACCAGACAGCTGATATTTTTACTAAACCACTTAGTAAAGATAAGTTTGAAAAGTTCAGAACTTTGTTGGGTGTCAGTTTGAATAAAATTGCCATTAAGGGGGGGTGTTGAAGAGTAATGCCTATATCAACCCTTTTTGGCTAAGCATTAGTTAAGTTTGTACATAACTCATGGGGCATGTTTTAATTAAATGCATGAGACCCCCTTTTGTAAGTTATGTAAATTAGTGCAAGTGGCCCACTTGGCCAAGTAGCTCACTCCTATGGTTGACACCTAGACTTTCCATGCATGTAAAGGAGGTGCTTGCCTCACAAGGGATTTGGAGGACCCACGCCCTTCTCTCTCTCTCTAGCAATTCATTTCTTCTTGAGACTTTTGAGTTTGTGAGATGCTCATGCAATTCTCCTTGTGTGTGATATTTTCCATAGCCAAGTTTTCTCAAGCTTTCATAGTAGATCTAGCATTTGAGTTAAGATACTCCATAGCTAGGTCTTGTAAATCTTCAAAAGAGAGAGGGTCAGGGACTATATTGAGCGGGTCAAACATCTACGATCCGAATGCAGTGCGGCCCTGACACCCGATCATGCGATGATCATTCGGTTCCTTGCGAGGCTACCACGTAGCATCAGAAGAGAACTGAAACGAAGGGAGCAGTACGCCACGCTGCAATAAGCCATAGAAGACGCCATCAGGGAAGAAGATGAAGGATCAGATGATGAATATCCCACTACCCACACTTCGACTCCCTCGGTAGCGTCAACCCCATCAAATGCCTCCAATCTGTCCACAGAACTGTTGTTGGAACAGATGACCAAAATACACAAACAGCAGATGGAGCAACTTACGGTACAATTCGATCAAAAACTGAAAGCCTTACAAGGAGCTATAGCAACAACGTCCAATCCATCGGAACAGAACCACCTACAGTATCCACATCGAGAAAATGTATGGTGTCCAGTCTGCACCCAAAACCATATAGCAAATGAGTGTCCAGTCCTAAAGCAAAATCTGAGACTGACACAAAGATTTTGCCATCTATGCAACGCAACATTGCACGAGACGGCCTTTTGCCCATTTAACCCTCGAATTGTCCAATAGACGAGGAGTCCTTATCAAACTTCTTATCCACATTATCAAGGGGCACCACAGGCGGCACCGAGGTATGGCACATCGAATAATCAACAACGCATGGCCTTACCCACACCACCAGGGCTAGCCAATCAATAAGTGGCCCACGTAAACTTGACAGCAGTAGAACCAGATATGCCGGTACCACCTCAACCTGAGCAGCTGACCTGAAACCAGAAGATGGTGATCAAGCAAAGGCATGGAAGATCAAAGATCAGAAGGCCGACTTCCATATATCCCATGTTACCACATGCAAAACCTCTAAGGATGCATTAGATTTGTTATCAAATCTCTATGAGACTCATGAGTGTAACCACTAGATTACATCTTAGAAGGAAGTTTTTTACTCTTAACATGTTTGATTCTACTGCCATCACTTCTCACATCAACAGCTTCAAATCTTTATTGGATCAATAATCAGCTATAGGATGTGGTACTCAAGATGATGATTATGACCTTGCTTTCTTCTCTTCCAAAGTCGTATGAACACTTTGTGGTGATGATCTCCACACAACCCGACCTCACTCTTCAGAAGGTGATCGGTCATCTACTTCAAGAAGAAATGCGGACAAAGACCAGCGACCTGCTCATCAAAGACAAGTCCTTGGCCCTATACACCAAGAAGAAAGACTATTCCAAGGGCAAGAATCAAGTGTAACAGCAGCAACAAAAGCCTCACACTCAAGGTGAGAATAGTGGATCGTGCAAGAAGCTTTTCTGCAGATATTGCAAGAGAGCCAATCATGACATCAAAGAGTGTCATATCCGTATCTACAATGAGGCAAAGAAGCAACAATAGCAGCAGCCAGATTCCTCCAATGCGGCGGAATTCAAGGAGCAAGATCTATGAAAGTGATAAAATAGATTGCATCTCCTAAGGACAGAGTTGGCATTGGACCACAAAGATCGCTATGTACAAGAGTACAAGACCCAATACATGCTTTGTTTTGATGGAATGTGATTTGGGAAACTTGCTTATAGAGTGCTTCCCATAAATGCATGATTCACAAAAGAAAGATTTCCTATCCAATGAAGAAGGGAAATGTAATCCATCAACTAAATTATTATAATGCACATAGGAAAGTGATCTTGTATTCACGTGTCCAAATCGACTATGCCACAGAATAGCATTATCGTTTACATTTTCATGAGAGATGCTAGCTAATGCAACTGAATTAGAGTACATAAAAGATTTCTGACTCTAGTGTATGTAGTCAGAGTAGTATCTTCATCGAAGATTGTACACTACTCAGATGAGAAAGTAACAGTGTAGCCCTCATTAGTCATCTTAGAAACTGATAACAGGTTCTTTGACAACTGAGGTATGTGAAGAAAATTGGTGACATAAATATCCACGATAGCTGGTATCTGGACAGCGGTGCTACCCAACACATGACCTCTCACAAGAAACGGTTTACTGAGTATGCAGCTTACAGCACAGATCAATTCATCTATCTCGGAGATTCAAGCACCATATGCGTAGAAGGCAAAGGAACAGTCAAGATCGCGTTCAAAAACGATCTCTTTGGTTGTATATGTCACATTCCTAAACAACTTAGGAAGAAGCTGGATCATAGGACAAATAAATGTATTTTCATTGGCTATCCTGATGAACATAAAGCTTATAAAGTTTATGATCCACCTACCAATGTAGTATTTGCCTTTAGGGATGTAATATTTCAAGAGCATACATGCTATGATTTTAACCAGCCATCGATAAACGATGTTATGTCATTTCATCCTATTTTAAATAGCAAGAAATCTTCCCACGATAATGTTTCTTGTACAGAACCTGCAGCTACAGCTACACGGACTCAGACAGTTCCTGAGAGGTATACACCTCAATCATTCTGGACTTCATCAGAAGAACCAGAGAGCCTAGCCGAAGCAATTAAATCCAAGGATGTTGTGAAGTGGCAAGAAGCTATGGAAATCGAGTACAACTCACTTTTGACGAACCAGACCTAGACAGACTTCCTCACTCACAAGAGAATTATCGACAACAAGTGGATCTTCAAGAAGAAGATCAACTCTGAAGGTTCCATTGCTAAATGGAAAGCACGGCTGGTGGCTAAACTTATTCACTCAAGTCCAAAGAGTGGATTATCAAGAAATTTTCAGTCATGTCGTCAAGATGCAGTCAATCAGGACTCTGGTTGCGTTAGCAGCCACGGAAGACCTCGAAATGCACCAAATGGATGTCAAGACAGCATTTTTCAACGTCAACATCGAGGAAGAGTTGTATACCTTCCAACCGGAAGAATTCGATGTCAAAAGTCAAGAGCACCAAGTGTGCAAGCTGCACAAAGCAATCTATGGTCTAAAACAGGCCACAAGAGCAAGGTTCGATAGAATCAACTCTTATCTCATTCAATTGGGATTTGCAAACAATTCAGCTCACTGTAATGTTTATTCCAAGCATATAAACAGCAATTCAGTTCACATAACTCTTTATGTAGATGATGCATTTATCTTGTCTAACGACACTTCTCTTCTATACACTACTAAGAGTAATATGTCAAAGGAATTTAAACTATATTTTTTCGCAGTGTCGGCTTTTTCTGAAATGCGACAGTGTCGACTTTTCTCGAAATGCTATAGTGTCGGCTTTTCTCGAAAAGCGACACTTTAGCATAGTTCAATAGTTCAACTATTTTTTGACAATGTTGGCTTTTTCGCACTTTCCCGAAAAATGCGACACTTGGCTTCAGCTTCTTCCTTTCAACTATTTTGAAGAAGTTAAATTGTTTTAAAGACACTCTCACTTTTTTAAAGGCACCTTCGCATTTTTACAAGCACTGTCGGCGTTTTCGTAAAATCCCGAAGAGAGAAAAAAATCTTGACAATCGTCTATTTTCAACAAGGAACGTTCCAGACACTTCCCAGAATTTGCGAAGTGAGAGAAAGCCACTTCACGTAAAATGCGAAGTGAGAGATTTGCAACGTCCTCGTCCACGTCAACATTCCATATGAGTTGACCATGTACGGTTGTCACACAAGCCAAATACTTCAAAGTACAATGGCTTACCTAATTAGGTGACAAATATTTACTGTAACTAATACATGGATGAATTCTATAAATGGATCATCTAGGCATACTCTACGTGATGCTTCGTCCATGAGACGAATGATTTTGAGCCTCCCAGCTACGCCGTCATTCTGGTTGTAACTGCTATTTTGTTATGCTTCAGTGTAATATAGCAGCAGCATGCTTTTCTATCTGTGTATAACGTAGATGAATGCTTGTTGCGATTTGAATGCACTTCATTGATGTTTGATAACAATTGTTCACTCACTCTGATCGAACACGGACGTCTACGACTCCTCAGTTTCTGATCAGACGATGGCTGTCTTTGACGCCTGAGGAACTGGCGCTATCATGCTGCTCTTTCAATCCATTTCAGAACTAAACTTCTGATTAAATCCATTTTCAGTAATACCACACACAAACCATTTCTAATCTCTTCAGTGGACTGTATTCATTTCTATATTTTTGTGAGTATGAACTAATTTATAAGATCCTGTTGGGCACCAGAGCATTTAAGTTGTGATTATACTTAGCATGAACATTCTATTAGACTGTTTTTGCATCTAGCACCCCATTGTAATGAGAGAGCTGTTCTACGAATATTTTGAGGGCCCCTAGAATTAGCATGCAGGCATGACCCAATATCTAATTAATTAAAATAAATCTTGCATCAACCAATAATATTGAAAGAGAAACAAAACTAGTAGCCAAGAAGCATTAACTATGATATATGAATACTTAAGCATAAGTTGTTTAGTGAGGATGCAGATTTTCTTGGGTAGCTCCAATGTTGAACGAGAAGTAAATGGCGTATAACAAGAACAAGCTAAGGAAATTAAAAAACAAGAAATTAAAACCAACAACCAACACCATAGACTTTATAATTCGAAAAACAAGAGTTAACAATAAATGGATAATATACAAAAAACCAAAAAACTTATAAGGTTGTCAGAAAAAAGCTGTGTTGAAAACACAGCTATATTGCCTCATAGGCTATTGGAGTGTGATGATTAAGATAGGAATAGCAAATCCGTGTTAGCCATGGAGGAGTGGAGGTTACTACACAAAAGTAAATATCAGTTTAGTGCACCCTCGTTGTTGCACTCTTTGAAGTTTATACTTCTATGGTATAGTGTCCCTTAAAGATGATGTACATCTATGACAAAGCAGATACAATTAAATGTCTAAGAGAAAAAGATTGAGCAAACTGAAAAAGGTCACGCATCAAAATTAGCTATGATGCCTATCAACAATACTGATTTAAGGCTAAAACCAAGAAAAAGAATGGGAAAGACTGCCATGACAATAACCTTTATATAGAAGGGATCAAGAAAATAATGGACCTGTATAGGAAACAGTGGGCATGGGAGATGCCAAGGCCAACTTGTTATCCATAGCATCGGAAACAAAAACACCCAGCTGCGTGCACTCATCCACAAATACGACCGGAAACTGTGCCATTAGGAGCGCATTGGGAGTGGCCCTCGACAGCGAGTAGATGGAATAGATCATGTTCTTGGCCAGCGCGTCGCGCAACCCTTGCTGCTCATTGGCATCCAGCATGTAACGCGCAAAAAAGACTTGCAGGAACTGCTCCAGAGCTTCATCCATCCCGATCCTTGCCGCAAAAGACCCTACCTGCATATGGCTGTCCGGAGGGCTCTCATGGATGAGCCCGCCAGAGGCGTCCATGGCGGGGAACGACCAACTCCACACCAAACCAACAAGCCAACGGACAAACAGAAACCCTAATCCGCTTCCTTATACAATCCCAAAGCTTGGATCAAACCGCGCACTGATCAAACCATCAAAGAAAGGCAGAAAAAAAGCGTCATCAGAAAATCCGTTGCAAGCTCTATTGTGAAAAAACAAAAAGGCAAAAGCTTAATCCCACTGCCTCGCAATATGACATGGAAGCTATAATCAATCCGAAATGATCGAAGGGAGACAGAGATGGCGAAAGATATACGCGTTTGTATGTATAGAGAAGAGAGAGCTATGGCTGGGAAAAACAAGAAGCGAGAGGAAAAGGAAGGCTCGAAGAAGAAGGTCACGCGCCCGCCATAAAAAAGCGGGAAATCCAGGGCAACCGCCAAATGACGCAACTCGTGTGACCTTCTGCTACGTTTTTGTTCTTTGGATTGGAAAGTGCCCTTGTGACAGGCACTGCCATTTTTTCCATTTTAAGTTTTAACTGGGTTGGGGGCCAAGGGCATTGCAAAATTGGGACTTAGGGCCCTTTTCATGGCATTTTTTTCCGTTTTGGCTCGGTTTTCCACCCAGTGGGATCGGCTGAGTTGGTTAGCTTGACATCCAACGTTTCTTTGGTCCCACGTTCGAGTCTTCCCTTGGAAACCAAGAAGCATTTTAGCTTGGCTTTTTCTGTGGGGTCAAGGGCGTCAAAGAACTGGGACCTTTTTAGCATTGGCCATGCGAATAGATAGCGATAACGATAAGGTGAAAGTTAGTTTTTGTGATGATTTGCTAAAAGACGATGTGTCTTTGCGATAGTGATAAAGCTTTTGTGTTGATTTGCTATTTTTGTGATGATCTGCTAAAAGACGATTTGCCTTTGCAATGGTGATAAAGCTTTTGTGATGATTTGCTAAAACGTTATGTGGCTTTTGCGATAGCGATAAGCTATTGTGGTAATTTGCTTTTGCTAAAAGCTGATGTGGCTTTTGCGATAGCGATAAGGTATTGTGATGATGTCCTAAAGCTTACGTGTGATTACTGCTTGAATTTTAGTTTGGGCACAAAAGTGTTTTTTTCTTGTTATTTAATAATAATTCTAGATTGTCATATATTCTTCTGTCATTTTGAAGTGATTCAAATGTTTTGAGTTTTTTTTATTTTATTTGGAGTTGTAATTTTTTATTTTGTCATATTTTAATGATTTTGAATGCTTTTACTTTGCTACGATAGCGATAAGCTATCGTGATGATTCACTCAAAGTTGACATGTGTGTTATAAGTGTGTGTGAGCCAAAAGCAATGATTTAATCTTTTTAAATTGCGCAAATATCTTTTTTTGTTTACCTGCATGCAAGGCAAAGTTGTTCGTGCTCTTTTGAGCTATATTGTTTGTGTGAGTGTACACACAAATGGCAAAGCTTCTCATGATTTTTCAATTATTTTGTTTTATGTCAACATTACAAAATGTTTTGTCCTCACAAATTGCAACTTTAAATAAGATTTGTTATTACGTCCACGACAACGTAGGCTTGAGTCTCAGTTGCTAAGGTGTTGGCGTTTGGAGCCTCGAGCTCCTTTTGACTAGGCCTAATTAAGAATGTACATATTGCGCATGATGATGCTAATCCAAAGAAGTCATATGTTGACGATAAATAAATAAATAAAACGTGCATTTTTTGTGCTAAAGTTGATTAAGGCCTTTTTTTTTCTCGGTTAACCTCTTCAGTTATATTCATTTTGGGCTACAAGAAACAGCGGCTACTTAGAAAATGCTCCGCAGGCTGTCCCTGCACCATGTTAGGGAGAGCATCTGTGGTTGAGAACGCAGAAAAAAAAAAATTCAAGGAGGGCAATGGTGAGGATTGCACCATTGCACTCCCTGACATGGTGCGGGGACTACATGTGATGGAAACACATGTTAGGCAACTAGACACATCAAGACATGTTAGGCAACTAGGGTAGCATTAACTACTCTTATTCATGACCTATTTGAAAATTGTTAACTAAACTAGATTAACTACTTTTTTTGTTTGAAACCCACTAATTCTAGTCACTACATCTTTTCCAAAAAATAATAGTAACTCTTAAAAAACTCAAGTTCTCTAAGTCCTTTTGTTGTGAAACTCTTATAGTTTTTCTTTGTCTCCTTCTTTAGAGCGCCATGGACGCTGCTATGCCCTCGGGTGAAGGACCGTCTTCACCTCCTCCTCCTCCTGATGTAGACACTAACCAGCTTGTACAGGCCCTGAATCTGCTGCAAAACCAAATTTTAGAAATGCAAGCCAAACATGTCGCAGCCGAGCAAGAGTGGCGTTCTTTGACGCACTCGCGGTCCGTTGGCGTATATCCAATGTTTAATCTGGAATTCTTTTCGGGTGAAAAGAAAGACCGGCTTCCCGATGTGGTATTGTCATGGCTAGATCAATGGAATAGTCATTTTTCCATGCGCGATGCGCCTGATAGTACGAAGATCGCTTCTACTCTCATATTTTTATGCGGAAAGGCGTTTACGTGGTGACAGGATCTAAAGGAGAGGGCTACTGTCCCTTCTACATGAGACGCCTTTCAAGAAACCTTTAAAATGACTTTTCTTCCGGTGTTGGACGATTTTGAGGATTGGCGGCGTTTTGCCATCGTGCAGATGGGTACTAGGTCGTTAGATGCCTATATCCAGGAATTCCAGACAAATTTGTCCCGATTCGCTTCACGAATCGATCCTATCCTATTGAAATTACATTTTATCTTGGGGCTTCCAAAAGAATTTCAACTAGAAGTGCGGCGATTGAAGATGTCGTTCACTTTGCGAAAATCTTCGATGACGCCGATTTTGGCTCTCGCAAGGAGCAAGCTTTGCCCAAGGTTGAGCAGAACGATACGGATGCTAGCGACTTTGCGATTGGAGCGGTCCTTTATCAGGACGGTAGACCAATGGCTTTTGAAAGCAAGAAGCTAGATCCTGCTCAAACTAGGTATTCTACCTATGAGAAGGAGCTTTTTACAGTCATTCACGCGTTAAAAATCTGGAGGCATTATCTTTATGGTGCCAAATTTATTGTAATGACTGATCACCAATCCCTTAAGTATATTTGTGATGCCAAGGACTTTCATGGTCGTAAGGCTAGATGGTCGGAACTCATTCAGGAGTTTGTGTTCGACATTAAATATCGTAAAGGTACGTCAAACTGTGTTGTCGATGCCTTGAGTCGGATTGGAGAGATTAATCAGTTATGCTTTGCTGAGATCCAATTTGATTTGTATCTTTCACTACAGGATCTTTGTCGAATCGATAGGTTTTTTGGTCGCATCTGGCTAGATGTCCTGACGAGAAATTCTAGATCTAGTGATGACCTTGGGATGCAGGATCCTAAGCAATCCCATAATGATAAGATACTTGAAGACTATTCCTGCTTTTCCGAAAGGGAAAGGTTTGTGCGCCAGATAGGGAGGACTTGCGGGCCCAAATCCTGTAGCAGTGTCATGACAAACCTTGTGCTGGTCACCCAGGCATACAAAGGACACTTGACCTTGTTAGGCAGAATTTCTTCTGGCCTAAGATGAAAGGTCATGTGGAGGCATACGTTCAAAGTTGTGATTAATGCCAGCAAAACAAAGTATAAAGACTCAAAGTTGTGGGTCTTCTTCATCCCTTAGAAATTCCCAGTAAGAAATGGAAAAGTATTTCAATGGATTTTGTGGTTGGACTCCCTAAAACCCGGAGTGATCACAATGTCATTTGGGTGGTGGTTGATAGGCTAACCAAGATGGCGCAATTTATACCAACTAAATTAATTGTGAAGGCATCTGAACTAGCCCAGCTTTTCGTTGAAAAGTTGTTCAGATTGTATGGTTTGCCGAATGATATTGTTAGTGATCGTGACTCCAAGTTCACTGGCCAGTTTTGGCAAGCAGTTTTTGAAAAACTTGAATAACCCTTAGTCTTAATTTTTTGGATCACCCAGAATCTGATGGGTAGACAGAACGTGTCAGCTAGATGTTGGAAGATATGCTTAGAGCATATGTTTCTCACCGACAATCTGATTGGGAAAAGTATCTCCCTTTGGTTGAGTTCGCGCACAGTAGTGCTAAGCATTCTGCCACCGGATTCAGTCCTTTTATGTTGATGTATGGATTGAGCCGCGTTCTCTAGTTTTGGTCGGACTCAAGGTGCAAGTTGCAGTAGATTTCCTGCAAGATATGCAAAAAATACTGCTAGTGGCCAAACAAAGCATGAAAACCGCTCAGGATAGAGCTCAGTTTTGTGTTAACTGCGATCATTCACCTTGGGATATTGAGGTCGGAACCTGGGTGTATCTTAAAATCCCTAAGGATTCGAAGGTACTTCGGACGAGAAAATGCCATAAGCTATCTTCTCAATATAGCGGACCTTATAAGGTTCTAAAGAAAATTAACCGGGTTGCTTATCAGCTAGATCTTTCGATTGTGGTTGGGGTTCATCTTGTTTTTTATGTAAGTCGTTTAAAATAATGACTTAGTAGGAATGATTCCCTAATTCCGGAAGGTGAACTAGTTGAGCTCGAGGATCTATCTACCTTTGTGCCTAATGTACCTGAAAAAGTTGTTGACGTTCGTCATCGCCAATTGAAAAACCGTTTGGTTTCTGGTGGTCAGGTCAGGACGAGTATCTAGGCCTCAAGATGTAGGTAGGCGAGGGTCGAGGGTAAGGCATGGTGGTATGGGACACCATGGCTTACATGAGATCCGAGCTTGCTTGATGGTGGTCTGTAGCTCCAGTGCACGGCGGTGAGGTGGCAGTATCTCTATGGTTGGGTGGTAACGTAGCGTTCATCACCTGTTTGTGCTTTAGCAATGACCGACACGACGATGGGGATTCTAACACAAAGCCTCCTCATACTCACTTCCTATACTGTGCAACTAACTTGACAATGACAACAATCGTCACAATCTCCTCCAGCAGATGGCACAATGGCTCCACGCCATCTTTTGTACACTCATCTGCACAAATGTAAATTGTATATAGATAACTATTGTACTCTATTCAAAGTATGTAGTTAATGAGACGGACATAATAGATGCTTTTATGCATCGATTCTTTCTTCAGACTAATTGTCAGTAATAAGCTCATAGCTTTTATAGAGCGGAGTTAGCTTGTTGAGCATGCGGTTCCGTCCGTTATTGTCTTGTGCTTATAGCATCAAACTGGCGTGTATTTCTATGCATTAGCCTGAATCAACTACTGTCTTTGCGTTCAGAGTTTTTGTCAGTATTGCATGTTCAAGCTACTATGTTTTTCTTGTTTGACATTCTTACTATTTTGTCTGATTGTTTGCTCTTCTGCTTCCACAAACAACCACACAATTGATTTATATTATAATATTGTGTTTGCCTACTTAGTTATCAGTAGTGCACGCACCGAGGGACTCGATCAAATCACTGCCTTCGTGCAGTAGTAGGAACACATTAATTCGATTGATTCAACCACGGATCACTATCCGTTCCGTAGCAGAACTCCCCCACGAGTGCCCTGCAATGGGGAGTACTAGGGAGGCTGCATAGTGTTAGGAAGCAACGAACTTCTTGATTAGACATTGCTGATTGAACCCATGTATTTTTGTCTCTTGTAAAGTGATAGACAAGCCCTTGAAGACGACAACCTAAAAGTACATACAATCTTGACAATGAAACTGCAATTGCCCCATGGGAGGATCATCAAGCTTTCAAAGTATACATGTGTGCACATGAAGAGAGGGCTTATGAGATCTGTTGTTGTGCTGCAAAGGCAATGGGAGCCAAGAAGGGTGCCAATTTCAGAATTCATACCAACCGTGAGGGCTGCTGGCGTGTTTACTATTGAGGGCGCCCACACTTGACCTTACTGCCAACATGCATCTGCAAGGGAACCACTCTGACTGTGTGGAAAGAGACGTGGGAACATGGCCCACCACGCTGCAGGTGGCTTGACATCCTCTTGGCTGGAGACGATAGGGTAGTAGGCAAATCCATAAGGCATTTTAACTAGAGAGGGGTGATGAACTGTTGAGCCATTGGGACATGCGAAAATTAGAAGACTGGTGGTTGAGCATAAGGGAGGGAAGAGCAAAGCGTTAGGAGGGAAGAAGGGGGAGGGAGGCAATGTAGGTAGGCAAACTGGAGCAGTAGCAAACGATGCAAGAGTAGCAGGAGTGTAGCAAGAGGACGGACGTGGTAAGCAATCTTGAGCAGCCAAAATCTAAGCACGGGCAGTAGGGACTGGAGCTACATAGCATGAGGGTGGAAGAGCAGAGGAAAGAATTGAGGAGCAGAGTGTTGGAGAGCATGGAGTAGACAATAAGGCCATAGGTGGAGAAGGCGAGGAGAGAAATGAGGGAGAGGAATTGCCACATGTGGGGGACGACAAGATCTCATCCCCACAACTCATCTCAATATTGTGGCTGCATCAGTAGCCATGTCCACATCCAACAACTCCTCACCATCCCCATTAGAAAACAAGGAGGGCAATGCCCGATAGCCATTGCTAGAGTCCGCCATCTCTCCAATCTAGAACAAAGGTGAATCTTAAGGTTGTTTTTTACCATTTGAGGTTACTTGCCTGCTAATTTTTTTTTGTGAAGGTTGCTTCATAATTTTGCCTCTCGTTATCATCAACTTCAATTCTATATACGAATTCCCAAAATCTTAACTTTTGCTATAAAATTCACGCATTTTCTTAGTTACAAAGAATGACAAATAGTACATAAGTTTTTAATTCTTGGACTTCACTCAACCATCCAAGATACACAAATGAAATTTAGCTTTCAGTACATGAGACATGTAAGCTCTATGAAAAGGTCTTGGACACATCATGCCATTTTAACAACTTGAATAAAAAATTCACTCTCATGAGTGAGGTGACATTACAACACTCTTGCAAGAGGTTTTTGTGAAAGCCTTGGTTTTCTATAAATATGGGTTTCAAGTGTGGGCCTAAGACCCCAACAATACCCAACCTTAAGCAACATGATTAAATATAACACCAACTAATGAATGATTTCCATTGTTCTTTTAGTGCACTCTTTCAAATAAAGCATTGTTTCAGTTTAACGGTTCAAAACTACTTGAGGATTCGAGATCATACAATCATTCAGAATAATATGTGCATAACAGCTACAATATTATCTATTGATCGTCTTGATGTCAAGCACTGTTTGACACATCCACACTATCATGCCCATGACTGGTCTCGGGTAGCGTGTCCACGCTAGGGACCGGTAGACCGACAACCCGTAAGTTAATTGTGACTATAAGGGATTTGGGGCCCTTATGTGTACGTGGTCATAATTAATGGTTGTAGGCCTAAACACTTGATGGTGGATTGGTATGGGTCTATCAGTGAGTCATTGGAAAACTAGATGACGTGGCCCAGATAGGCTGCAGAGGTGTCCAGTGAGGTGTCACAGTGCACTACTAGTGGTGCATGGGCGTCACAATAAGCACCTCAATGATGGAAATGGAGCCTTTAACCCCCATCCCACTTCTTTTCCTTCCAAAAAAAAAGCCTTGCTGGGTAGCGGGCCTTATGGTCGCCACCTAGCAAACACATGGGTCCCAAAAACAAGTGGCATCCCCTTATGGGGTCCACCTACCCTCAAATCACATGGCCGCCACCCTCCCTACGCCACCTCACCCAAGGGTCACTTGGGTCATGTCCCCACCCACCTTTTGGGTCACCGCCTTGTCCTCATGGCCTTATGGCTCAAAGACACACCCAAATCTCCTCTAAGGCTTGTCCTTAGACTAAGGAGAAGGTGCTGGTACAACCGTACGTTCATGAGGAGGAGGTGGAGGAAAAAACTTCAAATTTCCTCCCAAAAGGTGAAGAAGATGAAGGATTTACCATTTTTTTTTGTATGTGCAGTTGGAAGATGACAAGGAGGTGGATTGAGCCCAACAAAGCAAAAAAAAAAAAAAATCAATTTTTTTTTTTGCATTATACAAAAACTTTGAACGCAAAAAATTTTGGACTTGGCCAGCAAACGAAATTGGCTTTTGAAGTTTTTAAAATGGCAATTTAAAAATAAATAAAATCGACTACTACCGCCATAGCTAGCAAAGGTGGTTCGTTTTCAATCAAAACGACCTCGGATTGAGACGCACCAAAAAGCAAAGTTGTTCAAATCGATTGAACGAAATCAACTAAGCCTTCAAAAACCTCAGCTAGAAGATTAAACCAACAAAAACATAAGTTAGATCAATTGCACCTTATTCACAATGATCGGTGGCTCTGATACCAACTATTAGAATCCCCATCGTCGTGCCAGTCATTGCTGAAGCACAAACAAGTGATGAACGCTACATTACCACCCAACCATAGAGGCACTGCCACCTCACCCCTGTGCACTGGAGCTACAGACCACCATCAAACAAGCTCGGATCTCATGTAAGCCATGGTGTCCCATACCATCATGCCTTACCCTCGACCCTCGCCTACCTACATCCTGAGGCCTAGATACTCGTCCTGACCTGACCACCAGTGGAAGAGCTCTTCATTCTCTAGGAGAGAATGAATGCCAAGCTCATGGAGATCCACCTCTATATACATAGTCTAGGCGGGTCATCTTCCTCCATAGGAGTCACGCATGACCAACGACATACACGCAACAGTTGTGCACATTGACGTGGGTCTATAACAGCGAGTCATCACGCGCCAATAACATTGACATGTGGCACCCAAAAGACCTATAGCTCCAGATCAGTGTTCCGTCCCATAACTGAGACCGTCACCTCAAGTTTCATGTTGCGTACCCTTATGGGTACGTAACACTTCGACCATCCAGTCGTCGTGATGTGGCCAATTAAGTCGGGATAGTTGATAAGTCCATATGTCGGACAAGTCGATATGTCGGACAAGTCACCAAGTCTGCCTAACCCGATAAGATGTCGGCCAAGCCCGACGGATTTCTTTCTCTTGCATGTCTTCAGTAGTAGAGTTGTGCGACAATGCGTGTAAATTTGCAGCGTTATGAATGGAACTAGATTAACATGGGATTTAGGAGAGTAGAGGAGATAAATCCAACACCCCCCCATAATCTGGATCTGTGAATTCTTTGATCTTCAGACTAAGCAATGCACAAAATTTGTTGTGTGCATCAATGCTCAGTGTCTTGGTAAACACATCTGCAACCATGTCCAGCGTTTGACAGTATGTTAAACTTACCTCTCTGTCGAGAATCTTGCCCTTGACATAGTGATATCGAATCTCAATGTGCTTACTCCTAGAGTGAAATCTAGGATTAGCCGATAAGGCAATGACACTCTGATCATCACATAATATGACTGTCAGGATGTACTGATTCAAACTAATGTCTAACAATAATATTCAAGTCTTTTGTGATTTCGATACTAATAATATTCCACCGTGTTTGTGCTCAAATCCTAAACATTTTAAAGAGTTTATTGACAATAATCTTGGGCATGTTATTTCTATAAATATTGGAATTATCTATAGTAAACATTTAAGGAACAACCTGAACAAAGGACTTAATCATATTCCTCTACGTCAGTCTAATATTAATGAGGTTGCTTTGGAACTCTACCATGGATGGTTAAAATTGGCTACTTTCCTACCCAGTTACCATAATGTGGATCATGATATTATTATGGAACATGCTCTTATTTGCAAGCTTATTGTTACTAACTTTGTAAAGAAGACTAGTTGGCTGCATGGTAAAACCTTCACAAAGAAGGATTTGGAGAATGCTATTGATGAACGTGACTAGATTACTACCTTTCTATATGTGAATGGAATAGATAAAGCCCAACATAATCTTTGTTTCATGTGCATAAACTTTGTTAGAAACTTGGCATTGCAAATATTGGTCCAGATTTTGCTCCTTTTCCCAACATTGATAACATTTACTCATTTACACGGAAGTGCTAGCCACATACAAGGAAATAGTGCCCAATGGCAATTTCATAGATTCTAGTCAGAAAACTAGTTCACACTTGTGTAGATTGATCCAACTTAAATCCAACTATATACAAACAATCTTTTGGCTTCCATTCACACATGTGAATAGGTTCCACACATGTGGGATGAGAATGTGAGCATTAACCATAAGATTAACAAATTTGATCAGCAATTTAGAAGTGACATTTCAACACTCCTCCTCAATTGTAACTTGGTAAATCCAATGTACATCTATCTACAATACCAAGTGCAAATCTTAACTTAAAAAATGGATCATTTGGCAAAGGTTTGGTTAAGATATTAGCAATACACTCGGATGATGGTACATGAAGAAGTTGAGCCTCCTTGGATTGCACTTTCTCCCTTACAAAGTGATGTGCTATCTCGATATGCTTTGTTCTAGCATGGAAGATAGGATTTATAGCAATTTGTTGTGATGCTTGATTATTATAATAGATGCAAGGGATTTCCTTGGCCTTCATTACTTGAAGCTCCTCCAAAAGTCTTCTTAGCCATAGGAATTCTTTTGTTGTTGATGTCAATGCTTTGTACTCGGCTTCACAAGAGGAAAGTGAGATAGTATCTTGCTTTTTAGAAAGCCAAGATATCACTCCTCCACATAGGAAAGTAGCAAATGCACTTGTAGATTTCCTATCCATCTTGTCAACTACAAAATCTGAAACTAAGTATGCTCTCAAGTGTAAGTTAGGTCCTTGATAGAGAATGCCAAAAAATCTAGTAGAAGAGATGTATCTAAGCACTCTTTTGGCACTTTTCCAATGATGAACTAAAGGACCTTGCATATGTAGACTCAACTTGCTTACACAATAGCTCAAATATGGTCTAGTGATTGTCAAATAGATTAAGGAGCCTATAAGCTTTCTAAAAAGTGCGATGTCCTCAAAGGATGCTTCAGCACCTTCATTAGTCCCTTTGGAAAGGTGCATAGCTTGAGGGAAGGTGCTCGGGCCTCCTATTGCCTCCTTTTCATCGGTTTATTGTGGCATGTTCTTTATTGCCTATTTGCTTAATATTAGTCGCAATATTATTTTATTACCCTTTGGGTGTTAAGTAGAATTTAGATTAAACACCTTGCTAGTTGGGTAAGCCTTAGCAAGGGTTTGTATTTTGTCACCTTAGATAGTTTCATTTCCGTTTTGAGCACTAGTTGGGTAAGCCTTAGTGCTTTCATCATTACATCTTAGTTTCGTAGAAACTTAAAAAGTGGACGAATCTCTACATCCCTATATAACACCTATAAGTAGATCTAGCCACCGCACACACTAGAAATACTTCCAACATTGGCATCGTTGCCGCTTTTTAAGTATTTTTCTACCTAGCTTCTTATCATTTTTCTTTTGTTTTTTTGCTTCCATATTGTATGTTTGCTTGTGTGCTTATCTCTATCTACCAACAAACAGCACGCGTCGTTTCTCCAGGTCCTACACGAGCTGCGGAGCAACTTCTCAAAGTGGGGGGAAGCAACAAAAGAGTCAACTTGGGCATTTTCTTCAAAAGAGACGACCCAAGTGACATTTTTCACAACCAAAAAGGTATATCAGAATTCGCCAGTCTGTCTGCAGCCCTAACATATCTTGATCTTTCATTTTATCACCTCCACGAATTCTGACCACAGTCAGATTTTGAGAAAACAGCCTGATATACTATCAAAATTCTTTATTTCTCATCAAAATCCTTGTCCTAGAATTTGCCGACTTCACTGAGGCTAGATCTCATTAAGATTAGTCCTTCAACAGCTTCGCAAATTCTTCTCACAGATTTTGCCCGTTTATTGTCAGAACATCACATTTTTCTCTACATTCCCTATTTGCCAATCAAACCTCTCTGTTATAATTCACCATCCAGCCTAAGAATTCGTCCTCACAGGGCACGATTTCCCTGTACTATCCGCGAATTCTGAAACGTCAAATTTTTTTCAGAAAATCTAAAAAATCACTATTCTGACATTCAGAAATCTTTTTCAAAATTCGCAAGTATTACAATTAGATTTACCTGCCTCTCCACGATTTTTCAGCCTGTCCGCAAATTCTATAACAATCAGAAAGACCAGTTTTTGTCCTACACTATCCATTCTGCAAGCAAACTGCCCTTTTTGTCAAGTACAGTCCTGCCCTGCTCATCTATATTTTGCATCATGTCTCGCGACTGTGCTGAATCTTCTAATCCGACTCCTCCACGAATGGAACAAAGAATTCCACGTATCGATGCACCAAAGTACAATGGCGAATCTGACCTTGTCCGATTTCTCCAAGACTTTGATAATGCATGCCGTTTTTATGGAGATACCTCTGAAACTAAAAAGCTTCATCTATTTCCCATGGTACTCTATGGCACCGCCAAGGAGTGGTACTTGAATCTCGAAGCTCCTGATCTTGCTTCTTGGACCACCCTCAAGGACGCTCTCATCAAGCGTTTCAAACCATCCAAACTGACTCAGAGCCCGTTCATTCAAATTACTCATATCAAGATGCGTCGCGAAGAGTCTGTTCGAAACTACATTGAGCATTTTAAACGTCTCAAAGTAGAATGTGTTGATGAAAATATCACTGAAGGAATGGCCATAAAACTATTTTTAGTTGGATTGCCAAAAAACATTCGCCATGAACTCAAACCAGTTGACCTTTATGATCAACTTAAAGATGTGATGACTGATGCTATCCGTGAAGAAGACGAAGGTTCCGACGATGACTTTGACCATCGTGAAAAGAAATCTAAGAATCCGAACCATCCTAATCACCCAAAATCTGATAATATTGCTTAGTCTTCTGAACTTCTACATCAAATGGAAACCTGACAAAAAGCTCAACAATCTCATATGGATAAACTCACTGTCGATTTCCAAACCGCCATGAAACAGATTGCTGAGAAATCCTTTCCAACAAGGGAAAATGTCTAGTGTCCAATCTGCTCACAACATCACACTGCTAATGAATGCCCTCAACTATGAAGTCATTTCTCAGCAGCCATTGACCAACCATCTATTGAGCTTACCGCCCATACCCACCACAACAACCTCTGCCACCACCAGGGGTTTACCAACCACGACCACATACACCAAATCAATACCCATCCCCACGTCAACAATTTGTTGTTAACCAACCTGCCCCACAAAATGTCGTCCATTATCTTGATCCGAATACCATCGATCCGACGACCTACTATGTGGAAGATAATACTCAACCGCAATACTCTGCTGAAACAATTGTTTATTATACCTATAATTCTAATGCTCAACCGGTGGATCCCAATGCCCAAGCTTACAAACCAAACCAAGTTGTCTTTGCCGCACATCAACTACCCGCAATACGAGGATTCTTTATCTGTGCAGGTAAACATCCTGGTATTCGCTGCCCAGATAAACTCCGCTTTCCTCTAGTTTGTGAAAACTGTGGTATTGAACATCACGTGAAGGACTGCCCATCCTGATCTAAGCCAACCACTCTTGTCTATTCAGTGCAAGTAGAGACCTTACCAATCGAAACACATCCTGCTTGGGTCTTGACTCGGGCACAAACCCAATGCCAAACCTCTACACTTGCACCCACAACACTCAACCGCAGGCGGTTCCTCCAAGTGATGATTCAACCCCGATAGTTTATCCTCACCCATCTGAAGAAATTCGGCTGCATCATGATGTAGCGCAGGCATCCCAAAGGGAGCCGAGAACCACGACTTAGCTTTTCAGCCTTCAACTCTTGCCGTCCAAACCCACTTGACATACAAGCAGCCAACTCGCCAACAATGATCAGACTTAACCAACTGGAAGTTCAGAAACCAACATTGAGATCCAACTTGGCGCCATGCCAGATCGGGGGTCCCAATGTGGGTGACTTCACTCCAAGCAAGCCGCCCGACATACATCAAACTTAACCAACTTGAAGCTTCGTTACAAACGAGTAACATCCATTCCAAGCAAGCGGTCTGACTTACATCAGACTTAACCAACTAAAAGCTTCGTCAAGCCAACTTGGCGCCACGCCAGACTGGACAACCATAAATAGGTAACTTCCACTCAAGCAAGCCATCCAACTCAAGCCGACAGGTTAGAGCCCGTTCCCCAAGAGCTTAACCCATTCATGTTCATGCAAGGAACACTCAAACCCACAAGCCATGACAGATATGGAGACAATCAGTTCCTGGACCAAATGGTCCCGACAGCATACCGCAGGCGCCATGGACCGAATGGTCCTGACGGCATACTGGTGGCATCCCAGGATACGACCCTCAGCTATCTGCCAAATTAAAAAATTTTGAAACGGCCTTACAACTGGCACTTTTACTGAACACTGAAACCCAGAAGGTAATCAGAGTCAATTTGAAAAAAATCCCACTTTATTGATAAATTTGAGAAGGTTACATTTCAAGTGTGTGACTAACCCTAGTCTTCGGGACGCTGGCATGCCAAGGCGAGTGCCAGGACAACATTCCAACAGGGGAGGCTGAGACTTGGTTGGAGCTCGCCCTGAGTCGCAACCCGCACTCCCCTATAGTATTGGTGAGATTTGCCACCTCCCCTCATACCAAGTACTCTACCTAGGCTGGTAAAGCACGTTTTCTCTCTCTAGAAAGTCATTTTTCTCTCTCTAGAATTTATTGATCCCCAGGCTTCCTTTAATCATGCTTGGATCGTGTGAGGTGATTGCACATCGATTTGAGCTCTCTGGACTTCGCTAGAACCGATCAAAGATTTTCAGCCATAGGAACTTGGTGCTGGCTAGATTTTGGTCACAGTGGCGCCGGGAGCGGTGCCGGCGCCGGTGGCGTCGGGAGCAGCAGGGGTGCTGCTGGCGCCGGGGACAATGTTGGCGCCGGAAGTAAAGCTTGTAAAGATAGCTTTACAACACATGAGTATCACCAGCAAATCCGCAATGCCGACCAACAATCATCCTCTTCCCATAAAGTACCTCACATGCCCTTTGAAAGCAAAACGCTTGAAAGTACCGAAGTCTAGGGAGATTTACTACAAGCCAATGTCAGCCTTCCCTTCCAAATACTCTGGAAGCATGCTGGCCAGTGGAAACAACAGATCCAATCCAATACCACCACCATTATTGACGAGTTGCCTGAAATGCCCTTACATCTAACCAGTCCACTCAGCGAACGAGGCGACATCAAAATCCCAGCTACCCATCATCAATCCTGTGAAGTTTTAGAAGTACTCGATGGCAGTTTTGGGGTTAATATCATTTCCACATCCTCATGATGGAATGGAATCTGAGAGACAAGCTAGCCAAACCTACTTGTCAGCTTTGAATGGCTGATCAAAGTGTGGTCCAACCTACCAGTTTCCTTCTGCACGTGCTCATCAAACTAGGAGGTCTCAAGTTTTCTGTTGATCTTGTAGTACTTGATATTTCCAATAATGCCTATTCTTATGAATTACTACTTGGTCATCCGTGCATGAGTCGTTCATGACTAAAGGAAAGGCCGAGTCACTTTTGGTAATCGTGACAGTTCTGTCACCATTGACTCAACGGGTAAACTCAAACCTGCACGCATCCATGACAAGGGATCCTCAACCACCGACTCAGTATTTGAGCCATACCAGTCCAGCCACGAAAAAGGTCATTATGTTAAATCTACTGATATCATAAACTGGAGTCACAGTCTAGCTACCATTGATTGTGTGAATGCCGATTACTGTGCTCAACATCAAGATAATTGTACCTCTCCACACCCAATCGATCACGACCAATTACCTGATCTGGATACACCCATCATCAATATCAATTTTACTGATATTCTTCCACACCATGATGAGCTGCTAAATGTTGCATGGCTACCTACTAATGAATCAGACGATTTATTCATTGATGATGAGAATGTCTTACGAAGTCAGAATTGCCCAAAAGATATGGACATTTCTGAGTCAAATATCAAAGACAAGCAAATATGGCTATCGAGTACATCATGGTGATCAACAAAATCCGTGACCCATGTAGAGACCTTTGTTGTTTATATTTATTCTAGGACACACAAACATGTGCACGCACGCACGCACACACATTATGCATACTCACACAAACACATGCACGTGCACATACGCACATACACACACACATGCACAACTTTCTTGGTACATGTTGACATCGCAACATTTTTTCAACATCCCATCCCTCGAAGACCTATCCGCGACATGGTTCCAAGGTGGAATCCGTTGCCAATGTTGCAATTGAAAAACCTGAGACAAAATTCTACCGTCCCAAATGCCCACACTATCCATGGGATCTCTGTGAGGAGGAGACTATCTTTCAAATTGATAACGAGATCCTCCATGACATACCAACTGTCTCTCCACCACCGAAACCTCAACCATGTGGTCATACTATGAAAGAGAAAATGAAAAAACCACTTCAAATTCAACCGCTGGGTGACCTCACAATTGTTCGGGAAGTTCCTAAAATTGCCTCTAGCCCTACACTAGTCCTCAAAAAAGCACCATCTCGGCAAGATAAAGGCAAGGCCCCCCTCGAGTCTCCAGCCCATGATGTTCCTACATACTTTAAGGACTATACGATCGAGGATGTCACAATCAAATTACTCCCAAGCTCAACGTGAGCCCACTGGTAGTTCACCCTACGAAGGCCCTGCACAAACCATAACCCTTTTCCTGAGTGAGCCACCCCACGTCGGAGCTAATCTCAATCGCGAACAACGAAGACGGCTTGAAAAGCTCCTGCAAAAATATCGACATATCTTTGTCTGGACCTATAAAGACATGAAAGGCATCTCACCCCAAGTAGTTGTGCATCGTATCCCACTTAAACCGGGTGCGAGGCCCACTGCGAGTCATCCATACAGATGCAATCCCATCTATAAGGCCAAGATCAACGAAGAATTACAACGCCACTTAGATGCGGGATTTATCTATGAAATTGAGCATACTGAGTGGGTCTCTCCAATTGTCATCGTCCCCAAGAAAAATGGAAAACTTCGGATCTATGTCAATTTTAAGAAACTTAACGCCGTCACTGAATGTGGTCATTTGCCACTACCTTTTGGAGAATCCATCTTAGAAAATCTACCTTTCGGAGAATCCATCTTAAAAAATGTAAGAAGGCTTACTCCTTCTTAGATGGCTTTAGCGGATATAATATGATCCAAATCGCTGAGGAAGATCAACACAAAACCGCCTTTGCCACATAATGGGGAACCTTCTGCTGAAAAGTCATGCCTTTTGGTCTCTGCAATGCTCCTAGCACCTTCCAACGTGCTATGCAAGCGGCCTTTTCTCAGCAGATGAGAGATACCTTAGAAGTTTACTTGGACGATTTAGGAGCACATTCCAAAGAAATACGTCATCTGTCTGTGCTCGAAAAAATTTGTATCCAATGTCAACGCTTCGGTATCTCTCTTAATCCTGAAAAATGCCAGATTTGGGTAACCCATGGTATTACTCCTTAGAATCTAGCAAATAGGTAATTCCATCTGGAGCAACTATGTGAAACACGACGGATCAGCATCCATGCTCAACAAGTCCACAAACGACGACAAAAAGCATGGCATGATCGATCATTGAAACTTAGAGATTTCCAGGTTGGCGATAAGGTCCTGCTATACCAGGCCAAAGCCTTCAAAGGAAAACTAAAATTTTCGGGCCAAGGACCTTACGTAATAAAAAAAATCTTTGCCTCTGGATATGTCCAACTCCAAACCCTTCAAGACGATATCCTCGACATTGTAGTCAATGGGAGTCGATTGAGAAAGTACAACGAACCCTGTTTTTATCTTGATATGTATTAGCTGTTGCTTTTTTACTTTTTTTTTTTTTCTCTCTTCTCCCTTTTTATTGTTTGCACGCCATTTGGCCCACATTTTTGCTGTGATTTCTTGTTCCACCTATCAAGATACTATCAAATTAGATATACCAGCAGACTTCTCTGAGAAAACCACAAAAGTCATTAGTTTCAGATAAAATTTTTTCCAGCATCTCAGATAGAATTCGCCTGACCCTTTTTTCACATAGCACGATTCATTTTTGACCTCCGCGAACAAATAAATGTCTTAAAATAGAAAAAAAAAAAGTAATTTTCTTCATCAGATATCCATTGTCAGAATTCGCAGACAATTTGCTGGAGTTCAAATTGATTTTCATGATTTCCCTACTATCTCCGTGAATTCTGATCAGATACATTTTTGCACTATCAGACGTTTTTTCTCTCTTTGGCAATAAAAAAATCACTTATAGAAATTCGCGGGCCCTCAGAAAGTTGCCTCAAAATTTGCGACCATCATTACCAAATCATGGAGGCTGAGGATAATTTCTGGGTGAAGTTGCGAATTCCTGCCAAAAAAATCTATATACAGGCCTCCACCTTCTCTCCACGAGTTCATTTTAGATTGCTGCTCTCGAGTTCATGCCAATTTTTTTCAAAATTTTCAAAATTCTCAAAGCAATCTAAAATCACTGCAGTACATACTACCAAGATGGATCGCATCCCACTGAGCGATCTCTTCTCTCTGACCCTCACCATGGACGACCCCACTCAAAATTATAAGTGGGCTGAGAAGGTAGCGGAGAAGCTGTGCGGAGCTCTGAAAGCCCGCAAATCAACTACCAAATGTTGGTATCTCCTCCACATGTTGGTCACCAAGCAATTGGGGTCTAAGGCGGTTGCTGCCATCAAGGAGCTGGATGCTATTTATCCAAGCACAAAAAAGCGAGCCACCCCCCAACCGATAGCAAAACCAGTCTCACCAGCCCCACCTACTAAGAAGCAGAAAGAGAAGGCGGTCAGCACAAAAGCAGATGTCCCGCATGACATTCTATCAAGCGACATCGGGGTAGAATATGCTGAATCCGGAGGGAGCCTTAAACCATCTCAGGTCCCAAAGGAAGTCCTAGAGCAGCAGGAGGCCTTACTTCACCAGGCCCAACAATGCCGACAAGCAGTAGCAGCAGTAGTAGGCAGTTCCGAAATGGCAAGCACTTCCGGCTCTGATCCTATGGGCGTGATTCCGTCCACACAGGCAATCTCCTCGCCATCACTTGCTCTCACACTCCCACCACCACCCCCCCCATTTACTGCCATCTCCACACCCTCACTAACTCTCAACACGGGCTTCCCTTCCTCACCACTAACCCAATCCCACACTCTCCTCCACATAGTACCTCCCCACCACTCAATCCACAATCACCTCCACCTGCCTTTCATACACCTCCGTCTAGCCCTATTCATGATTTTCTACCATTTAACCCCATGTTGTATCCTAACTACACACGCACCCCCCCTGAACATTGGTCCTTGGGAGCAGTTACTCCTTACAGTCCAAAAAGTGGTATGGTTGGTGAATGAGCTCCAATACAATCTATTCAGCACCCTAGGGGGACAATATACTATGTGGCAATTTGACGATGGTGCTATGGCAGACCTTTAGAAAGAAAAAGCAAGGTTGGAGGAGGAAAACAAACAACAACAACTGCAGATCCAGAACCTCACAAATTACAATCAACAACAATAGCAGATGCTACTCCATCTCTAGAACCAACTCCAACTGAAGGTATCCAACATGCAGCAAACCATCGATACTCACAAAGCTGAGAAGGATGAGGCTGTAGCAGATTCACAAGCAGCATGTTCCGCTATGAAGGAACAGTTGAAAATGGTGGACTTCAACGACTTCGCACCACCAGCTATATAAGAAAGTGGCTTCTTCCCATGTGGAAGGTATACAAGATCCAAGTTTGATTATCTAGCAAAGCATCAAACTCTACTTGCACTGCATCTCTCCAAATGGGACTTACTATCATCTTCAAAACTAGATGGATCTTCAAGCATTGTGGTTAAGAAAGAGTAAGAATTAGTAGGACTTGAGTCTTCCCTTTGCTTTCCCTTCTCAAAGTAGGTAAGCCTTGGTGGCTCGGCCTTGTTTCTTGTAGATCTCCTTGGACCTCTTGGATATTGATGTAGATCCTCCAAAGCTTCATCACCTTGAAGCTCTTCCTCGGGCCTTGTAAGATCTTGGACACTTTGTGGCTTAGATGCACTTTCATACATCTTGGAACTTTGAGATTCATCAAACAATACATCCTTACTAGCTTTTACCTTCCTTGAGATAAGATAAAAAATCCTATATCCTTTGCTATGTTCACTATAGCCAACAAAAATTCCTTTGAAAAAAGTTGTATCCTCTTTCTTTCTAGTTTCAAAGGAATATGGACATAACAAATACATCCAAACACTTTTAAATCTTTTACACTTGGCTTATTGATATACAAAGCTTGATATGGTGAGATCCAACCAATGGCATTACTTGGAAGCCTATTACACAAAAATTAGCACATGTAATAGCTTCTCCCCAAAAGGAAATGGGTAGAGATGCATCTAATCTCAAGGATTTAGCACATTCACATACAATTCTATTTTTCCTCTCGGCCGTCCCATTTTGTTGGGGCGTGTAGGAACATGTGAACTGTCTTCTTATGCCATTATTCTTACAAAAATCTCTCATTCTACTGGAGATATATTCTCCTCCATTATCACATCTTAGAACTTTGATGTTAGAACTAAGTTGCTTCTCAACAAGGTATTTAAACTTTACAAAAGCTTCATATACAAGACTTTTCTTTGGAAATAGATCTATCCAAGTAAATCTAGTACAATCATCTATAAAGTCACATACATTAAAGCACCTCCATTACTTTCATGTGAAAAGGAATGTACATCAGAATGAATGAGATATAAAGGAGAGGTAGATCTTGTCAAGGATCTCTTGTAGGATGTCTTATGGACTTTGAAAGTCCACAAGCCTCACATACTTTGCCACATCTTGAGAATGATTTGGGGAGGCCGAGGGCAAGCTTCTTGGAGACCATGGATTCCATTGCTTGAAGATTAAGATGGCCTAATCTTTTATGCCATAACTCCACTTGTGTCATATCCTCCCTAACCATGTTCACACTTTCAAAGGCCACATTAGCATCCAATTTAAAAAGTCTTCCTTGCTTAATGCCACTAGCTATGCACTTTGGTAATGGATGGAACATACAAGACATTATCTAGATCTATCCTCTTACATGATCCTAATCATAATGGAATAGATCCAATACCATCTATTTTACTTTCTTGATCACTAGCAGTGTAGATAGATTTCTTAGAATGATTACAAGAAAGTAAAACAGAAAAAAAGTCCCTGTTGAATCACATGTGGGAACTAGCCCCTCTATCAATCCACCATATGTCTTTGCTTGTAGTTGGATTTGATGCTACCATCGAGGATGTGTTGAAACCATCATCTTCCTCCTCCTCATGTGCAAGATTGCCTTGATCTTCATTCCCTTGAGCATTCTTCCTTTTAAAGCATTCAGAAGCAAAGTGTCCTTTCTTTCCACAAAAGAAACACTTAAGCTTTGCTTTGTTCTTGTACTTCCCTTTGGAGGTAGATCCACCATCTTTGCCCTTGGCCTCCTTGCCTTGATGCTTCTTGGATGATTGGAACTTTTTCTTGCATTTGGATGTGAAGTTTGCCTTCTCATCACCACCTTGTAGTGACACATCCTTGCCTTGAGATGTAGCATCCTAATCTCCTCGGCCACAAGTACAATATGTAACTTGTCAATTGTTGGAAGTTGGTCTTGAATGGCAAATGATTGAATAAGATTGGTGAACTCATCACCAAGTCCATTCAATATGACTTGTACTAACTCATTGTCGTGGATTTATCTCCTAATGCAGCCAATTCCTTGTTTAAAGATCTTATCCTTAGCACATATTCTTGTGCACTTTCTACACTTCCCTTAATGCTTTGGAGCACCTGATTTCTTATCATGAGTATCCTAGAAGTTTTTTTGGATTCATAAATGCCTTTAAGTAAATCCCAAGCCTCTTTGGCCGACACACAAGGAGCTATAACTTTCAAGAGGTCATTGCTTACATTCATTTTTAAGCAATGCAAGGCCAATCTAGCCTTCTTCTTGTATTTTATTTGTTCTTGGCCTCCTTGAGGTTCTACCTCCTCTCCAAGAGCTATATCATAGAGGTCATGGATCACCATTAGTGATTCCATCCTCACTTTCCATATGGAATAATTTGTGGATGTTAGTCTCTCACTAGATTCTAGCAAGAATCCACCCATGGATGACATAATGAATGAGTTGTTGCACAAAGATTTCTTAAAAATGAATGATCTAAGATAGAATTCTAGTTCACTGAGAAGCTTCTAGTCTTGGCCCAATCAAACTAGCCCAAGCTTGGATGATGGTATAATAGATCCACTTAAAATTCGTAGCAATTCACTCCCTCAAAAGTTGATTTTAGCACTCTCTTGCTTGAATCTACTTCACCCTCTTAAGATCTGAACAAATTAGTCTTAATGATCTGATCTAATGCTTCAAATTAATTGCATCAATGATTCAAACCTCTATTTGATCATTAGCATTTGATAGGTTGAACCTAGATATAGACAATGCACTAAAAAACATGAAAATTGGAACTCCTCCACACAAGTACTATATGGCCTCACACATGTGGATAGAACACCTACAGCCCACAACTCGATTTGATCCAAAAATAATGATGTTATCGCTCTCTACAAGCTCGCCCACTCAAGATTAGATAAAAAAACACAAAACTCCAATAATATTGATATGATCAATGATTCATTTACATGTCTCTTGTACTGGGCTTTGATACCATGTGAATTTTTTGATTTTTGGACAATGATTGATTTTACTAATCAGGTGTTGATTGCCAAATTAAGTGATCTAACAAGTTCTATTGATTAGATCAAGATATAGATGTAGATTCTTAACTATTTAGCAAGATCAACACGTGTAAACATCAATAAACATCATGAGCGGCCTCACACATGTGGAAAATAGTCCCTGTACGGATTTTGAGCAGAGAGCAAAGTACAAGACTCAATGATAGTATACAAAGCATAATCACAATTCTAATGGTGAAATCACAAGCAAAATGCATAAGATCTCAATGTCTCGTCAACTTCTCATTGATCAAGGGGATCTACTTATAGATAAAGTACAAGCATGACCTGGATGCTGATTCATCAAGTCTGGCATGTGTGAAGAGTGCCACATCATTTAGATCCACCAATGGGAACAAGTTATTCCCACGAAACACCAGCACACAAACGTCCTACGCCGACCTTCAGACCCTACAGCTGACATGGAAACGGCCCTACATACAAACAAAAAGCAAAACGATATGCAAGCAAGCACCACACTCCATCTCCCTCACTGACCAAGCCGCACTGCTTCAGTCTGCCCTCATGCTCACATTCTTGACTGAACTCTCCTATTCCGATCTCAACCAAATGCCCTTCTCCTCCATATCTTGACTGAATACCCTCCCTCATAATATCGACCAGAAGCCCATTTTTCAATCTCAACCAAAAGCCATGTTCCAGGAGCCCATTTTCAAATCTCAACCGAACGCGCCCTTCCCTCCCAAAAATTGTTTTCGAATAAATAGGCCCCTTCAAATCTCAACCGGATAGCTCCTTGGTTCCATCTCAACCGAATAGCTTTCAGTCCCATCTCGACCGGACCAGACTACATTCCAACTTCAAATTCGACCAAACACATTCTTTAGTCCCATCTCAACTGGACCGGACAGGGACCACACGCATCCTTCATCCACACTCGACCGAAACTCAACTGGAACATATCCCATGCCAAACTTGACTGAATACCCACAATTCAATCTCGACCGAAGACCCTGCATACCTAATCTCGACCGACTCCTCCAACGTTCACTCTCAACTGACCCGAGTAACTCCACCACCTCTCGACCGAGCCCACTAGCTTACCCACTACCCAGGCCCTAACCATACCACAAAACTAAAAAATAAAAAAACAAAAAACAAAAAACGTAATTTCCCAGTAACCAGATCCTACCCTACCCAACTAACTGGTACACTAAAAAAAAATTAAAAAAAAACCTAACATCCCAATAACCAGATCCTGCCCTACCCAACTACTAGGTACACTAAAAACTAAAATTAAAATTAAAAAAAAACTAAACTAACTAACCCATGTACCAGGTCCTAACCTTAACACATAACCCGTGACCCAGAAAAAAAAAATCCAAAAACCCAAAAACCCAAAAAACCAACCATAAAAATACAAAAACAAAAAAAATAAGATCTTACCCAATGGAACACCATATTGATCCCCATACCACAGAAGGACCACCCGACATGGTGTCACCTGCGTTTGACAAAATCTCATAGGTTCTCTCGAATGAAAACACATGTACACAAACCTTCCACAAATCCATTTGAGTGCCGGGAACCTCATAGAGTCCAATCTTCATGTGCACAAGCCCATTTTTATGGTGTTGAATCCTCACAGGCCATAACACACATGAATGGAGCTTTTGCCACTCATAGAGCTTATCTTGAAAAGCGAACACCCAAGTTAGATCTACCCAAGTTTGACGGTAGTTCGAACCCTCGAAGATTCTTGCAAATCTTGGATAATGCTTGTGACATTTATGGCAAAACATCCAATGCCGCTATGGTCCAATTGTTTTCCATGACAGTGATCGCAAAAGCGCCACGTGATTGGTTTTTTAACCTCGATCATGAAGATAAGACAAATTGGTCTGTGTTAAAAGAGTCCTTTAGTAGACGTTTCAAAACCTTTCGTTTGATAGAGAGTCCTTTTGTCAAATTGAGTAATATCAAATTGGCAAAAGACGAACACGTAGAGACAATATTGAGCGTTTTAAACATTTAAAAGGTCAAGTACAAGAGCAGCCCACCAAATAAATACTCATCATCTGGTTTTTAGTTGGACTTCCAAGATGGATTAGATGCGAGCTTAGTTCCAATGATGAATATACGAGCTTAAAGTTAGCTACGTCTGATGCCATATGGGAGAAAGACGAAGGATTCGATGATGATGAATCTAGAGAACGTAGAGTACATCGTGCTACTATCCATGAATCAAAGCTGAACGAGGATACCCGAGATGAGCTTTGGAAATCATAGATGGAGTTGCTTCATCAACAACACCAAATGCAAATGGAGAAACTCACTAAGGAGTTTCGAGACACCTTGAAGTCTATCCAAAGCCATATGCCTGGTCAGATACCACTTGCACAAGTACCTTGTAGATGACAAAACATCTGGTGCCCACACTGTCGGGCTACACATCCTGTTAATGATTGCCCTTCATATCGACATATTCAAGCTAATTCCATACAACGATATGAAGAAAAACCATCCACCTCTGGACAATCCTTGCCTTATCACGAACACCATCCGATAAGTCAAGTAATACTAGCCATACAAGATGGCTATGCAATTCAACAAGGGCCAATGAACAACATATGTTTCATCTACGGTGAAGCCAGTCACAATGGTTGATTGTACAGTCAAAACCAAGTACCATGTTGAGTGCCCCGAGTGTGTTAGAAAACACAGTTTCAAAGATTGCCCGCAACAACCCAACAAGATCCATCATGCTCGCCACGTTCGTTACGAATCTGGATAGGATTCCAACGACAACAAACCATGAGAACCATAACAACCAACCATTAAACCTGCTGTTCAATCGAGAAGTTTTTAGAAAACGTTTACATTACCCCGTGATTACCCAGGTCACTCATGGCATAGAGACATTATTACAAGAAACTAGCTACACAATTTTGTCTTGATTCGGATTGAATAGAAATTTGAAAGACAAGTGAATTGTATACAATATTGATAATTGAATTATAGATGTTGTCTAAAAGCATGTTTGTATGGATGCATCAGTTTGTCGAATTTCAAACTATAGTAGAGATTAACTGATGATTTTTCAAATTATAGAAGAGACTAATTGATGATTGATAGAATATTGTCCTACATGAAAGGATTTGTAGGAAAAGTCACTGACTACATGCATGCTCTACATTGAAACAAATGTTTGCACATAAAGGGATGATTGGCAAATAAGCCTAAGATCTAATTTTTCACTTAAAAATAGAATTTAGAACAATCAAATTCATACTCAAATACTTATTACTTTTGTCAATTATTCAACTTGTTTTGTTATAGTGATAGATCCTCCCGTTTCATTGCATCGATACAGATTATCTCAACACATAACCATGGAAATTTTATGAAACTTTTTGATTCACAATTTGATCAAACATAAGCTTGCACCTACTATGGAAACTGGTAAATTGGTAATTCAAAATAAATTGGCCTTTCTATGGAAAATACTTAAAGAAGTTATGCAAACATATCCCATATGATTGAATCAAGCACTTACATTGCTTAAGCTACATATACAAGCATTTGAACCTATTTTAGCAAATGATTGCACCATTCGTTTAAATGCACTGACTTATGCATTTTTTAATGTAGACTCTGACGGACATGAAATGACTCTACATCTATCTTTATCTTTGAAAGCTGAAACAGAAACATGTTTACAATTTTTTAACTCAGAGGCAATGATTCTGCTCTCATACAAATACACAAGCATACATGCCTAATCATTCTATATTGTACGTGTATATTTGCCACAATGGTTTTTACTAACAATTGATATAACTACACGCTTTTTTGCAAATAGATGTAATACATGTAAACTGATCACTGATCAGACAAGTTTTCCAAAAAACAAATTTCCGTTCTAACATTAACATGCCATGCCAAAATAGCTTCGTTTGAATTTTACAATCTATGATTATGCTTCTCATTTACCAGTTTCATTAAGACGTCGATTTAGCTATCTTTTTTTTATCAATTGTAAGATAGCAAAAGGAGAGGTGGTGATTTTCCTCTAAATTTTATAAACTAGGAGATTCGCTTTCTCCTAAATGCCAATGCAATATGAAAAATGAAATTTAAAATTGCCAACTGGAAATTGCCATGGAATATTTGAAATAGTCTACAAAGCTCGCACATTGTTTTTTCAAACAACAGCTTTTATTCTATATTTTTTGAATTTGAATCAATATTGATCAAGGACAATGTCAGAACTCAAATAGCTGGGTCGTGGGCTTCTTTGCTTCTGTACCATAGGGAGAATACCAGTGTTTACTCATTTAGGCTAGGATCTCGATGGTGAAGTGGCCCTTGATGGTGCACGCTTGGACTTTGTTGACTCAATGGGAATTTTCCATGCCTTGTCCGCAAGCTGCAAGTGTTGTTGAAGCTTTGGCCCGTTCAAGACTTGGTGGAGGGTGAGTGGTAGTGGTCATGCCCAGAGAGAGAACCAGTGGAAGAAATCTCCCAAGGGGCCAACGTTTGCGAAGGTCCTGCCCATACAAAAGAGATAGATCTAGCGGAAGATGGAGAAGACAGTCGCATAGTGTTTGTTGGAGAGGATGTAAAGGGAGAGGAACTCAAGGATCTTAAAGCCCTTCTTTGCAAATGTTGTGATTGTCTAGCATGGAATAATGCTGAGCCGAAGGGCATATCACCAGATGTAGTGGTTCACTCCAACTCGAATGGACAACTGAAGTTACTGAGGCTTTTCACAAACTCAAGAAAGCCTTAGTCACTACACCAATTCTTTGACCCTCTATCTGGACCCTAGAATTTTGATGGTTGTTGAGGTTCTTGTTTTGGCTTTACTAAATCAATGATCACGTCATCAGCCATGTAATCCTTAAAATGTTGTGGAACATCATATAATGGATCATCAACTATCTTTGATGGAATCTTAGGGATGTCCTCTGATGGTTTGCTTTTAGATGATGAAGCTTGACTAAAACTTTTTGGGTTTTTTTTAACAAAGGTTGGATTGGTTGTTTCAGCTTTTCGCGCATTTGCAATTGCTTATCAATCAACCTTACATCAATCTTTGTTTTGTTTTTTTAGCATGCGAGATGTTTGTGTACTCGCAGTAATAGGCATGCATGGATTTTTATGTGTTTTTTCTCGAACTAAGTCTTTGTCAATGGTGTTTAGGACTTCATCATTATGTATTTTCCATTGATAGACTTTTAACTTAGGCTTATGTACAAGAGAGTTTGTTGCTTGTAAATGTTGTGCACAAGCCAAAGGTGAAGGAAGTTTAAGTTCCTTCGGTATATGATGTCTTCCTAATATCTTTGGGTCTAGCAAGCATCATCTCCCAATATAAAAATGCCATCCTCAATGCTGGATACTTCAGTAGCAAAAGCGTGTTCAGGTATCCATTCAATCGAGAGTGCATTTATCATATACAAGGGTAGAATGGGAGTGTTGATATCAGTGTATTTTGTTGTTGAAAAGCTTATTTTTCTTTCAATCTTGAATCATTATAGTGCATAGGTAAGGTGATGTTGTTACCTTTAGCAACACCTATGTGAAGTAGGCTCATATCTACCTTATGAACCAATTCATTGATTTATGTTTGCCTTAATTCATCTTGTATATCAGACTGCTAGGAACTCTATAATATGGCATCTCTCAGAGGCTTGAAAAACTTCACAACCGTGTAGAAGGGCATAGTGATGTGAGTTTGTAAGAGATCGAAAAGAATCTCTAATCCTTGTGGTGGTTGCCCCTGCATAGGTAACTGGAAAGATGGCAGAGTGGAAACTCTTTTGGTTGTGCTGGGTCTTTGTTTTAATCTAAGGCCCTTTGTTGTGCTCATGTGACAGCAAGCAACGGTTCTTGATGCTCTTAGATGCCTTCAGACCCAATTGTGCTATGGGAATGAGAGTTTTTCCTTTTGAATAGCCTCTAGATGGATGATCCAAAGTGACAGGCTCCTTACCCTTGGTGGTGATCAAATTGATGATCAGTTGTTGGGTCTTTCACCATCTCAATGCTAATGTCCCACAACAAGACTTCTAGCTTGTATAGAGCTTCATTCTCAGCTAGGTCCCAATCTATGGATTCTCGCAAGAGATCGTTTACGGAGACACTACTAGTAGATCCTTCAGATACAGTATCCATTCGGCCTACTACAACATTGCCTTCTAGGGTTTTGCTATTTCTATGGAATATTCCTTCACTAGCAGCTGTTGTGAATCTGGTTCTTTGAGATCTTGGCACAGGCTTGAAATGGTGAGGATCAACATATCTAAGAAAACTCTCATCCTTGTATTCACAACCTTCCTCCAAGGTGAACACCTGAAGAACTTTTATCTCCTTTTCACTACAAATTCCTTGCAGTGGTTCTTGGGGTGTAGCCTCTAGGCTCGTCATAAAAAGCGATATGGAATCTTGATGGCCTTCACTGGGTTGCTTCATTGGTTCTGCTCATCTCTTTATCGAGATATTGCCTTCATCAGAAAGTATCTACGACTGACCTTCACTTTGGCGATTACTTAGTGGATGTGACATCAAATTGTAGAAAATCCACCGTAGCTAAGGCTTCGGTCCATTTTACAACATCAGTTTTGAATTGTCACGTATGACAATTCTCCTCCAATGATGTCCATCGTCTGACTCCATATCAGAATGTATTGTTGTGGCAGAGCTGGCAATCATGGCTCTTTGGTCAGTCGGTTTTGTAATCTAGGTATCAGGATCAATCTTAACTACAGAATCGCGATTCATCGCAATTCTGTCCCCAGTCATGAAATGCTTGTGATGTTCTAAGCCACGGTCTTCCTAGTAGGACACTATAGGATTGGGGGGATTTGAGCAAGTTCAAGACTACGAAAAAAATCTAGTACAAAATATATTCCTGTTACTTTGGGGTGTACTTCCTTGGCTATGCTTAGCGGTTTCACACTAGATTGGTCAGCTAATCGGATCGTAAAAGGAGAGATAAAGTCCATGGTAATATGTTTCCAGGGTGCTTCATGAATAGGCAAGGGATGAAGTAATTCTGGAGTTTTTAATCCTAGCTCATCTTTATTTGTGTTGACAAATTAGACATGCATTTATATAATGTCTTGTGTCTCGATGCATGGTAGGCCAATAAAAGAATCTTTTCAGAGCTTCCAAAGTTGAAGGGATTTGCATAGGGTGAACTATGGGTTTCTTGAAGGATCTTGGTTCTAAATGCTATAGGAATACATAGCTTATCTTCTTTGAATAAATATCCTTCTTTCAAAACATAATCTTTATGACTTTGATTTCTTTCAAGTATTTAAAAAATATGGTGGAAGTCGGAATCACTAGCATACATACTTTTCATAGGAAGGAAAACTTCATGATATGCTAGGGAAATATGGTTGACCTTGAGGATTCTTGATAATGCATCGGTGACCTTATTGTCCTTTCATGGGTGATGAAGTAGCTGAAAATGGAAAGTGCTAAGGTAGTTAGCCCATTTTAGATGTTTTTCTCGAATTAGTTGCTGGGTGTGAGAGTACCTAAGGCTTTGATGATCTGTTTTAACTAGGAAATCATTTCCCAGAAGATAGTGCTTCCATAACTTAAGGGCATGAATAATGGCCAAAATTTCTTTTTCATATATGTCATACTGTACTTCTGCCCCTTGAAGTCGTCTGCTTCCAAAGGCTACAGCATGACCTTCTTGGTTTAAGACTGCCCCAATACAGTCTAAACTTGCATCCACTTCCACAAAGAAAGGCTTACGAAGGTTGGGAATGATAATAAAAGGTCCAGTGGTAAGTGCATGCTTCAGAGTATCAAAGGCATTTTGCTCTTTCTTATACCAATGGAATTTTACCCTCTTCTTAGTGAGTTCATGTAGTGGTGAAGCTATATGAGCAAAATGGCAAATAAACTTTCTATTATAGGAACATAAGCCTAGGAAAGACCGAACTTCATGAATATTTCTTGGTTTAGGCTAGTCTTGTATGGCTTTAATCTTTGAAGGGTCCATTTGGATTCCTTCCTTTGAAATCATATGTCCTAGAAAGTGTATCTTTTCTAGAAAAAATTCACTTATATTGCCTTTCATGAGAAGTGAGTTTTCTTGTAGGGTTCTAAAGACGATATCTAGATGTCTTTTATGTTCTCCTTCATTTGCACTAAAGACTAAGATATATCTTAGAAAAATTCAAGTCTTTGAAAAATTCAAGTCTTTAGAAAATTCGAGTCTTTGGAAAAATTTGAGTTTTTGGAAAAATGCGAGTTTCATTTTACTAAGGGTCGGAAAATATACAACGGGTCGTATTTTACTCTGGGTCGGAAAATATACAAAGGGTCGGAAAATCTTTCTTTGCCAAGCCCAACATTGGGTCGGAAAATTTTGATAATGTGCCTTACAGCTGACCATGACTCTTGATAATGAGACATACAGCTAACCATGACTAAATATGGGACGTGGCAAGTACAATCCAATAGTCTCCATAGTCTGCCCCTGCGCCTTTTATTGTTATGGCGAAAGCCGCTCTAATAGGAAATTGTACTCATTACAATTCAAACGACAAGTCTGAAGCGCTCAGCACTAAAGGAATCCGTGGAATGAGAAATCTACTCCCAATATTCCTACCAATAATTATCTGAGTTTCGGTTTTGAAAAATTACGAATTTTGGATATCGAAAAATTACAAAATTCTCGAGTCGATCCCGTATCGAAAAATTCTGGTTTTGGGTATCGAAAAATTACAAATTTTGGGTATCAGAAAATTCTGATTTTGGGTATTGAAATTTTTTGATTTTGGGTATCGAAAATTTCTGATTTTGGATTTCGATCTTTGGGTCGAAAAGATTTGATACTAGATTTTTTCAATCTTCTACTCAAAAATTTGAGCTTTCTTTTTCTGGTTTCTTTGTAAGTACATATAGCTTTCAAGATACTCATTATTGAATGGATTTGAGACTAGACATTGAAATCCAATGAAAACTGCCTAAAATGGGAAGGCAATGTCGTATTTTTTGGGGAAGGAGTTGAGGGGCAATGGGCGGCCGACGATCTGCTACATTCATTACAACCGCCTTTGAATGTACAAAATAGGCGGACTCCAAATCTAGAAGATTCAATTTGAATTATGTAAATATTAATGTTGTGATGCAAACATTAATGTTGTGATGGAACTTCTAGGTTGATTTGAACCAACTATGGTATCACAAACTCCAGTTCTAGCAAATACAGTCTCATTTTCTAGACAATAGTTTACTCAGTAGGCTTCATTATGAGGTCATCATTCTGTTGAAACATTCAAACACAACTCATGTTTTGCAAACTTGATGTGCCATCTTAATCTGGCTCAAAATCAAATTTGTTGTTTTTCATCTTACATGGACTGGAATTTGAATACAATTTTTTGAATTCCTATAAGCTCTTTTGAGGCTTGTAACCTCTTTCACGTTTGGATATGGTTTCCTTTCTTACTGATCTTTTATGTTGAAGTTCGATGATGACGGATTATTATATCTGGGTGATAATTCAGGCTATTATCAGACTATACACCAAATAACTATTTCCATGTGTTGTGTGAGAAAGTTGTTGAAGAAAATTGTCATTTCTCTGAGTGAAAGTTATGCAAGAAAAAATTGATGGATGAAAATTAGGTGAGCATTGTAATAGTAGACTATTTTTGAGCAAGATGATCCTATAGCTAATAATGCAACCTCCAATATCTTGTGAAATGGAATATTTTTGAACAAATTATAAATCAATTCCTACACCAAATAAGTTATACATAAAAATACGCTTTTGATTGAAAATTACCAAAAGAAACTTCTAATTTAAATAGGCCTAAACATTAAACTTCATAGTTGTTAACCTTGTATGATAAACACAAAAAAGTCTTTGTCAATACATTTTCTTAAATTATAAAGTTTATACTTAAAATTGTTAAACACAACTCTCTTATTTCTGATTAGTGTAGTTCAATCTATTCAGTGCCAAAGTTCAAAGCGTATGTCGATTAGACTCACTTCATGATATATGATGATTTCTTGCATTCGAAAAAGCAAATCATAGTAGTGACTGCTGAGTGGTGTGGTTTGTCTCATTCAATGTAAAAATTACAGCAAATAAGGATCCTAAAACACTTGAAATGATGAGGGAAACAATAGATTATGATTTCATAAGGATAGCACAAGTTGAACCATCAAAATCCATCAAAAATCTATGCTTGAACCTTACTAAATGGCCCAAATCCTTGAAGAAGGCTTCACACGTGTGAAAGTACGGCCTCCCACAGTCTGAGTACTGTACACCAGACCTACATTCAATCCTATAATCATTAGTAATCACAAGTACTCAAACAATTATGAACATAGAGAGCAATTGCACCATTATGAGAGAAAAAACATGAAATTGCTTGATTGATTTTGGTGAGATATCATCACCTATATATACATGATCCATCACGGTTTTGGGCAGGTATGAGTAGCCCTAAACCTATCCCTAATGCTAATTTTGGTGGATCTTTCATCCCTACCAAGTTAGGGTTGGAATCTTGGAGATCCCTCAACAATGCAAAAATTACCAAAAATAGCTCCTATTTTTTCTCCCTTGTATCTAAGCATAATTTGGACTCATTCCAAAGGTTCTAACACTTAGGTCTACTTGAGAACATCCTTATGAATGGAATCCTATGCTATTTGGCACGTGTGACAAGCCACATCATGACCATCTAACTATTTACAAGTCATATGACCAAAACTAGTCAAGCTAGAATTGTGAATTTTTAACATTCAATGGATATTCATGATTTATGAAGAGCAAATGTGCATCTAGATTCTGGTGAGGATCACGATGATGATTAATTATGAGTGGCATGAAGTTTTTACAGAAGAATAAAAGCTTTGCAAGCACTTTAAGGTGTAACCTTCACAAAATATATAATACTTCTATGTCATTATTAAAGATTTCGAAAATATGTAACTACTTGTTCTTTCTGTAGAGTTTTTTCGTGTAGCCTTTGTCCATCTAAGTCTTGGAAAACCACAGATCTACTGAAACTATCTTCAAAAATTGCATAAAGCCCTGCCTTGGTTGATTCGAAATATCTTTAATGATACATCTAATACTTTCGTCAAGAAAGAGGCAGAAAAAAATGACTTCATATCCAAGTAATGCACATTTTTACAACAAAATTTAAATACTTTGATAAAAATACATAAGAGCACAAAAAATATTGATTAGAAAATTGTGCCGACGTGTAGGAAATACGCCATGGATCCTCAATCTCACCTTGCCTTTACAGAATCCATTCAACTTTCAAGGCTCTTAGAATCCAACCATCGGTGCTCTACGAGTCTTAGTTTACGATGGAAATAAACAAAAGATTTTGAATCCATAGTGACAAATCTTTTACATATATGAATCAAATGAAAACCAGCCAGGAACATTGAGTGTCAAGAGCATGTCGAGACTCTTGCTTTCAAAATGTTTAAAAATTGAGACTAAGAAAGCTGTGAACGTATAAAGAGGCTCGATGGAGGCAGTGTATGGTGACTCGTGAACATGTTAAACAGACTTGGGGGAGACATTGTGATGTGAATGTCTAATGTCAAAGTTGTGTAAAGATGTGGTGACATGTACCACTGCATACACACCTCGTTCCTCTATCCTTCCAGCAACTATTTCAGTGACCATTGCTTGCCCTCATTCTTTGAGCCTTCTCAGCTGGTGGTTCTTGTCTAGATCGATCATTTTGAGATGTGTGAATTTGCCCGTAAGCTCATATCCTTCACAGATAAGTAGGAGCTCAAGAGCGAGCGACCTCTGCCAGCATCGTGAGAGAAAGAGAGAAAAGTAATGAAGAGCCCGCTTTTCCAAGCGGATATTTTGATGCGATCTTGCTGCCATTGCGTTTCCGCTGCCAGGAATGTGAGTTGAGAGAGAGAGAGAGAGAGAGAGAGAGAGAGAGCACTCTGGATATGGAGGGTGAGCTGACGCTCGTGCCTCTCTGACTCTTATTGGCAACAAATTTTGACTTCCCTGCATTCTCCAACGACGCTGAAAGCAAGCATTGAAGGCGTTTTCCAGAAGCAACATCTTATCCCTTTTACAATACACCTCGCGATCCACAAAGAGAGCCGCCTGCAATAGATTAGTCCCGATCCACATATTAGCTGCCTTCCTGCCAGTCGGGATCCACAGAGTCAACTATGGCAGACACAATATTCAGTGAGCTAGTTTCTATTGATGCAAACCAAAAGCAGTTCAAATTGCGATTGATCAAAAGGTTGACTAATGAATGGCTCCATTGAAATCACAAACATCATGGCGGCATCAGATATAGAGAGAATTTGAAATGAGCATATGCGACATGAGTGATAATATAAATTGGCAGATGCAGCTTTTTTGTTGGAAGTGTTCAGAACATCAAAGCGCAATTACTGTTAATAATCAATAGGAACATACCAAGCAGGTAGTTCTGATCGACTGAGAAATAAATATCGAACCAGTTTCAGCATGCCTTCATCAAACCAGTTTCAACATGTCTTCATCTCCGAGAAATCGCGTACACCTGATCAGCAATATGTAGCAAAAATGCCCAAACACTGTATATATCCTGCGCCAAACAATGCCAAGCAGCATAAAGATGATCTTTTTGCTAATCTAAGACGCCTTCAGGTGGACTCTTGTTTCTTCTACGCCTTCAGGTGGACTTTATATTTTACAATAAATGAGGTTATGTCTTGGCAAAGATCAACTACAATCATTCCAACATATACTTAGAAGCTACAGAAGTGTTCCAGATCAACCAAAAAGTTTCATAGATACCTCTCAAAAGGATATGTCTACCAACGGCAGATGGATTTCTTCCAAGAAGATGACATACTTACTTCATGATGTCTTCTTACTTCATGGTGGCTTATCTTTGAGTAATTAAAAAGAAGAGAGAGAGAGAGAGAGAGAGAGAGAGAGAGAGAGGGAGGAGTGGAAGCAAAGAACTGATCGAAAACAGATGGCCCTTTTGATGTTAGGCCTTGCATCCTCTTCAAATACAGCCTGTATTTCTGGAGATGACTTGCAACATTCTCTCTAGTGAGGCCCTCCACATTCATCAGCTGCATGATGGTTTTCGGCACAACGTTTTTGATGCCAAGATGAGCTACTGCATCTACAAAATGCTTGTGAAGCTAAGGAGTCCATACCAGGCGAGGGCGCTTCAATGTTCTTGCAACTTGATCTTCACCTGAGTTTTCTGGCCCACCACCAGAATCCACCCCATCTGCTGCTTGCTGGATTTTCGCCCCCTTGGGCTGCCCACCAGCTCCTACGTTGCTGCTGTCAGAGGCACCGGGTCTTCCACCATAGCTGCTTTTTGTCCTCCTTTCATAAGCTGCATAGGGCAAGGGCAAGGCATTCATCACAGATGGCATCGTAACTCTTTATGGCTTTTTGCTTATCTCAATCGCTCCGTGCTGGATTGCTGCTCGTGGATTGAAAGTGCTTACAGTGGGGTCCGAAGGAAATACCTCCATGGGCTAGATCGCTATTTGATGTTTCTGTTTCAACTGTTTCTATTTCAATGACTATTCCCCTTGCTTTCCAGCTTCCCTCAGCTTCAAGGCCACCTGCATTGCTCCTGTCTTGCTCCTTTACAGCAAATGACAGAAAGGAATTGATATGTGGAGATGAAGACTGATGTTGGATCGAGGACATGGAGCTTTTGGATGCGCTGAACAGATCCGCATGAGACTTGGATGATTCATTGGCGTTGCTGAGCTTTGGACTGATGAGAGCAGAATGCAACATTGGGTGTGGGGCCTCCCCCCCTCCTTCAAATTTATAGGAATACATAGAGAGCACACGCTAAGAGAGAACATATAATTTTTAGGCTAGGTAAGGGGTTAGGGTGTTTCGAGGTTAAAGCATGAGGAGAAAAGATTTCCAAGTCATGGGGAAACAAGATTGGACTAATATGATTGGGCTACGTCACTTTTTAGGGCTTTTCGGCATCCCCTACTGTGTGGTTGAGTTAGGGTTATGGATTGGGGATAGAAAAATAGCGGACAGAGAGATAGCTCAGAAAAATAGCGGACAGAGAGATAGCTCAGCCACATGTCGGGTAGGTAGCAGGTTGCCTCCAAAGGCAGCTTGAAATTTTTTTCTAGCGCCAGAAAAGGAACTTTCCGACCATCTGCAGCCACATATTTTTCGCTGTTTGGTGCCAAGCGATGGATGCTCATGCAGAGGACAAACAACAGAGAATGGACCACTTCGTGAGAGCGAAAGGGAGCAATGGGGAGCACTTTGCGCTAAATGTTGCCGGAGGGTTGCATTAAATGTCTACACCACGAGTTGCAAGCTGGATAGGACATGTGGTGTCATTTAATGGTTACCTTTGACATGTAGCACATGCCCTTTATGTGGAGGGTGCCTCAAGCCTGTGCCTCAGCTAAACGAGAGAGAGAGAGAGAGAGAGAGAGAGAGAGAGAGAGAGAGAGAGAGAGAGAGAGAGAGAGAGAGAGAGAGAGAGAGAGAGAGAGAGAAGCCTGAATGAATGAATGAATGCAGTAGCGATGGAAGAAGAAAAGCAGTGGACCGAAATGCTCCCTGAAGCTCTTGCTCAAATCTTTACATTGTTGCCTTTGAAGGACATAATGGTGACCATCCCCCTGGTGTGCAAGGCTTGGAAGCGAGTGGCCGGTGACGCGGTCTGCTGGCAGGTTGTTGACTTGAGTGAATGGAGTAAACAGCATAGTTCACACGATATAAATCGGATGATAGAGCTGGTCATAGATCGAAGCCGTGGCTGTCTTAAGAAGCTGTGTGTGGCCAACCTAGAGGATGAGATAGCGTTTGCGAAAATCGCTTCTAGGTTTCTTTCTACAACTGTAAACTTGTATTTTGTGGGAAATTCCTTGTTGCATTTGAGTTCCCGTGTCTGTTCTTGGAAGATTTGAAGTAGTTATTTTATGTGCTCTCATAGCTCTTGATTTAGAACGTGATTCTGAAAGTTTGTAAGGGGTGAAATGCCCTGGCAGGAGGGTATTACTCTGTGTAAATGCTGTTAGAAATTCTTTTTCTTTCACTGTTACAGACATTTTTTTTGGTCGTGAATAGAATGAGGGCTTTATGAAAAAAATTTCAAGACATTATGGCCAATGATGCCCTAGAAAACTAAAGGGAAAAATATCCCGGGAAATGTTTACAAGTGGGAAACGAGTGGAGACATTGGTTTGACTTGTTGAAAAGGGAGATTGTGTTTTTCAATTGATTCCCTTCTAATGCTGGCCGTAGTCAGCACCAACAAATTGCAGATCCTTACACTTTGGATTATTGCTCTATTGTTATTTGTCAATTTGCATCTAAAAAGATTTGAAGTACTATCGTTCTGATAGCTTAATTGTTGTAGCATTTTTTCTTATGTTACGAAAACCGTGAAAGGATCACCATGCAAGACTATACTTTGCATGTAAGGAGCTGCCAGCTTATCATTTGGGTGTATGTGTAAGTAATCTAGTTTACTAATTGCTTAGATTAATCGATTGTATTGTATTGATTGCACCGATAGAGGCTTGTCTGAAGGAGGTTGGCGAATCGGGCACGAAAGAACCCCAAGATTAACTTTTAAGTGCAAATTGTACTATCTCACTAACAACTTTCAATAGCCTACTTTATCGATTATCTGTAGTAGACAACTGTACTATCTTTTTTGTAGGTTAGCTAAGTGGTCGAGGGACTAATTACTCGAGACTAATTCCTCGAGTAATTGTCAAAAAATGTTATCTTTTGCAATTTGCCAACCAAACAGCTTCATGCATGTTGATTTTGCAAATTTGGGCACTTTTGCCTTAAGTGAATACATGATGGGGCTGGGTCAGTAGGGTGCTCCTCTCATGAGTGATGTTTGAGGAAAGGGTGTGCTAGAGTGGCCTACTTGTCTCTTGCAATTTCGTGAGGAGATTGCCCCATCTTCATTAGTGGATAAGTTGACAAAGGGGAGGAGCTTCTCCGCCTACTATCTGGAGGTGTAGTTGGTAACCTTGTGTTGTTTCAACTTTCTTCTTTATTATCTCCTTATGGGATTTCTCTAGTGCTTGATATTTTTGTTTTGGTGTTTGTAGGCAATAGGGCAAGACGATGTTCTCCATATGAAGATTTCCTCCTTTCAAGGATTGAGGCTTTCTCAAAGTTGTTGATTGTGTCGTGTGTCCTAGTTACCGACTATACTAAGTAGTTGAATAGCTACTCTTTATGCTTGTCTCTTTTAAGCAGTGCATGTCGATTTGGCTATGTAGATTAGTGTTTACAATGGTTATTTCCATATTGTATGCTTGCTTGAGACGAATGATGTAGGTTGAGCTCTAGGACAACAGATCTTTGTCTCTTTATTGCTTTCACTTGACTCTAATTTCTCTCTAGTCCATGATTGTATTTTGTTGGAGAGTCTGGCATGTGTATTGTAATGTCTTGTTGGCTTTCTTTCATGTTGGTATCTTTGCTTGGCTGATGGAACATCATCTAAGGCATGGCTCCACCCTTGTTTAAACATGATGTTGCTTGGGGCTGATGCATGTGTATGTGGTTATGGGAAAGGAAGTCGTAGCCAGCTCATCAATCGATTTTGAAAGATTTCAGCCGAGCTCTTATTTTGTCATGAAAAACAAGTTGCTATTTTTATGGGATAAAATCAGGTTTTTAGGGTTTTAGAGAATGGGAATTGGGATGTTAAATCATGTTAAATATCTACGTGTTATTGGTAATACTAGATAGATATACAAATCATAGATGCACCGTGATTCTGAATCGCGATTCAAAAATGGGATTTTCCCTAAATCGTGCAGAATCATTTTTTTTGTTTGAAATTTTTTTAGGCAATATGGGTATCATATGAAAGCTCTGATTGAGAGCATTATGACTGTGTAGTTTGCCGATTGTTTCGGGTGTGAAACACCAAAAAGTGTGTTTTCACTCAGGGAGTTGGAGGGCCAAATCATGAAGAGGCCTTACCGTTGAGGCTGGTAGACCGGGCCGTTGGGGGGCGTTGCTCCCCAAACCCCACACCGGGGGGCTACCGCCCCTCGGACCCCGCGGTTGGGGGGCGTTCCCTCCCAAACCCTCCAACGGGGGGCTACCGCCCCCCCGGACCCCACCATTGCGGGGTGTTGCCTCCCAAACCCCCCACCGGGGGGCTACCCCCCCCCGGACCCCCTATTTCTCGGGAGGCTACCGCCCCCCCTAAACCCCCTGTTTCCCGGGGGACTACCGCCCCCCAAACCCCCTAGGACTTCCTGCTATATAGACACTGTAGATAAAAATGCTACCGCACATCCCCCCCCCAGGATAAAAATGGGGTCCAATTGCGCGCCGAGAAGGGCCCAATATTTATACCCCGAATTGTATGCACATTGCACTCACATTTCCCGTGAAACGATTGCAAAAGTGATCATCATCCATACAGTTGATAGCCCAAACTGTAGGATTAACATTTACTGAAAACCAGAGCAAATGACAACCGGATAGCTATTGAAAATAAGATCTGTTTGTGCCTCATCTATTGCACTTCTGAGAGGCAAAACGCTGGTTGGACCATTGATCCCCTAAAAAAATTTCGGCCATAAGTCAATTGCAAGCCAAAAAGAGGGCATGGTAAAGAATTTTGTTAAAACTTTTGCACGCTTAGTCTTGGAGCCGTCCCATCTTCACTGACCACCATTTGTTTGAGCTTTAGCTTCACAGCTAGCAATCTGTGTAGCACGATCCACATGTATACAAAGTGGGTCTTGGACACCTTCTATTCTCTGGATATGATGTGTGAATATAGTATGTACCTGGGTCTCTTTGTCACAAACTTTACTAGAGCCAATTTGTTTTGACAACCTTGGCCACCCGCGGTAGCTCAACCAAATCCTTTATAAGGAGATCAAGCCAACCTGCAACATAGGGTGGCCATGTAATTTGTGGTTAGGCTTCTTCCAATAGCCTTATGTACCTTTGATGACTGAGGGTGTTGTACGTCACTCCAACCATGAAACATGATATTGTAGCCATAGGTGCTCCACGCCATGCAAATGTGCTCTAGCTCAAGTTGGAATGTAAGTGGAATCGCTTAGAAAACCATAGGTTACTTTGATCCAAAAGGTCGAGAGTTGTGTAACCATGGTTTATTTATCTCCATTAGGCCTACTAAACTTAGAGTTAGCTAAGTTAGTATGTTCTTAACTTAGTAGGGACTCGTGGGTCCACTAGGCCTAATTGTGACAATATGTACCCCAACTTGACATTTGGAGGTACCTTATTCTTTTTATGTAACTTATAGAAGTTAGATAGTCATGAAGTTGTATAGTCAGAGAAGTTGGATAGTCATAAAGGGAGAAGTTAGATAGGTATTTTGGAAGACTATGTATATGTGTGCATCTCTTTGTATTCAACAATTGTAAGCATCATTACTATTCTCTTTGAGGTTCACGAGTGTCTATAGGAGGGTGACCAGCCATCTCTCTTTCTCTCAAGAATGCTATGTGTGATTGAATGTTAAGATCCTGGATCCTTTGGCTTCTTTTTCCTACATGGTATATTCAGATTGCTTACAGGAGGGCGCCCTACAAGAAGCTATCATCTTCTCTATTGGTAGCCGAAAATCAGCAAGTTGCTAGTTTTTGCAAGTGAAGAATCTGTTCATATTCTAATAGCTTTTTTTGCAGGAAAAAGGACGACACCTCCACTATTTTGAGGGCTTGCCGTAGGGCGCCCATGCTCAAGCCATTTTCATGTGTTTTTGAATCAAATACATGCTGAAATTTTCAGATCCACTTGTTTGTAGGAGGGCGCCCATCTACAAAAGAAGATACATGTGTTTTTGACACATTTCTTGCTAAAATTTTCTTGTTGGTTAACTTGCAGGAGGGCGCTACCTTCTGCCCTATACGTGCATGTAGTGTGCACTCATTTGCTAGTTTTGGTATTGCCTTCATTTGAAGTTTACCGATTTGTGTGCAACTTGGTTTTTGTGCAGAAAATAGCCACCTATTTCATTATTCTTTGAGCAAATTGCATGTGGAGTATTGCAATCAATTGTGCTCATATTTTAGCTTTATGGTTGTTGCCCATTGAGTAGATCTTGGAAATTTTTTTTTTCTATCTACTACAAGCTGATTTTTCTATTATGGCTAAAGAATCGTAGTCAATCGGTTCTTTATATAATGAAGATAGGCTGGATGGCACAAACTATTCTTTGTGGTGCTACATGATTAAGAACCTTCTTTTTGCAAGAGGTTTATGGGAAGTAGTTAATGGTGACGAAGAGAGGTCGCCTACCTTGGCACCTACTACACCAACTAGAGCAACTACTTCATCAAAAACGGTTGTGTCTTCTGATGAGCAAAAGAAGTGGGATCGACGAGATGCTCAAGCACATTCCGTCATTGCATTATTGGTGAAGAGATCTATTCTACCACATATAAGATCTTGCAAGACTTCCAAAAGTGCTTGGGAAACTCTTGCCAAGATGTTTCAAGTAAAGAATGCGGCAAAAGTGATATATCTTCGAAATCAACTTTCTATCTTGACGATGCAAGAAGGTGATTTGCTTACGAACCACTTGACGAAGATCAAGGATCTCCTTAGTATCGATGAGGTGATTGAGGACTCACAATTCGTATCTATTACTCTCAACTCTCTTCCTCATCATTGAGCATTTCACTTACGGGACAACAGAATAAACTTGGTCGCGTATCAGCTAGATGTTCTGATTGGGGTTGGGGTTCATCCTGTTTTCCATGTAAGTCGTTTAAAAGAACGACTTAGTAGGAAGGATTCCCTAATTCCGGAAGGTGAACTAGTTGAGCTCGAGGATCTGTCTACCTTGGTGCCTAATGTACCTGAAAAAGTTGTTGACATTCGTCGTCACCAATTGAGAAACCGTTTGGTTTGAGTTTCTCGTACGTTGGAAAGGTAAGACAGATGACGAGGACACTTGGGAGAGAGAGGACTATTTAAGACTAAACTTCCCTAGCTTGCTCCCATTAGGAGGAGACTCTTAAAGGGGGAGGGAATGTTACGTACCCATAAGGGTACGCAATAGGAAACTTGATGTGACGGTCTCAGTTATGGGACGAAACACTGAACTGGAGCTATAGGTCCTTTGGGTGCCATGTGTCAATGTCTCATTGGCACGCGGTGACCCATTGTTATGGACCCGCGTCAGTGTGCACAACTGCCACGTGTCGTTAGTCATGCGTGACTCCTATGGAGGGAGATGACCCACCTGGACTATGTATATAGAAGTGGATCTCCATGAGCGGGGTATTCATTCTCTCCTGGAGAATGAAGAGCTCTTCCACTGGTGGTCAGGTCAGGACGAGTATCTAGGCCTCAGGATGTAGGTAGGTGAGAGTCGAGGGTAAGGCATGGTGGTATGGGACACCATGGCTTACTTGAGATCCGAGCTTGCTTGATGAAGGTCTGTAGCTCCAGTGCACGGGGGTGAGGTGGCAGTACCTCTATGGTTGGGTGGTAACGTAGCGTTCGTCACTTGTTTGTGCCTTAGCAATGACCGGCATGACGATGGGGATTCTAACAGTCTTTGATTAGACATTTGTCTTCTTTGAACTCCACAACCAAGCCTTGGTTCATAATAGTAGAGACCGAAATGAGATTCTTTTTGCTTCGTGGAACATAAAGTACATTGCGAATGTACTTCTCCTCACCATTGGGTAAGATAATGGCGATCACTCCAATACCTTTGGTAGGATAAGAGGTGTTATCAACACCTTGAACTTTGCTTCCATCATGCACGTTCACAAGCTTTGTGACGATCTCTTTGTGATAAGTCATATGACGTGTGGCACTGCTATCAATCACCCATTGAAAACATGAAAAACAACAACTTGTAAAGCACTTACCCTTCTTCTTAAAGCCTTGTCCTTGATCTTGAGCTTCCTTAGATTTTTTATCACCTTTGGAAGTGTTGGAAGAAGGCTTCCCTTTCCACTTGCCTTTACTTTTGCTTTTTGCAAAGAAAGCTTGATCTTCTTGCTCACCAAAGTTGATCCTTGTTTGCTCCTCTTGAAGAAGTAAGCCAACAAGTTCGTCGAATATAAGGTCCGCTATATCGAGGAGATAGCTTATGGCATTTTCCTGTCCGGAGTACCTTTGAATCCTTAGGGATTTTTAAGAAGATACACCCAGGTTCCGACCTCAATATCCCGAGGTGAACGACCGCGGTTAGCATAAAACTGAGCTCTATCCTGAGCGGTTTTCATACTTTCCTTCGCCACTAGCAGCATTTCTTGCATATCCCGCAGGAAATCTACTGCAGCTTGCACCTTGAGACCTTTGAGTCCGACCGAAACTGGAGAACGCGGCTGAAAGCCATACATCAGCATAAAAGGACTGAATTCGGTGGCAGAATGCTTAGCACTATTGTGCGCGAACTCAACCAAAGGGAGATACTTTTTCCAGTCAGATTGTCGGTGAGAAACGTATGCTCTAAGCATATCCTCCAACGTCTGGTTGACACGTTCTGTCTGCCCATCAGATTCTGGGTGATTCGAAGGACTAAGACTATAAGGGTTGTTTCAAGTTTTTCAAAAACTTGCCAGAACTTGCCAGTGAACTTGGAGTCACGATCACTAACAATATTATTCGGCAAACCATACAATATGAACAACTTTTCAACGAAAAGCTGGGCTAGTTCAGATGCCTTGACAGTTAATTTAGTTGGTATAAATTGCACCATCTTGGATAGCCTGTCAACCACCACCCAAATTGCATCGTGATCGCTCCGGGTTTTGGGGAGTCCCACTACAAAATCCATTGAAATACTTTCCCATTTTTTACTAGAAATTTCCAAGGGATGAAGAAGACCCGCAACTTTGAGTCTTTCTGCTTTGTTTTGCTGGCGTTGTTCACAACTCTGAACGTATGCCTCCACATGACCTTTCATCTTAGGCTAGAAGAAATTCTGCCTAACAAGGTCAAGTGTCCTCTGTATGCCTGGGTGACCAGCACAAGGGTTGTCATGACACTGCTGCAGGATTTGGGCCCACAAGTCTTCCCTATCCGGCAACAAGCCTTTCCCTTTCGAAAAAGGAGGCCATTCCTTATGGAATAGTCTTCAAGTAACTTATCATTACCGGATCGCTTGGGATCTTGCATCCCAAGGTCATCACTAGATCTAGAATTTCCTGTCAGGACATCTAGCCAGATGCGACCAAAAAACCTATCGGATCCCATAGTGAAAGATACAAATTAGATTGGATCTCAGCAAAGCATAACTGATTCCGGCTCAAGGCATCGGCAACACAGTTCGACGTACCTTTACGATACTTAATGTCGAAGACAAACTCCTGAATGAGTTCCGACCATCTAGCCTTACGGCCACGAAGGTCCTTAGCATCACAAATATACTTAAGGGATTGGTGATCAGTCATTATCGTAAATCTGGCACCATAAAGATAATGCCTCCAGATTTTTAACGCGTGAATGACTCCAAAAAGCTCCGTCTCAAAAGTAGAATACCTAGTTTGAGCAGGATCCAGCTTCTTGCTTTCAAAAGCAACTGGTCTGCCGTCCTGATAAAGGACCACTCCAACAGCAAAGTCGCTAGCATCCGTATCAATCACAAAGGGCCGGTTAGGATCGACAATGTGTAAAATTGGAGCCGTAGAAACACAGTGCTTGAGAGTCTCAAAACTCTCATTCATTTCATCCGTCCACGTTATCAATGGACTTTTTCTGCGGCTACATTTTTTCTTCACCCCCTTAAGAACGTTCGTCAAGGGCAATGCTATTAAGGCATAGTCCAAAATGAACCCTGTGAAAGAATCCTGTGACGCCCAAAAAGGATTTCACATCACGAATTGTCAAAGGTCTCGGCCATTCTCGCACCTTACGGACTTTGATTTCAAGACCTTTATCTGATATGACATGGCCCAGGTATTTGAGTTTAGTTTGAAAGGAGTCCGACTATAAATTAATATGTCGTCCAAATACACCACAAACTTTCCTTAGATATGGACGAAGAATATTGTTCATCATTTGCTGGAAAGTGGCAGGTGCATTCGTGAGTCCAAAAGGTAACACTAAAAACTCATAATGGCCATATCTGGATCGAAATCCAGTCTTAGGAACATCTTCGTTCCTAATCCTTATCTGATGGTAACCTGATCTAAGATCAATCTTGGAGAAATACTTAGCCCCATTCTGACGATCCATAAGATCATCCATCCTAGGTAAGGGATATCTGTTCTTGATGGTTAAATCATTTAACTTTTTAAAGTTACCACACAAACGTGTGCCGCCATTTGACTTACTAAAAGGATTGGTGCTCCCCAAGGGGACTTACTAGGCCATATATGGCCTAATCCTAAGGAGTTCTTGTAACTGCTTAGAAATTTCATCCTCTTCCTTGATGCTAACCCTGTATGGAAAAAGAGATACAGGTTGGCTTCCAGGAAGCAACTCTATCTGATGGTCAACACTCCTTTAGGGAGGTAGTGTAATAGATCCTAACACCATAGTAAGGCAAACACTAACTGATCCACCGAACCTTGCCTACTCCCTGATATAGAGTAAGCCCCTCCTAGCCCAGTGTGAGGACTGGTAGCATGCTACTGCCAAGTGTCGGCCACGTAGCACTGACGTGGCCGACTGCACGTCGGGACCCAACTGGGGGGCCCTATCCTGTTGACAGGGTCCCTAGGCTGTGTTAGGCCCGCCATGGCTATGGACCGTGCTGGGGCACACTACTCACACTGTCTTGCCCTGTTGGTCATGTACGCTGGACACGACCCTGACTGTGGTATCTGACCTATCTGTGTTCCCTAGGGTTCGGCACTGGTTACGAGCTCGTAACACTCCCTCCCCCTTAAGAACCGTCTTGGTCCTCTAAGACAAAGTCTGGAAAAATCTTGCGAAGGACGTTGCCTCTTTCCCAAGTGGCATTCTCAACAGGCTGATCATTCCACTTAACCAAATATTCTCGGTATAGAGTATGACGAGTCTGCGTCTCTCTACTATCAAGAATCTCCTCTGGTTCATGTGGAGATTGCTGAGGATCCAAGGGGAGAACTAGAACACTGTCCCCTACCAGATTATCTGATCTGGGTAAGGCTTTTCGTAACTGACTTACATGAAAGACTGGAAAAACCTTACTGCTATGTGGGAGTTCTAGTTCATAGGTGACCTCGCCTAGTCTCCTACTGATGGTAAAGGGACCACAATACCTTGGAGACAACTTAGTTGTTTTGGTCGGAATGAAATGAGCCATTTTGGTCAGACGGTCAACTGTGACCCATATTGCGTCACCCTTTTGGGTTTTAGGCAGGCCTACTATAAAATCCATGGAGATACTCTCCCATTTACCAGCTGGTATTTCTAAGGGATGCAACAACCCTCCTGCCTTTAAACGCTCTGCTTTATTTACTTGACATTTCTGGCAACTGGTTACATACTGGTGGACGTCCTTTTTCATACTGGGCCAGAAAAATTGCCTACGAAGAAGCTCATAGGTCTTCTGTATGCCTGGGTGTCCCGCACTAGGATTGTCATGACATTCATATAGGACCTATTGCCTATAATCCTCTGAATTGGGGACACATACTCTATCTCTATAGAGCAAGTACTCATCCTGAATGGAATACTGTTTCCATTTGAATCCTTGAGTCAACTGACCCTCAACCCATCATCCTCAACGGAAGCTAATTTACTGATTTTCTGCTGAATAGAACTGGAAATAGAAACTTCAGGAATAAACTGAAAGTCACATAAGAATACCTGATGGTCTTCGTCTCCGATTAGCTGACAGCGCTCTGAACTGTAGACCATAGGACTGTTGGGAACATCATGCTCCCCATGCAACTGGATCTCTCAGCCTTTATGCTGAAAGCTGAGGGTGTTCTCCTGATAGTTTCTGTGGAGGGAAGGTCCTAAACTGTAGAGCCAATCTCCCGAGAACAATATCTGTACGATGCAGGTGCATTATCTGAAAGTTTATTTCATCTTGGTACCCCTGAATACCAAGATTCAAATTACTTACCATAGTTTCCCATATTTTCTTATCTTCACCCTTAGCTAATGAAACTATGTACCTATGCTGACTAGGTACTTCTGGTAGTTTAAGCTTTTTAACCAGGGTGTAGTTGATGAAATTATGGGTTGCCCCATCATCAACCATAACTCTTACTGACTGGTTACCAACTTTCCCATGCATACGTACTAGGTCATGAACTGAAGGGTCTCGCTAGCATTGCAGAGGTCAGTTGGCAACAATGTTCATGATCTTCATGATACACTTTGATCTCGGAAGCTGCCGAGTCACTGGGGAAACTTACAGTTTGAACAAGATGGACTTGTTTCTTATCTTTCTTATCTCTTACTGACTGGTTACCAACTTTCCCATGCATACGTACTAGGTCATGCGGCCCAAAGCTGAAGGGTCTCGCTAGCATTGCAGAGGTCAGCTGGCAACAGTGTTCATGATCTTCATGATACACTTTGATCTCGGAAGCTGTCGAGTCACTAGGGAAACATACAGTCTGAACAAGATGAACTTGTTTTTTATCTTTCTTATCTTTTTTAGTGAAAGGCCCCTTGGGACACTGTCTGACTGTGTGTCCCTTGCCCATACACACAAAGCACAAATGTTCTTGTTTGGCTTTCTCAAAATCATCTGGTTTTAAGGGCTGTATGAGTGAAGGGCGTTTATAAGGAGCTTCACTTTTAAATTTATCTTGGTTCTTTCTTTTTAAAAATTTCTTTTTAAATTGAAAGTCTTTCTGAGAAGGCTGCTCAGAAAGTGGCTGTCGTCTCGCCTTCTTCCTACCCACTGAATCATCATAGATTTGAGCATATCTGAGAGCTTGCTCAAGGGTAGTAGGCGAGTTTCTCTGGACCTCTACTTTATATTCATCTTTGAGGCCACGGACAAATCCCCTGATTTTCTGATAATCATCCATATTTTTAATCTTTAAAATTGCTTCTTGATACTGCGAGATATATTGGATGAGGAATTTATCCATTACTGTTCTTTCCCAGGCTTCCCAGGCTCTATCTAGTTCATTTTCTGGTAGAAATTCTCTTAGGAAAGCTTTTTCAAAAGCTTTCCATGATCGGGGAGTCTGCCCAGTCTCCTGGAGATTTAACCACCACTTATAGGCCATAGGCCCTAAGGAAAGATTGGCCTCAATTGCTTGCAAATCATCAGGGGTCTGTTTAAGAGCATGAATGTTCTTCCATTTGCTGAGGAAGGTTTGTAGAATGTCTGCGTTTCTATCCTTCTCTTCCCCATTAAAAGTAGGAGGTTTTAAATCTTTAAAAACACTGAGGTGAGACCGTAAAGTCTCACCCGAAACTGATGGAAATGGAGAAGGGGATAACTGAGAAGTGAAGGGAAGGCTTCCTTTCGCGGAACTCAAAATCAAGCTTTTGAGTTCAGCGAACGAGTCGTCCACACTGGACTTGAAATTGGCTAATGCCAACTTCAGTTCATCCACTTCTGTTACCAACTGGAGAAACTGCTCCTTGGTAACCAGTTCGTCGAGTTCTTCGGCGAACTGTTCCTGTTCTTCCAATTCCATTGGTTCCTTCCCCTTTTTGTAAGCCAAGGCTTCTGTTTCAAGTTCGTTGAAGCGTCTCTCCGGAGGTTGATCAGGTCCCTGAGGAGTGGTCATGTTCGGAACTGAAAGAGAGCTACCTTAATTTCTAAAGGAAAAAAGTCTAAAAGACTAATTTATAACTGTACAAGGGAAAGGAAAGGAAACTTAGCTCTTTCTGAGAACTGTACTTCCACAGAGAGAATCAAGAAAAGTCCTTTCAGCTCTTCTTCAACTGCTTTCAGACTTGTGATTCTGAGAAATCCGAATAGGAGGCACAAGATCTGAAATGTTTTTGCTATCCCCCCTCGCTGATCTGACAGCTCCAGTATTGGTACCAAAAAACCAGATTCAAAGCCCAAATCCACTTGCAAATCCTGGAATTGGTGATGGTACCCTGCTCGCTGATCTGTGGCAGCCTTGAAATTTCCCAAAAGTCGAGTAAAATCTGGAAAGGGTGCAAGAAAAATCCGGAACAAATTAGTTCCTACCCTCGCTGGCTGGGAAGCAACCTAACTAGCCCAATTTCTTCTGATTTGGGCCCAAAGTGTTCCAAATTCTGATTTTTCCTCAGCTCTAAGAGCGCTGAACCCATGTCAACCTTTCTGCTCTGGAAACATTGAGAACTCGCTAAAATTACACTCGAAAATCAGGATTGAAGCCTGATATGGCAGCGCTGGACCTGCACTTCTATTTTGCCTCAAATCCCAGATAGAAAACAGAAGTTTTCATCACGATTTTTTGAGTATCCTCCTAATTTTCCAGCGCTGACCTTGCTTTGTAGATAAGTTCTGAGCAATCTAGCTACTTTCTCCATTGTTGAAAACTAACTTCCCTAGGATGGAGATGGCTCTGATACCAGTGTAATAGATCCTAACACCACAGTAGGGCAAACACTAACTGATCCACCGAACCTTGCCTACTCCCTGATATAGAGTAAGCCCCTCCTAGCCCAGTGTGAGGCCTGGTAGCATGCATACTGCCAAGTGTCGACCACGTGGCTCTGACGTGGCTGACTGCACGTCGGGACCCAACTGGGGGGCCCTATCCTGCTGACAGGGTCCCTAGGCTGTGTTAGGCCCGCCATGGCTATGGACCGTGCTGGGGCACACTACTCACACTGTCTTGCCCTGTTGGTCATGTACGCTGGACACGACCCTGACTGTGGTATATGACCTATCTGTGTTCCCTAGGGTTCGGCACTGGTTACGAGCTCGTAACAGGTAGGCCATCAGGGAGTTTATCAGGAAAAACATCGCTATATTCTTGCCTAAGTTTATTAAATATTAATCCTTCAGGTGAGTTAACACTTAAGGGATTATTTGCAGGCACATTCAAAGGCAAATGCGATAAATCAATATTTAGACTCTGTACTGCATGGTCATCCACATAAATTTCATCTTTCAAAAACCAAGATAAACTTTATTACCAAAATCTTTTAAATATTCTATAACTTCTAAAGCAGATACCAAAGGATCAAAAGGCCTATTTACATCGCCTTTTAGCTCAACCAACGAGCCCTTATGCAAAAAAGAAATACTATGAGTAACATAATCCTTTCTTAAAGACTCGTTTTTAGAATAAAACCATTCTTTTCCTAAGATTATGTCTATGCTATCCAAGTTCATAATATGAAAATCTAGCGGCTCAACATAATCTTGAATCTGAAGCGGCAGCTGAGGAACAAGCTGATCCCAAGCTTGTCGATCTTCCCCCGACGCCATTTTCACCACGTACAAGTGATTACTTGGCGCGGTAGCCGCCCTGAGCTTCTGACTAGTTTAGCATTTATGAAGTTATGTGTGGAACCATCATCAAACAGAACAGTCACAACTTGGCATCCTACAATTCCATTCATACGAATGAGATCATGGGGGCCAAAAACAGCTGTATTAAAACAACAATTCTTGCAACTAGTGTCATCCTTAAAGGATAAATCAACAAAAGAGTTACTAGAATTACCTGGTGCTTTAAAAGATTTAGGTTGCCCGCCAGATTTCCTTTGCTTTTTCTTTGGGCAATCTTTTGAAAGATGCCCCTTCTCCATGCAGGAGAAGCACAACCCGCCGGTTCTCGCCTTGTCATAGTCGGCGCGCTCCAATTTGATGCGCTTTTTCCCGCCTTGGGAACCGGTGTCCGCTGCCCCGCTTTTTGAAAAATTTCTTTTCTTTTTGTTCAGCCTTGGGCAAAGCCTACTCCTTTCTTGCGAGAGGCAAAATGGGAGTCATCGAAGATTTTGCAAATCGAACCGCATCTTCGATTGTCTGCGGTTGGTTACGCCGCACTTCTAGCTGAAATTCCTTTGGAAGCCCCAAGATAAAATGTAACTTCAACAGGATAGGATCGATTCGCAAGGCGAATCGAGGCAAATTTTCTTGGAATTCTTGGATATAGGCATCTAACGGCCTAGTACCCATCTGCACGGTGGCAAAATGCCGCCAATGCTCAAAATCATCCAACATCGGAAGAAAAGCCATTTTAAAGGCTTCTTGAAAGGCGTCCCATGTAGAAGGGGCAGTAGCCCTCTCCTTTAAATCCTGCCACCATGTAAACGCCTTTCCGCGTAAAAACATGAGAGCAGAAGCGATCTTCGTACTATCAGGCGCATCGTGCATGGAAAAATGACTATTCCATCGATCTAGCCACGACAATACCACATCGGGAAGCCGGTCTTTCATTTCACCCGAAAAGAATTCCGGATTAAACATTGGATAAATGCCAACGGACCGCGAGTGCGTTGAAGAACACCACTCTTGCTCGGCCGCGGCATGCTTGGCTTGCATTTCTAAAATTTGATTTTGCAGCATATTTAGGGCTTGAACAAGTTGGTTAGTGTCTACATTAGGAGGAGGTGGTGAAGACGGTCCTTCACCCGAGGGTATAACAGGGTCCATGGCGCTCTAAGGAAGAAGGCAAAGAAAAAACTGCAAGGGCTTCGCAACAAAAGGACTTAGAAAACTTGAGACCACTACTCAAGGAGACTAAGCCACAAGAAGCACCTCAGTGATGGAAATGGAGCCTATACCCCCCATCCCACTTCTTTTACTTCTTAAAAAAGCCTTGCTGGGTGGCTGGCCTTATGGTCGCCACCTAGCAAACACATGGGCTCCTAAAACAAGTGGCATCCCCTTATGGGGTCCACCTACCCTCATTCACATGGCCACCACCCTCCTTACGTCACCTCACCCAAGGGTCACTTGGGTTACGTCCCCACCCATCTTTTGGGTCACCGCCTTGACCTCATGGCCTTATGGCCTAAAGATACACCTAAATCTCCTCTAAGGCTTGTCCTTAGGCAAAGGAGAAGGTGTTGGTGCAACCGTACGTTCATGAGGAGGAGGTGGAGGAAAAAACTTCAAATATTCTCCCCAAAAGTGAAAAAGATGAAAGAATTACCAATTTTTCTTGGTGTGTAGGTGGTAGATTACAAAGAGGTGGATTAAGCCCAAGAAAGAGGCTAAGAAAAACAAGAAAAAGGATACACAGGTCTGTACCTGCACCAGGTACAGCCTGCAAGTACAATGTGTACCTTTGTTTTATTTTCCCCCCCTTTCTTCAAAATTTTGTTGAAGCAAATTTAAAGTTTACAATAGCTTTTATTTAGCAAAAGCTTATTTACAAAGTTTGAGGCCAAGTTTTATAACTTAGTATGAAAACTTTGTAAAGTTGTATAACCTTTAAATTAAAAGTTAAACATTAAAAGCTTTGAAACAAAGTCTCAAAGTTTACAAGGTACTTTAGGAGTACAAATAGCTTTCAATCATATTCAACAAAGAAAGCTTCAAGTTTGAAGTTTACGTTGACTAATCCATGTCTTAAGCTTCTGGTTTACGTTCAGAAAACCAAAGCTTTATTAGCTTTGCAAACTTCATCAAAAGTTTCAGGAGTAGTGTACTTAAAAAGTAGTCAAGAAAACTTTACAAGCTAAAAGTTAATGTACTTGTCAAAGCTCCTCCAACAAACTGATTCTTGGGAGTTTTGTGGGAGTTTCGCAGGCAGGCAGGATGGAATTCCTGACGCTGTACGGTACAGGTAACCAGCAGGCAGGGACGCAGATCAGCGTGGACGTGCGGAATTTTTTTTTTTTTTTTTGTATGCCAATTTTTTTTTTTCCGACTTCCAAAGCTCAAAATAAGGCCAGAAAACGAAATCGGTTTTTGAAGTTTTTTTTAAAACCGTAAAACATTCAAAAGAAACCGACTACTACCACTGTAGCTAGCAAAGGTGGTTCGTTTTTAATCAAAACGACCTCAAATTGAGACGAACCAAAAAACAAAGTTGTTCAGATCGATTCAACGAAATCAACTAAGCCTTCAAAAACATCAGCTAAACGCTCAAACCAACCAATAACATAAGTTAGAGCGATTCCACCTTATTCACAATGATCGGTGGCTCTGATACCAACTGTTAGAATCCCCATCGTCATTCCGGTCATTGCTAAAGCACAAACAAGTGACGAACGCTACGTTACCACCCAACCATAGAGGTACTGCCACCTCATGCCCGTGCACTGGAGCTACAGACCACCATCAAGCAAGCTTGGATCTCAAGTAAGCCATGGTGTCCCATACCACCATGCCTTACACTCGACCCTCACCTACCTACATCTTGAGGCCTAGATACTCGTCCTGACCTTACCAACAGTGGAAGAGCTCTTCATTCTCCAGGAGAGAATGCATACCCTGCTCATGGAGATCCACCTCTATATACATAGTCCAGGTGGGTCATCTCCCTCCATAGGAGTCACGCATGACTAACGACACGCGGCAGTTGTGCACACTGACGCGGGTCCATAACAACGGGTCACCACGTGCCAGTGAGACATTGACACGTTGGCACCCAAAGGACCTATAGCTCCAGTTCAGCGTTCCGTCCCATAACTGAGACCGTCACCTCAAGTTTCCTGTGGTGTACCCTTATGGGTAACAAAGACCCAAAGAGATCTCTCATGATCATTGCTTCAGGAACATTGCGTGTTGGATTATTTTTATGGATGCCTATGAGCGAAGGGCTTCATCATTTTGTCTTGTTGCATCAAGTTCACATTCTTTGGAGTTGGCTGAATTATGGCATGCTAGATTTGGACATCTCAACTTTGCTAACTTGAAGATGTTGTAGAGATTCAATATGGTTGAAGACATTCCTAATATTGAGCATCCCGAAGGACATGTATGCGAAGGATGCATACTTGGAAAATTTCAAAGGCAAGCTTTTGATGGAACTATTCGAGTTGGTGGCAAGTTCGATTTGGTTCATAGTGGTGTGTGTGGTCCAATGAGAACAGAATCCATTGGAAGGTGTAAGATTTTCGGCATCCTACTCTGTGTGGTGGAGTTAGGGTTATGGTTTTGGGGATAGAAAAATAGCGGACAGAGAGATAGCTCAGCCACATGTCAGACGGAGGTAGCAGCTTGCCTCCAAAGGCAGCTTGAAATTTTTTTCTAGCGCCAGAAAAGAAACTTTCCGACCATCTGCAGCCACATATTTTTCGCTGTTTGGCGCCAAGCGATGGATGCTCATGCAGAGGACAAACAACAAAGAATGGACCACTTCGTGAGAGCGAAAGGGAGCAATGGGGAGCACTTTGCGCTAAATGTTGCCGGAGGGTTGCATTAAATGTCTACACCACGAGTTGCAAGCTGGATGGGACATGTGGTGTCATTTAATGGTTACCTTTGACATGTAGCACATGCCCTTTATGTGGAGGGTGCCTCAAGCCTGTGCCTCAGCTGAGAGAGAGAGAGAGAGAGAGAGAGAGAGAGAGAGAGAGAGAGAGAGAGAGAGAGAGAGAGAGAGAGAGAGAGAGAGAGAGAGAGAGAGAGAGAGAGAGAGAGAGAGAGAGAGAGAGAGAGAGAAAAGCCTGAATGAATGAATGAATGCAGTAGCGATGGAAGAAGAAAAGCAGTGGACCGAAATGCTCCCTGAAGCTCTTGCTCAAATCTTTACATTGTTGCCTTTGAAGGACATAATGGTGACCATCCCCCTGGTGTGCAAGGCTTGGAAGCGAGTGGCCGGTGACGCGGTCTGCTGGCAGGTTGTTGACTTGAGTGAATGGAGTAAACAGCATAGTTCACACGATATAAATCGGATGATAGAGCTGGTCATAGATCGAAGCCGTGGCTGTCTTAAGAAGCTGTGTGTGGCCAACCTAGAGGATGAGATAGCGTTTGCGAAAATCACTTCTAGGTTTTTTTTTACAACTGTAAACTTGTATTTTGTGGGAAATTCCTTGTTGCATTTGAGTTCCCGTGTCTGTTCTTGGAAGATTGAAGTAGAATTTTTGTAGATGAAACGGTCGTAGTTGAGCAGTGATCATTGCATGTTAGATCACAATCTGTAGATGATTTATCATCCATTTGATTATGTTATTTTATGTGCTCTCATAGCTCTTGATTTAGAATGTGATTTTGAAAGTTTGTAAGGGGTGAAATGCCCTGGCAGGAGGGTATTACTCTGTGTAAATGTATTGGTGTTACGGCATAATCTAATACTCGTGCTTAATAATGTATGAGTGAGGTTTTCAATTGAAAACATTGACTAACCTGCAACTGTGGCTGCAGCGGCGATTGTTTACAGACCCTTTGCATACCTTTTAGCAAAATATCTGCTGCTTGTATTCAGGCTGCTGCTTCACAATTTCATGCAATCACTTACCTGGATATTAGCGAGTGTCCTTTGGTTACAAAATGGGCATTAGAAGAGCTTGGACAACACTGTAAATCACTTGTTCGACTTGACAGAAACATGTCTTTACAGTCGAATGTAGAAAACGTTGGTTGTGATGATGAGGCACTGGCTATTGCACAAAATATGTGTCAGCTACAGCGATTGGAATTATGCTATGGTTTATTCACGAACAAGGGGTTACTGGCTGTCCTAGATAACTATACTAACTTGCAACATTTGGATGTCCGAGGGTGCCGATATTTAGAAATTCAAGGTGATATTGCCCTGAAATGCAGCAAAGTTCAAGTCTTTTTCCGACCTTACATTGGTGTCGATTATTACGATGATCTGGACGACTGGGAGTCTGACATCTCTGAAGACATATGGGATGCTAATGTTGAGGAGTGGGCCTTTTCTTATGATGCAAATTTGGATTAGTGGGTAGTCTGCCTCTCCAGAATCCATATCAAATTTTCAAGAATCATCTGCCATGGAATGTTCTGAGCTTTTGGTTCATGATATGTTCTAGCAAAACATTTTTGTCTGGTTGCTGATTTCCTTTAGTGTGTTAAGACATTGACAATTTTAGGGTTCGATGTTGAAGTGTTTGGTGTTTCATGAGTTAGACTAACAACTTCTTGTTGATAAGGACTGTTCAATCCCTCAATGAAGTACAGAATTTCTTACTGTGGAAGCTACATAACAGTGCACACTTGACACGGTATTTTTTTCCAAAGGCTCTAACCAAGTTGTTGTTCAGTACATAAAAAGGACATTTATGTTCTTCTATGTAAATACTCATCATTCTGGCATTTATTTTAGGTCAAATTCTTAGTAGCTAAGATATGAAATGCTCAGAACAAATGGCTACATTATGAATGTGCTTAACACCTGTTCTGCACTTTTAGTTGGAATAGATGTAGCGTTCTACAATCAATCAGTTGAGTGGAAAGCATTTCAACCACCTTTTGATGAGTTCGGTACAGAAGGCAGTGGGGAATATCAAACCAATCAATTATCTATGCCAGTTATGCTGAAGTATATGGTGTCTTAGAACTAGCTAAACTTTGTCTTCGTGCAGACTTGTTTCACTTAAAAGGCTGTAGGACTTTTCAATTAGGTACTAACAGCTTTTGTTCTTTTGTCTTTGTTCCAAGCATCAGCCAATTCAAACCAGACCTGCCCCCATGCACAAAGCAAACTAATGCCAATGTTCATCAAGGAAAGGATTTTCCCATATCCCCCTTCTACTTATTTATATGTTGTGAGAAATATTGAAGTCTTGCAAGGACAATGTACAGTTAACTTATTTTGAAAGAGCTTTTGATTTTTTTATAGTGAGCAAGAAATTCACCAAATGGAACACAACGTCATGCTACATTAGCTTCGAAGAACTTTCACTATTAGTTGATAATTCTAGAAGGTTTTTTGAAATCTACTCAGAATCTGACTAATGATGGCAATATGAAAGTTAACTAGAATAGTTATTGATGCGGCTGTCCTTTAGATCAAGGTTTCTGGTGATTTCATTGAATGGTTTATTGATGCTACAAAAGATTTTTTGTGTGCATAGAACTATTTTCTATCAACGCTTCACCAGATAACTTACATATTGAGCTTTAGTTTAAGGGTTGGAAATTGATTGTGCTTTGAAGCAAATTTTTTGAGACGTTATGATTTACATCAACCTGAAGGCTTGAAGTGGTACAGATCCTCGTTTGTTGAAAATACAGGTGGAGGTTAAACTTCCCCTTTTAAAGTGAAAAACTAACCTTCCTCACTTGTAACAATTATGCCATTCTTGATCATAGCAAATTAACTATATATGTGCAGCAAATTGTTGATGTTATCCTTTTTTTTTGGGCTGTTACAGCAATACAGGATTATTTTTAGAAATAGAAGAAAATCAACCATTACAGATTGTATCCAATTATTGTCCACAATCGCCTAGCCCATTATCATATTAAAACCGACTTACTGATTGGTGTGAGATTCTTTCTACAAAGCTTTTGAGTTATCTCTTCATTAATTTGATCTATTATTCATTTCTCTCAATTCCACCCATCAATTTCATGCAACTTACTCCTTCCCTTGTCGTCTCAATCTCAATGAACATGAGACTACCCTTCTTAAAGTTGGGACATTCTGTGTCCTCAAATTAACTCTCCACCCAAACTTACCCTCACATGAGTCTTGTAAACTTAAAGATCTTTGGAGTCCGTCTCCAACCTACGACTCTTTGCTTTGGCAAACTTACTCGCCTATTTTCTCTTATCTAGTTCTAGATGGGATCATGTTAATTTTGAAGACACAGATTAGAATAAATGCTTCAAATAAAAAAAGGATTCCCCAAGCCAACCTCAACTTTTTGTATATTGTCTCTTACCACTTCCATCCTCAGCCCTCTTTTTGCAACTTGGAAAATGAAATTGTCACTTATCTTTTCTTCCATTACAGACGTTGGATCTTGCTATGGAGATCCACAAGAGGTGGATTTCCCACTTTTTAAATCAATTGTACTTAGTTAGGTGATCAATGACTAAGGGACAATAAGACTTGCCTCCATTAGTTGTGCAAAGTTAGTCTGTTTAACGTGATTCTTTTTATTAAGGTGATACACCAATCATCTCTTTTATTGGATGTATGAGACATGCTAGCTCCAATTTTGGTTATCGACGATTTGAGTATATTGCCTCTCGTGAGCCATTTTTTCAATGACCAAGATCTCTACTACTTTCAATTGTCATGGCGTGAAAATTTACAATTCATTCATATGCCATTGACATATCGTGAATATTATCTTAAAAGTTGCATAGATCAAAATTTTTAATAGATATGTGTTGGCTCCTTGGGAATAGGTGTAAGGAATAAAAAGGGCAAATATTGATGCTTTTTGTTTCTATTGTAGAAATCACTTTAGGGGAGAGGCTGAGATGCATCAAACAAGACCGAATAAAACTGTGATTTCATAACAAGCAGTCCACTCGCAGACATGGACTTCGAAAATGAACTTGGACAACGTCGAAATGCAGGATCGAATGGTAGTTCGATACAGATCGGAATAGCTGCAGTTCGGTTTACAGGTGCAATGCAGATCAAAATGGTTGGAATCAGTTTGCTGTAGATCGATTCCCAGGATACATTCAGTAGACAAGGATCGTTTTAGTTGGTGTGCGCTGATAGTTTAAAACCGTGAGTGTGTGAAGGCCAATAATGTTGTGAAAGGCAGTCGCTGAAGTGATGCATTTTAGCTGACAACTTGGAAGTCATTTTAATAGAGGTTGTTAATCAGTTTAGCTATTGATCGAGATATTGACCAGGTCGTGATAGTAGGTGGAGTTGGAATAGATAATAATCCAATGTTGATATCTTCTTATGGAGAGCGCACTGTCTGCACACAGGAGGTGCTACTAGATCCTAAATGGGGTGCTTTGATTGCGTTGTAACTGGAGACATATAACCGGATGCATCTACAATGATCAATGCTATTGATCAGCGCAACAGTTGCTGTAACAGCAGACTAGCAGTGTAGTAGCTTAGCAGATACATAGACACTATAGACCAACGTGAGTGGCACAATATCATGGATAGGAGTATTCGCACCGGAGATCTAGCAACAGAGACTGATCATGAAGGACTTATAACCAGATGCAACTACAATTCTTTTTGCCTTCGATAGTATAACCTTCGGGTTGTATCATGTAGATGTTTGCTTTGATAATTCCATTGAGATAGGCTGTCTATACATCCATTTGATGCATCTCTAGATCAGCTATAGCAGCCAATGACAATAGAAGTCTGATTTAAGAATGTTTAACTACTAGATTGAAAGTCTCAATGTAGTCGACATTATGTATCTATGAAAATCCTCTCGTGACAAGTCGAGCTTTTCTGCGATCGATGCTTCCATTAGCCTTTTATTTGATTTTGAATATCCATTTGCAATCAACTACATTTCTGTTGGTAGGTAATTCGACAATAGTCCAAGTCTGGTTCTTGATGAGAAATGAATACTCTCTATTCATAGCTTCCCTCCAAAGATCGGGATCGGATTGACTAAGAGCTTCTTCGACAGTAGTCGGCTCTTGAACAAGATAGGTTGCAGATTCTTCGATATACCTTATAGGTGGTCTGTAATCTCTTGTCGAAGCGAAGTTGATTATTTTCATTATGTTGTAGTTGCTGATTTGTAGCATCTTCTTTTTCGAATTCGTTGTTGATAAGCAGTTCGTCTGAAGTAGACAAGCTATGACCTCCAATAGGATTAGTCAAGTTGGGAACAAATAATGTTCGATAGTTTGCGAATATCCGATAGTTCGACTATCTTTGAGGTCAATAAATTGATCTTTGATAAAGACGATATCATGATTGGTGAATATCTTCGACTCAACAAGATCATACAACTTATAAGCCTTATCTGAAGTAGTGTAGCCAATGAAAATATATTTGATACTGTGGAAGTCGAGCTTCTTCTTGATATCTTGCGGTATCCTGTGCATAAGCGACACATCCAAAAACACGTAGGTTTGATAATGATGGTTTGGAGTCTGTCCAAACTTCATAAGGTGTTTTATCTGAGAGATCTTTAGTTGGGCATTTATTCTGGATATAAGCTGGAATGGAAACAACTTTAGCCCAGAAGAATTTAGAAGTGTCGCATGAGCAAGCATACATTTAGCTGATTCGACTAAGGTTCGCTTCTTCCTCTCAGCTACATTCAATTGAGACGAATAGGAAGCAATAAATTGTTGCTCAATGCCATTGTTAAGGCAATACTTCTTGAAATGGGTAGAGATGTACTCTCTCCCATTGTTGGACCTCGGTGCTTTAATTTTATTACCAATTTCCATTTCTGCATGCTCCTTGAATTGTCGAAAGATTTTGAAAGCCTTCGATTTCTGCTTAATAAAATGGATAACTGTTCTTTTGGAATATTCGTCAATGAAGGTAATAAAATACTTTGCATCAAGCACTGACGAAGTAGTTGACAGGCTTACGAAGATAGCGCAATTTATTCCAACAAAAATTACTATCAAAGCTTCAGAACTTGCACAATTCTTCAAATAAACCAAGAGATTAAGTTTGTTCCATTTATATTGATGTTATCATGTCTCATCTTGATAGCTCTTCGTCATCATCCAACGTGGCTAGAATCATTGACAAGTTCAATGGTTCTAACTTCTACATCTGGAAATTAAAACTCAGGATGATGTTGATAGATAGAGATCTTTGGGATGTAGTAGAAGGTGCTAACCTGAAACCAGAAGATGGTGATCAAGCAAAGGCATGAAAGATCAAAGATCAGAAGGTCTTAGCATGTATCACACTCAATCTGGCCGACTCCCAAATATCCCACATTACCACATGCAAAACCTCTAAGGATGCATTAGATTTGTTATCAAATCTCTATGAGACTCATGATGTAACCACTAGATTACATCTTAGAAGGAAGTTCTTTATTCTTAGCATGTCTGATTCTACTGCCATCACTTCTCACATCAACAGCTTTAAGTTTTTTTTGGATCAGTTATCAGCTCTAGGATGTTCTGTTCAAGATCAATGATGTCGTCATGACCTTGCTTTCTTCTCTTCCAAAGTCGTATGGACACTTTGTAGTGATGATCTCCACACAACCCGATCTCACTCTTCAAAAGGTGATCGGTCATCTTCTTCAAGAAGAAATGCGGAGAAAGACTAGCAACTTGTCCATCAAAGACAAATCCATGGCTCTATACACCAAGAAAAAAGACTATTCCAAGGGCAAGAATCAAGTGTAGTAGCAACAACAGAAGCCTCACACTCAAGGTGAGCACGGTGGATCGCGCAAGAAGATTTTCTACAGATATTGCAAGAGAGCCAATCACGACATCAAGGAGTGTCGTATCCGGATCTACAATGAGACAAAGAAGCAACAACAGCAGCAGCCAGACTCCTCCAACACGGCGGAATTCAAGGAGCGAGATACACATTTGTTAATGGCTTACAACAGCAGCAGCGAAGATTGTCATAGCTGTTACCTGGACAGCAACGCTGCCCAACACATGACCTCTCGCAAGGAATGGTTTACCGAGTATGCAGCTGACAATAGAGATCAATTTATCTACCTCGGAGATTCAAGCACCATACGCGTGGAAGACAAATGAACAGTGAAGATCACCTTCAACAACGATCTATCTATTTGTATTCCTAACGTCCTTCATGTTCCTCAGTTATCAAAAAACCTTTTATCAGTCTCTAAGATAACTTATGAGGGCTACACTGTTACTTTTTCATCTAAGCAGTGTACAATACTCGAGGGAGATACTACTTTGACAACATGTACTAGAGTAAAAAATCTTTACATACTCTCTAATTTAGTTGCATTAGCTAGTATCTCTAATGAAAATGTAAACGACAGTGTTGTTCTGTGGCATAGTTGATTTGGACAAGTTAATACAAGATAACTTTCTTATATGCGTTGTAATAATTTAGTTGATGGACTGAATTTTTCTTCTTTAATAGATAGAAAATCTTTCTTTTGCGAATCATGCATCTATGGGAAGTACTCTAGAAGCAAGTTTCCAAAATCACATTCCATCAAAACAAAGCATGTATTGGATCTTGTACATAGCGATCTTTGTGGTCCAATGCCAACTCCGTCCTTAGGAGATGCAATCTATTTTATCACTTTCATGGATGATTATTCTAGATGGTCTACAATCATGTTCATTAAGCACAAATCTGAAGCCTTTGAATGCTTCAAGAGATTCAAGGCCATGGCTGAGACACAAACGTCTACAAAAGTGAAGGCACTCCGAATTGATGGCGGCGGCGAATACATCTCTAACGAGATGTCCGACTACCTGGCTGAACATGGTATTAGAAGACAATTCACCACTTCCTATTCACCTCAACAGAACGGGATTGCAGAAAACAAGAATTAAACTCTTCTCAACTCAGCCAAATCCATGCTACATCAAGCACACCTACCTGCGAAGTTCTGGGTAGAAGCTACTGCCACAGTCTGTTATGTGCAGAACGGATCCAGCACCAAAAGCTGTCAACAACAAAACTCCTTATGAAGTTTGGCATGGGCACAAGCCTAGTGTCAGCCATTTAAAATTCTTTGGTTGTATATGTTTTGTTTACATTCCTAAACAACTTAGGAAAAAGCTGGATCATAGGACAAATAAATGTATTTTCATTGGCTATCCTGATGAACATAAAGCTTATAAAGTTTATGATCCATCCACCAATGTAGTATTTGCCTCTAGGGATGTAATATCTCAAGAACATAAATACTATGATTTCAAACAACCATCAATAAATGATGCTATGTCATTTCATCCTATTTTATGTAGCATGAATTCTTCCAACGTTGATGTTCCTTCTATAGAACCTGCAGCTACAACTATAGAAGCCGAGTAGCCAACAATACCTGTCATCAGACTAGACCAAGCTAGCTCGAACAGATCTGGAGAAATTCAAGAAGAAGCATCATCGCATCCTGGTCAACCAAACGTCCGCAGATCCTCATGGACTCGGACAGTTCCTGAGAGGTATGCACCTCAATCATTCTGGACTTCATCAGAAGAACCAGAGAGCCTAGCCGAAGCAATTAACTCCAAGGATGCTGTGAAGTGGCAAGAAGCTATGGAAAGCAAGTATAACTCACTTTTGACGAATCAGACCTGGACATTGGTCGACTTCCCCACTCACAAGAGAGTTATTGACAACAAATGGATCTTCAAGAAGAAATTCAACTATGATGGTTCCATTGCGAAATGGATAGCACGGCTGGTGGCTAAAGGATTCACTCAAGTCCAAGGAATGGATTATCAAAAAATTTTCAGTCCTGTTGTCAAGATGCAGTCAATCAGGACTCAGATTGCGTTAGCAGCCGTAGAAGACCTCGAAATACACCAAATGGATGTCAAGGCAACATTTCTCAATGACAATGTCGAAGAGAGACTGTACACCTTCCAACCGGAAGGATTCGAAGTCAAAGGCCAAGAGCACAAAGTATGCAAGCTGCAAAAAGCAATTTACGGTCTGAAACAGGCCGCAAGAGCATGGTTTGATAGAATCAACTCTTATCTCATTCAATTGGGACTGGCAAACAATTCAGCACAGATTATTGATTGCTCCGTCCATGAGATGTATTATTTGAGCCTCCCAGTTATGCCGTCAATTTTTTATTGTAATTGCTATTTGTGCATCAGTGTAATATAGCAGCAACATTTTTTCTATCTATGTACAACGTAGATGAATGCTTGTTGGGATTGAATGCACGTTATTGTTATTTGATCGTGCTTGTTTACTCACTCTGATCAGAACACGAACATCTAGGACTCCTCAGTTTTTGATCAGACAATGGCTGTCTTCGATGCCTGAGGAACTCGTGATATCATACTGCTATTGCTATCTATTTTAGAACTATACTTCTCATTGAATCCATTTTTCAGTAATACCAGACACACCATTTCTAATATCTTCGATAGATTGTACTCTTGTTTCTGAGAGTATGAATTTATTTTTAAGATCTTGTTGGGCAATTAGAACACTTTAAGCTGTGATTGTACTTAGCATAAGCTCTCTATTAGATTGTTTTTGCATCTAGCAACTGAATGTAACGGGAGAGTTGTTCCGCAATATTCCTGCTCTCTTCTCCGTTCTTGTTCTTCCATCTCCCTTGCCCCATCACAGATTACTCAAAGCATCAAAATCTAAGCCTAAACCACAAAAAATTACAATTTTATTATGCCAAACAATCATGCCTAAATGCAAGCTAACAACCATCCAAGCATCACAATCATATGAGCTAACAAACTAAAATATTGGCGATTGCTCCCCAGCAATGACACCATAATTGTAGGCCTCACCCTCCTTCAAACTCTATTTGCAAGCAAGACGAACAAGATAGGAAGTGGATTCTTCTTTCATGTCAAGTGGTACTTAGATCCCATGGGATCATAGCCTATTCACAAATTGTTATGCAAGCTTATAATGATAATCTAACCTTAACATTATTTCACCCCTCGTGTGAAGTGTGAGCACAATCAAGGTTGCCATTTGCAAGCACAATGCACAAAGGCTAGTTGGATTTTCAAAGAAAGTCAAAATTTTTAAAAGCATGTCATTTGAATAGCAAACTTGAAAAACACCCTTCCATTTGAAAGGTAGCTTTAGAAAGTCAAATGTCATGGTTGTTTTAAATTTTACAAATTTTCCTATAAAATACAACAAGATTATATGTTAAAGTGGTTGAAAGATTCACACACATTTTATTTGAAAGGAACTCTTGAAAAATAAATGTCATGTGAAAGTTAAAAAAATTAGTACCCAATAGGTTGAAAGGTATGGGTGCAATTCCAAGCTTGAGCACGATGTTTGTGCTTGGCAATGAAAGTCAACTTCATCAAGCATTTAGCTCAACCCTTTGCCAACTCATCTGCAATATAGTGGCAGCTCAACTTAAGCATGAAACCCTTGGTGGTACTTGCTCAACCGTGAATCTATTGTAGGTCTTTATTTCAAATGTTATATTGATGCATGCCAAACATGCCCCAAGTGCTTAAATTTGACTAAGGTCTTTTTCTTGATGTGATCACCATTCTCGAATTTCCTGTTATTTTTTGTTAGACACAAATAGCAAGGAATTCGGGAATGGTGATGTAAGGTCTTGTAGGTCCAAGCAAGTCCACAAACCTTTTTCTTCTTCTTCTTGAGACCTTTTAGTGGGCCCATCAAGGTTGGAAGTCAAACATACACAACCCTTCAAATCAAAAAATCGAGTGAAAACGTAAAACTTCATATGAAAGCCAAAAAAAAATTACAGGTCCTTGTGAGATTGCAACAAAGTTTATATTAATCTAAATGGAAAATAAAAATCACACCCTTCATCTATAAAAATCCAATTATGGTTTTCTCAAAAACATAACATAAATAAAGTACTCACAATAAAAAATGTTGAATGTGACATGTCAAAAAATCCAAGCTAGTGGGATTGAAATAACTACTTAAGTGACCCCGAGGAGGAAAGGAAGTCTCTACCAACCCACCACTTAGTCTCAAACTATTAAATCTCAATTTAAACATATTGAAGTAGCTAGGAGACATTTGAACATATTCAACTAGCTAGGAGACATTCCACCACATGATGATTGCTTGAAACTAACTAGATCATTGTCAAGAGGCCACCCTATTCCAATGTTAGTGGCTGCTACAGAGTCTCAAAAATCACAGTATCGTCAACATGAATGCCACCAACACCATAGAGAAAAACAAAAATTGCTAATCATTGTATCACATAACTGAATATATATATATATATATATATATATATATATATATATATATATATATATATATATATATATATATATATATATATATATATATATATATATATATATATACATATACTAGTAAAGAGTACTCGTCATTGATGGGCAATGGAGGCCGATCTAGGTGGCGGCCGATGATTTGGATGATGGCCGATCTCGCACATCTCACATCTTACATCTCGAATATCAAACATTGGAGTCTTTGGAAAAATTCGAGCCTTCAGAAAAATTTGAGCCTCGGAAAAATTCAAGTCTTCGGAAAAATTCTAGTCTTTGGAAAATAAAATCGAGTTTTCAGAAAAATTCGAGTCTTTTGAAAAATTCGACTTGACAGTACAAAGGGCCTTCAATCCTTTGGAGAAATTCGAGTCTTTGGAAAAATTTAATCCTTTGGAGTTAAAGATAGTGAGTTTGGGCTTGTGGTTAAACATTCATGAAAATGGTGGGAAATTTGAAGGATTGAAAAGAAAAGAAGCAGTTTTAGGTAGTCAAGAAAATTTTTCTGTTCATGATTTATGGGTAAAACTTTGGTAATTCGAATTATATTAGAAAGCCATGTAATAAAGATAATTGGCTAAAGTTTAAAGCACATTGAAGTGTGTGAAGAAAATAAAACCTTAACTTCAAACTTCAAATATTTGAATTTAGAGAAAGATATTTGGATTTAATAATTGGAAGGGCGGGGTGGGGAATCTTTTTGGGGCCCACCCCCCAATGCTATATCGAGGAGATAGCTTATGGCATTTTCCCGTCCGGAGTACCTTTGAATCCTTAGGGATTTTAAGATACACCCAGGTTCCGACCTCAATATCCCGAGGTGAACGACCACGGTTAGCATAAAACTGAGCTCTATCTTGAGCGGTTTTCATGCTTTCCTTGGCCACTAGCAGCATTTCTTGCATATCCTGCAGGAAATCTACTGCAGCTTTCACCTTGAGACCTTTGAATCCGACCGAAACTGGAGAACGCAGCTGAAAGCCATACATCAGCATAAAAGGACTGAATCCGGTGGCAGAATGCTTAGCACTATTGTGCACGAACTCAACCAAAGGGAGATATTTTTCCCAGTCAGACTGTCGGTGAGAAACGTATGCTCTAAGCATATTCTCCAACGTCTAGTTGACACGTTCTATCTGCCATCAGATTCTGGGTGATCCGAAGAACTAAGACCAAGGGTTGTTTCAAGTTTTTCAAAAACTGCTTGCCAGAACTTGCCAGTGAACTTGGAGTCACGATCACTAACAATATCATTCGGCAAACCATACAATCTGAACAATTTTTCAACGAGAAGATGGGCTAGTTTAGATGCCTTGACAGTAAATTTAGTTGGTATAAATTGCGCCATCTTGGTTAGCCTGTCAACCACCACCCAAATGGCATCGTGATCACTCCGGGTTCTGGGGAGTCCCACTACAAAATCCATTGAAATACTTTCCCATTTTTTACTGGAAATTTCCAAGGGATGAAGAAGACCCACAACTTTGAGTCTTTCTGCTTTGTTTTGTTGGCATTGTTCACAACTTTGAACGTATGCCTCCACATGACCTTTCATCTTAGGCCAGAAGAAATTCTGCCTAACAAGGTCAAGTGTCCTCTGTATGCCTGGGTAACCAACACAAGGGTTGTCATGACACTGCTGCAGGATTTGGGCCCGCAAGTCTTCCCTATCCGGCACACAAATCTTTCCCTTTCGGAAAAGCAGGCCATTCCTTATGGAATAGTCTTCAAGTAACTTATCATTACGGGATCGCTTGGGATCCTGCAGCCCAAGGTAATCACTAGATCTAGAATTTCCTGTCAGGACATCTAGCCAGATGCGACCAAAAAACTATCGGTTCGACAAAGATCCCGTAGTGAAAGATACAAATCAAATTGGATCTCAGCAAAGCATAACTGATTAATCTCTCCAATTCGGCTCAAGGCATCGGCAACACAGTTCAACGTACCTTTACAATACTTAATGTCGAAGACAAACTCCTGAATGAGTTCTGACCATCGAGCCTTACGGCCACGAAGGTCCTTAGTATCACAAATATACTTAAGGGATTGGTGATCAGCCATCACCTTAAATCTGACACCATAAAGATAATGCGTCCAGATTTTCAATGCGTGAATGACTGCAAAAAGCTCCTTCTCATATGTAGAATACCTAGTTTGAGCAGGATCCAGCTTCTTGCTTTCAAAAGCAACTGGTCAGCCGTCCTGATAAAGGACCACTCCAACAGCAAAGTCGCTAGCATCCGTATCAATCACAAAGGGCCGGTTAGGATCGACAATGTGTAAAATTGGAGCCGTAGAAACACAGTGCTTGAGAGTCTCAAAACTCTCATTCATTTCATCCGTCCACATTATCAATGGACTTTTTCTGCGGCTACATTTTTTCTTCACCCCCTTAAGAACGTTCGTCAAGGGCAATGCTATTAAGGCATAGTCCAAAATGAACCCTGTGAAAGAATCCTGTGAAGCCCAAAAAAGATTTCACATCACGAATTGTCAAAGGTCTCGGCCATTCTCGCACCTTACGGACTTTGTCATAATCGATTTTAAGACCTTTATCTGATATGGCATGGCCCAGGTATTTGAGTTTAGTTTGAAAGAACTCACATTTCGACTCCTTAGCATAGAGCTTTTCTTGCCTTAGAAGATCTAAGACAATACTCCTCCAAGGTCCGACTATAAATTAATGTCGTCCAAATACACCACCACAAACTTTCCTAGATATGGACAAAGAATATCGTTCATCATCTGCTGGAAAGTGGCAGGTGCATTCGTGAGTCCAAAAGGTAACACTAAAAACTCATAATGGCCATATCTGGATCGAAATCCAGTCTTAGGAACATCTTCATTCCTAATCCTTATCTGATGGTAACCTGATCTAAGATCAATCTTGGAGAAATACTTAGCCCCATTCAGACGATCCATAAAATCATCCATCCTAGGTAAGGGATATATGTTCTTGATGGTTAAATCATTTAACTTTTTAAAGTTACCACACAAACGTGTGGCGCCATCCTTTTTACTTAATAAAAGGATTGGTGCTCTCCAAGGGCACTTACTAGGCCGTATATGGCCCATCCTAAGGAGTTCTTGTAATTGCTTAGAAATTTCATCCTCTTCCTTCATGCTAACCCTGTATGGAAAAAGAGATACAGGTTGGCTTCCAGGAAGCAACTCTATCTGATGGTCAACACTCCTTTGGGGAGGTGGGCCACATAAAGCATCATAGCAATCTAGAGCAGTGTACTGAACTAGATACAACTACATAGCTGACAAGTCACCAATGTGTATACTCACCATAAGAGCAACTATTCTAGTGCGTACCATCTTGTTTAGAAATTGAGCTCAAGCAATAGAACCAACATGACAATCAAGATGTTCTTTTAGCCTCATTTGTACATGTATGGTTGACAATTGGAACATCTAGTGTACTAGCCACAAGTTTTATGACAACTGGAACGTCTACAACATCGAAAGCATGTACAAAAATCTCCTCTCCAATATCGTGTGACCCATGACATCCATCTATGCTCCCATTCACATGAAATTGAATTGTCCCGTTTGGAAGCTCATGTGGCTCATGACTTATAGCCCGTGTTGGTATGACATCTAAAACATTCGAAAAATTATCTAGTTATAGATCCATAACAAAAATAAGATTGTGTACAAAGTTACAATAATCAGCGATATGTTTGCCACCAAGATTTAGCTAGATACATACTCAAATGGATTAAGGTGGTAGGCTGAGGCAAGACTATTGATCCAAGTTTTATGTCAAATGGAGCTCTACATCAAAAGATCTTGTAAAGTTTTAAAAAGGGGTTTTTTCTTTCTTGTCTCACTTTTCAATTTTTAGTTGTTCTATTTGCATGTGATTCAGTGTCATTATTTCCTATTGTTCGTTGATCCTTAAGATTCGTTTTCTATCCATTTTGAACTTTTAAAAGTGAACTTTGAAAAGTCAAATCTCGGTCAAACTAGAATATTTTGTTTTTTGTTCTAAAAGATTCTGTTATTGGATCTTTACATTTGTTTCTTCACAAGTTCATTGCACTTTACAGGTCACCAATTGGATTTCTCTTTCTCAAAATATTACACTCACTTCACTCACTTTTATGCAGCTTCTTCACCATCCTATTGTATGCTGGATTTGTTTGTCACCCTTGGGCAGCTTACTTCCTTACTTGGCGCTTAATTTGGTGGACATTTTGGTAGCTTCTTCACCACCTATCACTTGCTAGATTTTTTCACATTTGGGCAGCTTACTTCATTACATGGTGCTCCCTTTCGTGGTGATCTTTTTCAAAATTCACTTGCTTTGTGACCTTTTTCCATTGGTCCCTTTTTCCATTCCTTTTTCACCGTGACGACTAGTGTCCTCTCCCTTGAGGTTTAACGAGATCACATATATTGATATCCATGAAGAACAATGGCTAAAGCCCTACAAGCAATAGCTAAGCATAGACAAGAGATATCTCGTGAAGAGTCCAAGTGTAATGATCTCCCCAAGGTCCAACATACAAACACACAAAAAGGATACTGTGGAGCCAAACCACCCAACCAATTGGAAGCAGAAAGCCAAACCCCAATAAGCTTCTCCCCCAAGCCACGGTGACTGAATATAGGAGAGGAGAGGATTCCGGCAACTGAATACCTAAAACTTGCAATAGAGGAGGGCAAGTTCCTACATGCATATGTAGACGCTTGGAGCCTAGGAATATTTCATATAGGATCCCCATTCACAACCAATCGCTTTTGATCCCCTCTGCATGCATATAAAGCCACCAATCACCATGCACTAGCTCCACATGTCCTAATGGGTGTGCTTGGGTCCCGGGTTTTGCTTCATGCAAGGCGGCTCTTACTTGTTAGAAGAGAACGAATACAACAATCTACCTAATGGCTAAATGATAGCCTTGTATATACTATGTTGAGGCCCTTAGTGGAACCGCGTAGCCAGTAAGGCAAGGGAGGGTACTTGGGTCCAATAAGGACATGCCCTTAATGGTAACTTGCCTGCTACCTAAAGGTATACTAATTAAGGCAACTAGTAATCAAGGTTCGGGGAGGACAAGTGCATAACACTTACAGAGTTAAGACTCTAAAGGCTGGTGAAAGGCCCGTAAAGGCTATCTTATTAGGGAGCTCAAAAAGAAAGTGAAAGGTTTGTAAGGCCTTGTCCTACCAAGGCTCTTTGAAAGTAATTGAAAGTCTTTGTAGGCCGCATTCTACCAAGACACTCGGAATTCTCAAGCTTAATTTGCCCTAAGCTAGACATTTGAGAAAGTTTGAGTGGACGCATGTGAAATTAACTAAGCAAACAATCAAAAAATATTTGATGACGAGAATGCTGACTTTAAGGATGTCTAATTGGAAGTATATGCTTTACTGAGATAGATCTAAGGACAAAGTATCATTATGTTGTGGATTTGGCATGGAGATGTTTCAAAGACTAGCTTTTAAGGCTTGGCATGCCTATTATGAGCTATTTGTTATGTTGGTTTACTTTCTAGTTGTTGGAAATTTTTTTGCAATTTATTTACATGACATTTTAATCTATGGCAAAATACTAGAGGACTTTCTATAGAAATATGAGGCAAGAGAAGCTTTTTGCTAAAGAAGCCAAATGCGACTTTCTTAAAAAGAAATAGCTTTATCTTAGGTATGAATGCAATCTTTAGATATGGCATCACATAAGCTGTACAACTGATAGATGATTACAAGGCAAGCTCAAAATGACATCACTGAATGAACAACAGTCACAGCCTGTACATGCAAATCCCTACAAGGGCTACAGATGAGACACCTACAATGAACTCAAGAGCTGAAGCAAATGAACAATTTTCTCATTAACAACTCTTCCATTTATGCTACATTGGAGGACCGTGGTGGAACCTTTGAAAAACTATCAATCAGGGCATGATTGGGACTAAATGACACAGTGACTTCGCAAATTCTTACAAATCACTTTAGAAGCCCTGAAATACATGCCGGAAACTATAATGAAGCACTTAGGGATTTAGTGCACCCAATATTGACTATGAAATAAAAGAATGTCAATGTCCATGCATCTCCGCAACTAACAAAACATTGCCTTCAATGTGAGCAAAAGCATGAGTATGCATAGGAGAAAGAACTTTTGTACTACTAAAAAGCCTTGAAGCTTCTATAACCGGGGCTTAGGAGCTAGTGATACCTATGATTGCATAGCAGCTTCAATGGCCTGCGCTGCTTGCCATATTGGAGAAGTAAACCCAACGGGGTTGGCTCAACTGGTTAGCTTGGCATCCAAAGTTTCTTTGGTCCCAGGTTCGAACCTCCCCTTGGAAACCAAGAAGCATATTGGAGAAGTAGGGAATGGGAAAAGACAGGTGTATGCTCCCATGTAGCTCCCATCAATAGGTCATCTCTCCCACTGAAGCAAATGTCGTGGATGATGTCATCCCCGACTCTGCTGAGCCCATACCTGAACAATGGCAGTTGGAAGATATGGAAATGGCTGTGCATCCTCCGGGAACGCAGAAGCATGGTCCTTAACACCAGTAATAGCCTTTAACACAGAAAACACGACGTGCTCTAGCTAGTTGCAGGTGGCTGTAGCCTATAAGGAAGTTGAAAAGCCCATAATCATGTGGACCGAGCGTTCAAGTTGAGCCTGGCCCTGAACAAATTTGAAAATTCATGCCTAGCAAAACGGTAGCTTGAGAGATCAACATCTTGACCTTCAACAAACTCAACATATTTTCAATTTCAATCCACTGCTGCTTCATATCAGGGCTGGTGCCCACATTGGAGAGATCGATTAGGAAGAATGCTATGAGGGTAAAGCAAAACCTAGTGAGGTTAAATACTGGATAGTCCAAGTCATTCAATGATATAACATTATTCACACCAGTACAGTTTAATAATGGCGTTTAAGAAGCTGGGCAATGCAAGGCTATGTGGGCCAAGTAGGTCACTTGTAAGACTGTTAATGGAGCTGTGAAACTAATTGAAGATGGATGATTCTTCAGGCACTTAGCATAGTTCAGAGTGCTAGATTAGTATCGCTAAGCTTAGCATAGCTTATGATCTACAGTTTTCAGCGTTTTTTCTCATGTCTCAAAGCTTTTTTAATCAGTAAATTGTGTTCTCTCTTCTCTCTCTCTCTCTCTCTCTCTCTCTCTCTCTCTCTCTCTCTCTCTCTCTGTGTCAAAATTTAACTACAACATCTGTAGTTTGGTGATGCTCAAATATCTCTCTCATTTCAAGGTTATCAGCATGCTACTTTGATCAGATACTAAGAGGCTTAATCCACCTTTTCTCATTAAAGGATGACTGGAACCTAAAGTAGTGATTCTTTTACCATATAACAATTTTTGTTTGTATGGTATCGTCTCTCTCTATATTACATGAATCTTCAAATGACATTTCTGATGATACAATATATTACTCATGACATTTGTAGATGTTCATGCCAAGTAATGTAGCCTCTGAAAGATCATCTTCATACATTCTTAAGTTTATTACGCAATAGCAACAGTGGCTTCTATATTGGTTTTGTTGCTGTGAGTTTTTGGTGTTATGGCAGAATCTAATACTCATAATGTACGAGTGAGGTTTTCAATCGAAAACATTGACGAACCTGCAACTGTGGCTGCAGCGGCGATTGTTCATACCTTTTAGCATAATATCTGCTGCTTGTATTCAAGATGCTGCTTCACAATTTCATGCAATCACTTACCTGGATATTAGCGAGTGTCCTTTGGTTACAAAATGGGCATTAGAAGAGCTTGGACAGCACTGCAAATCACTTGTTCGACTTGATAGAAACATGTTTTTACAGTCGAATGTAGGAAACGTTGGTTGTGATGATAAGGCACTGGCTATTGCACAAAATATGTGTCAGCTACAGCATTTGGAATTATGCTATGGTTTATTCACGAACAAGGGGTTACCGGCTGTCCTAGATAACTGTACTAACTTGCAACATTTGGATGTCCGAGGGTGCCGATATTTAGAAATTCAAGGTGATATTGCCCTGAAATGCCGCAAAGTTCAAGTCTTTTTCCGACCTTACATTGGTATCGATTTTTACGACGATCTGGACGACTGGGAGTCTGACATCTCTGAAGACATATGGTATGCTGATGTTGAGGAGTGGGCCCATTCTTATGATGCAGATTTGGATTAGCGGGTAGTCTGCCTCTCCAGAATCCATATCAAATTTTCAAGAATCATCTGCCATGGAATGTTCTTAGCTTGGGGTTCATGATATGTTCTAGCAAAACATTTCTGTCTGGTTGCTGATTCCCTGTAGTGTGTTCAAGGCATTGACAATTTTAGGGTTCGATGCTGAAGTGTTCGGTGTTTCATGAATTAGACTAACAACTGCTTGTTGATAAGGACTGTTCAATCCCTCACTGAAGTACAGAATTTATTACTTTGAAAGCTACACAACGCTGCACACTTGACACGGCATTTCTTTCCAAAGGTTCTAACCAAGTTGTTGTTCAGTCCATAAAAAGGACATTTATGTTCTTCTATATAAATACTCATCATTCTGGCCTTTATTTTAGGACAAAATCTTAGTTGCTAAGATATGAAATCCTCAGAACAAATGGCTGCATTATTAATGCGCATAAGACCTGTTCTGCACTTTTAGTTGGAATAGATGTAGCGTTCTACAGTCAATCAGTTGAGTGAAAAGCATTTCAACCACCTTTTGATGAGTTCGGTACAGAAGGCAGTGGGGAATATCAAACCAATCAATTATCTATGCCAGTTACGCTGAAGTATAATAGAACTAGCTAGACTTTGTCTTCTTGCAGACTTGTTTCACTTAAAAGGCTGTAGCACTTTTCAATTAGGTACTAGCAGCTTTTGTTCTTTTGTCTTTGTTCTAAGCATCAGCCAATTCAAACCAGACCTGCCCCCATGCACAAAGCAAACTAATGCCAATGTTCATCGAGGAAAGGATTTTCCCATATCTCCCTTCTACTTATTTATATGTTGTGAGAAATTTTGAAGTCTTGCAAGGACAATGTAAAGAGGAAAGAGCTTATGAACTTTTTATAGTGAGCAAGAAATTCACATTGGAACACAACGTCATGCAAGTTTAGCTTCGAAGAACTTTCACTATTAGTTGATAATTCTAGAAGGTTTATTGAAATCTACTCAGAATCTGACTAATGATGTCAATATGAAAGTTAACTAGAATAGTTATTGATGGGGCTGTCCTTTAGATCAAGGTCTCTGGAGATTTCATTGACTGGTTTATTGATGCTACAAAAGATTTTTTGTGTGCATAGAACTATTTTCTGTCAACACTTCACCAGATAACTTACAAATTGAGCTTTAGTTTAGGGGTTGGAAATTGATTGTGCATTGGAGCAAATTTTTTGAGACGTTCTGATTAACATCAACCTGAAGGCTTGAAGTGGTACAGATCCTCGCATGTTGAAAGTACAGGTGGAGGTTAAACTTCCCCTCTTAAAGTGAAAAACTAACTCACCCGTAACAATTATGCCATTCTTGCAGCAAATTGTTGATGTTATCCCTTTTTTTTGGGCTGTTACAGCAATACAGGATTATTTTTAGAAATAGAATAAAATCAACCGTTACAGATTGTATCCAATTATTGTCCACAATCGCCTAGCCCATTATCATATTAAAACCGACTTACCGATCGGCGTGAGATTCTTTCTACAAACCTTTGAGATCTCTCTTCATTAATTTGATGTATTATTCGTTTTTCTCAATTTCACCCATCAATTTCATGCAACTTCCCCCTTCCCTTGTCATCTCAAACATGAGACTACCCTTCTTAAGTCAAGACATTTTGTGTCCTCAAATTAACTGTCCATCCAAACTTACCCTCCTAAAGATCTCTGGAGCTCCCAACCTATGACTCTCTCCTCTGACAAACCTACTCGCATATTTTCTCTTATCTAGTTCTATTGGATCATGTTAATCTTGAAGATACATATTAGACTAAATGTTCAAATGAAAAAAAGGATTTCCCAAGCCAACCTCAAATTTTTGTATATTGTCTCTTACCCCTTCCCTCCTCAGCCCTCTTTTTGCAACTTGGAAAATGAAATTGTCACTTCTCTTTTCTTCCATTATAGGTAATCACTTTGGATCTTGCTATGGAGATCTACGAGAGGTGGATTTCCCACTTTTTTAATCAATTGTACTTAGTTAGGTGATCAATGACTAAGGGACAATAAGGCTTGCCTCATTAGTTGTTGTGCAAAGTTAGTCTGTTTATTGATTTGGTTGGTGCATAACATCATTCTTTTCATTTAGGTAATACACCAATAATCTCTCTTATTAGATGTATGAGACATCTAGCTCCAATTTTGGTTATCAACGATTTGAGTAAAATTTCCTCTTGTGTGCCATTTTTTCAATGACCAAGATCTCTACTACTTGCTTAAGTGCTCTATTTACTTATGTTCTAGTCCTCATAAATTGGGGGCTACCACCTTTGGTTAGGTGCTTTCTTGGACTTTTGTGTAGCTCTCTTATGGCACTATTGTACATATGTTTATGGTATATAAATAGGACGTAACTTTCTTGCCAAAAGAAAGATAATTAAAAAAAAGATGAACGGGTTTATGAAGTTGTGAATATATACGTAGTAAATATACCAACACATACATGTTAAATATACTAATTTAGCTCAGCGTAGTCTCTTGTGAATAAAAAAGGCATTCAATTGTCATGGCGGGAAAATATACAATTCATTCATATGCCATTGACATATCTGGAATATCATCTTAAAAGTTGCATAGATCAAATTTTTTAATATATATGTGTTGGCTAATACTAGAATCATTGGGAATACCTAGGTGTAAGGAATAAAATCTTAATAACTAACATTCAATATTTTTCTCTTGGCTTAAGAGCAATGGAAGCTTAATAATTTTCAAGCTGAGATGGATCAAAACAGGTGAATTGCATTTTCATGTCTTATATTTTTTTGATTGAATATGAGGTTATCGCTTGCTTTTCATATCGTGTACATAATGGGAACGAAAAAAAAAAACCCAATAAAACTGCGATTTCACAAGAGGGAAAGGGCATGACATTACAGACAGTCCACCTGTAGACATGGACTTCGAAAATGAACTTGGACAACGAAATGCAGGATCGAATGGTAGTTCGATACATATCGGAATAGCTGCAGCTCAGTTTACAGGTGCGATGTAGATCGAAATGGTTGGAATCCATTTGCTGTAGATCGATTCCCAGGATACATTCAGTAGACAAGGATCGTTTTAGTTGACGGAAGTCATTTTAATAGAGGTTGTTAAGCTGAGGGTCGGTTTAGCTATTGATCGAGATATTGACCAGGTCGTGATAGGCACTTCGATACAGGTCGAGTTGGAATAGATAATAATCCATTGTTGATATCTTATTATGGAGAGCGCGCTGTCTGCACGCAGGAGGTGCTACTAGATCCTAAATGGAGTGCTTTGATTGCGTTGTAATTGGAGACATATAACCGGATGCAGCTACAATGATCAGCGCTGTTGATCAGCGCAAACAGTAGCTGTTACAGCAGCCTAGCAGGTTGTAACAACGGCATAGAGACTGTTGACCAACGCGAGTGGCACAATAGGTAACAGGTCCAATGCAGGTAATAGTTGCACCAAGGCCTAAATCACAGGCTGTCTCATTGAATGTGTGTCCATTCACAACAACAATGATCAGCAACAATCAGGTATAGTAGGGTTTCGGTGATGCATGCTTGCATAGCTAAGCAATTCACGGTTTTGAATGGAAGATGGCAATCATGACATTGTCAATATGGATCAAAGTGCACATGAACACAAAAAGAGATCTGCTTCACCATCCCTTATATCCCCATCTCCCTCTTCTCTCGTCCTCTTCATGAATCTACAGTTGCTGGTACATCTCTTCCTCAATCTGCACATCAATTCATAAGTTTCTTTCTCTCACTTTTCATCTTCGAAGAATCATAAACAACCATCCTCTCGTGTACCTTGTCAAGGTTGTGGACGTTTGTATGTAGGTGTAGGGCTTTCGTATGCATGTACCGCCTTTCAACTATGAGCTTCCCTTTTAGCAACACCACACATCCCCCATCCTGTTCCTCTTTCACCTCCAGACTCCGGTTGGGCTTGGGCACGCAATCTTGATATTTTGGGCTCCTCGCCTTTATGCCCGCATTTCAATTGCCCTTCGCCTGGGGACGTACAAAGAGCTCTCCGACTATCTTTAACCCCCAACCCTCCTGATATTGCTGCTTGGCATGCCTTTTTGCTCTTTCCCTTTTGGTGTTTGTCTCTTCTTCCTAGAGTTGGTGAAGCAGGCCATTGAGAAACTCATAACGTAATTCGGCGTTTCATGTTAAGTGATTGAGAAATTTACAGGAGGAGCTTTTTCTTCGTTGCAATGCACTTCAGGCAAAACGTGAGTTTGTTTCTAACTCGGACTCTGCATCCATTCCTATTCATGGTCGTCTACATCGTTGTGTTTTGTTTGGGCAAGTTGGTGAATATTCTCGTGCAGCACGTGCCCTCGCTCATTCAGTTACAACAATGTCTTCTTCTACTACTATTCAGACACTAGAGCGACTTCATCCCCATGCCAATGATACTCTCTCTTTGTTTGTAGAAGACTTTAAGCCTGACTTTAATCTCCAACTGGAAGAGGTTCATTTTATTCAAGCTTTTTTTCACAGTCCTCGTCTCTCAACTGGTGGGCCTTCAAGAATGGTATTTGAGCACCTGCGTGATTGTTTTTCTCCAGATGATTCTGCTAGTGATTTTGATACTCTTTTCAAGGTGTGTTCCTTCATTGCTTGTAGGCAGACTCCTCTTTCAGTTGCTTATATCTTGTGAAAGATTCAACTAGTTTCATCACATTGTGCAATATTTTCATATTTGGCATATTGAGGCCAAAACTTGTTTTAGACTTAGAGGTTGACTTTTCAAAGTTCATTAGTCTAAATTTCATTTGAATAAACACTTTTTGAAAGTGTGGGAAAGATAGAATGCGAGTTTGAGTAGATTCAATTTGAATAAGTTGAGTACATTGAATCTAGACCCAAAATTGGTAGGGTTAGCATTTTGGTGGGAAAGCCAAGTGGCCAAATAGGGTTTGGACCTGCTATAAAAGGATGTAACTCGTGGAGAGAGTCATCTTCTCTCTTCTCTATCTCATTTCATGCTTATACATGGTTCTCTTGGGTTCTACTATCCATTGGTGCACTACTTGGTGATTGCTTGCAATTCTATGTGTAAAATGATCTATATTTGCTATTTTTGGAATAACACGTGTGAAATACAGTAGCTTGCTGGTTTTGTACGGACAACAATAGTACATAATCATTTCATTCAAGTTTGATCAAGTTCTATTAGTGTTTGCATCTCAAATTATGTGTAGATGCTGATTTTTTCTACATTGGTGAAATTGGTAGTGTATTTCTCTTTCTAACCAAAGATCATTCAAGTAGATTGGATCTTAAGGATCTGAAATCTTTCACATGGCATCAGAGCTTGTGTTTCAGGTTATGAAGTAGGAAATCAGATCTATCAATGATTTGGTGAAGATATCAAGTCTAGAGCATGCTAGAGAGGATTCTACACCAAAATCGGATTTTTTGCTTTTGTAAATTGGATCTTTTGTAGATCAAAACACTAAATAGGTCAATATACTTGTTCAATTCCGATTTTTGAATTCACATACTGGATTTGGCCGATTTTTGGATCATTGGTTCAGCCTAAGTGGTGGTTTATAGATTGCATATCAAATTTTCAGCATTTGCATGTAGATTTGGAATAGTCAATTTTTTGTATTTTTGTCAAAACCCTAATTTTGATTGGATCTCTAGATAGTGAGGTTGCTGGACTTCATTTGAGTGTGCTTCAATCTTAGGAAGTGGCAAAAGTCATTAGATTGAGGATAGATCATAGGTTGATCAAGATTCCACTGTGTTGATTTGCTTGGATAAGTGTTAGAAGAGAATTTGTGAGATAGTTTCAAATCTTGGTGATTTCTTTTGAAAGTATTTGTTGTTGTTCAAAGGAGTGCTTTGTGCATTGAAGCATGTTGAAAGAGAAGATCAGGTCATTGCTACATGGCAACCTCAATTGGAGTCATGTTGGAAGCCAATGATAGGCTTACCTCAAGTAACTATTCATTATGGAAAGTGAGGATGGAGTCACTTCTTGAGATGAATGATGTTGTTGTAGGTTTGGAGGAGAGACCAGCAACACAACAAGATCAATTGAGGTATGACAAGAGGGCCAAGAAGGCTCTACACATGATAAAGATGAATGTTACCAATGAACTTCTCAAGGAAGTTGGTAAGTGCACATCATCTTTGGAAGCTTGGAATTCATTGAAGAAGCTTTATGAATTCAAGTCTACTTCTAGAGTGTTGACTCTAAGAAGACAAATCTTTTCTTGTTTGCAAAAGAATGAAGAAAGTCCAAGTACTTTTGTTTTGAGAATGAAAGCATTGAATGATGAGTTAGCTTGCATAGATGAAAGCATTAAGGAAGGAGAGCTTATTCAAGTGATTCTTAATGGCTTGTTGGATGCTCATGCTAACATTGTTCAAAGTATTGCTATTCAAAAGACTTTGCCAAGTTTGATGGATCTTCAAAAGATCTTGATCAATGAGGAATGTAGGCTTCAAGCAAGAGGTGGATCTACATCGACACTTCAAGAGGATGCTATGTTCACAAAGGGCAAGGGCAAAACCAAAAGCAAGTGGTCTAAAGGGCAAGATCAAGTGAATGCTTCTTCAAGTGGCAAAAAGAAGGATAGATCAAAGCTCAAGTGCTTCTATTGTGGCATCAAAGGACACTTTGCAAGTGAGTGCTACAAGAAGAAGAGAGATCAAGGAGACAAGCAAGGTAATCTTACTCTTGATGAGGATTGTTTGGATGTGCAAGATACAATTGATGATGCTTTTGTGATGTCTTCATGTATGCTTGCTAATGATGGAGATCTAGATCCTTGGTGGATTGATAGTGGAGCAAGTTCACACATGACCTTTCACAAAGAGTACTTCACTTCTTTGTTGGCATATGGAGATGACAAGAGGGTGATCTACACGGCCAATGATGGTGAGTGTGCAATCAAAGGGATTGGCACAATTCCTATATCTCTCTCTACAAATAGAAATGTTCATTTGGAGGATGTCTTGTTTATTCCATCTATTACCAAGAATTTCCTTAGTGTGAGTCAAATGCTAAGTAAGGGCCTCAAGGTGGAGTTTGATGGAGATGCTTGTTTGATCACAAGGAAGGATGTCTTGATTGGAAAAGGTAAAAGGAAAGGAAAGTTGTTCAAACTTGATGCTTGTGTCATTGCTAACCAAGTTGGATGTGTTGCAAGGGAGCAAATTTCTATTCAAGAGGTTTGGCACAAAAGGATGGGACACCTCAACTTCAAATCATTGGAGGTAATGGCAAGGAAGAAGGTTGTGATTGGTCTTCCAAGTTTCTTAAGTAATGACAAGCATGTTTGTGAGTCTTGTGCTTTGTCTAAGTCACATAGACTACCTTATACTAGATCTATTTCTAGATCTACAAAGACTTTTCAACTTGTACATTCGGATATTCATGGATGTACTACAATTAGCAATAGTGGAGCTAAGATGTATGTAACATTCATTGATGATTTTAGTAGATTTTGTTGGATCTATCTACTAAAGAGCAAGGATGAAGTGTATGATGTCTTTGTCAAGTTCAAGAATGCAAGGGAGAGCCAATTTTCCACAAAGATCAAGTGCTTGAGAGGTGACAATGGTGGTGAGTACATATCTAACAAGTTCAAGGCCTTTTGTGATGAGCATGGGATCAAGAGGGAGTATACAACATCAAGGACCCCACAACAAAATGGAGTGACTGAAAGGAAGAATAGGACTTTATGTGAAAGTGCTAAAGCTATGAGGTTAAGTGCTAATCTTGACAAACCATTTTGGGATCAAGCTTTGTTGTGTGCCAATTTCTTGTGCAATAGGTGGCCGAGTGATATTTTGGATGGAAGGACACCTTTTGAGATGCTATTCAAGAGGAGGCCGAGTGTCAACTTTCTAAGAACCTTTGGATGCACATGCTATGTCAACATTACTCTTGATGATAGGACCAAGGAGGATCCATCTTCAAGGAGAGGTATTTTTGTTGGATATAGTGAGGTGAGTAAAGCCTACAAGGTTTACATTCCTTCTACTAACAAAGTGATTGTTGGTAGAGATGTCATTTTTGATGAGGGAAACATTCCAAAGGTGTCTTCAAGCATGATTGATGTTAAAGTAGATGGATCTAACATTCTTGATGTTGATGAGAAGGATCCTACTTTGGATGGTGGTGATGATAGACCTTCATCAAGTCAAAAGCCAAGGAGAACTTCAAGAGAAAGACAAGTACCTTCAAGGCTCACATATGATCAAAAGGGTAAGCAAGTAGTTTCTGGAAATTATGTTGCTTTCCTAACCTCTTTGGATGATCCTACAAGTGTAGATCAAGCAAGGAAAGAAGAGGAGTGGATCCAAGCAATGGATCTTGAGTATCAAGCTCTTATGAAGAGTGAAATACCTTTTGGAGGATCTTCTTGTGTACATGGAGCTATGCAAGTGGATGGATGCTATCTTGCTGTAAAATCAAGTATTGGATCTGGAAAACAAAGTTTGATCAATGACTTTGATGATCAAGTTGAAGATCAAGAAATTGATCTCAAAGCGCTTCAACTAGTCAAAAGGGAAGTTGGCAATTTGGAACTAGTCAAGAGCATCAAAGGAGAGGTAATTGGCAAAGGTGTTATGGATCTATTTTTGCAGCATATTGAAGACTCAAGTAAGGTCAAAGGAGCAGCAAGGAAGTGTTGTTCAAGTTTACTTTACTTGTTCTATCTCATGTTTGAGCAATTTCATGTGCATGTGTGCAAATTGTCAAGATATGGTAAAACTAGCTACATTGGTGAGCATTGTTTTGATGTTGGATTTGTACTAGCATTCTTGGCTGATTTTGCTGATGTAAATGAAGCTATTGGAGGCTCATTATGTCATTCATTCATGGCCAAGTCATCAAGTGATGATAGCATCTTATGGCAAGATGAAGATGGAGGCTCATTCATGGAGTATCATGGTGGATACAAGGCAACAAAGGACAAAAGAGGAGAAGACATGCAAGCAAAGGTTGATCACTCACATTTATTGTTTGTTTGCTGTATTTTTCCAGAGAGTTCAGAGTTGGAAGCATGGTGGAATCATTTCATTTACATTCTAATTGATTCTTCATGTTCTAGTCACATTTTTACATGTAAAATTAATGTAAGAAATAGTGAAGCATCCCAAGTGGGAAAGATAGAATGCGAGTTTGAGTAGATTCAATTTGAATAAGTTGAGTACATTGAATCTAGACCCAAAATTGGTAGGGTTAGCATTTTGGTGAGAAAGCCAAGTGGCCAAATAGGGTTTGGACCTGCTATAAAAGGATGTAACTCGTGGAGAGAGTCATCTTCTCTCTTCTCTATCTCATTTTATGCTTATACATGGTTCTCTTGGGTTCTACTATCCATTGGTGCACTATCTTGGTGATTGCTTGCAATTCTATGTGTAGAATGATCTATATTTGTTATTTTTGGATTCACACGTGTGAAATACAGTAGCTTGCTGGTTTTGTACGGACAACAACAGTACATAATCATTTCATTCAAGTTTGATCAAGTTCTATTAGTGTTTGCATCTCAAATTATGTGTAGATGTTGATTTTTTCTACATTGCTGAAATTGGTAGTGTGTTTCTCTTTCTAACCAAAGATCATTCAAGTAGATTGGATCTTAAGGATCTGAAATCTTTCACATATCTTAGGTGCCGCTCGTCTTTTAGCTTTGGATAAACCCTCTGGTGGTGTGCATCCGATTGCAGTAGGTGTGTTTATACATGGTTGCAAGGGCACTTTGTTTTCAATTTTGGAAAGTTTTTCATGCTCATCTTTTTCCTTTCCAGTTTGGATGTGCTGTGAAAAAAACAGACTACCAAGATTTAATTATGTCCTTTGATCTTTAGCTAATTTGGAGAGCACATCTAGCTTCATTATAAATGCAAAAATCATGCATCAACTACACATGGAAGATGAAAACTCAATAAGAACTTGTCATAAACACTTAGATATGATAATTTACTATTCTCCATACAACAACCGTACAAAAACAATACTCACTGTAGGGAGTGTAGATTTATTGGTGAGCAGCCCTTCAGCCTGTCAAAGAGGGTTAGAAGACTAGATAGATACCTAACTATGCCAAGTTAGATGCTTTTTACTCTTTTTCCTAACACTACCCATTCATACACTAACCACACACACATCATGATTTTGAGTGAAAGAGAGGGAGAGAGATAGATAGATAGAAGTAGAAAGTAGAGAAAGAGGGTGTGAAAGAGAGTGAGAGGGAACGTTAGCTCATTTGCGCATTGTGCTCATTGTGCATGCTAATGGAGAAACATTTAACTAATGAAACCAAAAACATGGGAACTAGAAAGCAAAGACACAAGCACACAAAAGCATTAGCAAGTATTAAATAGCAAATGAGGATGCTTCTCTCCAAAATGGTAGAGTTTCCTCCTTTTCATTAAGCATAGAAATGAGTTACAAATGGTGCATTTTTATCTTTGGGGTGACCCTTGCCCCTTGCTTCCTATTGGCTACTTGCAAAAGATGAGATTGTAATCCACACCATCCAGAAGAAACGCAAAAATATATGGTGTAGGAAGAAACACACCCCACCTACCATCATTTGACTTTTGACTAATCCCAAAACGTAGTAACTTAAGCTTAACTTTGACTTTTTAATATTATTTTTAAATACATGGCCCAAAGCCAAGTTTATGTCTATAACTATTTATTTACAAGTGCTCATTGGGCTATGGGCTTACGCACGCAGGATGCTACAACCCTCGCAACTATTTTCAACTAATTTATTTATTTACACTGTCATACTCTCAACAGGGCCTCCGACCTAAAGTAGTGCCAATCCCTCGGCACTAGGTTGACTTAGTAGGGGTTGCGTTTTGCGCGTCGTTGTTGGATCATATAGCCCGTGACTTTTTCCATGAATTCTAAGTGCTTCGTGCTCTTCTTGACCTTGAAATCGTGATTGCCAGGTGTCGCCAAGAAGTGTCGCTCTATAGTACACTCGGGCCACTGGCAGTTGGTATTCAACTTTTTGGGATGCCGGGGCCGTGTTCGGATCAAAACAGATGGGTGGGAGAAAGTTGTCCCATTTGGAGGTGACGCCCATAAAAAACTCCAAGTCTTGGGCGTATTGTGCGGCCACGTGGACAGTTGTGACGGGCAGTTTTTTGGAACTTTTCAAAAAAGAGTAGAAAGAGAAAAATTTAGAAGTTTCGTAGAGAGATAAGGATATATATATATATATATATATATATATATATATATATATATATATATATATATATATATATATATATATATATATATATATATGCGTGGAGAAAGAGAGCGCATAGGAGCCAGTATGAAGAGGGTGAGGGAGAGAGGATTTTTCAAAAAATTAGGGCTTTTTTAGGGTTACACTTTTTTTAGGATTTTACAATGAAAAATAGCGATATGTGAGAATGTCAACAGTGATGGAGAAAAAGGATTTTCTAAAATTTCATTGGTCCACGTTTGCCCTAAGTCGTCTTTGAAGGGCAATTGAAATGCATTTGAGGTGTGTTGAAATGTAGTCACGTTCATTCTAGAGAGATATCACGTGTTTTAGAGACTTCTGGAAATAGAATTTTCCAGAAAGAGCGTGAGGGATCAGGAGAGAGAGAGAGAGGTGCTTGCGCTGGGGATGGCGATGGGGATTTTTGCTGTTGAGATAATGTGAGTTGACAGAGAGAGAGGGCAGCGATGGTGATGGCAGCAGAACTCCTACAAGACTAGAAGGCAACGCATCCCTGCTGTTGCTCTGACTTATGTTATTTTGCGCCCCAGGCTTGCTGCTTCTTCTTAGCAAGCGTCTGTAAGCTTCAATTCTCATGCAAGCCTCTGCAACTGGGGGCTTGCCGACGATCCTCGGACGCTTTTCATCCATCCTTGGCATGCGGCATCCACCCTTCCTTGCCTCCTGCTGCATGTTTTTCCATTTCCGCTGCTTATTGCAAGGTTAGGGTGAGTTGAGAGAGAGAATGTGAGTGTATAGGTGAGAGAGAGCGCAGGACGAGCACATATGGGAGCGGTTTTTTTTTTTTGATTTAGGGTTAGGGTTAAGGTTTTTTAGGGTTTCGAATTTGAAAAATAGCAATAATGTAAGTTGAGAGAGAGAGAGAGAGAGAGAGAGAGAGAGAGAGAGAGAGAGAGAGAGAGAGAGAGAGAGAGAGAGAGAGAGAGAGAGAGAGAGAGAGAGAGAGAGAGAGAGAGAGAGAGAGAGAGAGAGAGAGAGAGAGAAAAGCCTGAATGAATGAATGAATGCAGTAGCGATGGAAGAAGAAAAGCAGTGGACCGAAATGCTCCCTGAAGCTCTTGCTCAAATCTTTACATTGTTGCCTTTGAAGGACATAATGGTGACCATCCCCCTGGTGTGCAAGGCTTGGAAGCGAGTGGCCGGTGACGCGGTCTGCTGGCAGGTTGTTGACTTGAGTGAATGGAGTAAACAACATAGTTCACACGATATAAATCGGATGATAGAGCTGGTCATAGATCGAAGCCGTGGCTGTCTTAAGAAGCTGTGTGTGGCCAACCTAGAGGATGAGATAGTGTTTGCGAAAATCGCTTCTAGGTTTTTTTCTACAAAAGTAAACTTGTATTTTGTGGGAAATTCCTTGTTGCATTTGAGTTCCCGTTTCTGTTCTTGGAAGATTTGAAGTAGTTATTTTATGTGCTCTCATAGCTCTTGATTTAGAACGTGATTTTGAAAGTTTGTAAGGGGTGAAATGCCCTGGCAGGAGGGTATTACTCTGTGTAAATGCTGTTAGAAATTCTTTTTTTTTCACTGTTAAAGACATTTTTTTTTGTCGTGAATAGAATGAGGGCTTTATGAAAAAAATTTCAAGACATTATGGCCAATGATGCCCTAGAAAATTAAGGGAAAAATATCCCGGGAAATGTTTACAAGTGGGAAACGAGTGGAGACATTGGTTTGACTTGTTGAAAAGGGAGATTGTGTTTTTCAATTGATTCCCTTCTAATGCTGGCCGTAGTCAGCACCAACAAATTGCAGATCCTTACACTTTGGATTATTGCTCTATTGTTATTTGTCAATTTGCATCTAAAAAGATTTGAAGTACTATCGTTCTGATAGCTTAATTGTTGTAGCATTTTTTCTTATGTTACGAAAACCATGAAAGGATCACCATGCAAGACTATACTTTGCATGTAAGGAGCTGCCAGCTTATCATTTGGGAGTATGTGTAAGTAATCTAGTTTACTAATTGCTTAGATTAATCGATTGCATTGTATCAATTGCACCGATAGAGGCTTGTCTGAAGGAGGTTGGCGAATCGGGCGCGAAAGAACCCCAAGATTAACTTCTAAGTGCAAATTGTACTATTTATCTCACTAACAACTTTCAATAGCCTACTTTATCGATTATCTGTAGTAGACAACTGTACTATCTTTTTTGTAGGTTAGCTAAGTGGTTGAGGGACTAATTACTCGAGACTAATTCCTCGAGTAATTGTCAAAAAATGTTATCTTTTGCAATTTGCCAACCAAACAGCTTCATGCATGTTGATTTTGCAAATTTGGGCACTTTTGCCTTAAGTGAATACATGATGGGGCTGGGTCAGTAGGGTGCTCCTCTCATGAGTGATGTATCCCATAATCATTATTCTAGCCAATCCTCCCCTCCACCTATATATGTAAGTGGTTGTGGAGAAGGGAGACACACTACCTTTTGAGTTCAATTGAGTACAAGGTGAGGAAAGGGTGTGCTAGAATCGCCTACTTGTCTCTTGCAATTTCGTGAGGAGATTGCCCCATCTTCATTAGTGGATAAGTTGACAAAGGGGAGGAGCTTCTCCGCCTACTATCTGGAGGTGTAGTTGGTAACGTTGTGTTGTTTCAACTTTCTTCTTTATTATCTCCTTATGGGATTTCTCTAGTGCTTGATATTTTTGTTTTGGTGTTTGTAGGCAATAGGGCAAGACGATGTTCTCCATATGAAGACTTCCTCCTTTCAAGGATTCAGGCTATCTCGAAGGTGTTGATTGTGTTGTGTGTCCTAATTACCGAGTATACTAAGTAGTTGAATAGCTACTCTTTATGCTTGTCTCTTTTAAGCAGTGCATGTCGATTTGGCTATGTAGATTCGTGTTTACAATGGTTATTTCCATATTGTATGCTTGCTTGAGACGAATGATTGAGGTTGAGCTCTAGGACAACAGATCTTTGTCTCTTTATTGCTTTCACTTGACTCTAATTTCTCTCTAGTCCATGCTTGTATTTTGTTGGAGAGTCTGGCATGTGTCTTGTAATGTCTTGTTGGCTTTCTTTCATGTTGGTATCAAGCTTCTAATCCATCTTATGTCAAGGATATTGTAAGGTTTGAGGAGGAGCCTACATAAGATCTTGAAGATCCATCTCAAGATCCGAGGACTCCAAGGAGATCTACAAGAAGGAAGGCCAAGCCCTCAAGGCTCACCTATGTTGACAAAGGTGAACAAAGGGAAGGTCTACATTCACGTACCTCTTACACTTTTCTAACTTCTATGTTTGATGAGCCAAGTTGCTTTGAAGAAGCTATGGAGTCACAAGGAACATCATCTAAGGCGTGGCTCCACCCTTGTTTAAACATGATGTTGCTTGGGCCTGATGCATGTGTATGTGGTTATGGGAAAGGAAGTCGTAGCCAGCTCATCAATCGATTTTGAAAGATTTCAGCCGAGCTCTTTTTTGTCATGAAAACAAGTTGCTATTTTTATGGGATAAAATCAGGTTTTTAGGGTTTTAGAGAATGGGAATTGGGATGTTAAATCATGTTAAATATCTAAGTGTTATTGGTAATACTAGATAGATATACTAATTATAGATGCACCGCAATTCAAAAACGGGTTTCGCGATTTTCCCTGAATCATTTTTTTTTTTGAATTTTTTTTAGGCAATATGGGTATCAGATGAAAGCTCTGATTGAGAGCATTATGACTGTGTAGTTTGCCGATTCTTTCGGGTGCGAAACACCAAAAAGTTTGTTTTCACTCAGGGAGTTGGAGGGCCAAATCATGAAGAGGCCTTACCGTTGGGGCCAGTAGACCGGGCTGTTGGGGGGCACCCCACACCGGGGGGTTACCGCCCCCCGGACCCGGCGTTTGGGGGCATCCCCCCCCAAACCCTCCAACGGGGAGCTACCGCCCCCCAGACCCCGCCATTGCCGGGTGTTGCCCCCCAAACCCCCCACCGGGGGGCTACCGCCCCCCGGACCACCTATTTCTCGGGAGGTTACTGCCCCCCGAACCCCTTGTTTCCCGGAGGACTACCGCCGCCCGAACCCCCTAGGACTTCTTGCTATATAGACACTGTAGATAAAAATGCTACCGCCGTCCCGAAGATAAAAATGGGGTCCAATTGCGCGCCGAGAAGGGCCCAATATTTATACCCCGAACTATATGCACATTGCACTCACATCTCCAATGAAACGATTGCAAAAGTGATCATCATCCATACAGTTGATAGCCCAAACTGTAGGATTAACATTTACTGAAAACCAGAGCAAATGACAACCAAATAGCTATTGAAAATAAGATCTGTTTGTGCCTCATCTATTGCACTTCTGAGAGGCAAAACGCTGGTTTGACCATTGATTCCCAAAAAAAATTTCGGCCATAAGTCAATTGCAAGCCAAAAAGAGGGCATGGTAAAGACTTTTTTTAAAACTGAATGAGAGAGAGAGAGAAAAGCCTGAATGAATGAATGAGTGCAGTAGCGATGGAAGAAGAAAAGCAGTGGACCGAAATGCTCCCTGAAGCTCTTGCTCAAATCTTTACATTGTTGCCTTTGAAGGACATAATGGTGACCATCCCCCTGGTGTGCAAGGCTTGGAAGCGAGTGGCCGGTGACGCGGTCTGCTGGCAGGTTGTTGACTTGAGTGAATGGAGTAAACAGCATAGTTCACACGATATAAATCGGATGATAGAGCTGGTCATAGATCGAAGCCGTGGCTGTCTTAAGAAGCTGTGTGTGGCCAACCTAGAGGATGAGATAGCGTTTGCGAAAATCGCTTCTAGGTTTTTTTTTACAACTGTAAACTTGTATTTTGTGGGAAATTCCTTGTTGCATTTGAGTTCCCGTGTCTGTTCTTGGAAGATTGAAGTAGAATTTTTGTAGATGAAACGGTCGTAGTTGAGCAGTGATCATTGCATGTTAGATCACAATCTGTAGATGATTTATCATCCATTTGATTATGTTATTTTATGTGCTCTCATAGCTCTTGATTTAGAATGTGATTTTGAAAGTTTGTAAGGGGTGAAATGCCCTGGCAGGAGGGTATTACTCTGTGTAAATGTATTGGTGTTACGGCATAATCTAATACTCGTGCTTAATAATGTATGAGTGAGGTTTTCAATTGAAAACATTGACTAACCTGCAACTGTGGCTGCAGCGGCGATTGTTTACAGACCCTTTGCATACCTTTTAGCAAAATATCTGCTGCTTGTATTCAGGCTGCTGCTTCACAATTTCATGCAATCACTTACCTGGATATTAGCGAGTGTCCTTTGGTTACAAAATGGGCATTAGAAGAGCTTGGACAACACTGTAAATCACTTGTTCGACTTGACAGAAACATGTCTTTACAGTCGAATGTAGAAAACGTTGGTTGTGATGATGAGGCACTGGCTATTGCACAAAATATGTGTCAGCTACAGCGATTGGAATTATGCTATGGTTTATTCACGAACAAGGGGTTACTGGCTGTCCTAGATAACTGTACTAACTTGCAACATTTGGATGTCCGAGGGTGCCGATATTTAGAAATTCAAGGTGATATTGCCCTGAAATGCAGCAAAGTTCAAGTCTTTTTCCGACCTTACATTGGTGTCGATTATTACGATGATCTGGACGACTGGGAGTCTGACATCTCTGAAGACATATGGGATGCTAATGTTGAGGAGTGGGCCTTTTCTTATGATGCAAATTTGGATTAGTGGGTAGTCTGCCTCTCCAGAATCCATATCAAATTTTCAAGAATCATCTGCCATGGAATGTTCTGAGCTTTTGGTTCATGATATGTTCTAGCAAAACATTTTTGTCTGGTTGCTGATTTCCTTTAGTGTGTTAAGGCATTGACAATTTTAGGGTTCGATGTTGAAGTGTTTGGTGTTTCATGAATTAGACTAACAACTTCTTGTTGATAAGGACTGTTCAATCCCTCAATGAAGTACAGAATTTCTTACTGTGGAAGCTACATAACAGTGCACACTTGACACGGTATTTTTTTCCAAAGGCTGTAACCAAGTTGTTGTTCAGTACATAAAAAGGACATTTATGTTCTTCTATGTAAATACTCATCATTCTGGCGTTTATTTTAGGACAAATTCTTAGTAGCTAAGATATGAAATGCTCAGAACAAATGGATGCATTATGAATGTGCTTAACACCTGTTCTGCACTTTTAGTTGGAATAGATGTAGCGTTTTAAAGTCAATCAGTTGAGTGGAAAGCATTTCAACCACCTTTTGATGAGTTCGGTACAGAAGGCAGTGGGGAATATCAAACCAATCAATTATCTATGCCAGTTATGCTGAAGTATATGGTGTCTTAGAACTAGCTAAACTTTGTCTTCGTGCAGACTTGTTTCACTTAAAAGGCTGTAGGACTTTTCAATTAGGTACTAACAGCTTTTGTTCTTTTGTCTTTGTTCCAAGCATCAGCCAATTCAAACCAGACCTGCCCCCATGCACAAAGCAAACTAATGCCAATGTTCATCAAGGAAAGGATTTTACCATATCCCCCTTCTACTTATTTATATGTTGTGAGAAATATTGAAGGCTTGCAAGGACAATGTACAGTTAACTTATTTTGAAAGAGCTTTTGATTTTTTTATAGTGAGCAAGAAATTCACCAAATGGAACACAACGTCATGCTACATTAGCTTCGAAGAACTTTCACTATTAGTTGATAATTCTAGAAGGTTTTTTAAAATCTACTCAGAATCTGACTAATGATGGCAATATGAAAGTTAACTAGAATAGTTATTGATGCGGCTGTCCTTTAGATCAAGGTTTCTGGTGATTTCATTGAATGGTTTATTGATGCTACAAAATATTTTTTGCGTGCATAGAACTATTTACTATCAATGCTTCACCAGATAACTTACATATTGAGCTATAGTTTAAGGGTAGGAAATTGATTGTGCTTTGAAGCAAATTTTTTGAGACGTTCTGAAGGCTTGAAGTGATACAGATCCTCATTTGTTGAAAATACAGGTGGAGGTTAAACTTCCCCTTTTAAAGTGAAAAACTAACCTTCCTCACTCGTAACAATTATGCCATTCTTCATCGTAGCAAATTAACTATATATGTGCGGCAAATTGTTGATGTTATCCTTTTTTTTGGGCTGTTACAGCAATACAGGATTATTTTTAGAAATAGAAGAAAATCAACCATTACAGATTGTATCCAATTGTTGTCCACAATCGCCTAGCCCATTTTCATATTAAAACCGACTTACCGATCAGTGTGAGATTCTTTCTACAAAGCTTTTGAGTTATCTCTTCATTAATTTGATCTATTATTCATTTCTCTCAATTCCACCCATCAATTTCATGCAACTTACTCCCCTTGTCGTCTCAATCTCAATGAACATGAGACTACCCTTCTTAAAGTTGGAACATTCTGTGTCCTCAAATTAACTCTCCACCCAAACTTACCCTCACATGAGTCTTGTAAACTTAAAGATCTTTGGAGTCCGTCTCCAACCTACGACTCTTCGCTTTGACAAACCTACTCGCCTATTTTCTCTTATCTAGTTCCAGATGGGATTATGTTAATCTTGAAGACACATATTAGAATAAATGCTTCAAATAAAAAAAGGATTCCCCAAGCCAACCTCAACTTTTTGTATATTGTCTCTTACCACTTCCATCCTCAGCCCTCTTTTTGCAACTTGGAAAATGAAATTGTCACTTATCTTTTCTTCCATTACAGGTATTCACGTCGGATCTTGCTATGGAGATCCACAAGAGGTGGATTTCCCACTTTTTAAATCAATTGTACTTAGTTAGGTGATCAATGACTAAGGGACAATAAGACTTGCCTCCATTAGTTGTGCAAAGTTAGTTTGTTTAACATGATTCTTTTTATTTAGGTGATACACCAATCATCTCTTTTATTGGATGTATGAGACATGCTAGCTCCAATTTTGGTTATCAACGATTTGAGCATATTGCCTCTCGTGAGCCATTTTTTCAATGACCAAGATCTCTACTACATTCAATTGTCATGGCGTGAAAATATACAATTCATTCATATGCCATTGACATATCGTGAATATTATCTTAAAAGTTGCATAGATCAAATTTTTTAATAGATATGTGTTGGCTCCTTGGGAATAGGTGTAAGGAATAAAAAGGGCAAATATTGATACTTTTTGTTTCTATAGTAGAAATCACTTTAGGGGAGAGGCTGAGATGGATCAAACAAAACCGAATAAAATTGTGATTTCATAACAAGCAGTCCACCTGCAGACATGGACTTCGAAAATGAACTTGGACAACGTCGAAATGCAGTATCGAATGGTAGTTCGATACAGATTGGAATAGCTGCAGTTCGGTTTACAAGTGCGATGCAGATCAAAAGGGTTGGAATCGGTTTGCTGTAGATCGATTCCCAGGATACATGGAATTTTGAGTTATTAGCCTCCTGTGAGAGGAATTTTGGTTCCTTTGGGCATGTGTGTCAATGCAGTAAACTCGGTTTCGGACATTGTTTTCCAATAAGAGGTAGAAAGAATTTGGTTCTTTTTCTTCTCTGTGGACAATATGCATGTATAAAGTTCATATCAACTTGACAATTACCTGTAAGCCTAGTATTTTGAGAACTTGATATTGTTGTTTTTGTGTCAAGCGGTACTAATCGGTTAATATTTGTTAAACCGATCTTGACAAAATAATGGTTGTGGTTTGGTTCTCCAGGCAAGTACCCAATTAGTGGGAATTTTGGATCCCTGGTACTGTGCTTTTTATCGATTTAACTCTGGAGTAAGATTACTACCAATAAATGGAGTTAAATTGTGTTTTTTTGGTTTGCTCATTTTAAAATCGGTGGAACACCGATCAGTTGGTTATTGTGGTTTTGATGATTTTAGGTCATTAAAATTTAACAAACCAAAGCTTTTGAGATACTTGTTAAATAATTAATGGTGGAAAATTCATTGTATTTGGAGGTATTTGTTTATTCAGCAATATTATTTGGGTTGAATACAGTTCGTGGACCTTTCGTGTTCGCGAACCGTTCGTCTTCGTCTCCGTTGACTTTCGCATTCGCGAAACTCTTCATGTTTTGTGTCTCCAGATGTTCAAGTTCGCGAACATTTTCGTCAGGCGAAGGGCTGAAAGCTAGCAAGGCTTTGTAATCAGAAATACTTTGTTTCTGAATACCAATTCAGAGTTTGTCGGCAACGGAGAGCGGTCCAGTAGATGATGTGGCACGTCGTGCGCGCTTGTGGGCCGCGTGCGAGATCCCATCCCCACCGCCTAGCCACTCACCATCATATTTTAGTAGCTAACTTTGAAATCATTAGCGTTAAAGTGATTTCATAGCCAAACAATTACAGAGTGAAGTGATGTATAGAATATTGCACCATCAGACAAAACGATAAGAGATTTATCAGCTATTAATAACTTCAGAGAAGCATGCATACATTCTGACATAATACTAATTGCAATAAGAAGATGAATTGATTCAGTAAGTAGCATGTACAAAGTCAGATGATGATGAGCACAAAACAATAGCGAATGCAATCGCGTACTTTAAACTATCTCTGAGTAATTGATAATTCTGCTTGATGCACTTTTGCTAATAAGAAGTAAGCACTAATAGCAATACTCAAAAGAGAACATTAATGGAGCTCTATGAGTTCTTCTCCTCTATATTTATTCTCTCTCTCTCTCTCTCTCTCTCTCTCTCTCTCTCTCTCTCTCTCTCTCTCTCTCTCTCTCTCTCTCTCTCTCTCTCTCTCTCTCTTCTATATGATTAGTGATTTATACAAAAGCACTTCAAGCCTATCCAATTAGGGCAGCTTAATTAGGTCATAGGTCGCGATTGGCAGTTAGCCATAATGCGCTGTCATCCATCCAGTTAGGCCTTCCTGGAAATGTACTTGTAACTCTAATTTAGTAGAAGATAGAGCCATCTAACTTTGCTTCCAATTGTTCCATCAAATAAGACCGTTGATGAGGAAGAGTGTAAATCCAGATGTGGATTTACGAGTGTCTACATCTCCTGCCCAACTTGCATATGAATAACCATTGAGTATATTGAGTTTGTCGTTGTCGACTGCTCCATAACAAATGCATTAAGTCCATAGTAGCTCGAATATATCTCATAACTTTGATAAGAGCTTTCTAATGTGTCATGCCAGGATTATGCCATAAATTGACTTAAGGAATTGACTGCAAAAGCTATGTCTAGTTTGGTATAGATCATTGTGTACATAAGAGATCCTATTATCGAGTGATAAGGATACTCACGCATATGCTCTTTCTCTTCAATTGTCTGAGGACATTGGTTCTTCGACAATGAGTCCTGGGTCCATTGGTGAGTGAGCTAATTTGCAATTCATCAGATTATATCTAATAAACATATTGTGAATGTATCTTTGATGAGTAATGTAGATCAACTATCGCTTCTTGTCTCTTTGGATTTGAATACCTAGACAATAATTAGCTTCGTCTAGATCTATCATGTCGAATTCTGAGGATAACATTGATTTAGCATCTTTTATTAGATCGATATTGTTGCTAAAAAGCAGTGTTTGGTCCACATACAAAGTAATAATAATAAAAGAATGTTGCACTATTTTGAAGAAGACATTAGAGTCTCTTTTTGCCTTCGATAGTATTACCTTCGGGTTGTATCATGTAGATATTTGCTTTGATAATTCCATTGAGATAGGTTGTCTATACATCCATTTGATGTATCTCTAGATCGGCTATAGCAGCCAATGACAATAGAAGTCTGATTGAAGAATGTTTAACTACTGGATTGAAAGTCTCAATGTAGTCGACATTATGTATCTATGAAAATCCTCTTGTGACAAGTCGAACTTTTCTTCGATCGATGCTTCCATTAGCCTTTTATTTGATTTTGAATATCCATTTGCAATCAACTACATTTCTATTGGCAGGTAATTCGACAATAGTCCAAGTTTGGTTCTTGATGAGAAATGAATACTCTCTATCCATAGCTTCTCTCCAAAGATCGGGATCGGATTGACTAAGTGCTTCTTCGACAGTAGTCGGCTCTTGAACAAGATAAGTTGCAGATTCTTCGATATACCTTATAGGTGGTCTGTGATCTCTTGTCGATCTTCTAGGAGACGAGCGGAGTTGATTATTTTCATTATGTTGTAGTTGCTGATTTGCAACATCTTCTTTTTCGAATTCGTTGTTGATAAGCAGTTCGTTTGAAGTAGACAAGCTATGACCTCCAATAGGATTAGTCAAGTTGGGAACAAATAATGTTCAATAGTTTGGGAATATCCGATAGTTCGACTATTTTTGAGGTCAATAAACTGATCTTTGATAAAGACAATATCATGACTGGTGAATATCTTCGACTCAACAAGATCATACAACTTATAAGCCTTATCTGAAGTAGTGTAGCCAATGAAAATATATTTGATACTGTGGAAGTCGAGCTTCTTCTTGATATCTTGCGGTATCCTGTGCATAAGCGACACATCCAAAAACACGTAGGTTTGATAATGATGGTTTGGAGTCTGTCCAAACTTCATAAGTGTTTTATCTGAGAGATCTTTAGTTGGGCATTTATTCTGGATATAAGCTGGAATGGAAACAACTTCAGCCCAGAAGAATTTAGAAGTGTCGCATGAGCAGCATACATTTAGCCGATTCGACTAAGGTTCGCTTCTTCCTCTCAGCTACATTCAACTGAGGCGAATAGATTGTTGCTCAATGCCATTGTTAAGGCAATACTTCTTGAAATGGGTAGAGATGTACTCTCCCCCATTGTCGGACCTCGGTGCTTTAATTTTATTACCGATTTCCAATTTTGCATGCTCCTTGAATTGTCGAAAGATTTTGAAAGCCTTCGATTTCTGCTTAATAAAATAAATAACTGTTCTTTTGGAATATTCATCAATGAAGATAATAAAATAATTTGCATCAAGCAATGACAAAGTAGTTGACAGGCTTACCAAGATGGCGCAATTTATTCCAACAAAAATTACTATCAAAGCTTCAGAACTTGCACAATTCTTCAAATAAACCAAGAGATTAAGTTTGTTCCATTTATGTTATCATGTCTCATCTTGATAGCTCTTCGTCATCATCCAACGTGGCTAGAATCATTGACAAGTTCAATGGCTCTAACTTCTACATCTGGAAATTAAAACTCAGGATGATGTTGATAGATAGAGATCTTTGGGATGTAGTAGAAGGTGCTGACCTGAAACCAGAAGATGGTGATCAAGCAAAGGCATGGAAGATCAAAGATCAGAAGGTCTTAGCATGTATTACACTCAATCTGGCCGACTCCCAAATATCCCACATTACCACATGCAAAACCTATAAGGATGTATTAGATTTGTTATCAAATCTCTATGAGACTCATGATGTAACCACTAGATTACATCTTAGAAGGAAGTTCTTTATTCTTAGCATGTCTGATTCTACTGCCATCACTTCTCACATCAACAGCTTCAAGTCTTTTTTGGATCAGTTATCAGCTGTAGGATGTTCTATTCAAGATCAGTGATGCCGTCATGACCTTGCTTTCTTCTCTTCCAAAGTCGTATGGACACTTTGTGGTGATGATCTCCACACAACCCGACCTCACTCTTCAAAAGGTGATCGGTCATCTTCTTCAAGAAAAAATGCGGAGAAAGACTAGCAGCTTGTCCATCAAAGACAAATCCATGGCTCTATACACCAAGAAGAAAGACTATTCCAAGGGCAAGAATCAAGTGTAGTAGCAACAACAGAAGCCTCACACTCAAGGTGAGCACGTTGGATCGCGCAAGAAGCTTTTTTGCAGATATTGCAAGAGAGCCAATCACGACATCAAGGAGTGTCGTATCCGGATCTACAATGAGACAAAGAAGCAACAACAACAACAGCCAGACTCCTCCAACACGGCAGAATTCAAGGAGCGAGATACACATTTGTTAATGGCTTACAACAGCAGCAGCGAAGATTGTGATAGCTGTTACCTGGACAGCAGTGCTACCCAACACATGACCTCTCGCAAGGAATGGTTTACCGAGTATGCAGCTTACAGCAGAGATCAATTTATCTACCTCGGAGATTCAAGCACCATACGCGTGGAAGGCAAATGAATAGTGAAGATCACCTTCAACAACGATCTGTCTATTTGTATTCCTAACGTCCTTCATGTTCCTCAGTTATCAAAGAACCTGTTATCAGCCTCTAAGATAACTTATGAGGGCTACACTGTTACTTTTTCATCTAAGCAGTGTACAATACTCGAGGGAGATACTACTTTGACAACATGTACTAGAGTAAAAAATCTTTACATACTCTCTAATTTAGTTGCATTAGCTAGTATCTCTAATGAAAATGTAAACGACAGTGTTGTTCTGTGGCATAGTTGATTTGGACAAGTGAATACAAGATAACTTTCTTATATGCGTTGTAATAATTTAGTTGATGGACTGAATTTTTCTTCTTTAATAGATAGAAAATCTTTCTTTTGCGAATCATGCATCTATGGGAAGTACTCTAGAAGCAAGTTTCCAAAATCACATTCCATCAAAACAAAGCATTTATTGGATCTTGTACATAGCGATCTTTGTGGTCCAATGCCAACTCCGTCCTTAGGAGATGCAATCTATTTTATCACTTTCATGGATGATTATTCTAGATGGTCTACAATCATGTTCATTAAGCACAAATCTGAAGCCTTTGAATGCTTCAAGAGATCAAGGCCATGGCTGAGACACAAACGTCTACAAAAGTGAAGGCACTCCGAATTGATGGCGGCGGCGAATACATCTCTAACGAGATGTCCGACTACCTGGCTGAACATGGTATTAGAAGACAATTCACCACTTCCTATTCACCTCAACAGAACGGGATTGCAGAAAACAAGAATTAAACTCTTCTCAACTCAACCAAATCCATGCTACATCAAGCACACCTACCTGTGAAGTTCTGGGTAGAAGCTACTGCCACAGTCTGTTATGTGCAGAACGGATCCAGCACCAAAAGCCGTCAACAACAAAACTCCTTATGAAGTTTGGCATGGGCACAAGCCTAGTGTCAGCCATTTAAAATTCTTTGGTTGTATATGTTTTGTTTACATTCCTAAACAACTTAGGAAAAAGCTGGATCATAGGACAAATAAATGTATTTTCTTGCCTCTAGGGATGTAATATTTCAAGAACATACATACTATGATTTCAAACAACCATCGATAAATGATGCTATGTCATTTCATCCTATTTTACGTAGCATGAATTCCTCCAACGTTGATGTTCCTTCTATAGAACCTGCAGCTACAACTATAGAAGCCGAGTAGCCGACAATACCTGTCATCAGACCAGACCAAGCTAGCTTGAACAAATCTGGAGAAATTCAAGAAGAAGCATCATCGCATCCTGGTCAACCAAACGTCTGCAGATCCTCATGGACTCGGACAGTTTCTGAGAGGTATGCACCTCAATCATTCTGGATTTCATCAAAAGAACCAGAGAGCCTAGCCGAAGCAATTAACTCCAAGGATGCTGTGAAGTGGCAAGAAGCTATGGAAAGCAAGTATAACTCACTTTTGACGAATCAGACCTGGACATTGGTCGACTTCCCCACTCACAAGAGAGTTATCGACAACAAATGGATCTTCAAAAAGAAATTCAACTATGATGGTTCCATTGCGAAATGGAAAGCACGACTGGTGGCTAAAGGATTCACTCAAGTCCAAGGAATGGATTATCAAGAAATTTTCAATCCTTTTGTCAAGATGCAGTCAATCAGGACTCAGATTGCGTTAGCAGCCGCAAAAGACCTTGAAATGCACCAAATGGATATCAAGACAACATTTCTCAATGACAATGTCGAAGAGAGACTGTACACCTTCCAACTGGAAGGATTCGAAGTCAAAGGCCAAGGGCACAAAGTATGCAAGCTGCACAAAGCAATCTACGGTCTGAAACAGGCCGCAAGAGCATGGTTTGATAGAATCAACTCTTATCTCATTCAATTGGGATTTGCAAACAATTCAACACAATTTATTGATTGCTCCGTCCATGAGATGTATTATTTGAGCCTTCTAGTTATGCCGTCAGTTTTTTTATTGTAATTGCTATTTGTGCTTCAGTGTAATATAGCAGCAGCATCTTTTCTATCTATGTACAACATAGATGAATGCTTGTTGGGATTGAATGCACATTATTGCTGTTTGATCGTGCTTGTTTACTCACTCTGATCAGAACACGAATGTCTACAACTCCTCAGTTTTTGATCAGACAATGGCTGTCTTCGATGCCTGAGGAACTCGCGATATCATACTGCTATTGCTATCTATTTTAGAACTATACTTCTCATTGGATATATTTTTCAGTAATACCACACACGCCATTTCTAATATCTTCGGTAGACTGTACTCTTGTTTCTGAGAGTATGAATTTATTTTTAAGATCCTGTTGGGCAACTAGAACACTTTAAGCTGTGATTGTACTTAGCATAAGCTCTCTATTAGATTGTTTTTGCATGTAGCAGCTGAATGTAACGGGAGAGTTGTTCTGCAATATTCCTGCTCTCTTCTCCGTTCTTGTTCTTCCATCTCCCTTGCCCCATCACGGATCCCCCTGGCACCATGCACACCACCTCTGTATTGCCGAGTAGATGCCTGTTGACTATCCACCTGCCAAGATCCGACGCCTATAGCTCATCCAAATTTTTTTTGCCGCCTCCTCTAGTAGCGTGGTTCTACCTACGAGGAGGAGGCCAAAAATTGCTATATTTTTGGATTTTCTTTTTTTGCAATTCTGGCAACGATCCTTTGCAGCGAATCACGAATCCAGTGAATCGCGATTTGCTGCAACTATGTTTTGTAGCTTATAATTTTGAGCGTCGATTACATTATGTCGTTACCAATAGTAGGACCAAACATGGGTGTCCATGGAATTTTTTTGAATGTGATATTTGATGCCATAACGACCACTTGTCAAGAAACATGCTTGATTGTTAAAGTAACACTTCAATGGAGCACATCATTTCTCATAACATTCACAAAATTGTACTCCAAAATTGAAAGTCTTCAAAATAATACAACGTTCATAAAGGTATAAGAGAAGAACATGTCAACTTCAAGAAATTGGCAACAACTTCTTTTGCAACAAAATTGAGTTCTTTTTTAAATTCAAAAAGAGAATAATGTAATTTGTGACTGTGTAGGTAACACTTCCAATTATTAAAACTAAGTAGATTATTTACTTGGAAATGAGCTATGCAAGTGGAGCCATCTTCTCTTGAGCATATATGAGGCTCAAATGAGACAAATATGAGCAATCTAGAATTAGATTGCACTAAATTTTTCTTCGATGGCATTTCTTAGTCATGGTACTCAGACTAATAATATTAGTAAATATACCTTCAGTAGGCAAATTAAACTTCAAAACAATATAAGACAAGTCATAAGAGTACTTAAAACTTTATAAACATCGAGAACATATGTAGAGCCAACATGGCTACATGCATTGGAGCCTCGATGGGGACCTAAGGGAACAAGAATACCTCTTGAGCAAATATGAAATTTATAGTGAAATGATAATATTTTACATGATAATGTACAAATGAAAGATCTCCAACAATATCAATCCTTCAAAGATCTAGCCTAAGAAATTGTGGAAATAGCCATGGATTCCACACCGTTGCATTGAGTGCAAGATACTTTTACAAGAAGGGAAAAAAAAGAAAAGAGATCTATAGTTGTTGAAATTGTTTCGAAAAATAGACTAGAGCCCTTTTGGCATCTACGTCCGTACCCCGCCCATGCTCTGAGTAGATATTCGACCAGTCGATTATCTAGTCCAAAGGGGTTTCACATTCCGCCCATTTACATCGTCGTAGAATAGGGACAAAATGCGAATTAACTCAGCCGCAATTGCCTCGGGTTGGTCACAGAAGCTCTAATGGTCGACATATTTTTTTTGAAAGTGCATTGTCGCCATGCAGGTTGCAGACTCAGTGCTGGAATGCATGCGATCTCATTGCCTTTGATATTTTTGGCAGAGAAAGGTCTTGCTGGAGTTGTGTGAGCTCCGCTCGCAATCTGGTATTGCTTGTTGCCAATTCTACCACCTGACCGTGCAATGTGGATTTGGCCGCTAACAAGTCCCAGAGTAAAGTTTCCAAGTTCTGGTAGGTCACAACAATGTCTTGTGGCCCGGCCGGGGTGGTGCTACTTGTTGCCGCTTGTTGAAGTGTCGCTCATAGGACTGTACTATCATTGTCATCATCCTCGATCAAAATTTCCTGCTCTATCATGTTGTCAGGTGCGGTGGGATCAGCACGCTGAGGTGAGGCTGTGTACTTCGTTTGACGAATGCATCATCATCCAACGGTTTATCGGACTCATTATTCTGAATGGATGAATCAATGGGAGGAATGAGTGGAGTGGTGAAATGGGAATCTTGGGGGTTGATGGTGATAGGGGAAGTGGAAACTGAAGAATCAAGGGATGTGGGAGGGATGGACAAGGCGATGGTAATGGAAGGTGGAGATGAATTGAGAATGGCTGCGGAAGGTGGAGGAATGGGAGCGATAGACGTACAAGGGGGAGTAGTAGTAGTTGGAGGAATGGATGCGAACGAAGTTGTTGTAGGACGGGGTGGTGCGATACGTCGGCGGATGGAAGGAGGATTAGTGGAGGATGAGGTGGCGCTGCACATACATTTGTTGGCGAGGGAGTTAGTTGAAAGGGTAGGAGGTCTTAGGCCGGTGGAGGGGGCGGCAGTTGAGAGGACTTGGGAATGATGGGAGTCCCAAACTTTGTGTTCAAGGAGGGTAATTGTGAGGGCGGAGAGGAGAGGAACTGCAACAAATTTCTTGCATATGTTGGGCCCTCTTCAACTCAAAAATGATGAAGATGTGCCAATTGTAGGGCACAACCGTTTTGTTGGAGAATTGTTGGTGCGATTGCATGAGTTTATGGAGAAGGAGAGACTGGATGTGCAAACTTCCGACAACTACGAAATTGCTCAAGAGATGAGTGACAACTTGGATGATGGGGTTGTTTATTGCTTCCATCGTTTGTATGAGAAAGATGTACTAATGGGTCCAGGAAAGGGGCGATGGCGTTATGGGCACAACGATGTGAGGGCTTTGGCCTACCACCACAAATGATTTTGATGGTAGCCAAGGATGCTGATTTCATACGCACGCAGTGCGTGGAATCCTGATATTGGACATAGAATCCATATTTATTTTCATCCCATGTCACGTAGGCCATGACGATGAATTCTACATTGAGACATAGGTAAAATGCATTGGATAAATGGCCATTGCTTCTAGGAGAGGTTGAACGGTCTAGATCCATAATGCGATCTGAGAGTCATGGTTGGGGTAGTGTCTGGACATGGTAAAAGAGAAAAAGGCTCAAAAAAGAAAAAAAGATTCAAAAAGAGAAAAAATACAGGATTTTGAATGGATGGATGTGAAACAGGTGGAAGTAAGGGTGAAAAAGGTGTTTGCAAGTGCTAAGAATGGTGTGTGTGGAGTTTGGTCGCATTCGGAGACAATTGGAAATTCGAGTAGAAAATTGGCAAGAGCTTCGCTGTGTAAAGTGACAACTTACTCGAAATTCCTGCTTTTATAGAGGGAAATTAGAGTGTGTATTAGGAAAAGTGCACTTTCCACTATTCAGTTCCATACCAATTTTTGCTGGGACCTTCTTCACATTATCATAAGACCCCAGAGAAGTCAGTGAGTAGCTGTTTTGAGTGCCCTGCGAGAGTTTTGTAGGTCATGCGAGGGTTCAACACTCGTAGGGCACCCAACTTGCTCATTTTTGCTGATTTTCAAGATCTTGCCACATAGGTAGGTCAATTCTATTGCTTCTTCTATTAGATCATGTTACAACTCCCTAAGATCAACGACTGCCTTGAAGGTTCCACACACCCCATACCAATGATGACGTACCGTAACCGCCCAACCGTAGGGTGACAACCGACCCGCCTCCATGCCCTGGAGCAATCGACATACTCATACCCGGTCAAGTCTCCTACAATAACCAGCATCCCATACCACCGGCCATCGCACTCGGCTCTCAGGGCACACATCTCCTAGCCTGGAGATACATCCTAACTAATGCACGTGCTCTCCATCCACCAACTCCCGGGTAGACTGAGTGAATGGAAAGAGGGAAACCCCACCACTATATAGGCATAGCACAGTGGGTCCCATCAAGCACGGTTCTGCCGGCGACATGTGACCACCTAGGATGGTGACGCGTGGCACCTAGACATGTCGATAACTGCGTCATGCCCCTTGCGAGGCCGTCACTAAAGGGCATACCATTATGGTACATAACATCCCCCCCCCCCCGAAAAACTTTCTTTAATGGGAAAAAACCAGGGAATCTAAGTCTTAAATCATCCTCCTTCTCCAGGTGTCCTCATCATCTAACTTACCTTTCCAACGAATCAGATGTTCAGAAATCAAACGATGACACCAACATCTTCAAAGCTTTGATTAAGTTCATCAGTCCAAACAACAACAGGACTGATCTTCGAACGCCTTCCGGCCTTCTTCTTATTAGCCTTTTTGGTTTTCCACTTGGCTTTCTTCACTCCCTTAAGAAGATTTGTTAGAGGCAATGCAACTAAGGCATAGTCACCCTGTGAAGCCCAAAAAGGATTTTACTTCCCTAATGGTTTTCAGGATAGGCCAATCATGAAATTTTTGGACCTTATTGTAGTCGATCTCAAGACCTCGATCGGAAGCGATATGTCCCAAATACTTGAGTCGAGTTTGAAAAAACTCACATTTAGAATCCTTAGCATAAAGCTTTGCCTGCCTTAAATTATCTAAGATTGTACGTAGATGCGCTTCGTGCTCTTCAAGAGTCTTACTATAGATCAGTATATCATCTAAAAATACCACGAGAAACTTTCCCAGATATGGACGAAGAATATCGTTCATCATCTGCTGGAAGGTTGTCGGGGCATTAGTTACCAATCGTCGAATCAATTTTAATCTCCATCCATTGTTTATCCAGTTCTGTGGATTTTCCCATGTGTTAACACAGTCTGTAGAATTACAAGTGTTTTTACACAGTCTACAAAATTACATTAAGGAAATGACTCTGGCAAAGTGTGGAGCAACCCTAAATGAGATTTAAGGGCACCTTCATCTTTTTCATTGAAACCTGACAGTGTCGCCTCTGTGGCTATTTTAGTTCATTTCTATAGAGCTACAGTTTTGGTCCATTTATGCAGACAGAACGTTTACGCATTGAACTGAAGTATCATTTCGTCAGAAGCAAAGTTCTCAATGAAGAGGTCAGATTGCAATACTGTAGAATGCAAGATATAACAGCAGATGTTTTTACTAAAGCATTAAGTTTGGAGTCACACAAAAGATTCTGTGTAGAACTAAGTTTGAAGGTCAAGCCATTCAAGGATTCAGATTAAGGGGGAGTGTTGGATTATTCTCTTTCTTACCAATCGTCTAACCGGTTTTAATCTTCATCCATTGTTTATCCAGTTCTGTGGATTTTCTCGTGTGTTTACACTGCCTATAGAATTACAAGTGTTTTTTCACAGTCTGCAAAATTACATGGAGTTTACGACAATGTCGCATTTTTTGCCTAACAGAAATCTCGTGTAAAATTACAGTGTCGCATTTTTTGCTTTTTCCAAAGAGCCTCAAATGTTAATGAAATGACTCTTGCAAAGTGTGGGGCAACCTTAAATGAGATTTAAGGGCACCTTCATCTTTTTTGTTTTTTTTTTTGCGAAAAACCTGACAGTGTCGCCAGTGGCTGTTTTAGTTCATTTCTGCAGAGTTACAGTTTTGGTTCATTTATGCAGACAGAACGTTTACGGCCAATTCCACCGCTTATCAGCAATCAATGAAAAGGACCGTATGGATGCCAGCGGATTACCAGCCAACTGGCGATCGCAATTGACGACCTAATTTCTTAGTATAAATAGCTGTCCATATTCATAAATATTAATTCATTGAAAATCAGAATTATTAGAAGCGTTTGAATAGTTATTTCTCTCTCTCTCTCTCTCTCTCTCTCTCTCTCTCTCTCTCTCTCTCGCCTGCAAGCTTGAACAGTCCTGAGCAATCTAGCTCACTTCTTAGAGTTGTTTTAGAGATTGCTATTGCGCTACTACTCATCAACATTGTGCATTAATTCAAACTTTCATCTTTAGTGATCACCATTCTCGAATTTCTTGTTATTTTTTGTTAGACACAAATAGCAAGGAATTCGAGAATGGTGATGTAAGGTCTTGTAGGTCCAAGCAAGTCCACAGACCTTTTTGTTCTTCTTCTTGAGACCTTTTAGTGGGCCCATCAAGGTTGGAAGTCAAACATACACCACCCTTCAAATCAAAAAATCGAGTGAAAACGTAAAACTTCATATGAAAGCCAAAAAAAAATTACAAGTCCTTGTGAGATTGCAACAAAGTTTATATTAATCTAAAGGGAAAATAAAAATCACACCCTTCATCTACAAAAATCCAATTATGGTTTTCTCAAAAACATAACATAAATAAAGTACTTACAATAAAAAATGTGGATTGTGACATGTCAAAAATTCCAAGCTAGTGGGATTGAAATAACTACTTAAGTGACCCCGAGGAGGAAAGGAAGTCTCTACCAACCCACCACTTAGTCTCAAACTATTACATATTCAACTAGCTAGGAGACATTCCAGCACACGATGATTGCTTGAAACTATGACTAGATCATTGTCAAGAGGCCCCTATTCCAATGTTAGTGGCTGCTTCAGAGTCTCAAAAATCACAGTATCGTCAGCATAAACGCCACCAACACCATAGAGAAAAACAAAAATTGCTAATCATTGTATCACATAGCTTAATATATATGTATGTATGTATATATATATATATATATATATATATATATATATATATATATATACATATACTAGTAAAGTGTGTCCGTCATTGATGGGCAATGGAGGTCGATCTAGGTGGCGGCCGATGATTTGGATGATGGCCGATCTCGCACATCTCGCATCTCGAATATCAAACATTTGAGTCTTTGGAAAAATTCGAGCCTTCAGAAAAATTTGAGCCTCGGAAAAAATTTGAGTCTTCGAAAAAAATCTAGTCTTTGGAAAATAAAATCAAGTTTTCGGAAAAATTTGAGTCTTTTGAAAAATTCGACTTGACAATACAAAGGGTCCTTCAATCCTTTGAAGAAATTCGAGTCTTTGGAAAAATTCGATCCTTTGGAATTAAAGATAGCGAGTTTGGGCTTGTGGTTAAACATTTATGAAAATGGTGGGAAATTTGAAGGATTGAAAAGAAAAGAAGTAGTTTTAGGTAGTCAAGATTAGAGAAAGATATTTGGATTTAGTAATTGGAAGGGAGGGGTGGGGAATCTTTTTGGGGCCCACCTGCCCAATGCACACAATGTGCAAATGTATATGGGGATATGCACTTTTTCCATACATGCATCTTCCTCCCCATCATTTTTAGTTAAGAAAGTGTATATGCATGAGTGAGGAGAGGAGGATGCATGGGTGCACCCATACACATGCGCACCACATGTGCACAAATAGTTGTTTTTATATATATACTAGTGAAGAGTGCCCGTCGTTGACGAGCAATGGAGGCCAATCTTCATAGAAATGCATTTTTATTTCAACCTTTCTCGTGGAAAGTCTGATAATTTATAAAATCCTTAGAGCACCTTTCAAATTTTTGATAATGAAAGTCTCATTTGTTTAATACCTTTCACCATGAAAGTATGTACATGCACTTCAAAACACACCGTGTGTTGGTAAAGGATAATTTGAATTTGGAGTGGGCCCCTTAGATGCGTGCATGGGGAGGAGGGGCCATGCATCCTTTTTCCCATACATGCATCCTCCTCCCCAAGTTTTTTAGTTAGAAAAAGCTCATGCATGGGTGAGGGGAGGAGGATGCATGGTGCACCCATACACATGCGCAAAAGTGTACATAAGTTTAGATATATATATACTAGTAAAGAGTGCCCATCGTTGACGAGAAATGGAGGCCGATCTAGGTGGCGGCCGATGATTTGGATGATGGCCGATTTCGCACATCTCGCATCTCGAATATCAAACATTTGAGTATTTGGAAAAATTCGAGTCTTTGAAAAAATTAACGTCCTTGAAATAATTCGAGCCTTCGAAAAAATTCGAATCTTTAAAAAAATTCTAATCTTCTGGAACATAAAATCGTGTCTTTCAAAAAATTCAAGTCATCGAAAAAATTCAAGTCTTTTGAAAAATTCAACTTGACAGTACAAAGGTCCTTCAATCATTTGAAAGAATTTGATCCTTTGGAGTTAAAGATAGTGAATTTGGGCTTCTGGTTAAAGATTCATGAAAATGGTAGGCCAAGATAGAGATTTGAAGAATTGAAAAAAAAAAAGCAGTTTTAGGTAGTCAAAAAAAAATTTCGTTCATGATTTATGGGTAAAACTTTGGTAATTCGAAATAAATAAGAAAGCCATGGAATAAAGATTATTGGCTAAAGTTTGAAGCACATTAAAGTGTGTGAATAAAATAAAACCTTAACTTCAAACTTCAAATATTTGAATTTAGAGAGAGACATTTAAATTTAGTGATTGGGAGGGAAGGGTGGGAAATCTTTTTGGGCCCAACCCCCAATGCATACAATGTGCAAATGTATGGGGATATGCACTTTCCCCATACATGCATCCTCCTCCCCAAATTTTTTAGCTAAAAAAAGCTCTTGCATGGGTGAGGGGAGAAGGATGCATGGGTGCACCCATACACATGCGTAAAAGTGTACGTAGTTTATATATATATATATATATATATATATATATATAGAGAGAGAGAGAGAGAGAGAGAGAGAGAGAGAGAGAGAGAGAGAGAGAGAGAGAGAGAGAGAGAGAGAGAGAGAGAGAGAGAGGTGATGTACATTCTAGAGAAACACTAACTTTGCCTAGATGAAAATTGCGAAGCGTGAAATTTTGCATTGACATTCGAATGGGCGGTTTCAGACTAGCGGCAAGTCCCTTTGACTAGCCCTTTCAATTGTCACCCATTTTTTGAATCTTGGCAAGTGAGTTGACGGGGCAATGGACCACTCCAATGTCACATTTGGTTGATAATATTGAACAAAGCGCAACAATCTGATTGGCCCATTTGAATCTTGACATACCATTGGTCCATTTTACTTAAGGTCGTGCTTTGGCAAGACTAGTATATAGTTAGTTTCATGTTAAAAGGTTGAACGACGCTGTTAGGTTTTTTTTTAAAGCAATTACCTTTGAACTAAAAAGGTTAGAATTCAAATGCATTTCTTTGAAGGGAATATTGGCTATGAAGGGCTAGAAAGGCTTTAAAATGCAGGCCCAACAAGGTCAACTCAACATGTCAAGGGATGTCCCCCCAAGAATGGGTTTGAGTTGTTCCTACACAGGGTCCCTCTCATGTCATCTGACAAGTGCATGTTAATGTGCAAAGCGGGGAAGGCCCATTTTTTTTCCCTGGACCAATGGAAAAGCTCCATTTTGAATTTCGCACTTGCCAGGCAGTGCAGTGTGAAACGGCCCTAACAATCACCCTCAATGATAATGTTACACCTAATTAAGAGCGAATTTTTTTTAACTAGATCAATGTCTTCTTCTTGCAATTACTCTCGAACTAAATGATAACGTACCTCTATGTGTTTTGTTCCAGCACATAATACATGAGTTTTTGCTAAGTGAATACAACTTTAACTATCGCATGAGATTGTGGTTACACCCACTTGAAATTTTCCCAAGTCTCAAGTGTCAGTCATATACTTCGTGTGTAGCACTACTTAGTGCTTGATACTCAACCTTCACAATAAAATAATGGTAAGTTGCTTCTTGCTACTCCAAGCAATGGCCATTGTACTTGCACTATATGTAAAAGCAAGGGTAAATAAATGTGTTCCTCAATCAACATTTGAAATGGCTAGGCAATGCAACTAAGGTGGCATCTCATGGCAAAGCTCATTGTCACATAGTGACAATCAATTATGTTTCTTGTGCCAAGCATCATTCCTAAGCAATTTGAGTTGCCATTGACAAGCAAATTGTAGTGGACCAATGAAAATAGAAATTTTCAAACGAACGAGTCAACTACATGGGAGGTGCAATGTGAAGATAATAGATCTCGAATGAAGGAGAATAGAGATGTTTGTATCGTTTGGAATGGAGAAGATCCCACTACATGGTAACTCCAAGGTTTTTGAACAGATTCATTGGCCATCTCAAGCATGTGTAGTTGCCATCTTGTGTAGTTGCCAAGGATGACGAGTGTGAAACCACCCTTAGATTTAAAAGGAGGAGTTTCTCTTGAATTTGGAGGATTGGAACTTGGAAGAGCCTAGAGGTGCTTATTTGCAATAATGCAAGGTCAAATGACAACCCTATAATTTCTATTGTCATATAATCCCTCTAATAATTAATGCCACGTGGCTCTAAAAAAACGCTTCGATCCCCATCTGTCGCACTACCATCACTCGCGTCTGCTGTCTTATTCTACACCAATGACATACTGCCACGTACTAGTGTGACATATCTTAGCTGCACTCTAGCTTTTTAGCCCCGCACCGTCAGATATTCGACACTGGATTCAGATCTTGCCACGTGTTCGTAGCAGTTCAATTAGATGTCTCTAGGTGGCAGGACTGACGCGTGACTAGCATCCAAGTGGGCGGGCGTATGAGAGTTCGTGCCATCGATGGGGCACCTTGGCTTAGGCCTAAAAGATCCAGACCGTCCACGTGGTTGATCGGACGGTACTGACGCTCTCGTGGAATAGCACCACAGGCTCCATCCAATCTAATGACCCTGAATGTTTCAAAGCCTCACCGTTGGATTCCGTACTTGATTCTCATCGACGATCCGATTTTGCTAAGGTTTAAAAAAGCGCCACCGTTGGATTCTGTATTTGATCGTCATCGACGATCAGATCTTGCTGAGGTCTGAAAAAGCGCCACCGTTGGATTCGGTCATGGACGATCAGGAATTGCTACGTTTTAAAAAATCGACGATTGAGAATGTTTCAGATGGTAGAGTCTGCCACGTGGCAAAGATCCCAGTGGTGCACAGTGAGGATACGGTGCCATCGACAGCCCCTGGCTATGGCGCTCTCTTTCCTTTCGTCCTCTCTCGTCGCTGTCATATTGTACAATCGAGCGCCTCGTCTCTTACGATTCTGCAATGCTTCCATGATAATTCTGACTGGATCGTCACGGCAGCCGCTTTGATGCTCGATGAATCTCTGATTCCATTAATACGATTCTTGTGTTTTTGCTCGATTTCATCACTGTTTTACTGTAATGAACACCTCGTCTTGCTTTCGTTTCCAGATTTTGCTTCCATGATAATTCTGACTGGATCGTCACGGCAGCCGCTTTGATGCTCGACCTATCTCTGATTCCATTATTACGATTCTTGTGTTTTTGCTCGATTTCATCACTGTTTTACTGTAATGAACACCTCGTCTTGCTTTCGTTTCCAGATTTTGCTTCCATGATAATTCTGACTGGATCGTCACGGCAGCCGCTTTGATGCTCGACCTATCTCTGATTCCATTATTACGATTCTTGTGTTTTTGCTCGATTTCATCACTGTTTTACTGTAATGAACACCTCGTCTTGCTTTCGTTTCCAGATTTTGCTTCCATGATAATTCTGACTGGATCGTTACGGCAGCCGCTTTGATGCTCGATGAATCTCTGATTCCATTATTACGATTCTTGTGTTTTTGCTCGATTTCATCGCTGTTTTACTGTAATTAACACATCGTCTTGCTTTCGTTTCCAGATTTTTCGATAAATTTTCGCCTCGTCCTGCTTCAGATCTTCACAAATTTCATTTGATACTTTTGCGAGCAAGCACTTCGTCAACGTTGACTGCTTTTTTGCCCGTATCAAAGCACTGCGAATTTCAGCTCTCGGATGAAATCGAAATATCTTGCCTCAGTTGGAAAGTCAAGTCACACCTTGCGCTTCTAGAGTTGTAAAGTGCACGTTTCTTTTGTCATACAATCAACAGGCTTCTCCCAATCTTTGTGTCTATTTTTTAAGATTGTTCCGACTTTTTGCTAGTTCATTTCCTATCCCTACTCTTCATCACATTCTAAGAAGCAAACTGATTGTTCATTTATGCTGTGGTGTTAGTTTGTGCATATTGATATTTCCTTTCAAGCGTGGCATTACTCAATTGTTCGGTCGCTACCTTGATATTTTACTGAACATTCATATACTCTCTCCCTCTTTATCCTAGACCCGACAACTATTTTTCTATAATTTTTTTTGAAACTTGTTGTAACACTAGTACGTGCGTTCCACCGCAGCCACTTTTGCGACTTATCCATTTTTCGTGTAAGCTGGAAATTAAAGCACCTAGTCCTTCTATGTAGATTTTACGCATCACTCGTGTACGTATTGTACTGCTCTTCCTCACCTTGCTTTTCTTGAGAACAGCTGATTGCTACATACACGGTAGTATTTAGAACTGCAGATACGATGTGGGCCCAGATTCCAGTTGCTTGTGAAAAAAGCTCTTGGACTTTGGAATGTCGAACAATCATGTCTGCAAACCATACAGATATTTGGAAGGAGAAGCATATATGAAAGAGGGACAGGAAAATAATGGCTGTGAGTGAGGATTTTCCAGTCGGTTTAAGGGTCATGGTGGTGGATGATGACCCGGTTTGTCTTTTGATATTACAAAGAATGCTTCACCAGTGCCGATATCGGGGTAAGTTATATGTTTTGGACTCTCAATACTCGCTGATGCAGGAATTCTGGTAGCAACTTCTTACTTTAAATGTTTTGTTGTGCTTTCACACAGGACATATATTCATTGAACATTACCTAGCTGTTAAGTTTTAGTAAACGCTATCTAGAAGGTCATACCTTCCAGTTTTGAGGCTATCGACAAATGGAATATCAATTAAGTGGGTATGCAGCTCGTTTTGAAAAAGAATCTATTTGAAGTACATGCGGCTTATGCTTTTAGAACTTGATTTTTTTTCTTTAAAGCGTGATATGACAAGATGATGCCTAAGATGTGAAAAGTAATCTCTATAATAGTGTAGAACTCCATAAAATATCTTCTCATAGCACCAACTGAATTTGAGTAAGTATTCCTCTTTGTCATTGTAAAAAAATTATGGAGCTAAGATGGAACCTTCCTTCTCCACTAGAAACAATGGAATTATCATTTTGTATGGTGAAATTATGTCAAAGAAAGCATACCTTTAGAAAAGAAACAAGTATTTGTAAAACCTTTGTTGGGTTGTTTTGTCTGTCTGTTTACCTTTTCACTTGGATTCTTGCTTGGATCTGTTTCTATGCTAATTTTTAATACGTTTGGTTGGACTTGAAAAATAACTTGTGGTTTTGTGATAGAACTTTGTGGATTTGTTTCATTTGTGTGAATCCTTTGCATCTATTGTTTTGAACAAAACTTTCTATTTTGAAGACTACAATTTATGTAAATAGTGAACAATAGTGAATGTAAGCTTTATTATCGACATCCTCTAGAGAGATATAGATTATTTCAAATGAGCTATAAGTTTCATCATTGTTTGTGTGCTAAGGAGCAAGACTTCACTTGACTTGTTCTCTATACTATATGCTCTTCAATGTGTAAGTAATATATTGGAGCAGAAGAACTTAATTGACGCCCTATCGACTCACTCAATTATGGTTGCTAATTAGGGTTTTGTAGTCAATGGCCTTTGGCCGTTCTTCATTAGTCACTGTAGAGCTAGGCATTTTCATTTTTTCTTCCTAGGCTTCCAACAAGCTCTCCCTTGAAAGTTTATGTTTGTTGATGGGGAAGTTAGGTAACTCCTCAAAGAATTTATTAATGCTCAAGTTGCGTCCAATTATTTTCATTTCACCAAGTACTTTGTGGTCACTTCATTTTTGAAATGAAATTTCCTTTTCTTCAAGTACTTCAAGTCCATGATTTGTAGGGTATACCTTTGAACTTGACGATACCATCTACATGGTTGTCTCCATGATACCCCATCACATAAGCAACCATTATGTGTAACTGAATGAAAAGATTGGATCAATATTTTGGAAAATAAGGAGTTTGGGCTCATAAAAAACCTTTGTAACTTCTTGTCCACCTTCTTGTCTACATATTATGGTCCTTGTTTTTTTAATTTATTTTATTTGAATAGTTTTTTTGCCTTGTTAATTTTCATGTGCTTCTTAGTCAACACTGGGGTCTACCCAAGAGAATCCGGATTTTCATATATCCGGATATTTTTTTTCTTTATTAAATTCAGTGTAATTGTTTTCATATAGATCTTTTGATTTTTTGGGTTGCATGTATATTATCCCTATGCATTACCTTATGACATCACTGACTTCGCAAGTTAAATTTGTGAACTTGGATATAATATAATTCCAGAAATTGATTATTTTTCTGTAACTTTAGCGGAAATTTTCAATTATTTTTTTGTCCAACTAGTGGCCATCTGTATGTTCTTATTGGCATATCTTGAGACGGTGCGGATGCCTTTGATATTCTATTAATCAAAACTAACATACCTTGCTTGATGTTATGTTTATGAGGTTCTTGTTGTTTCCTGATAACTTTTTCAATTTTCTATCCTTTCCTATATTTTCCTTTTGTATCTTCTATACATGATTTTTTTTTGGGAAAAGTTTTTTTGAATCCTCAATATGTTGCTTATTAAGGCTAATCACTTGCTTCTAGGTCGCCCATATATTCTCCTTTCTTCTACCTATTTTTTGCTTTAAAAAGCTTTTGAAGATTGTTTGAGTTTACGATCTATTGCCTATTAAAAAGTTGCGTTGTAGCTTAATCATTTTCCAGTTCTCTTTTGATTATTGAAATAGTTAAAATCTATTTTGTAAATCTGTTTTACCTACTTTAGGTTAATTTATGCTCTACTTCCTTTCTTTTCACCTTTGAATATTGGTTATTTCTTTAGAGGTATAGAAATATTCCTTCATGTATGGTTGTAGTCAAGTTTTTCTAGGTCGCGCTTCATCAATTAAATATTTCAATATTTCTTAATGTTCAGGTTCCTGTTTTTGTATGTGATTGATTCTCTTATGGTCCATAAGTAAGTTTAATGATTATTCATGCCTCTTGTAAAGAATTTTGTGCAAATTGCTCATTGGTGGTTCATGTAATTTACCAGCAAAGGTCATTTACGAAAATTCTACCTAAAATTTTTGTTTGTGATTGATTGTCTTATGGTCCAATGAACTTTGTCTCACCATGTTTGAGTCTGAGCCATACTTGGGGGAGAGTATCTCCATGGATTTTATAGTAGGCCTGCCTAAAACCCAAAAGGGTAATGACGCTATATGGGTCACAGTTGACCGTCTGACCAAAATGGCTCATTTTATTCCGACCAAAACAACCGTTAGAGCTCCAGAGTTAGCGAGGTTGTTTGTAGACGGGCTATTTAAATTGTACGGTCTACCTTCCGGCATAGTCAGCGACCGGGACAGTAAGTTTACTGGAAATTTTTGGAGGGCAGTATTCCATCATCTCCATACTAAACTTAATATGAGTACCACCGACCATCCACAGACGGACGGTCAAACAGAAAGGGTAAATCAAGTGCTGGAGGATATGCTTCGTGCATACGTCAGCAAGAGGCAGACTAATTGGGAGGAGTATCTCTCGATATTAGAGTTTGCTTACAACAGTACCAAACATTCAGCTATGGGATACAGCCCATTTATGCTGATGTACGGATTTCAGCCACGCTCACCCACAGCTGTAGGGTTTAAACAAGAAAAAGTTGAAGCAGCCAGAAACTTTTTAGAGGACCTAAACCAAATGATAGAACATGCTAAGCGTAGCATTAGGCAGTCCCAGGATCGAGCCAGGCATTATGCAGATCCACACAGACGGGATGTGCAGTTCTCCACTGGTGAGAAAGTCTACTTGAGAGTCCCAGTTGACTCTAAAACCCTCAAATCAGGAGTGTGTGCTAAGTTGTCTCCAAGGTATTGTGGTCCCTTTACCATCAGTAGGAGACTAGGCGAGGTCACCTATGAACTAGAACTCCCACACAGCAGTAAGGTTTTTCCAGTCTTTCATGTAAGTCAGTTACGAAAAGCCTTAACCAGATCAGATAATCTGGTAGGGGACAATGTTCTAGTTCTCCCATTGGATCCTCAACAACCTCCACATGAACCAGAGGAGATTCTTGATAGTAGAGAGACGCAGACTCGTCATACTCTATATTGAGAATATCTGGTTAAGTGGAATGATCAGCCTGTTGAGAATGCCACTTGGGAAAGAGGCAGCGTCCTTCGCAAGATTTTTCCAGACTTTGTCTTAGAGGACCAAGACGGTTCTTAAGGGGGAGGGAGTATTACGAGCTCGTAACCAGTGCCGAACCCTAGAGAACACAGATAGGTCAGATACCACAGTCAGGGTCGTGTCCAGCGTACATGACCAACAGGGCAAGACAGTGTGAGTAGTGTGCCCCAGCACGGTCCATAGCTATGGCGGGCCTAACATAGCCTAGGGACCCTGTCAGCAGGATAGGGCCCCCAGTTGGGTCCCGACGTGCAGTTGGCCACGTCAGTGACACGTGGCCGACACTTGGCAGTTGCATGCTATCAGTCCTCACACTGGGCTAGGAGGGGCTTACTCTATATCAGGGAGTAGGCAAGGTTGGGTGGATCAGTTAATGTTTGCTCTACTGTGGTGTTAGGATCTATTACAAGGGGATAACTGAGAAGTGGAGGGAAGTCCTTTCGCGGAACTCAAAATTAAGCTTTTGAGTTCAGCGAACGAGTCGTCCACACTGGACTTGAAATTGGCTAATGCCAACTTCAGTTCATCCACTTCTGTTACCAACTGGAGAAACTGCTCCTTGATAACCAGTTCGTCGAGTTCTTCGGCGAACTGTTCTTGTTCTTCCAATTCCATGGGTTCCTTCTCTTTACTGTAAGCCAAGGCTTCTGTTTCAGGTTCGTCGAAGCCTCTCTCCGGGGGTTGATCAGGTCCCTAAGGAGTGGTCATCTTCGGAACTGAAAGAGAGCTACCTTAACTTCTAAAGGAAAAAAAAGTCTAAAAGACTAATTTACAACTGTACAAGGGAAAGGAAAGATGACTTAGCTGTTTTTGAGGATTGTACTTCCAAAGAAAAGATGAAGAGGAACCCTCTCAGCTCTTTTACCCAAGATTTCAGACCTGCTGTCCCAGAAAATCCTAGTTTGAAGCTTCAAAACGGTGCCAAATTTCCCGGCTCTTGAGTTGAGTAGCTGATTGATCTGATTTCAGGTGTGGGGCTCCAACAAACCGAGTGAAAGTTGGAATTTTACAACAAGAAATCCGGAATTTTTTGTATCTCTGCCCTCGCTGGCTGGACAGCCACATGTCTGGCCCAATTTTCTGAAATTTAAGGCCCAATCTTTGCTTGAATCTCTGATCTGAACTCAGGCAGTAGGTCGCTGGTCTGTGGCAAACTAGTTTGAAACTCAGACTACTGAGAAATTCCAAAAAACAGGGATGAAAATCCACTTTTTCAACTCCCTGTCCAGCGCTGGCCCTGCTAGGAAAATTTGCTTGAAAACCCCTCAAACTTCCTTGGATTTCTCTGAAATTTTAGAGGTAGATGTCTGATTCTACAGCAATGGACCTGCTCGCTGGTTTCTACTCTAAATCCTTTCTAAAATCTCTTATCAGATGTATGAAATCTGATATAGATTGCTGCCTTTCCAACGATTTACCTACAGAAGGAATTCTACTTCCTACAACTGTAAATTCTCAGTGAATTTCAAGGGTTTGAAGGCTGCACCTACAGCGATTCTCCTCTTCTAATCTTTTCTGAGAAATTGAGAAACATTTCCTATCTTCTGATAGCTTTCTCTACTGTTGCTCCTGAACTCCCTAGGATGGAGATGGCTCTGATACCAGTGTAATAGATCCTAACACCACAGTAGGCAAACACTAACTGATCCACCCAACCTTGCCTACTCCCTGATATAGAGTAAGCCCCTCCCAGCCCAGCGTGAGGACTGGTAGCATGCAACTGCCAAGTGTCGGCCACGTGTCACTGACGTGGTCGACTGCACGTCGGGACCCAACTGGGAGCCCTATCCTGCTGACAGGGTCCCTAGGCTGTGTTAGGCCCGCCATGGCTATGGACCGTGCTGGGGCACACTACTCACACTGTCTTGCCCTGTTGGTCATGTACGTTGGACACGACCTTGACTATGGTATCTGACCTCTCTGTGTTCTCTAGGGTTCGGCATTGGTCACGAGCTCGTAACAGGAACATAACTAGTAGATTATGTCCTCTTGTGGGGTACCTTGAGACCGACCAATCTCAATCTCAAGCTGGTGTGAAGAGACACGAAATTGACCCGGTATGAATCTGAGACCATGTGATTACCCAGAACGCAGGTAATGTGGTAGAAGTGGGGACCTTGATACATATGTCTTCAAAAAGTGAAGCCTATAGAAGTCGGGTTTGAGCCCCAATTGACCATGCCAGGCTCGATCAAGGTAAGCTTTGTAGATGAATCGTCTAATGTAGTCATGGGTACGAGAGGGAAGTGCAGTGATAGAGATAGCTAGGGTGTCGAGAAGTCGGGTGGCTTGAGAGAACCCAGACAAATGGTAGCCCTGACCGTGAAGGCACTGAGATGAAATGAGAGCAGCTTGTGTATATCTCTGCTTAGAAACCTAGAATGCACTGACGCGCTGTATATATGTGATGAGTTGGAGTAGGGTATCAAGGTACATGGGCGGGACCACAAACTCAGCGACTGTATATATGTGTACTAGAAGCTACCTGTCTCATATTAAATATAGGACTAGTAAAAAGTGTGCCTAAGTAAGTGTAGGATGGAACAATCACTAGCGGCCGACTATCAAAAAGGAGCTCCTGTCTCAACATAAAGCTCTTGGAAGTGTTGTAGACCATCACTTTGGTCTTCAGAATGTTCACTCTTAGGCCCCATTTGGAACATAAATCATGAAGGCAATCAATCTGTCTTGGTAACCCCTCCCTGGTAGGTGAAAGTAGAACCACATCATTTGCATAAAGAAGAATAGTGATCAAGATGTCTCTACAACCAGATCCACCACACTGCTCAATAACCCTCTCCAACTCACCAATATATAGTCCAAAAAGTGTTTTATAGCCATCATGGAGGCTCTTAACTATCGTAGAGGTTAGTAGTCACAAATCATGAAATCTAAGAGTGAGCCAACTAAGAAATGATGAACGACACTACAAAGTACAAATGAATACCTTAACTCCTCAACACAAGTCTTGGATTGCAAGAAAATGAATGCTCATTATTGGACTAGGATGTGGAGGCTCCTAGTCATCATGGAGGCAAGCACTCAAGGTACATGCATGGATGAGATGAGGTGTCACAACTAGCTCGAGTTACAAGGCCACTTGGGCACTTAAGTTACAAAAAGGGCGCTACAAAGTATTTACATTTTATTGCCCTGTTTAGAATCATACGACTCGTACATTAAATAAGTTTGCCTATCCATTAGGGGTAAAATGAGCATATTATTTCAAAATGGCATCATTTTGTGTTATATTTTGATGGCAATATGAGATGGGATCTCCTTATATGTTGCAGCAGTTATGATGGTGCACTTCACTAGCTTTGATGTGGGTTTTTTGGAAGGTTCCTTCACAGCACCCTAGAAGACTATGGACTGTGAAAAGCGGCTTCTCAGCACATATTCATTTTTAGTTATCGTTGTGTACTAACGTCCGTTGATATTTTGAAAGTTTACATTCGAAATCAATAGTATTTTTTAGGTATCTCTATGACACACTACAAGGTGGATTTGTCTCAAGAACAGCGAAGGAAGATTCACAATGAGATTTCTACCTCAGAGAACTTGAACAACAGTTCATCGTAAAAGACATTCTAGCCCACCATCTCCAATTACCATGATAACCATCATGGCGGCCCCGATGTCTTTAAATGTTTGAATTCAGAAGACGCAAACAGTTATACTTTTGATAATAAGGAAAATTCGGATAATTACAAATTTTGAATACTTTCAATTTGTATATGTGCATACGGTCTAGGAGGTGATTAATTCAATATATTGTTCCGATAAGGTAATTGTTGGAATATCGACAATCTCTTCATGTCCTCAATTGATCTATTTCGAGAGTGGTTCGTATTATGATTTTTAATCTTCCCTTTTTCACCAATCTTTTACTCCCGTTGGTGGGGGTGGAGGTGTATTGCTGGCCTGAACATCCACTTAAACTGGGATAATCATGCATTGTCCACGTTAGGATTCCACAAAGAGTGAAATTTTTTTCATGCAAAGGCCTTCAGATGCCATATGCATTAACACCATTCCAAAGTATGGACAATTCTTCAATTAGTTTTTCTAGATAAACACCTATGTTCTTAATTTTGTACTTTCTAGGAACCAAATAGAGCTAGCAACGAACACTCTTAATAGCTTTTTACAATTGAGATGCTTGGGTTCTTCATGAGAGAACTCAATTACACTGCTTCAAAAGTATATGTTGGTCTTTAAGATGATTTGCGGCATCTGTCGTTCAATAGAACTGTAGGGGATTCGGCCTTACCATGTTCAGCAGGGATATAGACACATAAGTTCATTAGAGCTCTATGAGGCTCAACATGCTTGACAAAGGTGTTAAGATTATGAGAGATTTCTACATGTGAACCATAGTCAGCCATTCTGAAACTTGTTTTATTTTGGGACGTGACTTCAATTTTTTTAATTTTTAGAAGCTCTTTTTTTTTGTAGTTTTTTCTAATAGTCGAAAATAAGGGATGTCATTGGGCTGCTTGTTAAAAAAATTAGACATAAAACATTATATTTTTGATGCCTATCAGATAGTTTTGTGCCTTCCGGACAGTGTTGCTCTGGTATATAGGACCTCCCATCATCCATGGTATAGACTTGGGTATCATGGAACTGCCCCCTCTGATATGAGAAATTCCAAAACCCAGGTGAGGAATCAAGTGAGTGGAATAACAAGACCAAGAAATATTCTACTATCTGGGCTGATACCAGATTGATGTTTGAGCTAATACCATGTTGATAGTTGCCAATTTTGGCTGGCCATTGGGGTTTTCACCAGGTACTGAGAACCAACTGTTATCTATGTGGTATAGTAGACCAATGAATATTCCAATCCTCACCCAGGCTGGTATGTAAAAATTTCAATACCAGACCAACAGTGTTCTAGACATTAAATATACATCCTTGCATGATGACTGTGTTGATATATTTCATTAAGTGCTTGCATTTCAAGTACTTCCAACAGGGCAATGAAGCGTCCGCTTGCAAGAATCTGATCTTAAAGTCCTCTTGGAAATGATTTTTTCTAAATAAACAAAAACATTTTTTTTTTTAAGTTTCATATGTATGGAACATGTTCTGTTCTGTATGTACTGAACAGAAGTTCCAAACTAAAAGATTCGGGACACTTAGCTATGACATTGTGACCTGCAGTGCGATTTGGCAATGTGTTTTATTTTATTGCAATATCAAAGTTGGAAGTTCAGAAAATAATGAGAACATTGCAGCATGCGTTCTACATTAGGTCTTGACAGAATGGGTGGGCTAAGATAGTTTGAATTTTGTTCTAACAATGCCAGAATTGATAATCTTGCGGAAACATTTTTGCAAGAGAGATTTCACGAACACTTCTTGATGTATGTCCAGTTAGGACAATGCAGTAGATATAAATTGCACTCTTTTGCATGCCAAGTTAGTCGAACTTTTTTGCTCAAAAGCTTTTTTTATCTATAACATGAGATAACTTTTGTTCATTGTCTTGGCATCAAAATTGGCCCCATCAATGGACTACCAATGTTTCTTCCATTTATATCTTGTAAGAAGAATCCGATTCGACTGGTCATTGTTGTACTTTTACTTTTGTACTTGTTTTTTTCTCTTGTACAAAGTTTTTATTTTGAGCAGCAGAATTTATCATACATTTCTTGTTTCTGACAGTGTGTAGGTAATCTTAAACTTGGTCTTAGTCCTGTCGTTTTTGTCTAGATTCTTGAAATCGTGTTTCTTACAAACTTCTTATTCTTGACAATTTCAGTTACGACCTGCAGCTGTGCAACACAGGCATATACTATGTTGCGAGAGAGACAGGATACCTTTGACCTTGTGATAAGTGATGTGTACATGCCTGATATGGATGGATTCAGGTTGCTGGAGCTCATAGGACTTGAGCTAGACTTGCCTGTAATAAGTGAGTCTGCCTTTATTTCTCTGTTGTTCATGTTTGAAGTTTGCCATTGGCATTATGTTTTCAACATCCGTGCTATTTAGGTTGAAGTTTCTGGAGTTCAAAGCTACGAAAGAGAAGGAGATTGGAAGTAGGTTAATGTTGCTGAGATCTCATAGGGACAAAGATTTGGCAAGAGGAGCATATGAGACCTTTGTAAATGACATACACATAAATGCTTCAATAAATTTGCCATAGTATGGGCAAACCATAATCCAAGTTCCAAGTTGCGTATTTAGGACAGGTTTTAGAAAGTAGGGTCTGTAGTAGCAACCCTGTGAGGTCTTTTTTGCAAGTGTATATGTGTCTAAGCAGTTATGGTTTTACATGGATTTTTTTAATTTGTTTTCAGTTTGTGATCTTATATACTCCGCTAATTTGATTTGCCCTTCCATTCTGATAATTATGCAGTGATGTCTGCAAATGGTGAGACTAGTTTAGTCATGAAGGGTATCACCCATGGAGCATGCGATTACCTGCTGAAACCTGTCAGAATTGAAGAGTTACGTAATATCTGGCAGCATGTAGTACGAAAAAAAGGCACTTTTGACTTTAACAGGGATAACTGTTCAATCGACTGGGATTCGAACAAGACATTGGTGGAGGTTCAAAGTGAAGATCATGGCTCTAGAAAGAGGAAGGGGAACATTGAGCTTTCAGATGCGATGATAGAAGATGCTAATAGTTTGAAGAAGGCACGTGTGGTGTGGTCCAGTGAACTTCACAAGAAGTTTGTAAATGCTGTCAATCAGCTTGGGATTGACAGTAAGCCTGCTGCTTATGTTCATTTTTCATCAGGACATCCTTATATGTTCGATTGTGTTTGCAGCTACTCTTTAGAGTTCCAGATAACGACTTTCATTAATTCGTCTTTGCTTATAAACAGATTGTGATTGAATACAAGCTCTATAGCTCTTTTCTGGAAGTTCTATCATATAACGAGTTAAAACTCTCTTCTGAGAGTCCCATCATATGGTAACATTGAATTTGAACACTATTTTAATCAATCCTTGGTTTCTTGCAGCTGTTGAACCCAGTCCTTGCCTGTTTGACTCAATCATTTGCCTTTTTACAGAAGCTGTTCCAAAGAGCATAATGGAGATAATGAGAATTCAAGGTCTCACAAGGGAAAATGTTGCAAGCCATTTGCAGGCAAGTTCCATTTCCTTTTTGATGATTTTGCCTCCGTTTCAGAACTTGGCAGATCTTCAATCTTCACATTAATCATAGGAATCCAGGAAGCGACTTCGCTATAATGGTTATAAGTGCCAATCATAGAAGCACATTCTGAAACAGAACGAGTTTCATTTTGGAAAGTGAAATTATTCTCTTTTCTTTTTAAATTAGCAGGAGAAATAGGGATGACATTCGGCTGCCTTGGATAAATCATTTAGACATACGAAATACCATGCATATGTAAAAAAAAACTTCTATGTTTCATACATTGGTTACTTTCAATCATACCAGTTTGCTAAAGCTATCATTTCATTGCGGACTTCTGTTTGCATTCGATTTTATTACTGAAAGCTGCATACTGCTCATTTTAGTCTGTTTTATTCCTAACAAAATTTGCTACATGTCTGTCCAAGAATTTGTAGTATTTTTTGTTGTAAGCAATAAGAATGCATTCGGAACCTGATAATTTTCATAATATCAATTCATGTGAAGCTTGATGAATACATTATATTAAGAACTTGAAAGATCAGGGGAGTAAATACGACTGTTATTCATCCTCTGATTTCGAAGCATTTAATTTTACATTTTTTCAGGGCTTGATCCGATTATTGAAAGCATAATATTGATGGATGCCATAATTTTGTTTGATCTGACTCTGAGTGTTCTCACTCAGAAAGGGAAAATTGGAAAAGAGTTTGCTAATGAGTAAAGGACAAAAGTTTCAATGCTCAAGACCAAATTAGTCAAGCGTGTCACAAAACCCCGGGCTGGATAGCAGCCATGTGAATGAACCATCTCTAGAGGCTTGGTGAAAGTATGTCTTTGCATGGAGTGAGATATGTTGAAGACCATCAATTTGGTCTTCTCGATATTAATGTCCAAACTTCTCTCCCTCTCCTACAACTACAAGGCATCAATTGTTAGAAATAAATGACTATGCTAAAGTTAAGCCATAGGTTACTTTGACCCAAAAGGTCGAGATTTGTGTAACCATGGGTATTTAGTTATTTAGGCCATGTTAAGTTTGTCTTAATTTGTAATGGACTGACTCATGGGTCCTTAGAAATCTAATTTAGTTTAGGGGCCCTATCTTGACTTTTGGGGGTGCCCTACATTAAGTAAGTAGGTAGAGTACATATTGGCTTATTGTGTCACGTTTTTCATATTGGCTTATTGTGTCACGTTTTTCATATTGGCTTATTGTGTCACGTTTTTATTGCTCTCCATTACTTGTGTTGCTGTTTTCTCTCTCTCTCTCTCTCTCTCTCTCTCTCTCTCTCTCTCTCTCTCTCTCTCTGAGGAGGGCGCCCAGCCTCTTCTCTCAAATCTGATTTTTTTGCAGCCAGTTTTCAGCAAGTTTTGTTTGGAGGAGGGCGCTCATGAGGAAAGGCCTCCTTCTTTGGCAGCTTCGACACCTCGTGGATCATCATCATCACCATCATCTTCTACGTCTTCGAAAGAACAAAAGAAGTGGGATAGATGTTTCGGGAATCAAGAAGAATCTTCTTTCGGTTTCAACTATGTTGAAGCAAGGACTAGTTGTTGAGTTCAAAGAAGAAAAGTGTCTTGTCAAGGATTCTAAAAGATCTCTCTTGATTATTGTTTCGGGAACAATGCACGCTGGCTTATTCATTATAGATACCTATGAGTGCCGAATTCCCTCTATATGTCTTGTTGCTTCTACATCACAATCATTGGAATTGGCTGAAATGTGGCATGCAAGGTTTGGATATCTCAACTATCATACTTGGAAAGTTTCAAAGGAAACCTTTTCCAACTGATGGAACTACAAGGGTTCTTGATAAATTTGATTTGGTTCATAGTGATGTTTGTGGTCCAATGAGGACCGAATCCATTGGAAAGTGCATCGATTTTGTGACTTTTATTGATGACTTTTCCCGTTTTACATGGATCTATTCTATGAAGGCTAAATCGGAAGTTTTTCAGCATTTCAAAGAATTTCTAGCAATGGTGGAAAATCAGGTTGGGCATTCTCTGAAGACCCTACGCATCGATCGAGGAGGGGAATACATCAAGAGTACGGTCGGTGCATTTCTTCGAGAGAAGGGAATTCTACATGAAATGACAACTCCCTATATGCTTCAACACAATGGTGTTGTCGAGCGAAAGAATTGCACACTTATGGAGATGGCTTGTTGCATGCTCAAAGCAAAGGGGCTGCCTCACAAGTTTTGGGCTGAAGCGGTTATAACGGCAGCATACATAAGCAATCGTTGTCCTACTAAAGCATTGAAAGTATTAATTCCTTATGAAGTTTGGTATGGGAAGAAGCCTTCAATCTCTCACTTTCGCATTTTTGGTTGTACGGCTTATGCTTTTGTTCCGGATAAACTTCGTACAAAGCATTTTTGTTGGCTATAGTAGTGAAAGCAAAGGCCCTCGATCTTGCTTTCGATCTGACTCCCTCTTAGGCTTGAATTGCTTCTTTGATTTCTCCTCATTGCTGTAGAGGGCTTGGTCAAAAGCATCCTTGTGATCAAGATGCTCTCGAGCTTCGACTTCTTCTCGAATCTCGACAACTGCCTTTTCGAGTGTCATTGTAAGATCCTTTGCTAGCAGCGTTCTGGTTGTCTGGAAGGATCTTGGTAAGGCTCTCAACAGATAGGTAAGCTGCTTCTCTGCTGTGACTGCATTTTCTGCTCATCTTCCTAATAAAGGAAGTGAGGTCTTTACCATCCCACTGCAGGTTTGTCAGCTGATCTTCGAGCAGCATGACTTGACTGCGTGATTTCGTCTGAAATCTTGTGACTAGAGTATCTCACATCTCTTTTGCTTCAGAGATTGTAGCTAGGTCAAGAGTTAGGCTATCCTCGATGGATGAAGATAACACGGCTACTGCCTTGTCATTCTTCTCCCTCCATTCGCGTAGCTCCTTGCCTGTAGTTGTAGGCATCTCCTCGGTGCCATCTACCCAGGGAAATAATCCTTCTCCCTTTAGTATCAGCGAGGTCTTAAGTTTCCATGCTAGGAAGTTAGATCCTGATGAGTCGAGGATTGTACAGATCTTGGATTGTATGCTGCTTATTGAAGCCATTGCTATGAATTGCGTTCTCACTTGTTGATGGTTCTTTGTTTGAATGCTTAGCCTTCTAGATCTGATAGCTTTGCGGCTATGTCAGACTATGACAGGGTGGCTCTGATACCACTGATGCGATGAAAAATGTGGAACGCAAATCGCAAATATCAATCAGGCTTTGTAACGAAACGAAACGAAACGAAGCGAAATTGGACACAGCGAAGCGAAACTTGAACGAGCTCTGATATTGACATTGCTGAAGCGAAATCGAATTAATCGCGAACAATATGAATTCGGATGAACTTCAGATATGATTGCTGGTCACTGCCTGCTATATCATTACTACAATCCTCCAGAAAGTAGACAGACACTGCTGATCTACGTTTTAGAATAATACAACATTCAACAAAATTGAACTAGTGTGCGGAATCGATAAAACAAGTGAATGAGATACACACGTGATAGCAGACAACAATTCATTCAAGATCAGACAGAAAATGAGAGTGATATGTGTGTAATAGCTACAGTATCATCTATTGATCCTCTTGATTTCGAGCGCTGTATGACAGACCCACACAACGCATTGGCGTGAGAGAAGCGGTGTTCTCCCACGAGTAATGTCTCGCTTACTAGCGGACTTCTTGGATCTCTGTGGATCCTTCTTACAAAACTTGTCTCGCTCGCAGGCGGACTTTTATTCTGTAGTCTGTGCGTTTCTATCTGCTATTGTATGTATCTTATACATTCAGAGTAGCACACCAGATTAGATAGACTAAACAATCTATAACTAATCACGGATTACAAGAGAGGTGGGTTAGGCATGTCTGAACACTCTTCCGCTGACATCATCATATCAGATCAGGGTTTTTGTACTTCATGGTACTTGCATGATCTTCCTGATCCTTCGGAGCGTGAAGGTTGAAAAGTGTCGCGAAGATTTTTGTGTCGCTTCAAGCCGTTTGACTTTCGCGTCGTCTGACTTTCTCCTGTTGTATCACGAACATTTTTCTTTCGCGAACTTTTCGCGTTCGTGTCTCTTCGTTAGGGTGTTCGCGAACATTTTCGCTTCGTGTCTTTTCGTGATGTTCGCGAACATTTTCGCTTCGTGTCTTTTCGTCAGACTGAGGGCTGAAAGCTAGCAAAGCTTTGGTAATAGAAACGTTTTGTTTCTTCATGATCATTGCACCATCCTGGATTACCGTCGGCCTACCCTCGTCAAGATCTGGTCGACATATGTACCTAATGGCCAGATTATGCATGTGCCACCTTGTTGATTGATAAGTTGCAAGCACACCTGTCACATGTGCGACACACCTAACTGAATTTAAGCCAAGGTGTCTAGTTTGATTGCCAGCCAGTACCAAATTCATCAGTGATCGACCTTTCTTGGCAATTGGTTTGCCCAAGGTCATGTTTGGTCCTCTATTAGGCTCTAATTAGAGTTTGAAGTGTGACAGTTTTGCACAAAATCAACAGAATCTTGGCTCAAAAATAGTTTTACAAGTTGGGATATGTTACACCTTTGATATGTGCCTCAAGCATGGAGAACTGAGGATATGAAAGCTTGTCTTTCTCTCTTTTCAAGATGGAGATCATTGTTGTATTAAAGAAGAGTGCAAGACTTGTAAGAAAGAACGCCACCAAGAAGATTATTGCCTAGCTACAAGGTACTTTTTGTTTAAGGGCAACAATTCACCTTTAGATAACAACCTGTTACTAAAACAGCTGGCACCCTACTGACTTATCACATATCACCTTATCATTGTTCTTTTCTTTTGAAGGTTGTGAGTTCTCTTATTGAAAGCATTTTTTTGCAATGTAAGGATTTAATCATCACCATTGATCTGAAAACACTATGCGCTATAATGATCAAAACAGTGGCTATGTCCTTTAGTGCTCTTGATTTCGAGATAGTGGAGGAATTGGATAAGGACGACTTTTAGTGTGGACATGGTGCGTAGAGATGGTTTTAGGAGAGTGCCTCTTGGGGTTGATAACAGGGGAGTAGAGACCTCTTCCTCTGGGAAATCCGGATCGTGAGGCAGTGGATGATGGCATACCAAGGCTGATTGGTGCTCAAACCTCTAAAGCTATGGCATATTATCTGATTAAAGGAAAGGAAAGCTTTTTGTCTCATTTATGTCAGCAGATGAATACTCTTGCCGGAAAGCAAAGTTGCTAGGAATGCTGAGGAGGCTTGGGAGTTCTTGGAGGAGCTATATGCCACTAAAGTGTGCTGCAAATTGGCTGTACTTAAAGAAGAAGCTAGTTTCATGGCCATGAATTCGTGGCTGAGCTTGCTGACAATATAAGGCTTGTGCTCAAGAAATTAGCAGTTGCACGAGCTCCATTATCTGCAAAAGACAAGGTCTTTTTGTTGCTGAACCACCTTCCCAAGGCATGAAAGTCATGTTGATGAGCTGAGCTTTAAGGCAGTGGCAAAAAGGTTTGCAACAGGAGCAGTTGAGGCAAGCAACAGGAAAAGGTGGAAATGGGCATGAGTATCTTTTCCTGACCACATTTAAATTAGAACAATCATCTGCAAACAACTAGCCCAGGAAGAAGAAACCGAAGCTACTGTTGTGATCAAGGCAAACACAGCTAGAACTCACCCACTACCTACAAAGTAGTGGTGCAGGTAGAATGCGAGATAAGAGCTTGTTCACAAGCCATTACTGTATGAGATGTTGCTATTACAATGCAGGCTGCAGGAAGAAAAGGGTGCACAAAAGGAGAGATGATGAGGCAATCAGGCTGAAGAATTTACACTTGTCACCTGTGTAGACAAACCATTACTGTATGAGATGTTGCTAATTACGACCCAGACTGCAGGAAGAAAAAAGTGGACAAAAGGAGAGATGAAAAGGCAAATCAAGCTGAAGAATCTACATTTGTCATATGTGTAGAAAGAATTGGTTCTGCCAGTGAGGATAAAAAAGATGCAGATGACTGGAACCTAGGTTCGGGAGCTGGACTGAATATGACACTCGAGGACTGGTGACTGGAAGGATTGATGTCTTGTTCCCCAATGGAGGCATCTGGAAGGCTGTTTGTGGTAACCCACATGCTAGAATTGAAGAAGAATTCACTCTGTAAGCAAAATTAATGATGCTGGTTATGAGGTCATGTCTGGAGGCAAATTTCGTGAGATTATCTCATCTGATATATGGGAAGTAGCTAAAGATGCAAGAGCAGGAGATTTCTTCTTTATGCTGGGTTCCTTCAATCAAGAAGGATTTTAGAATTCAAGGTGAATGAGCAACAATGGACAATTGCTACCATTTGCAAGGATCAAAGGATTTAAGAGAGAGCTAAGTGCCCCATATATATCTTACAACAGAATTGAAGAACTGAAAGTAAAAGTAGGATGCTTATGGAGATGGCTAGGGGCCTTGGTCCTTGCCAAAGGTCTGAGTTTTATGTTTTGGAAGAAGAAGGTATGGCAGCTGCACCTATCAACAACTATATACTTTGTAAAGCTCTTGACTCTGTGACACAGAAGACTTGGTCGAGGTACAATACCGACATCTTGCAATAGAAATTGGTCGGTTGTAGAACATCCACTTTGAAAGTTTTTCTGGTCACGAAGTGCTAATGTATAAGGGTTATATGATCCATTCCTTAAAAGGCTTGAAATAGAAGAAATTTCATTTTTGATGAAGCTAGTGCATGGCGTGATAAAGCTAAAGAAGTTGAATGCAGAAGTGAAGGGGAAATAGTGGAGATAACATATGAAGAAGACAAAGGTCATGAGAAACCCTGAGGAGTGGGAGCTGCACATGAAATGCCTTGGGAGAATTATAACTCAATGAGTTAGTGGAGCCATGGCCTGCTGAGTTCATAGGCATCCAAGGCGAAGCACTATAATGAAGGTGATAAACTCTGTGAATCAGGTATGGTAAGGGGAATGAGCTGGTAAATTATCTTGAGGCAATGATAAGGCCCTGCACAAATCAATGGAGGAAGAATTTAAGTCCATTGTTAGCAAGCAAACATGGAGCTTGACAGAAGTGTTTCACGGCTGGAAAGCAGATGTGACTAAATGGGTTCTTAAATCTAAACAAAAAACAGATGGATCAGTAGAGAGATTCAAAGCAAAAATAGTAGCCAAAGTCTAGCTTGAGATTGAGGAGGTTGATTACTTTGACACATTTGCACCCGTAGCAAGAATGAAATCAATCAGATTCATTTTAGCATTGGCAGCCACCAAGGATTTGCATGCCCACCAAATGTAAGCACAGCTTTTGTGAATCAGGATTTGGCAGAAGAAGTCTATACTGAGCGACGAAAATGTTATGTTAAGGCCCTTAGTTTATGAGTTGCACAAGGCCCTCTATGGCCTCAAACAGTTGATTGGTGGATGGACTTAGGTGGTAGAGTTTATAGGGCATTAGTTCTTGCATTGGTGTACGAGTTTATTCCCTTGTTGGGCCCCAACTGTGTCATGTGGTTATAGCATTCTAATTGGCTGGCTACCATTATTGAAGATGTTGACCAGCAAAAAACACAGTGGGAGACATTATTATTACAATGGCATTAATTCATTTTTTTCACTGGATTATCCTGAGCGTAGCAATGGTCTAAATATGAGTGGTTTACCTCTCAAGTCCAGTTTATTTGTGGAGTATTTTTAACACTTCAGATAAAAAATATTGTGCTACGAATGGAAGTTAGTGATTGTCATTTCTAGTTAGGATTTTCTACAGAAGTATATCTAAGTCATTTCAACAGGAGTATTCTGAAAGTACAATCAGTCAAATGGCTGTGCTACTTAACCTTACATTTCTTAAAACCTAGCTGGTGTTTTGCAGAAGTATCGTCTAGGTCTTAAGCGATTGTGTGGGATCAGAGTGGAACGTTTGCCAGTTGCCTCATTTCAGGCTTCTGAAAATGGACAGTGTGGAGGGAAAATGCAGATTCAGTCAGGTGGGTCCGTTTCAGCATCAGGTTCCAACGTAAGCTCGAATGTTGGTGTATTTGGAAGAAGCCTCAATCAGTTGGATAGGGGAACTTTAGCAGCACTTGCACAGCTTCAAGCTACTCAGCAAAGACAATTTGGGGTTAATGAAGCACAACAACTTGGTGATTCAGGCAAATTGTGTCTGGAACACTTGTTTGCTGGTGGGACCAGCCAGGAAGAGACAAGCTCCTCAGGTCTGCAACGCATGTCTTCATTGGAGTTGGATTTGCTTATGCAACAAGTACATCAAGGAATGGCTCCAAGGCAGCAGCAAGTATTAGCAAGTGGAGATCTGGTAGATCTTAGCATAGTAAAATCAGAAGTAGAAGCTGGAGGTTGTGAAAACATGGCCATGCAATCTCATCAGAGAGATCCTATGCCTAATAGCCTGCAGCACTTTACTGAGCAACCTTTAGGTAGTCACCCTGTTGAACCTGAAGGTGATGTTTCTGCATTTGATTTGAGTAGACTCGATGGAAGCTTTGACGAGGCTATCTTACTTCCATCTCCCTGCAGATTGGCTGATTCAGATTGTCCAGAGCCTGGAATCTTCACTTTTCCTGACCCTTGTGCTGGAATTAGCAGCTTTATACATCCGTCTCCACACGATTTTTCGTCTTTCTTGGATGAAATTCTTCCTCCCTGAAAACTTGTGCACTCTGTAAGTATCTTCCATAGAGAGGCCATGATTAAATCTTCAGACCTAGGTTGATTTGGCGTGCTCCTTGAGTGTAATCCCCAAAGCAACAGATTCCCAATAGAAACTTACTGCCCATGCTTTTTAGTGGAAGGCTACTGGCTCTTGTACTTGCCAATAAGTAAATTGCTTGCCTCATTGACAGCCATGAATGTTGACAGTTGGAATAAGGCTGGGACATATGGTGTTTGCATCTTAAATTCTGCTTCAGTACCTTTGTATAATGAGATTGCTGAGAATTGCTCTAATTCCGTAAATGTTAGTCTTGTGCACCGTCGATCATTGTAAAGTGCTGAAGAATAATTTATTGGTCTCTTGGGTGGTTGCGTACAAGGAGCAACTATGGATGCAGTCACTTGTTATATAGCTTGCAAATCCGTCTAGATGTTTTGGGTTTATGATTGAATTATGACTGTATTGCACAAGTTAGCACTCCTTAGAGATATAATAGGTGGTTATGGAATTCCCTAGAAAAGCCGCTTCTAAACTTTATGGTGAATTTGTCTACATTAGATGATGTCAGTTATGGCAAGCTTGTAAAGTTTTAAGGTAAGCTACTGTTTGGTACTGTAAGGTCAGGTTTTGTATAATAAGAAATTATATAAGATTTGATTATGCCTTCTTTTAATGCTCCACAAATTTGGAAAGTCTGGACTGTTTTCAGTTAGTTTGGGTCCATACTTCACATATTGGAGACTTCAGATTCTGTGTGGTTAGTTTGGGTCCAGACCATGTCCAAATAGTTTGGATCTAAGTACATTGTTAAGTCTCTCTTTGGTAATTTTTAGGTAACTACCTATCACTGAGCAGCAGCAAGTTATGTTATGTAGCTACTTTGTGTTTTTATTTCTCAATTGCCATATGGATATCAAATCTTCAATACTTGTGTACTTTGATGTTGGGTACTATCTTAGACATAACATTGATATATATATTTTTCTTATTAGTGGGCATGCAGTCGGATTGCAAACAGGTGGTTTGTGCTTGGTCTTTGTATTTTTAGTGGTGGAATATGCCCCCTAGCTTGTTAGTCTACTCTGATAATCACAACACACACTAATTAGTTGTGAGCAATCTGACCTTATAACAAACTCACCTTAGTTACTTGGAATTACTTTGCTAGCTACAATTAAATCAGCTGTCATGAGAAGATAGTCTTCATTAAATTAGCCTCAAAAAATAGTCCTGCCCTTACATGAGTAGGAGTGAGAAAGTGTACTCTTAGGAAAGATTGAATGCGATACATCCATTTTGTAGCGTCTATTGTCCAACTCTGATCTCATCTACAATAATTTCATGTAGTAAATTGTGTGATTCAATCAATAGTGAAAGCAACATGTTATGGGCTCATGATTCCAGAACATGACTTCTTCAATAGCAGGATAGTTGTTTGAAAATCATGATGAATAGCATAGGAGGGAAGCATTTAAACTCAATGAAAAAAAGTTCCCATTATCTTTGAAGGCAATGGAATTATGCAGGTTGTTGATGGGTCATGGAAGTGCGAAGATAAAAGAAGGATAAGAGACGAGCAAATGCATTTAATAATGTGAGTGTATATGAAGAGAGCTTGTTTTTGTTGTATCATTAGCAAACATTATTTAAATGAGCAAGCAAGATACGGTTTGACATGTTGATGTAAGACACATGACAAATAGACAATCATCAATCAATCTAACGCGTTTTCCATATTTAGATCAGGCAAAGAGAGCACGAAGGGATTGGTTTTCCAACTACTCATTGTTGAGTTCGTGTTGAGTAAGGTCGATCACTGTCACTACTTCAAAGTTGGTGATGCTGGTGATCCTTTTTGGAATGTACTCAAAGTTGGCGTGAGACTTTCTTCACAGTTGTACTATGAGAGCTTATGCAATTGACCAATTTTTAATCATGAGAATTAGACCTAATGTGAACATCTTGTAATTTCGTTCTCAAATATGACTTTGCTCTCATTGTTTCGTTTAAAGAAAATCACAACATTTGCACTCATTTGTTTTATTTTTAATCAATTTTTTGTTTTCGAATATTGTATTTGTATGTGGAGGATTGCAAAACTATCAGATAACATACTTAATATTAAATGCTTTATAATGTGTTCTCTTTTCTGATCTTTCATACTGTGAGGTTGGCTTTCAATTATAGTTTTAATCTAGGTATACTACATAATATGGTGTTTATTTTATGAGAATTTTGTGATGGAGGATTCAAGACCATGAGATTGTGATGTTGAAATTTTTATCATTATTCTAAACGATTAGATTGTGATGTGAAATCATGAAATTGTCAATGTAGGAATACTTGAGGAGTAAATGGAAATGCGAAAATAGAAAATGTTAAGACTATGAAAAGCTAAATATTGAGTTGGTGATCATGAAATCCATGATATCAAAGTGTGAAATTGTAAATAGTAATTGTTTACTCAATTCTGATAGAGGAGAACTAGTATGAATATGTGACGTCGTAATTATCTAAAATCATGAATAATCAAATTATGAAAATGCAAAACTAAGAAATTCACAGGAATGTGAGATCATAAAATTTTGGAAAATTGTACTACGACAAAACCAGTGAAAATGTGAACAAAAATTGTGAAATCAAGACTACGATGATGACTACAATTGTGATTGAAAATGTGAATCCATAAGAAGATAAAATTGATAGCATACTAACGCTAGTTTTCAATTCTAGTTTTCATCTATGTCTACTGTATAATCTAACATTTATTACATGAGAATTTTGTGATGAAGGATTGATGACTGTCAAATGTCGATGTTGAATTTTTCTCATCATTTTGAAACAATGAGATTGTGACGTAAAATTGTGAAAGTGTCAATGTGGGGGATACACAAGGAGTACATGGAAATGTGAAAATAAAAAAAGTTAATGCTAACAATGAAAACATGAATTTATGATTTGGTGATTATGAAGTCCTCAATATAAAATTATTAATTTGTGATGGAGGAGAAGCAACATGAATATATGAGATCAAGAATTTGTGAATCATGAATAATGACAATGTAAATAATGCAAAACCAAGGAAATCATGAGAATGTGAAATCATATATTTTGTCAACATGTATCGTAATGAAATCAGTGAAAATCAAACCGTCAAACTGAAAGAAAAAAAATCGCAAAATTTTGGAATCATGATTATAATTCTAAAATCATGAAATCATGACTAAGATTGTAATTGAGAACATGAATTCATAACAACATAAAATTTTAAATTTGCGAACAGAAATTTCAGAGATCAAGTTTAAAGAAATGAGTGTCCCCAATGTAGGCAGGTAGCCCAAAGGTTCTGTGTTTTTTTTTCTAAAACACCAATAACCATGATACCTCTACTTGTATCTACAATCCGAGAATATAGGCCGTAGCAAGACAATATCAATGGAGGATGCAACAACAGGTTCCCTAGATCACTAGTTATCAGAGACCCACATTCCAACAAGCACCCCAACAACTCCTAAGGACCCAATAATTCTGCACCAGCCCTAGTAGTGCGACAACCTGGCCCTCAGATGAATCGCCAGATTATTCTAGAAAACTTTGCCTCAACGAGTCAGGATCCTCAACCCCAACTAGAATTTAGCTTGGAGAACATGTTCGTACTTGAGGATCAAGGATTTCCTTGCTTCTATGCGGATGGAACCAAAGCTTCTATCTATCCCTTGTTCACTGCTCAGCAATGTTTATATGAAAACAGAGTACCCATCCAGTGTTATGATGTGGAGAGAACCACCGCATCGCTGAGTGTCCTTACAAAGGCACTTATAATCCTATATGTAGATAATGTGGCCATGGTCATTGTTATAAAGATTGCCCATCTAGACTAGTGGAGCCACAAGTGGATGCACAGTCAACAACCGTTGTACATGATAGGAGAGATAAGGCGATCAAATCAGAAGTCTTTGTCTATGTCCAAACGCGAGCACAACAATTGAAGGAAATCCCAGTTGTAGAGAGAATATTGAATGAGGAACATAGTCAACCCCATACGATAAGCCACTACACTCGATCCACTGGACCTGGAGAGTATCCAAATCCGCAATACATCAAAGTAAGAGAGAATCATTCACAGATTATGCACACGATGAGCAGATTGTTGCAACTCTTCTATATTATCATAATCAAGTTTACAATAACAAAACATTTTGGGCGTTGTTTGTTTCCCAGATCAGCGTGTTGGCGCAAGAGAGGAGTTCTCTCTCGCGAGTAAAACTAGCTACTGCTAATTCTATGTTTGTAATTGTGACAATGTGTGTCTGCTACCTCATGACTAACACACATCCACCTTTATGTCTGTATCCGATCTCCAATATATAACATGCTAGGTCTAATTACAAGATCTGATTAGCTAAGCATTACAAGATAGTTTAAGCTAGAAATGTTAGCTAACTATGTCTTCCTACTTTGCTTTAATATATGGGCTTAACGACTGAATCGTGACATATCAAACTGTCACGCTCATCGAGCCTTGAGCTCGAAGTTGACATACATGACTTTTTGCATTTTTCGTCGGGTACTTCGGGTTTCGGCTTTCGGGGACTTCGTGGGTGACCGCAATCTTCTTCGGTGCGGTTCTCCCTTCGGGACTTCGGCCTTTGGGACTTTCTCCCTTCAGCCTTTGACCTTTGGGACTTCGTTGCCTTCGCTTGTTGACCGTATGCTGGTGCCTTGTGGTTCCCTGGTGGTTTTCCTTGGCTTCGGTGGTCTTCGCAATTTTGACTCTATGGTGCGCTTCCATTGAAGCCGTTTGTAGGACTTAGCGGTGGCCATCGTTGAAACCGTTGGCATTGCGGTTGCGGACGATTGCAGTTTCTGCCTGTGGGCAGTTCCCGTGTATTTCTGCAGATCACAAGCTAGCAAAGCTTTGTGGGTAGAAACTTCATGTTTTTTTAGTTTTGGACGATTTTGACATGCATCGACATGAAGCTTTGACACCTTGACATGTGTGCGGGTGTGTGCTTTTAGGTGTGCATGTTTATATGTGTGTCTGTGTGCATGTGTATGTGTGTATATGTGTGTGTGCATGTGTATGTGTGTGTATGTGTGTGCGTACGTATATATGTGCATGCATGTGTATGTGTGTATGTGTGCACGTATGTATGTGTGCATGTGTTTGCAAATGTATCTTTATGTTTGTGTGCATGCAGATGTGTTTGTGTATGTGTGTGTGTGTACGTGTGTGCATTAGCTATGTCAAAATCTTGGATAAAGAATAGATTCTACAAAATTTTAAAATACATCATATGCAAAAAATTTCCAAATGTACTCTTGTATACATTGTGAAATTCAATTGTACTCTAAATAAAATTTGCAAACATTTTATGAAAGTCAATCTATGAAATCTTGATAAATCCAAAAGAGTATGCATTTCAATAGGACATAGAGTCTGAATGTTACAAAATTTCATCAGTAAATTCATGCATAAGGTGAATTTGCTCCACCAGACTATCCATCATTTGTCTTAAATGGTTAAGTCTCACAAATGAGACACTACTCATATGTTGTCTGATATTACACATAAACTCTTCCACCTCTACTACTAAGCGTCTATTTCGTGGAAGAAATTGTTCATCGAGTACAAAAAGTACGTAAACTGATCAATGACCCATACAACACTGCAAATATTGACAACATCTCCCAAGCAAACTGCATTTTGTTCATTCTATGGCATGGGCTTTGTTACATCTTCCACCAACTTCTTGGGATAAAAACTGATACAATCATAACAACAACATTGAGCATTGTAAAAAATGATTCATATAGGACCTAAACATTGTATCACTCTACATTCATAAACCCTAAACTATGCAATGTATTTTGTCAAGATAACAAACAACTCACCAACATTACTAACATGCTTGCTAACTAGATTCCATGTTCGGAGTTTGTCATCAAATAAGGTGCAAATATAGATCCCGACAACCCTTCCTTACAGACCGCTCCCAAACTACGTCTGTTTGTTGTGTGAGATGGGCTATGCTACAACTTCCACCTAGGAGAATGCAAAGCCTTACTTCCACCTAGGAGAATGCAAAACCTTACTTCCACCTAGGAGAATGCAAAACCTTTAAATTGGGATAGGCTCTAGTTGGTTAAGGGATTTCATTGCAGGCCTCTACAATTGTACATAGATTTTAAACTTTGGCATTCACCAAAGTGATTGTGTACAGTTGCAGATGCCTACATCTACATCTAAATGTTTGCAACAATAAGAGCATCAGTGCCAGCAGACTGTTCTATCTGTTGGATATTCCTTACTAAGTGGTGGGATAGTATCTAGATGGATTTTGTAGTCGGTTTATCACATACGAATAAACAGAAGACTACAGGGAAAGCGTTTGAGTTAGCTCAAGTCTTTCAGCAATATTTGAATCGGAATGCAAAGTCAGTCTTTGTAATTGCAAACATGCATTCAAAAGCAGGTTATATGGATTGGCATCCAATATCGTTTGTGATCGGGATTCGAAGTTTAGGGGTCGGTTTTGGACAATAGTGTTTGAAAAGCTTGAGACTTTCTATGTTTTGCTTAGGCAATCTCATTGGAAAAGGTATCTTTCATTGATTGAGTTTGCTTATAATAGTAGTAAGCATTTGTCTACTGGATATAGCCCGTTTACGCTTATGTATGGATTTCAACCTAGATCTTTGATACTGGTTGAAATTGAGTCGATTCAAGTTCAAAAAGTGGCAGATTTCTTGAGGGAAATGCTACAATTAGCACGTGAAAATGTTTTGAGTGCCCAAGATCGAATAAAACATTTTGCTAACTCGAAAAGATCACCTTGGGAGTCTCAAGTTGGAGATTGGGTATATTTTAGAATTCTAAGGTAATGCATACTGGAAAGCATTACAAATTGTCTGCTCGTTACACTGGCCCATATAAATTCTTGAAAAAGATTGGATCGCTTACCAATTAGAGTTACCGGGCAGAATCAAGGCTCATCCTATATTCCATGTAAATTGTCTGAGATGAGTTTACACGAGGTGGATCACCTATGTTTTGGTGAAAGTCTAGACTCATTTGAACAATTGACTAAAAGGATTCCTTTGGAACCTGAAAGGATACTTGATACGGGAACCAAACGATTGCGTAATTGGGAGGTTATTGAGCATCTGGTTGTTGGAAATGACATTCTGATGATGAGGATTCATGGAAACTAGAAGGTAATCTAAAGAGAAGTTTCCCTTACTTTAAGTCTTGAAGATAGAACTAAAATAAGGGGGGAAGTATATCATGGCCCTAATGGGGTTTGGACCATTAGGGAGTGCCTTGGACATAGGGACCATGCCTAATCTGGATAGTAGTTGGGTAGGGTCACACCTGCATGCGATATTAGCACGTGTGTTGCATTCTTATTATGGGATAGTATGTACATGCACTGTGCTTTTGCATGGATCTTAGCTACTATGGATTAGGGATACCTACATGCAGTGGACATGCATGGGAGTTTGGCATGATTGATAGTATGCTTACATGTGGATTCGGTGCATGGGCATATAGGATGAGTTCTACACTTTATATATACCCTCACCCGTGTCCATGAGGATCATTGAGAGTCTGCGGCCGTTACACTATCGGGTTGGTAAGCGCTTCCTATCATATTGTGATTTGCCTAATTCCCTAGTGCTCAGGGGCTAAATCAGTGGAGATCTAGGATTGGTTGGGTTGGTTTAGTCTACAACACTTCCACTTGGTGAATTCCGATATCCAAGTTTTTAAAACATGGCTTATTCATAAAGGCACAGTAGGAAGAGAGACAAGGCTACAACCGAAAGAGAAATATCAGTAGTCACAAGAACATCGATAGGTTTGGAATGGATATCCCGCTTCAGACCATAAAGGAGATTCATGAACCATATGGTCACCAACAGTGAGAGAGTGAACAAAGGAGGTAGAATGCCTCCAACGAAGGGTGCAAAAGAAAAATGAGGTAGGGAGATTGCCCTGTTTAAGCTAGTTAAGCTTAGAGCGAAGCATAAAGTCGGCCACCACATAAGTGTCAATTCGACGGAGAATTACTTGACAATGTAGCTCAAAATTAACAAAAAGGCCATCATTAGAAGCCAAAGCACGGGTTACAGCAGTATGAACAAGGAGGGAATGTGAAAAAATACAGATTCAAAACACATTAGTAGATCAACAAGATCTTGGGCCAATTTGGTTGCACATCTAGAAATAGCTAGAAGATAGAAATCACTACTTTATGCATGCTAGAACTTAGAAATGCACAAAGATCTGATCATAAACACTTAGATATGACTTATATTGTCCATGTCCGTACAACATCAGTAAAGTACATTACTTCACACGTGTGGATCTAAGATATACCAAAAAATCAACATTCTACACATAGAAATTAACCAAGATATCATTGAGAAACACTTGAGATGGACATAGAAATACAAGAGATGAATTTTTCACAAAAAAGAAACTATGATGATTATTTGTCCACGCAGGTACAACTATGTATAGCTTCAAAAATGTCATTAAAACCAATCCATTCAATTGCTAATCAATGAGGTCGTGATACCAGATTAACTGCAAACTTGGATCTGAAAGGATGTACTCATGAAAGAAGTTATCAAGCACTAAAGGGCGTGGATTAAGAATACAAAAAGCACAATTAAAGTGGATCTAATTGCAGACTGTCAACATTAAGCTAGTTTATCAAAACCATTTCGTTATTTCAAAAAGCCTTCTCATATTCTTATTGAAAAACAGCCGTGGATGAAGTAGACTCACTTTAAACACAATCTGCTAAACGAATTTCCCAAACCCTAAACTTAGGTCATAATTGAGCACATACAAAAGGCACCTGATATGACATTGTGCTTCCTTCTCAGCAATGCAAAAGGCCTGGAATGACATTATTGCAGCATCCATGGCAAGCGCTTGTAGTTCATGAGACTACCAGAACACCAAGACAACACCCTTACATTCTCTCTCTAAAATATCTATCTATATATATATATATAATGATCACATATGATCACATATGATTAATATCTGTGTTGATACTCCTTGGCCAGACTATTTATATAAACCAGGCCACCAATGATCACATATGATTAGGTGCAAAAACTAAGTTAGTTGACATCAGCAAGCAAGAGAGAGAGGGCCATGTATATGCATGCATGGGGAGGAGGGCCATGCATCCCTCTCCCATCATTTTTAGTGAAAAAAGTGTGTATGCATGGGTGAGGGGAGGATGCATGGTCCCTGACCCAGGAGGCAGAGTTGTAGGTAGAATAGAGAGAGAGTTCATTGACAAAGATGGAGAGAGAAAGGGATTCAAAGAGAGAGGAGCATAAACAGTAGTCGTAGAGAAGGAATGGTAAAGAGGATGGCAGGCCAAGAGCAAGTCCGTGGAAAAACCTCCCGATCAGTCTTCCAAGCTATTCTTTGTTGTGGAATTTTGCAGCAAAATTGATCCTCCGCTTCCTAGCAACTACACAGGCAATGCCATCGTTGCACCGCTAGTGGAGTTGCAGCAAGAGGATCTCATCAGCAACTACCTCTCTTTTTGTGTGAGAAAAATCCAACAAGCCATGGAATCTATCACAAATGATTATCTAAGATCAAGCATTGACTGGTGGGAGATTTACAGAGGTGTGACTGCTATAATGGATGGAATTATAGCAACTGCATGGTGGGAGATCCCATTTGAAATGCTTGATTTTGGTTGGGGGAAGTCGATTTATGCTGGACCTGTGGTGAATGACCGCACAAAATTTATTTTATTGCTATCAAATGGAAAGCATGACGACGGATTGAACATCTACCTGGCTCTCCTTCCAGAGTTCAGAATTGAGAGAGGGAAGGGATGCTCTGAGTGTGAGAGGGAGAGATAGACAGCAGATCATTGTGTGTGTGTGTGTGGGGGAGAGAGAGAGAGAGAGAGAGAGAGAGAGAGAGAGAGAGAGAGAGAGAGAGAGAGAGAGAGAGAGAGAGAGAGAGAGAGAGAGAGAGAGAGAGAGAGAGAGAGAGAGAGAGAGAGAGAGAGAGAGAGAGAGAGAGAGAGAGAGAGAGAGAGAGAGAGAGAGAGACTACACTTAGTTCCTCTTGACAAAGCAAGACTGAAGCCTGTTAAAGCCTTTATTCATAATCCAACAAGGTAAAGTATAGCTGAAAATTAAAATACAATACTAAAAAGCACCATAAAGCATAACCACTTTCAAGACGTCCAGCTGATACCTGCCACCATCCCACACAACAAAACCGCACAAGTTAGTTACGTGAGGAAGATATGTGTCATAGCTGAACGTCAGTTGTTATTCATGTCCAAAAGGAGTTATACTACTTAACATCTTGGAATAGCAATTTGAAACATAGTCCAGTCTTCCCAAGCAAACATTGTTTTGGCGATAGGCCAAGCCGTTATATCACTGTATCAGGGCGAGCGCCATGCTGATCAGGTAACGGTCAATTGATCCATATCAATTCATTTTTAGTTATGCAAAGAATATGAAAAGTTTAAACCGTTTTCGTTTTGCTTAGCCAAAAGACTTGGTGTGGACACCTGTGCTGTTATTAGAACAAATCCATGCTATGCTAACCCAAGTGACCCTTACAGAGCAAGGTGTGTCACGCACTACTGTCCATACTCCTGAGCATATCCATGCTTTCCAGTTGTATCTCACCAAAGTTCTGAAGTAACACTTAACAGGGTAGGTTTTAAGTAAAGCCATGATTGTTATATCGAAATCATATAACAACCATGGTATGGGGATATTGCTTCGGATAGACATAATTAGTTATTAGTAAGTGATTTCCAAAGTCTTTACTAGGTATTAGGGCAGATCCATGCCATTCTAATCCTTTCGTAAAAATGACGTATCTTACGCATTTCCATGCTGTCTAAGACCGTTTTATTGGAGTCCTTATTGTAAGTTTTTATTGACAAGAGTTTCTTTGCGAATTAATTCGTAAATTCTTGCTTTTTGGGAAATAGTATCTTTTTTCTTAAGTCGTTTTTATTGACAGAAGGAAGAGGTTTTTCGAAGAGACGTGAAAAAAAAGTTTTTTTTGAATCTACTTATCCCATTTATGCTTGTGTCTTGTAGAATTCGCACCTGGATCGATAACAAGAAGTCATACTTGAATGTTTGTAGACGAGGCTTCTTGAGAGGCTGCCATTGTTGTTTTTTTCCGTAGAAGTTCTCTCTTTATATCATAACGACAAAAAAATAGTTTTTTTAGTCCATAGTTACGTTTAAGAGTAAAAAACGTCTCAGATATTGTATATGAAGTGTGTTAGATAGTCTGCTTTGTGAAGTTTCAGTAAGTAGCATACCTTTGCTTTGAGTGTGATCACACTCGGTTCGAGTATGAACCAGAAGGTAGAAGATAACAGGCCGTATTAGAAGATGACGCTATCAGATACACCGATATCAATTTAGTATCGTAGAGTAAGAGATAGAAACGTAAAAAACGTCATACGAGAAAATCAACACATTAAACTCAGAGTAGAGGCAACTCTTAGAGATGAGTTACCAATGATCCTTCTATCCATTACTGGATAGTAGTAGGTGTGAATGTAAGAAATGACCATTATTTACAAAATATTTCAGCTTTCTGTCCATCGTTGGATAGCAAGCATGATAACTTCAAAGACCATCAGAGACTAAAGTATGTGTGAGCCCACTGTCTCGCGGGGCAGTGGTGTGTGTTTTGCTTTTATGGTACTATCAGAAAGTGGGAGATGAGGCTTGTTGTCCATCGCTGGGGACAAGAAGCACATCTAACTTGCATAACTATTTACCAAAGTGCATAACGTATGCTAGTTGTCCATCGCTGGATAGAAGCATTAAAAAGTGTTTAATTTGAAGAAAATGACTAGCTTCAAAAAAGCTATTCCATCGCTGCTCTTTGAAAGAGAATATGCATTCATATGTATAAGGAGGTGGATAGCAAACAATCGAAGAGTATTATGGCCATCGCTATGAGCAGGATAAAACCATAGCCAACGATTACAAAAAGAAGTATGATCGAAACCCGGAAGCATGAAAAATGTACTGGAATACAAAGGTGAAGGAGGGTCTCTTACCATAAGAAAGTGTGTTGTCGAATCCAGAACTGGTAGGGCACATTTGCTGTCTATGAGAAACAAACAACTCTTCACGATGAAGTGAGGGAGGATCCTCGAAACTGCAAGCTTTTGTAGTATTATGTAGAGTAGTTTCCCGGAAGGTCATGGAGGAGGGAAAAAACCTTTCAATTAGGCTTTTGAATTTCAAACTTTTGTAGAGTGTTTTTTTTTTTAACCAAAAAAAAGAGGAAAACCCTTTAGTTAAGAAAATCTTTTTATGCACGAAGGGGTTGCTTTGAATTATAACCTTGTGTTTTTTAGAAAGCGATAGTTCGTCTATTGTCCACTTGTGTGGCAAAGCAGGGCAAATTTAAAGAAGCATCCACGAGAGAGAGAGAGAGAGAGAGAGAGAGAGAGAGAGAGAGAGAGAGAGAGAGAGAGAGAGAGAGAGAGAACCCACCAACCGACCCGCAGTTAGTGAATCCCTTCGAGGGCGTGAGGCTTAGACTGACCAGCCTAGTGAAGGAGAGCCACACTATCTCGAATTTTAGCCTAAAGGGAAGAGGGTGAAGAGAGGGAAGAACAGAATCCCAGGCGAGGAGAGCAGAGTTCATGACGTAGGGAGAGAAAAAAGGGGAGGTAGAAAGACTATGGAAATGACACTTGAGCAGAATTGGACTAAGCATCGAACTTCTTGATGAGACAATCTGGTTGATTCATTGGATCGTTTAGACCTCTGACATTCCACGAATAAATATTCATAAAGACACAGTAGGAAGAGAAATCTCAGGAGACGAGGCTACAGCCGGAAGAGAAACGTCAGTAGTGACAAGAACATCAAGAGGCTTGGAATGCATATCTCGCTTCAGAGCAGTGAGTTGGGTAGCAAGTTTCCCTTGAGCATGGCGCTTTCTGGCAATCATTGTTACTGTTGTTGCTAGCAAGGACACAGAAAGTGAGGAGCTACAAGGGCTAGAGTGCGAGAGAATAGACATAGATTGACTAGGAAGTGAACGGGGCAACCTCAACAGAAATAGGAAAAGCAAGAGAATTGGCAAAGTCTGGTCCACCAACACTACATGTTGCAAGACAACCTCCTTGATTGGTGATGGCAGATGGAAAACTAGAGGGGAGTCGGCACTCATTATAGAGTACCCCATAACCACCTGCAATGCCTCTCCTACACAGGTCCCACACTATCCAAGGGCAGAGATATATTTTTTCTCCCTTAGCTCCATCCATCACCGTTAGATGGATTGGGGCCAGAGCTGCAGGTGCCCTTGCAGTTCAATCCTTAAGCATTTCCGGTGAACAAAGAGGTGAAGAGCAATGAGGCGGCGAAAAAGATTGATGTTCGCAAGTGAAGCTGAGAGACATCAGGAGGACATTGGGGCATTCAAGGGCACGAGAGCACACGTGACTATGGTTTAGCCCCGAGAGTTGACGCGTGGCGCTGGCTGCGGTGCCCCTCAAAGATTTGAGCACGTCATTTTTTGCGGGCAGCGCCAAGCCATGGTCCCGGGCACCCCGGCCGCGTGGGTGGCATGGGTGCGGGGTGGCAACCAGGCAACGGCGACTCGTTGGGCAAGGCACAAAGTGGCACTAGGCAACCAGCAATAGGGGGGGGGGGGGCGAGCAGCTGCAGCCTGGAATGCCAGGCAGCGCTGGGCACTGCCACACCCACAAACACACATGAAGATATTGGAGAGTTTACATATATATTCCCTCTAAGAAATCCACATAAAAACGCTTAATGGATAAAGTTTGGTTGACCGGACATGTGGCACCCGAGCAAGCAGGCAATTATGGTGCAGAATGCCCCGAGGCCACAGCCTCACGTGCTTGCAAAGTGCGAGGGAGAGAAGGAAGCAGCCGCTGCGTCAGCAACCATCTCCACATCCAACAACACCGCACCGCCATTCGAAAACAACACCGCCATTGCTCTCATCTCAATAAGGAGCTCTTTAGTGTACCGATTTCATTACTAACTATAATAATATCCCTGCTTTTATCAAACAATGATGGGAAAACAATAACAATCAGCCCTTTAAAGACCTACTATTTTGTTCAATTTCTATGTTTTTCTACCTCTCTCCAATATTTACTTTCAACTCCTCACTGATATCTTTGATGTTCATTGCATCTGTAACTTGAAAGAATATATGGATACTTATAAACCTAGCAGACATTATTTCCAACTCTGCGAACTCCCTCTCCTTGAAGTTTCGAAGTCGAATTCATTGGACTTAATCCAAAAGAACTGAAATCATACAATCAATGGTGAAACTTGGTATTGCAAGGAAATCTAAATATCCCATCTTCATCATTGTACACAATTCTTAGAATAATCCCGCATGCTTGAAATGAGCAAGAGTAACACAACAAATTCTACTGCCTTACTTCATTCAACTATTGTAAAGATCTTAGTTGATATATATTAGCTCCTTCCTTGAAATAGCTTATAGAATTACCAGCCTTCACGTAGAACATGTTTACTTTTAACAAGTCAAGGAACACAATTCATATGCGAGGTTGATTCACAGACGATAGGCATACTACATCATCCACTGTCACAACTTTCTTGTCAAAAAAATAAGGAAGACCGAGCTTGTAGTAGGGTTCCATACTGAAAGAATGGATAGTTTGTTTAAAAAATTTGCTTAAATGATAATCGGATGATTATGAATGTCTTCAATGTCTTAAAGGGATGACTGGTTCAGCAGCCTCTATCCATTCTTGCAGTGGTAAAAACAGGTTTTTCCCCCTCGTAGCAGTCAATCTCATTTTCTGAGTATCTTTTCTCTGCCTAACTGCCATTGATAAGCATACACACGAGATTCTTCCTTCCAGGCATCAATCGTACATGATCTGGAACGAAAGGTCTGATCTAATGTTGGTGAAACCACTTTGCAAGTGCATAAACGATAAACCCTATCGCAGACGAAAGGAAGGAGACGAACAGAAGAGCCCGCGCCCATGTGAAAGAAAGCGTCAGATTTTGCACAAAGGCAAGCCACATCCATAGCCAAATAGATGCGCTAGCACAACCTAAAGTTGCACCCACAATCACCTGAGCAGGAGTATGCAAACCCTCAGAAACCCTCAACCGCGCCATATAGGATGCACACAGGAGGATCGCAAAGGCCAAAAACAGGGAAGTGAGACTCACACCACTCCATTCAAAGATACCAAAAGCAGCGTATGTGCCGAGATAGGCAAGAGATTGCGCATGCGTGGAGGGCATGCCAGGCTCGAGGTTGACTTCCGCAACTGTCGCCGGCCTCTGCTGGTTGATCAAGCGCTTCAGGAGCTTGGAATTTGCGGCATTCACAACAGCGCCAGTGATCGCCCACATGACGGCGTCGTCATGGCGCCACAGAACAACGGCAGCTGTGCTGCCAGAGGCAGCCCATTTGGTTGCCTTATTCATCTCATGCCCGATCCGATCAAAGCGCAAGCTGAATTCTCTCCCTTTTGCCTGCTGCTGTTGCTTTTGGCTGTGACTATGGAGAGAAGAAGGATCGCTCTTCTGAAACTCCATCGCCATACCTCCTGCTGCTGCTGCTGCTAGTGCATAGGAGGAATAGGAGGAGAGCCAAGCTCTAGAGGCCATTGTTGATATAGCCCTACAGCCTAAGGCCAGGTCCTAGGCCAGGTCCTGGATAGACTATAGAATGTACCTTGGATAAATGTTGTGAAAAGAAAACACTAATAGAGGGTGAATTACTACAACACATGATAACAACGGCGGCGATCTTAAGAGAAATCTACATAGTAAAACACCTTGGTACATTTATTCATAAGAAAAAGTAGTAGGTACATTGATGAAAAAGATATATACACCACGAAGGGAAAGTTTAAACAAAAGTAGGCTCAAACAAGAGCAAAGCTTGCAATAAAGTTAAGATTAATCCAAATTCTGGCATTAAAAATAAAAGTGCATAAACTATGATGATGTCCATGGAAGTCTGCCAACTGATTGCAGCAGATCAGAAAGGTGAAGAGGTGGTGAGTCGGCTAATGAAGGGAGATGAGATGTAGCAGATCCAGTCACCGTCGCCCGTTGCAGAATAGATAGAGCCTGAGCACGTTGAAGGGCAATCGACACACGTTGTTTGAAAGAAGCCACAAGAATAGAATCAGGAATACTTTGACGCTCTGCCGCCTAATGAGAACACATGCGAAGAAAATCCTCAAAGCGTCGATGCAAGGTGCCATAAGTCTCAATAGCCAAGGGAAAAAGCATCAGTGGGGTGCCTGCCGGAGTAGTTTTTTTCCTTCTCTTGTGCTGCCACGCCTACCGCTTCTCCTGGTGTGAAGTCAAAGCGAGGCAATAGGTCACTACACGTGGGATCAGCAACAACAACATCTGCCAAAGTACAATGCTCATCCCGAGAGAGGACAATGTCAAGTTGTGTTATGGACCCGCGTCAGTGTGCACATGACACATGTCGTTGGTCATGCGTGTTAGAGATGACCCCACCTGGGCTATGTATATAGAAGTGGATCTCCATGAGCTTGTCACATTCTCTCCTAAAGAATGAAGAGCTCTTTCACTGGTGGTCAGGTCAGGACGATGATATAAGCCTCAAGACGTAGGTAGGCAAACGTCGAGGGTAAGGTATGGTGGTACGGGACACCATGGCTTATTGGAGATTCGAGCTTGCTTGATGGTAGTCTATAGCTCTAGTCGGGGGAGAGTTGGTAGGTACTCTATGGATGTGGGCGGTAACGTAGCGTTCATCACTTGATTGTGTCTTAGCAATGACCGAAACGACAATGGGGATTTTAACATTTGGTATCAGAGCCACCAATCATTGTGAATAAGTGGCTTTTTGGAGGCCGAAAACAAAACAAAAAGAAAATTGACAGATTTTGAGTCTTGTCTAATTTTTTTTTTGGGTAACCAAAAAAAATTCATCGGGCACCCCTGCACGCGTGCGGCCACGGGCGCCCAGCAGTACGGATCCCAATACGATTCTGCAAACTATAGCTGCAGGCCAGACAGTCTCAAGAAGGGGGAGGTAGAAGATTAAAAAAAACTTCTTGTACACAAAGTTTTGTATAAGTACAATCTATACTTGTTTCTTATCTTTTTGCAACAAAGTTTTTCAAAATTTTGTGTTCAAAGATTTCTAAACTGTAACTTAAGTTTTTTCTTTTAAACATAAAGTTTTAAAAAAATTTGAGTTGCAATCTTGGAGCCTTCTTTAGGCTCGCCCTATCACTTGCATCACTCACATCTTCAACCCTTTTTAATTCGTCAAACCAAGAAAAAATTTGTAGGTTTTGGTGACTTTACTCATTAGAGCATCCAAACTTACTAGAATAGAAATAGGCCAACAGGAGCGAGAAAACGCCTAGTAGATCAATAATTGTTAGAGCAATAATTTGAAGGCGTGACCAATGATTGTCAAAGCAAAATTTTCAAGGCTTGACGAACGACTTCAGTCTTGCTAATCATCGACCTACCAGTAGCAAAAAATAACTTTCTTTTTTGTAGCAATTACAGGCAAGGAACTTAAATTCTAGACAGTATTTTGGCTCGATGACCTTCATCAACAAGGCTTGAATCACTCTTCTAGACCAACAACTGTCTATTTGAATAACATGAAAGAAAACTTCAGATGGGCTCTCTTTTCACAATTAACAAGGGCCAATGGACAGGTTTCACAACAAGCAGGTTTCATATCATATTTTTGATGGCTAGAGGAACAAAAAGGCTCCAATGGCAGCAAGGACACACTGAAGATAGAGATATTGTATCTTGCTTTCTGGAAAGCCAAGACATTATGCCATCACAAAGGAAGGTAGCTAAAGCACTTGTGGACTTCCTATCCACCTTATCACTTGCAAAATCAGCATACGAATAGGCCCTCAAAGCAAGGTTAGATCCATAATACAAAATGCCAAAGTTCTTGGTGGCCGAAATGTACCTCAACACCCTTTTAGCATTCTTCCAATGACAAACCAATGGATTTTGCATAGATTGGCTAAGCTTGCCGACACTATAGCTTAGATCAGGTCTAGTTATAGTAAGATAGATTAGGGAGCTTATAAGCCTTCTATATAGTGTGATGTCCTCAAAGGAGTCCTCAAAGGAGGTTTCATCATCACTATTAGAGACTTTTACATTTTGCTCCATAGGAGTATCTACTCCTTTACAATCTTTCATTTCAAATTTCTCTAAGATAGAAGATGCATATTTGGATTGACAAATAAAACTCAAATTCTTTCCTCTTGATACTTCTATGTCTAGTATGAAATGAAGAACACCAAGATCCACCATCTTGAACTCTCTAGACAATGCTATTTTCACTTCCTCTCTACCATCATGATCATTACCACTAACAAAATGAGAATGATAACTTTACCATCATCAAATCTCAAGTACAAAGAAGGTTCATAAGCACTTACAACAAAATTAATAGAGGTTAAGAAGGCATTCAACCTAGATTACCAAGCTCTAGTACAATTTAGGAGATTTGGCATTTGACTCAAATAAAATCTAAGTACAATGGATCTGAATATTATGATTGACATTTCACACGTGTGGATCCACATAGATATTAACCTACTTACATTTACAAGGTAAAAATTGTAAAATCTAACAAAAAGTGATAATAATAAAATAATGTTGCACTAACTTGACGTAGACATTAGAATCTGAAGTGCTTGGTTTATAGTCGTGATCAATAAGAAAAGTGTTGATCATTTGAAACCATGCTCTACCAGATTGCTTCAAGCCATAAAGTGCTTTGTCGAGTTTACATACATGATTTTGTTTGTCTTTGATATTATAACCTTCGGGTTGCATCATGTAAATATCTTCTTCGATAACTCCATTAAGATATGTTGTCAATACATCCATTTGATGTATCTCTAAACCTGCAGCAGCAGCAAATTACAATAGAAGTCTGATTGAAAAATGTTTAACTACTGGACCGAAAATTTTGGTGTAGTTGACATTTATATACTTGAGAAAATCCTCTTGCAATAAGTCGAGCTTTTATTAGATCGATGCTTCTATCTGCCATGTATTTGATTTTGAATATTCATTTGCAATCAACTACATTTATGCTGGCAGGTAATTCGACAATAATGATGCAAAAAATGTGGGTAATGCTAATTGCAAATATCAATCAGGCTCTCAAACAAAATGAAGCGAAACTGGACGAAACAAAACGAAAAGAAACTTGACATCCAAAACTGCGGATAATTCAATGGTTACAAAGATATAAGCTATGAATTCAACTAAATGAATTCTATCCAGAAAATTAATAACTGGTATCAAGCAATTATTTATTGAGATTATCAAAATCCTAATTGCGAAATACATTTCCCGATCACACTTACTACCACTGATGTCCACTCTTCTTTCCTCCTTAGAATTTTCAGTTCCCTGAAAATCTATTTCAGCTAAGGTACTAAGAAGACGTAACGACATTAGTAAATGTTTAAAATCAATTACTGTAGGAAAAAAGTCTGAAACAATTTCATTTCTATCCTATACCTGGGCTGAATTACCGATATACAAAAATCAACTACTAGTATAAAACCAAACTTAGTCTGATCCTTTGCATATCATTCATCATAGGATTTAACTGGAAATGAAATCAGTTTTATACTTTTGATCAGTTCCTATCAATTACAAACTCTCCAATAAAAGTGGACTGTTTCTTTTTTTATTGACTAGTTTGACATTACTCTGTCATTATTAACAAAACTATCCAAACTTAAAATATGAAATTACATGAATGGAAATCCTACCAATAGGATTTTAGAAATTCTTAAACTGTATCCAAACAAGATACCACTGATCTAATAAAGAGTTCTATCCTCACTCATGTTACCTGGTCATTTCATATTGTTTGACAGTTTTAATATCAATTTTGACGAGTATCTTGTACAAACGATAACTTGTCCCATTTCTAATGATTAATATCAACTAGAAATATACAGGACAAGTAACCCCTTCCAAATTTTAACTAAGCTTCGAAAGTTTACTCACCTCCAAACACAGTACCAGAAAAACTAAATTTTCTTTCACTGGGTACCGTTTTGGAAAGGTAAACCATAAGGACCGAATAACATGTCGTCATCCTAAATCTATGAACCAATTCATGGACAAACTGTTAGGATAGCATAATTTTATCTCGTCCCCCATAGTAGTTCTAGCCATTTTCCATGTAGTTACCGGGAGAGTAGCTAATGAGGGAAAAACCAATTCCTTCAAAAAAGCTCCCTTCACATGCAAAATGCCTAAATCTTTCCAAACCAGGAAAAAAACAATATGCTAAAAGCATAACCAGTCTTCAAGACCAAAAGCATGGTTTTTGCACATGGAGGCCATGAAGCCCAACCACGAGTTTAAAAAAAAAATAGCTTTTTTCCAAGGGATTGAAAAGCCACATGTTTCACGGCCTCGTGGAGAAGAGATGAGACTTGCATAAGTCTTATGCTAGATGCACCAGCACCTTCCATTCAACCCAGAACATGAGAGCGCCTTCACAAAACAGAAAATTGCAGTGAAGAGAAGGATGAAACGAGCAACATACTCGAGCGTCTGACCATCTACTACCAATGAAAAGCGCGAATAGTAGCTGATTCTCTTTCAGATCGTCTGACTGATCTGAATCTCAGCCACAGTGCCACAATCGATTTGCTTATTTGATACCTTACAACCAAAACAATCACTGGAGTCCGAAATGATTGTTTATGGCCCTTAACAGAAGTTCTGAATTCTCATAAGTCCAAGAACGAGCTCGAAACAAGGGGTTTGCAGCATGCTTTAATGGTTCTATCACAGGGTTACTTCAGTCACCATCCTACTCCAAGCTTTCCCCATTTTGCAAAAACATCAGTTCCACAACAGAGACAACGAACCTCAAACGGAGGAAGGTTTCCTAGGGATTTTCCTGCTTGCAAGTCTCTTAATCCCAAATCATTAATTCTTCTTAGGTTCACCAACAGATAAATCTCAAACAGGTAGGTTCACAGGAACTTAGAAAGAATCTTGATTAGTTGTTGTCACATAGCCCAGGGATTAGATTAATCTCTCATTCTCATAGTCTATCCTTTGTAATCACATAGAGGATACAGCTCAACAACTTTACTACCTCGTTAACTTATCAAGTCTTCTGGAACCTGATATTAATCCTCTGCTTGCACACTTCAGAATCATGACTGGATGTCTACTCTTAAGCCATCAACATGAATCCAAATAACCGTTAACAGTAAGAATCATTGCATGCAGCCTAAACCTCATCTGTATGCGATTTTCATCAAAGTAGAACTAGACTGCAAGAAATCAGATAAGTTACAGAATCAAGCAGATCAATCTACAACTTTGGAACTTCCTCAAAAAACAAAAAATTGGAAATGAATTTAACACCAAATTCTAAGCAACTCTCACAAGAACAAACTCGTAGAGAGCACTCTACCATTCTCGATAAAAGCTGGCTCAAAACCAGAATTTGTGAATTCAAATTCCAATAAACCATTGAGAAATCAGCACTCCAAACCGGGATGTAAATCCAAGTGCTCCAAGCTTCCAGATTGATGTAGAGCTCGTCTCCAACCTATCCAAAACTACATCTTAGCTAGGCTCTGATACCAATCTAAGGACTCCACAGGATTGCCCCTAAGATGAGGATAGGAAAACACAATAGAAGAGACTATGGAGCCAAACCGCCCAACCAATCCTAGATCAAAACTGGATCTAGCCCCCAAGCCATGCCATGTGAAGCAAGAGGAGAAGAGAGAACCTGGTAACCTAAACCCAATATGTCGACGGGAGAATCTCCACCTCCTTATATAGAGAGTAGAGTCCTGTGCATGTAACCATGCAATCTCCATGCAGGTCAACTATAAATAGATCACATCTCTTCATGCAGTCCTCCTGTCTATATCTGTCATACAGACATGCAATACTCCATATGTCTCAATTAGAGTGTCTCGGTCCTCTCAAGGTTATTAGTCACAAACTGGCCTTGACATGGAATTAAATTATGGCATGATCAACAATCTCGAATACCGGAGGGCCGGTCTACCATATTAGGACTATTCTAGGTCCTTAACCTAATATGGCCATAACATGATTGCTAGTCACTGCTGGATATATCATTCCTACAATCCTCCAGAATGTAGATAGGCATTGCTGATCTACGTTTTAGATTAACACAACATTCAACAAAAATTGAACTAGTGTGAAGAATTGATAAATGAGTGAATGAGATACACAAGCGATGGCAGACAATAATTCATTCAAGATCAAACTAAAATAAGAGTGATATGTGCGTAATAACTATAGTATCATCTATTGATCCTCTTGCTTTTCGTGCGCTGTATGACAGACCCACACAGCGTGCTGGCGTGAGAAAAGTGGCGTTTTTTCACGAGTAATGTCTCGTTTACTAGCAGACTTCTTGGATCTCTGGGGATCCTGCTTACAAAACTTGTCTCGCTCGCAGGCGGACTTCTATTCTGTAGTCTGTATTCTATGTATATCTATCTCCTACTATATGTATCTTATACATTCAGAGTGGCACACCAGATTAGATAGACTAAACAATCTATAACTAATCACGGATTACAAGAGAGGTGGGTTAGGCACATCCTCACACTCTTCCGCTGATGTCATCGTATCAGATTAGGGGTTTTTGTACTTCTTGGTACATGCATGATCTTCCTGATCTTTCGAAGCGTGAAGGTCAAAAAATGTCGCGAAAATTTTCATGTCGCTTCGAGCCGTTTGACTTTCACGTCGTCTCACTTTCTCCTGCTGTATTGTTGGAGGGTTTGCGGATCTCAAGGCAACCTTAACCCTAGTTAATAAGTGAGAGGGATTTGGCACCCTGCGTGTGTAAGTCCAACCCGATGATCACACAGTTATTTGATTGATTAGTTAAAAGTTAATAAAAGGACTTTAGGCCTTTTTGCGGGACTTTTAATGTCGCAGGGCCTAAATGTCAAGTTAGTGAATAAAGTTGGGTTTCTCTCCAATTTTGATGGTTCCCACACTTTTTAAATTTGAATAAAAAGAGAGGCAAGACTGGACCAATAGGATTCAGAGGCCAGGGTCCTCCTCTCTACTATAAAAAGGGACCAACTCGAGTTGCTCCTCATCTTCATTTCCTCATTTCAATAAAGCAGATTGGTTCTCTTCAGAAATGGATTGATGAATGTCCTTGCTCTCTATCACTTTTCCTCCATCTCTCATGCTTATTTGGATTTTGCTAATTGTTGGATCTGAGTGTTATTGGGATTGTATGTTATTATACTTTTTATGAGAGAGAAAGGGAGAGAGAGAAAGAGTAAGCTATCTCTGTTGTAGATGTGTAGTGTTAAGAGATTGTAAGTGTTAAGGGATGTGTAGTGTTAAAGAGTAGGGTTAATGGATGTAGAGATAGATGTGAATCCCCCATTCATGCTGAAATCTGATCTAAACCATCGCTCTCATGGGAACGAACCTATGCGTGACAACTAACTCCGTCTCTTTGATGCTAGATTGACTAGATCTTGGATTCAGGTTAGGCAAGGAAAAAAACCCACTACAATTTTGGCGCTGTTGCCGGGGAGCTACGCCAATTTTTCAGTTTGCAGCATGATTGTTGGATGGTTAGCTTGCATTAGGCATCTTGTTGTGGCATGAATGGTGTTAGATCTGCATTTTAGGGTTAGTTCAGGATTGATTTTGCTTGATTTGAGAGGATTGGCTTGTTTGAAATCTAATCTGATTAATAAACAGAAAAAGCTATTTCAGATCACCAATCTTAAGATCCATTTGAATCTGAGATATCAGAGAAAATAACAAAAATCGATCAAATCTGTTAGATTTGGTCAAAAAAGAAACAAAAAACGTCATCAGAGCTGATAGCTTTTTACCCTCTTTTAGGAAACCTTCGCCGAGTTGTAGACACCTTCAGTTTTGTTTACAGAACCTTCAGTTTGAAGGGCGAAGATTAATTCCCAACAGATTTCCAGAAACATAAAAAAAAACTTCAAAAAACATCGAAAAATCATCAAAACCCTAAAAATATAGAAAAAGAACCTTCGCCCGATTCACTGTGCTTAGGTGTGATTCAGATGTATCTACTGCCAGATCGACGAAGAATAATACCAAAAATAAAAAGGTTTTCAGAGAATCAGTTGTCATATTGTCATATTTTTGCCAAAAAGTCATTTTTTTGCAAAAATACCGATATCACTCTTGAACCTTTGCCAGAACTTTCGCCGAGATTCCCCAACATTCTATTTATAGTAAAATACTATTTTTGGGTTCGGCGAAGATTCTTCTTGGTCAGATCACAGAAATTCTTGAATTTTACGCTCGCCAGACTACAAAAACTATAATTTCTTGTGTCAGAAACCTTTGCCCAATTTTCCATAGTTGTATCTGTGTCAGATCCTTCACCTGAGAGGTTGGCGAAGGTTATTTCCCTAGAAATTGCCAGAAAAGTGTTCAAAGAGCTTTTTTCCCAAAATAGCACTGATGAACCTTCGCCGAGACAACCTTCGCCAATCCTATTTTTAGTTTCTGATTTTCCAAAACAAGTCTCTCCCAAAATTTGGATCAAATATGATATGTTCTGATTTGGATTCTGAGATATTTATCATTTTTGAGCAATATCGATTGATCGAATTTCGAAAAGTTTTTCTTCATATAGAATCAGATTCTTGAAAAGTGGAATAGATCTAGTAGATCTAATATGAGAAAGTTTTTTTGAAAAATCTAGATCTAATCTCATTATCTATTTGATCTAGATTTGTGAAGATTGCTGCCCCTGAAGCTGCTCCTGGAGGTGCTCCACAGGAAGTCAATCCAATTATTGTTAGAAGAGCACCCCGATTGGATCTACCCAAATATAATGGATTAACAGATCCAGTTAGATTTCTTCATATCTATGCTGAATCTTGTGAAGTCTATGGTGAGATTTATCCTCAAGGTAAATTTAAGCTGTTTCCTATGGCCTTAACAGGCACAACACAAGATTGGTACTATAATCAGGATGAAATTGAGCGTACAGATTGGGAGGTTGTTAAGCGAGCCCTGATCACAAGGTTCAAAGATCTGAATGCGAACTTGAGTTGATTAACGAAAATGCCGTGATTATGTGGTTTTTGTTAGGTCTACCTAAACGGATCAGACGTGCGTTGAAATGCCATATTGAGTATGCACTCTTGCAAAATGCTATGGATGATGCAATTCGAGAGAAGAGGATGAAAATTCAGATGAGGAGCCAAATATCAGTATGTTGCCTTACACAGAAGGGTAGACTACTACGACATCCACCACTATTGCATCAACGAATGCCAATGCTACTGTAGAAATGATGCTCAATGAGTTCGAGAAACTTGGGAAGAACCAGCAGAAACAGATGGAAAAGTTGCAGTTCCAATTTGCTGAGAAGATCAAAGCATTGGAAAATTTCCACGGGGAAGCAAACAAGGAACCTGAAAAGCTTGCAAAGACTTTTTCTACTAGGGAAAATGTTTGGTGTTCTATTTGTACAGGAAATCACACAGTGAACGAGTGTCCTCAATTGAAAAAACGAATGGAAATTAGTGTTTGCCATCTGCGTAATTCACCTGATCATGAGACTGCTTTTTGCAACTTCAACCCTCAGATAATTCAACAACGGTATGCCCCGATGGGATATCGAGAACCACAGTATGGAGGTAATCCAACAGTAAGACCGCGACAATATGCTCTTGGATACCCTAAATATTTAGCTTTACCTATCCCAACAAAGCACTCCGCTCCTCCAGCCAATTTGATGGAACCAGAACCTTACGGAAATGTTGAGCAATGGAACTATGAAAATGATCAAGCAAGTGGATCTTCAGGTAAATCTTCATAACAATATGCCATTTATGTTGCTGCTCAACAACAAGCCTCCAGAAATTGGACTAGAGCACCACTCGGATGCTTTGCATGTGGAGAAAATCACAAAGTTGCAGAATGTCCAAATAAAGAGAAATTTGTACCATTATGTCGTGACTGTGGTTACAGGCATTGCTATAAAGACTGTCCAGCAAGACCGAAGCCACCACCAGCTACAGCACCTATAAATTTGATAACAATCAAGCAAAGACCAGTAGCTCAGAATAAACCAAGCGCACCCTTGATGGTGATCACTAGAGCACAGAAGCAGAAAGAACCAATAATGGATCCAGTACCTGCTGATTCTATACCATTGAATGATATACCAACAGCATCGGGAGTCTATCCAAATCTTAATACAGAAAAACGAAGATATTAGGAGATCAAACATCTGCAAGAAGAAGAGGAGCTTGAAGTTGCTAAAGCAACAGCTGAAGTTCATTCTTCACCATTGCAGCCGCCAAGAAATTTACGTACGGATATGAATAATCAGTACATCATCTTGAAGAACCCTTCAAGATGACTGAACCAGAAGCACCGCATACAGAACTACTCATGAACATTTTGTCTAGCAAGATCAACATTTCATTGGGAGAGTTCCTGAAGTTGGTGCCAAAAGCAAAAGAAGTCTTAGCGCAAAAGTTAGCTCAAGAAGAACCAAAAGTCCATCAGGAGCCGCTTTTTTGTGCTGGATTTGAAGAATCTAACGAAGTACTCCATGTTGGAGCCGCTTGGGAAAGTGAACAAAAGAATATCACTCTGCCGATACATCATAGACCTTTTGCTAAAGAAGCAACCATGATAGATGGAGGTTCAGGAGTTAACCTGATTTCTACAAAGCTATGTGCCCACTTGGTCATATAATTAGTTGCGACGATAATGTATCGGGCCTGAGATCCTTGCGCGGCAGGGTGAATAGGTCCAACATAATCCAGTCCCCATTTTCCAAACGGTGCTTGCGATAAAATCGGATGCAAGAGTTCATAGTTCTGTCGAGTAGGTCGTCATGCTCGCTGGCAAACATCACATGTCTGAATAAAATTTTCTGTGTCCTTGTGAAGCGTAGGCCACCAACAACCTGATTGTAAAAGTTTGCGAACAGTAATATCTGTAGATAAATGTCCTCCACCCATGCCATCATGTGAAAACATGATTAAATCTGGTACTTCATGCGATAAAACACACCTTCGTAAAATATTATCTGATCCACGACGATACAATTGTCCTACGATTAGTTGATAAGGTTGAGTTTTATGAATCAATTGTCTCTTCTGTACTTTTGTCAAGGAGTCATTCGATTGTCCTAGCATCAGGTACTCAACAATATCTGTTGCCCACTCAAGTACTGCTTCAACATAGAGCAATCCAGCGTCTGGCAGTTCATCATCCACTTCAGTATTAACTGGTGCGGATTCAATTCGCGAAACGTGATCGGCTAGATAATGTTGCTTGGCCTTTCGAACCACAATTTGAAAGTCAAATTCAGTCAATAACAATAACCATCTTGCAATACGTCCAGTATTGCATGTCTTGTTTACCAAGTAAAGTAACGGTTGATGATCCGTATAAAATACAAAGTGCGTTTCTATGAGGTTATGACGAAATTTCTAAACAAAGAAAATCATGGCTAATGCCTCAAGGTTTGTTGTTGAATAATTCTTTTCTGGATCTGTAAGTTGTTTGCTTGCAGATCGTATAGGTATAGTCACCTGGCTGCGTCAAAACTGATCCAATGGCGTATTTTAAGGCATCCGTATGAACATGAAACTCTATCGTCCAATCTGGAGAACGCATTAGTGGTGTTGAAGTTAATGCTTTTTTTAATTTCTCAAAGGCTTCTAACGCTTCTACTGTCCAGATAGGAACAATAGTCAGTTTTTATATAGGTCGTGCTAAATTCACATAAAAGATAATAAAGATTCGATAGTAGTTTGCATGACCCATAGACACGTAAACTCCACGAATTGTTGCTGGTGGTGACAATTTCACAATAACTTTGATCTTGGAATAATCAGTGGCAATACCATGTCTTGATATCACATATCCAAGCACACTCCGTGGGAAACCCATATCTAGAGAAATCTGATATTTGTGGCATCTTTCAAATACTTTCTCCAATCGATCCAGGTGGTCTGTATCTATACTATGAACTCCCAAGTCGTCCAAGTAAATTTCAAGAAATTTCTGCAGATAATCTTTATAAGCAAATTGCATTACTCTTTGGAATGAACTTGGTGCATTACAGAGTCCAAACGACATTACTTTGTAAGCATAGGTGTCTCATTCTGTTGCAAAAGCAGTTTTATGGCGATCGGCAGGTGCAATCTTAACCTGGTTGTAACCACTAAATCCATCTAGGAAACTATAAGCTTCCGCTCCAGCAAGGCGATCCAAAATGCTTTCAGTAAAAGGTAACGGAAAGTGATCCTTTCGCGTCACTTTGTTCAACGCTTTGAGATTCACGCAGATCCACAATTTTTCATTTTTCTTAGGAACAATGACAATCGGTGAAATCCATTCAGTATGCTCAATCTCATAAATAAAACCGGCGTCAAGCAATCTCTGAAGTTCTTTCTTTATCAGGTCCACCGCATTAGGATTACAGCGATAGAACTTTGTAACCTTTGGAACTGCATCAGGTACTAAAGGTATGGTATGTTCAATCACTAATGTCGGAATACCCTTCAAATTTTGATAATGATACTTAATAAGTAACAATCGGATTGATACTGTTCAGGAGTAAGTTGTGATCCAACTTGTACAATCTAAGTCTGGTTCTCCTGGTTCGACAAGATTCATTGGTTGTGTCCTAGTTGGGCCATCGTAAACCTCTTTAGATTCCGGCATATTTTCTTCAGGTTTACGATGTGCTTTAGGTAACATGATAACCACATCATCTAGTGTATAACGTTTAAAATGTTCAGGCATATCATGCTGGACTACATCTGTTGTCTTGGATCTTCGCTTAGCCTTCTTAGCATGAATTGATCGTGGTAATGATGACTTTCGAGATGACAAATCTTTCTTCATAGGTGAAGACTTCCTAGACGATGATGTTTTACTAGAAATCTGACTTGAAGAATCATCCTCGACTTTTCCTTTGCCTTTATCCAATAAGGGTGGCACTTTCTCTGAATCAATCTTTCGAGGGGGATTTTCCCATTTCAGGACCGTATTATAGTGTTGCTTAGCTTGTTTCTTCATCATCAATCTAGGGATCTTGTCTTCTTTTAATATAACTGCTTTCGGTGGTTTTACTTTGAGTTCATCAAGAACATTACGCACTCCAAATCTGGTCGGATCCATATGATTTAGAATCTGTTCATCCGATATAATGCAGGATCCTGACTTCTCAAGAACCGATGTGATGAATGTTTTTTTTAATATAGGATGCATGCACACTATTTCAATACTTCAGGAAGAAAGGCCTGCAAATTTTTTGAAAATTGTCTTTTTCAAAAGTAGTGAATTTTCAAATTAGAGCATTGCCATCATAAGTCAAGGCATGACTCACAGGAATGAGTTCATTCTCAATCGGATCTGGTATAGGTTCCGTTGATATCCAGGCTAAATTCAGCACATTCAGTGGAAACGTGATTGGTGTATCCAAAGTTCGATTTAATAAGGAAATCTCGCTCAAATCTGATTGATTATCTTGTTGACACATATATCCTGCTGTACAGTCAATTGTTGCAAGAGCTTCATTCCAATTGAAAGTATTCGTTTGAGAATCGTAATGAACTCCCAAATTTTTCTCTGGTCGATCTGTTGTTGACAAATTGTCATCCTCTTTTTGAACCATTGGTTTGATAGTCCAAGTTGTAGGATCAATTTTAACTACATGTTCACGATTTTCAAAAGTGATTTTTCCGGTACCCCAGTTATGAATTGCTTGCGCAGCTCGTAACCATGGATGTCCTAATAGAATTCGGTAGACATTTGGCGCTTCTAGTAAGTCCATCACTACGAAAGTAATGACGAACTGTACTCCCGCAATTCTGACAAGTATATCTTCCACCATTCCTCATGGACAAACTATCATTTGATCAGCTAGTTTAATAGCAAAAGTAGCAGGCTTAATCTTTGTAAGGCCTTGAAGCCAAAGCTGTCAAAGTTGCTGATGCGAAATCTACGACCAAGTTTCTGTATGAGAATATTATAATCAGATTTGGATGTCCGATCGAGATTGTTAGTGACCGGGGTACACACTTTGTTAATCAAACAATAAAGTATTTACTGGAAGATTTTTTTTGTTATACACAGATTCAGTACTCCCTACTATCCCAGAGGGAATGGCCAAGCTGAATCTTCCAATAAGATTCTCTGCACCATTATGACAAAGACAGTTGAAGCGAGTCGGTCTGATTGGGAACATAAACTGTATGCAGCATTCAGAATCGCTTACAAAAATAGTACAAATCAAACACCTTTTCAACTGGTTTATGGTCAAGATGTTGTCATGTCGATTGAATTTTTAATCCCATCCTTACGCATAGTAGCAATGGAACGATTAAATGATGATAAGTCTTTATAACTCCGTCATGAAGCGTTGCACAAACTATGTGAAACCCGATTTATGACAGTTCATGCCTTAGTAGCAGAGAAAGCACGCCGCAAGGCATGACACGATCGTCGATTACACAAAAAAGATCTGAAACCAAGAGATCTGGCGTTGATGTACAAAACCAAGCTGATCAAGGGAAAGTTGAAGTTTACCAGTGAAGGCTCGTATAAAGTGTAGGAAATCTTGAACTTTGGCACAATAATTCTTGAGCACTTGGATGGAAAACGATTTGATACTCCGGTGAATGGCAGCCGACTACGCAAGTTTTGGCAGCCTGCTACGCCAGTTCAGCAAGCGTGATCTCAATATTTTTTTAAAAAAAAAAAAATTGTTTTTCAATTTTTTGTTTTCAGTACTTAATTTGCTGAGATTTTTGGAAAAAGACAAAAAGAAAAAAGAAAAAAAAGTAAAGCAAGAAACAAGAAAAGACTGATGAGCAAAAGTCAAAAAGTCATCAGCATAGGAAAAAGGAAGCACAATAATTTTTTGATGGAAAAAGACTTAGAAAATCACTGTTTTGGTCATATTTGGCCTATACAGTACCAGAAACCTTTGCTGAGCTCTCAGACTGTACATCCACTCTAGATTTATCTAATTTAAGGTGGGCGAAGGTTTATGTCAAGAGAAAACCTAGTTTTTGAGTTAAGCGAAGTATCACTGATATGCCATTTTGGGAACCTTCGTCGAGCATCTTAACCTCATTATGAACCTTCGCCGACCTACTAGATGATCTTAAAATGTTAAAATTAGATTGATCATAGGTTCAGATTGTGAAAAAATACATTTATGACAGTACTTGGGCGAGGGACCCTCCTGGGCGAAAGTTCATCCTTCGCCGGACCTGGAAAACATTCGCCTAATAGGTTTCGATCTCCAGAAACCTTTGCCGAGATTTTTATAGCCTATTTTAGTACTGTACATGCCTGCAAATTTTTGTTCAAAACTGATCAGCCAAACTAGTATTCTTTGTAATGGACGCACCAAATTCACCTATAAGTTGACTGAATCCGATTCATTCCTCACTTGTGCTAGCGAAGCTCTTGCAAATTTTTCTTGCGACTAAAGCCTTCCAAAATTCCTACATTGCTTTCTGATACACTTATACGCATTTTATATTTCCTTTCTGATCATCATGTCTTCTACCGATACTTCTCAGTCTCCGGGCTATACTATCCATCGTGATGTCCCATCTGCAACGGACATCATGATTCCCTTGCGGAGCCACTGCTCACCGCAATGGGTATTCATGAGAGAGCCTTTTCGGGTTGCATCAATATGGATTTCATCACTCTTGCCTTCAATAAGTGGAAGGAAGAGAAATCCAAATTTTATATCACTTTCCAAGGAGCCACACATAAGGTGCGCGTCACTGAGGCCACCCTTGTAGCTATAGGTATAGCATCTGGCACACAGGCCTCACCCAATCATAAGCACACCAAACAGACCATCAAGCCATATATTGACCTCACCAACGATCTGCACTGGACCAATGACGACTACCTTTTGGAAGCCATCATTGAGCCTTCAATCCACGCTGCTGCCCAGCTACTGAACAACTTCCTGATGGTTGGCAACCTCAGGAAAGACCGCATCACATCACAGATCCTCCATAGGATAGTGGAGTCCCACACCAAGTTAGCCAAAGCCCCTCTTGAACCGTATAATTGGTTCAAGACTGTTTCTAGTGAGCTCAAACGAACTATTAAGGCCAACACTAAGCAGCAGTTCACTGCCAGTTCTTTATTGTCCCTTTTAGTCGCTTCTCACTTAGAAATAGAATCCATGGCTTCCACCTGGATTCTGTGCTTTCGGTCTACGAAGAAGCACTGGCCGAGTCATCTCACCAGGCCTCGAGTTCTCATAGTCGTCATCATCCATGCAGCGAGATCGTTATTTCTGACTCGCCTTCCGTGTCACGACGTCGCACTAGGCATACCTCGCCAGCTGCGCTTCCACCCCTTGCTATTGTTTGCACTGAACTTCCCATTCCCCCAGCCTCTTATGCTTCCGTCGCCTCTACTTCCATTCAAGGACAGTCTGTGACCATTGGGCCTACCATTCCCATCATAGCTGCCTAGGCCACCTCACCCCCACACACCGAAGCCACCTCACCAAACACACAGTTCTTCATGGATATGTTCGATGATTCCGATCCCCTTGAAATGCCCTAGAGCCCTGCGCCCTTTGAACTCCAATCCCATGGAAGAGGATTTGGACATATCCATGAATCTACTGTTGGTGTTGAAGATGTCAGCCAACAACCTCATACAAAAGATAGTCTAACTGCACTTCGGGTCGACAAGGTTGTAAAATCACCTAAACAGTTCGATGCCACAGTGCCTGAAGGGTTTGGAGAGAAAGACCATTTTGAAGAAGAAGACGTAGTGGCACCTATTCCACACCAACCAAGAACAACTCCCTCAGGTCCTCCTGTTGCTGCCGCCTCCACAACCGTCGATTCTGGGGATGCTCTAGGTCTGGTTTCAAGCCTTGCGCAAGTGATCCAGTAGATGTTGGATAAGAAGTAGGAAATGGAATAGAGAATCTCTGATCTGGGGTCCGAAAACACTCTTATCAGCTAGAAACTTGTCCAGCTGGATCGAGAGTTGAAGATTGCCAAAAACACGAAGACAAGGCTGAAGCCGAAAAGAAGTTGGCCCAGCAACAAGCTGATCGCTTGGAAGAATACATCAGCTCCCTGCAAAACGCCCTGACAACCGCACAGGATCAGGTGAATAAGGTCATGCAGGATGCAAAGCAATAGGTGCAGCTGCTGAAGGGGCAATTACAGATGGCTGAACAAGATCGTGTGAGAGATTTCAACTAGTTTAGTCTAGTTTAGTCACATTTTGGTAAATTGTCAATAAGAGGCCAAAACTCATTTTAGACTTAAAGATAAACTTTTTGAAGTTATATTAGTTTAAAATACATTCAATAAACTCTTTTGAAAAGTGTGGGAAAGTTGGTAGTCAAGTTTGAGAGAGATTCAAATTTGAACTTTGGGTACATTGAATCTAGACCCAAAAATAGTAGGGTTTACATTTTGGAGGGAAAGCCAAGTGGCCAAATAGGGTCTGGAAACTCTATAAAAGGATGTAACTCGTGTAGAGACACATCTTCTCTCTTCTATCTCTCATTTCATCATTATACATGGTTCTCTTTGGGTTCTACTACTCATTGGTGCACTACCTTGGTGTTATCTTGCAATTCTATGTGTAGAATGATCATTTATTGTTATTTTTGGGTTCACACGTGTGAAATACAGTAGGGTACTGTAATTGTACGGACAACAAACATATTTTATGTTTTGGTTCATGTTTGATCAATATCTCTTAGAGTTTGCATCTCATTTTGTATGTAGATGCTGATTTTTCTACATTGGCAAGATTGTTGGTTTGCTCCTTATTGTAACCAAAGAGTTGGGACATGGATTGGATCTTGAATGATCTAAAATCCTTCACATGGTATCAGAGCTATTGTTTTTCAGATTATGAAAGGATCAGCCATCTTTAGCAAGGATTTTGGAGGAGTTACCAATGCTAGAGCATGCTAGATTAATTTCTACTCAAAAATCAGCATTTTTGCATGTGTAGAATTGATCTTTTGTAGGTCAAAACTCAATATAGGGTTATATACTTGATCAATTCCGATTTCACACTTGGCTTACTGCAATTAGATGATTTTTGGTGCATTAGGAAGGTCTCATTGGAGTCTACAAGAAGATATACCAAGCTTCTAGAAATTGCATGTAGAATTTGAGATATTCAATTTTTTGATTTTGTCAAAACCCTAATTTTGATTGGATCTCTAGTTTGTGAGGTTACTGAATTTCATTTGAGTGTCTTTCATTCTTAGGAAGTGGCAATAATCATTAGATAGAGGATAGATCATAGGTTGATCATAATTTCACTATTCTATGTGTTGATTTTCTAGTTAGAAGTGCTAGAAGAGATTTGAGAGGTTCCATATCTTTATGATTTCTTCTTGAGTTAATTTGTTGACATTCAAGAGAGTGCTTTGTGCATTGGAACATGTTGAAAGAGAAGATCAGGTCACTTCAACATGGCTACAAGTGGTGGATTTATGTTGGAGAGCAATGATAGGCTTATCTCAATCAACTATTCTACTTGGAAGGTGAGGATGGAGTCCTTATTGGAGATGAATGAGTTGATGGAGATTGTTGCAGGTGTGGAGGAGAGACCTCAAGCACCTCGAGATCAAGTGAGGTATGACAACAGAGCAAAGAAAACTCTACACATGATTAAGATGAATGTTACTAATGAACTTCTCAAGGAAGTTGGTAAGTGCACATCATCTTTGGAGGCTTGGGAAGCTTTGAAGAAGCTTTATGAATCCAAGTCTACATTCAAGAGTGCTTACTCTTAGGAGGCAAATCTTTCAAGGTTTGCAAAAGAAGGAAGAGAGTACTCATGCTTTGGTTTTGAGGGTTAAGGCATTCAATGATGAGTTACCATGTATTGATGAACGCATTAAGGAGATAGAGCTTGTTCAAGTTATACTTAATGGCTTGTTGGATGATCATGCTAATCTTGTTCAAAGTTTTTCTATTCAAAAGACTTTGCCAAGTATTGTGGATTTGCAAGAGATCTTGGTGAATGAGGAGTATAGGCTTCAATCAAGAGGAGGTGGATCTACATCGACATCTCATTATGAAGAGGATGCTATGTTCATCAAAGGCAAGTTCAAGGGCAAAGACAAAGGCAAGTGGTCTAAAGGGCAAGGTCAAGGTGAGACTTCTTCTTTTGGCAAAAAGAAAGATAAGTCTAAGTTGAAATTCTTTTATTGTGGAATCAAAGGGCATTTTGCTAATGAATGTTTGAATAAGCAAAGAGATGAAGGTAGCAAGCAAATCAACTTTACTACTAATGATGAGGATTTAGCTGATGGTGATTCTCTTTTGATGTGTTCTTCAAGTCTAATATCAAGTGAAGGTGACAAAGATTCATGGTGGATTGATAGTGGAGCTAGCTCACACATGACTAGTCACAAGGAGTTCTTTATTTGTATCTCTACTAATAGGAAAGCAAGACTTGATGGTGTTCTTTACATTCCTTCACTTTCAAAGAATTTGCTAAGTGTTGGTCAAATGATAGAGAAAGGATACATGGTAAAGTTTGGTGGTGATGCTTGCTTCATTACAAAGGAAGAAATCTTGGTTGCTAGGGGCAATAAACAAGGTAGACTTTTCAAGCTTGATGCTTTTGTTATGGCTAACAAAAAGGATGGAATGGAAAAGGAGATTGGTCTCAACTTTCCAAAGTTACCTTTTAGCATCAATAAGATTGGTGGATCTTATGCAAAGTCTAACAAGCTTCCTTATGCTAGATCTAGGTCAATATCTAATATGCTTCTTGGAGATGTTCATCTTTGTGCTAACTTGGCTAGTCTTGAGGATAATGATGGTGTTTCAATGGTCCTTCATGGCAAGTGCAAGCATGCAAAAGGTAAGGAAAGAGCTAACTTCATCAATGGAGGTGAAGGTTCTTCCTTGGAAAAGATTGTTGTTAATGATTTCTTTGATCATATGTCAAAAGATGTTGCTAGGTACATGCATGAAGGAGGTGATTCTTCTAAATTCTTTTGTGATGAGTCCAAGAAAGTCATTTTTCCAGCAAGTGGAGTCACATGTCTTCATAAAGAGAGTAGATCAAATGGTTCTACCAAGAGACTTGGTGAGGGAGATAGTCACAAGTCAAGAAGAAGAGAAGTATGTGAAGAGTTCAAAGTAGGATGTACTTTGAATGATGTCATTGTGAATGATAGTGAGGAGGAATCATTATCATGTGAGTCATTACCTAAAACATTGAGTAGAAGTTCTTGTTTGAAAAAAGAGAGTACTTCAATCATCCTTATGTTGAAGGTACTAATCATTTTTTTCATGGCTTCTAATGTCTTTGAGGTTCCTACTTCTTATGATGCAATCATTAAGAGGGAGTCTTATGAAGGAAAGGGCAATGAAAGATTGGTTCTTGGGAAGATCCAAGGCATGGATCTCACATCTCTTCATCAACTCAAAGGATTCTATGATTGTGAATTGATCACTCATGATCGAGATGGCAAAAGGTTGGTTGGAGAAGACTACATGGAGCAAATCGAGAGGCAATTTCTTCAAGGCAAGGGAGATCTCATTGGTGAGCTTATTGAGGTTTGTTATGGACTCAAGAGAGCTGGATTTCTTAGGTTTGATACTCATCTTCACCTACTCTACTTCATGTTGGATGGAAAGTTTGGAATCTATCTTTTGATTTATGATGGTGACATTGGTGACATTGTTTTCACTAACCTTTATGGAAGATCGAGTTCAAGCATTGATGAGATCTTGTTGAATCTAGATCATATGTTTGAGAGGGAGTATTTCCAGAGGTTCAGGTCTGAAGATATTCATATCTTTGATAACTTTGATGATCAAGAAAAAGGTAAGCAAGTGGAAGCGACTCACTTTGCTTTATTCACATGTTTTGAAGAATTTTCTTGTGTAGATGATGCTATGCAAGTGGATATTGGTTCTCATGTTTTTCATACTGGAAAATCAAGTAATGGATCTGGAAAACAAAGTTTGTTTAATGACTTTTATGGTCAAGAGGAAGATCAAGAGGTTGGTCTCAAAGGGCTTCAACAACACAAAAGGAAAGGTGGCAATTTGGAGCTAGTCAAGAGCATTAAAGGAAGGTTATTTGGCAAAGATATTATGGATCTGTTTTTGCAGCGTATTAAAGACTCAAGTAAGGTCAAAGGAGCAGCAAGAAAGTGTTGTTCAAGTTTACTTTACTTGTTCTATCTCATGTTTGAGCTATTTCATGTGGATGTGTGCAAATTGTCAAGATATGGACAAACTAGCTACATTGTCTTGCAATATCTTATTGTTGGAGTTGTACTAGCATTCTTGGCTGGTTTTGTTGATGGAAATGAAGCTATTGGAGGTTCATTATGTCACTCATCCATGATCAAGTTCTCAAGTGTTGAGCTACTTGATGCCAATGTTTGGAGATTGTCAACTTTTGGTGAATTCATGGTCATTTTCTTGTGTCAAGTAGATCTTGAAGATGGACTAGTGCAACCTACTCGGTTTATGGAGTCATGTGGTGCTGGATTTGCATCATTTATGTACTCACTACTCATGGATTTCCAAGGTTTGATTGTTTCTTGTGGCGAGATGGAGATGGAGGCTCATTCATGGAGTTTTATGGTGGAGACACATCAAGAAAGGACAAAGTTGGAAGAGACAAGCAAGCAAATGGTCATCACTCACATTTATTGTTTGGTTGCTGTAATTTTCCAGAGAGTTCAAAGTTTGAAACATGGAGGAATCATTTCATTCACATTCTATTTGGTTCTTCATGTTCTAGTTATATCTTGATGTGTAAAATTGATGTAAGAAATAGTGAAGCATCCAATTTGGACACTATTCTGAAAGATACTTTAGAACCTTAGAAAGAAGATGTATACTTAGGATGGAGATCATTCTAAAGTTGGATCAAACTTCTATCGTCAAAACTATGCCAAAACTAGTTGAAGAGGGAATGTGAGAGATTTCAACTAGTTTAGTCTAGTTTAGTCACATTTTGGTAAATTGTCAATAAGAGGCCAAAACTCATTTTAGACTTAGAGATAAACTTTTTGAAGTTATATTAGTTTAAAATACATTCAATAAACACTTTTGGAAAGTGTGGGAAAGTTGGTAGTCGAGTTTGAGAGAGATTCAAATTTGAACTTTGGGTACATTGAATCTAGACCCAAAAATAGTAGGGTTTACATTTTGGAGGGAAAGCCAAGTGGCCAAATAGGGTTTGGAAACTCTATAAAAGGGATGTAACTCGTGGAGAGACACATCTTCTCTCTTCCATCTCTCATTTCATCATTATACATAGTTCTCTTTGGGTTCTACTACTCATTGGTGCACTACCTTGGTGTTATCTTGCAATTCTATGTGTAGAATGATCATTTATTGCTAGTTCCGGTTTCACACATGTGAAATATAGTAGGGTACTATAATTTTACGGACAGCAAACATATTTTATGTTTTGGTTCATGTTTGATCAATATCTCTTAGAGTTTGCATCTCATTTTGTATGTAGATGCTGATTTTTCTACATTGGCAGGATTGTTGGTTTGCTCCTTATTGTAACCAAAGATTTGGGACATGGATTGGATCTTGAATGATCTGAAATCCTTCACAGATCGCACGCAGCTTCAAGGTGAATTGGATGCGACCACCCTTGAGCATGATGCGTATCTTCAAACGTCAGATCATCCGGTCACACCGATGGAGATTGCGTATTTGTTCAAAAAAGTGGAGACATACAAAGTGGCCCTTCAGGGATTTCCAGGCTGCTTTGACAGATTCAAAGGAGCAGATTCAATTAAGTTGGCAAAGGCTGAAGAGACCATCATCGCCTATGAAAAAGTAGCCACTCGAGTGTTGGAAGCCGGACCACAAATCTCCGTACCGGTCATGCCACAATTCTCCCCTCCATGCCAAGAAGCCGTACCAATGGATACAGGGGTTGATTCAAGAATGGACCAAGGGGCTCCAGATATAGCAGACCAACCGCCAACCATACTGGCAGTACAAGCGGGTCCATCTTCATCAAGGACAACGCCTCTATTCAGAAGGCCCATCAGTGTCGAGGACCAGATCCAAACCTTCTTAAAGCAACATCCGCATGAGTCCTCACGTGGTGGATGGGTTCTGAAGTTTAAGACCTCTGAGATCGAGGCCGGCAAAGAGTTGGACAAAATACCTGCATTGGGAGAGCAGCCGGCATGGAGAATCACGGTTTTTGAGAAAACTCCGGAATCAATTAGGAGTTATGTCACCAGCTCTCGCCAATTGCGGGTAGATCCCTATTACATGCCAATGCCACGAAGAAATAAATGGAAAGATTTGGGATTGGCTATGGACAAAATCACCATCCATGCGTCCAATTGGCCAATCCTCCATCAGCCTTACAGTTAAACCATCTCAGTGGATTTCCACCACGCCTTACAAGCCTATCAACGAGAGTATGTCCACTCTCCAAATCCAACGATGCGACAATCGGCAATGTTTGCTAAAGATCTAACTCTGTTGGCGTTGGTGGCAACTAGATGGGACGATTGCCTCCCTCCTCTGGCATTCGATCCAAATAAGCCGATGGCCTCAGAGCAAATCAAAGATCAGTTGTCGGTTGCTTGTTTATATTTTCGTGCGGCAATGATGGGAGGCTCTTGGAAATCACGCTTCACATCATCCCACCGTTGTTTCCTGACACACAATTTGGATTTTAACACTGCACGTCTCGATTTTATGGAGAAGGTGCAGCATCATTTAATCAAGATTCGACGCGAAGCCAATAAAAGTATCTTTCATGACAAGAGAGAAGGTCTCTACATAATCAATACCATTGCTCCTCCTATCAAAGTTGGTAGATCATAGTATTGTCTACCAAGGACTTCATAACTGATAGGATAATCATTGGCCATAGTTCTACTCTCATCAAATTTGACATCTCTAACTATCTTTACTGTGTTTGTCTCTGGCATATAGACTCTGTAGTATGACGAATGATTGTCATATCCTACAAGATATCTCTGTTCTGCTTTCTCATCAAGCTTCTTTTGAAGCTTATCAAAAACATGTGCATAAACTGCACAGCCAAAGATACGGATGTGAGTCAGATTGGGTTTCCTACCCCACCATAATTCATGTGGTGTCGTGTGAAGAACATCAGACTTTCTTGTCCTGTTCTGAATGTAAGCTGCTGTAGCTACTGCTTCAGCCCACAGCACCCTTGGAGCCTTTGAATAGGCCATCATGCACCCGGCAACTTCCATTAGAGTCATGTTCTTTCTTTCTGCAACATCGTTGTGCTGCGGTGTGTAAGATGCAGTTCTTCTATGAATGATTCCACGATCATTGCAGAAGTCAGTGAATCGATTCGACATGTATTCTCCACCTTGATCTGTTCTGATCTGCTTCACTTTATTACTAGTGCATCTTTCTGCCCAATTCACAGACTCTATGAACTTGTCAAGTGCTTTTGATTAATTGTGAATAAAATAGACTCTGGCAAGTTTACTGTAATCATCAATAAAGTTATATAATACTTTGAGCCTCCTACTAAGATCACATTGAAAGGTCCGCAGATGTCAGAATGTACAAGCTCTAGAATCTTTGTAGTTTTGTAGGAGTCTTTTATAAAAGGAGTATGTGACATCTTACCCTTCAGACATGCATCACAGGTCATCGAACTGGTTGCATTCGAGATGCTCGCCCCTGTGATTGCTCCATGATGGCTTGCTTGATATAGTGCCATTGAATTCATATGGCATAGTCTCCTGTGCCATAGAGTATCTGGCAAATCATCATAAATCTGATGCACTTGATCTACAGGTAGGCATACCTTCAAGTAATACAGGTTGCCTTTTCTTCTTCCTTGAGTGATAAGCGTACTGGTACTTGCATCAACAACGTTGCATGCTTCATCTGAGAATGTCACACGCATCCCTGCATCAGCTATTCTTGCCACTAATAGCAAGTCCTGCTGTAGTGTAGGCACAAACAGAACATCTTCGAGTCGTCTGTCTCTGCCGTTTGTGTTGAGCCACAGTGAACCGATACCCTTCACTTGATGCTTTGATCCATCTCCAATAACGATAAATCTTGATGGATCTGCACTTTGGAAATCAGACATGATCCGCCTTGATGTATTGAAGTGCGAGGTAGCTCCTGAATCAAGGATTACCTCTTGTGTGTCAGGTGTTGACATTGCATACATATCTGCATAGATGTAGGTGGTCGAATTCTTGTGATTTGATTTTTCTTGGCCCATCTTTGAGCTCTCTGGCTCATTGACATAGAATGAACTATTGTTGTTCTCCTGTCTGCTTTGAGCTGATTTGTTTCTTGGGTTCCGGCGGCAGTCCATCGCTGCATGACCCTTCTTATGATAGTGGATACACTCAATTTTTGGATTGATCCAACACGAATTGACAGTATGTCCTTCATGTTTGCATCTCACGCATGTCGTCTTGTCTCCACTTTGTTGTTTCGACCTTTCTTTGTTCTTCCACTTGCCTTTGTTGGCTCCTTCTGCTTGTTGATCTCGATCCTGCCTTCGATCTAGCTCCCTCTTAAGCTTGAATTGCTTCTTTGATTTCTCCTTGTTGCTGTAGAGAGCTTGGTCAGAAGCATCCTTGTGATCAAGGTGCTCTCGAGCTTCGACTTCTTCTCGAATCTCGACAACAACTTTTTCGAGTGTCATTGTAGGATCTTTTGCTAGCAGCATTCTGGTTGTCTAGAAGGATCTTGGTAAGGCTCTCAACAGATATGTAAGCTGCTTCTCTGCTGATACTGCATTTTCTGTTCTAGAATTGTGTAGTGATAGGAATAGATTCTTCATCTTCCTAATGAAGGAAGTGAGGCCTGTAATTTTTCTCCTTCCATTCACGTAGCTAGTTGCCTGTAGTTGTAGGCATCTCCTCGGTGCCATCCACCCAGAGAAATAATCCTTCTCCCTTTAGTATCAGCGAGGTCTTAACCTTCCATGCTAGGAAGTTAGATCCTGATGAATTGCGGACTGTACAGATCTTGGATTGTATGCTGCTTATTGAAGCCATTTCTGTGAATTGTGTTCTCACTTGTTGATGGTTCTTTGTTTGAATGCTTAGCCTCTTGGATCTGATAACTTTCTGGCCATGTCAGACTATGACAGCTGGGCTTTGATACCACTAATGCGAAAAATGTGGGTAATGCTAATTGCAAATATCAATCAGGCTCTCAAACGAAACGAAACAAAACTTGAACAAGCTTTGATATTGACATTGCTGCAGCAAAATTTTGCCTGTCAGGAATCCTTGTAAAAATGCAGTGTTGTCTTTTTTGCATTTTTCGCCTAACAGAAATCTCATGTAAAAATGCAGAGTTGCATCTCTCACTTTTTTTCTAAGTGCCTCAAATGTTAAGGAAATGACTCTGGCAAAGTGTGGGACAATCCTAAATCAGATTTATGGGCACCTTCAGGCTTTTCGCAAAAAAACCCGGCACTGTAGTCTTTTTGCAACACAAAGGCCTGTGACAGTTTCAGTTCATTTCTGCAGAGTGACAATTCTAGTTCATTTATGCAGACAGATTGTTTACGGCCAATTTTCACCGCCTAACAACAATCAATTTCTGAACTGGATGAATGTGAGCAGACACCAGCCAACTGGCAATCGCATTTGACAACCTAATTGCTTAGTATATATATATGTTGGAGGGTTTGCGGATCCCAAGGCAACCCTAACCCTTGTTAATAATTGAGAGGGATTTGGCACCTTACGTGTGTAAGTCCAACCCGATGATCACATAGAGATTTGATTAATTAGAAAGTCAATAAAAGGACTTTAGGCCTTTTTGCGGGACTTTTAATGTCGCAGGGCCTAAATGTCAAGTTAGTGAATAAAGTTGGGTTTCCTTCCAATTTGGATGGTTTTCACTCTTTTTTTAATTTGAATAATTAGGGAGGCAGAAATGGACCAATAGGATTTAGAGGCCAGGGTCCTCCTCTCTACTATAAAAAGGGACCAACTCGAGTTCCTACACATGTTCATTTCTTCAATTTTATAAAGCAGATTGGTTCTCTTGTGAAATGGATCTCTTTTCCTCTATCTCTCATGCTGTATTTGTATTTTGCTAATTGTTGGATTTGATTGTTATTGGGATTGCATGTTATTATACTTTTTATGAGGGATAAAGGGAGAGAGAGAGAAAGAGTAGGCTATCTTGTTGTGGATCTAGTGTTAGTGGATGTAGTGTTAATGCTTAGGGTCAATGGATGTAAGAGTTAGATGTGAATCTTCCATTCCTGCTAAAATTTGAACTATACTATCGCTCTCATGGGAACGATGTTAAAATTGGCAAAAGCTAACTTGATCATATCTTGTGCATACCATTATGAGTAGTACATATCATCATAAGACATGTGTGAAGCCTGTTCCCACGTGTGAAATAAATGCATTTATCATTTAGATGAGTCATATAGGTTGTACATACCATTTCATTTGAGATCTAGTGGCTAAAATGGCCAAAATCTAGTTTTCTAGCTATATGCCACTTGGCATCATTTTATTGGTAGGAAAAGCTATTTCACATGGATAGGAGTGATCTCACACGTGCCAAGGACTGCTCACATGTGTGAAAACAGCAGTAGTAGGTGAGATCCAACTTGTAGTAGATATTTGTGCAAGTCCCTATAAATTAGGAAAATTGCTAAAATCAAGGGAGGTGGCTATAAGTTAGGAAACTTGGTCCATGTGCCATATTGATGATTATTGGTGGATCCTTTGATGAGTAGGCACTCTCACATGTGCCAAATTAGTTGAGTAACCACCAGCTCTTGTGTATATATGGTGGCTCATTTGGCCATAATTGACATGGAAGCTAAATCTTGGTTTTGGAGCAATTCTAGTGTTTTCTCTCTATTTGTCTTGTGTTTTTATGCATTGATTGGGTTCTAAGCTTACTATACTTTATTCTCAGCCTAATGTCCGTACTTTGACGGGTTTTCACACGTGTGAAACCAGCAAGTACAAGTTTTGATCAATAATGATTGTTCTTGTTAGATTTATTCATCTAGATTTGATCTAAATGCTATCTAATCTTGTGTAGATTGATAGGTTGATCTAATCTAACATCCAATCACACTTGTGGATCTGATTCAGATCTATTCTTGGTCCATTTTGCTGTACTTTGACAAATGAATCTATGCATGACAACTAACTTCATCTCTTTGATACTAGATTGATTAGATCTTGGATTGAGGTTAGGCAAGGAAAGAAACCCACTACAATTTTGGTGCCTTTGCCGGGGAGTTACGCCAATTTTTCAGTTCGTGGCATGTTTGCTGGTTGGTTTGCTTGCATTAGGCACCTTATTGTTGCATGAATAGTGTTAGATCTGCATTTAGGGTTAGTTTGGGAGTGATTTTGCTTGATTTGAGTGGATTTGCTTGTTTGAAATCTAATTTGATTGTGGAACAGGGAAAGCTATTTAGATCACCAATCTTAAAATCCATTTGGATCTGAGATATCAGAAAAAACAACAAAAATTGGTCAAATCTGCCAGATTTTGGTCAAAAGGAGGCAAAAATCGTCATCAGAGCTAATAACTTTTTGCCCTCTTTTAGGAAACCTTTGCTGAGTTGCAGACACCTTTTATTTTGATCACAAAACCTTCAGTTTGAAGGGCGAACAATGCTTCCTAGTAGATTTCCAAAAACATTAGAAAAACCATCAAAAAACGTCAAAAAATCACCAAAACCCTAAAAATACAGAAAAAGAATCTTCGTTCGATTCATTGTGCATAGGTGTGATTCAAATCTATCTACTGCCAGGTTGGTGAAGAATAATATCAGAAATAGAAGGTTTTCTCGTAGGATCAGTTGTCATATTGTCATATTTTTGCCAAAAAAGTCTCTTTTTTGCAAAAATACTAGTATCACTCTTGATTCTTTGCCAAAACCTTCGCCAAGATTCTAACATATTCTATTTATAGTAAAATACTATTTTTGAGTTTGGGTTACATTCTTCCTATCCAGATCATAGAAAATCTTGATTTTTACCCTCGTCAAACTACATAAACTGTGTTTTTGTGAGCCAGAAACCTTTGCCGGATTTATTCTAGCTTTATCGGTGTCAGATTTTGAATTTGAGAGTTCGACGAAGGTTATTTCCATAGAAGTTGTCAGAAAAACCTGATCAAAGAGTTTTTTTTTTCTAAACATAGCACTGCTGAACCTTTGTCGAGCCAATCTTCGCCTAGGAGACCTTCGCCAGTTTTATTTTTAGGTTCTATTTTTTCAGATCAAGTCTTTGTCAAAATTTGGATCAAATCTGATACAGTCTGATTTTGAATCAGAGAAATTTTTCAGAAATATCAATTGATTGAATTTCGAAATCTTTTTTTTTTCACGATATAGAAATCTGATTCTTGAAAAGTGGAATAGATCTAGCAGCTCTGATCTGAGATAATTTTGATTGAAAATCTAGATCCAATCTCATTGTTTGCTAAATTTGAATCTGTGAAGATGACAGCCCTTGGAGGTGCTCTTTAAGAAGTCAATCCAATCATTGTTAGAAGAGCACTCCGTTTGGATCTATCCAGATTCAATGGATTAATGGATCTAGTTAGATTTCTTCATATCTATACTGAATCTTGTGAAGTCTATGACAAAATTTTTTCCCAAGATAAACTTAAGCTTTTTCCTATGGCCTTAACAGACACAACACAATATTGGTACTATAATAAAAAAGAAATTGAGCATACTGATTGGGAGATTGTTAAACGAGCCCTTATCACACGGTTCAAACCTCGAAAGTTTATGGAAGACCTTTTTCTTATTTTAAGTAAAATTAAAATGAAAAAGCCAGAAATGGTTCAAGATTACACTGAACGGGTGAAACGCCTTAGATCTGAGTGTGAACCTGAGCTAATTAACGAAAATGCCATGATCATGTGGTTTTTGTCAAGCTTACCTCAAAGGATCAGACGTGAGCTGAAATGCCATAATGAGTACGCAATGTTGCAAAATGCTATGGATGATGCAATTCGAGAGGAGGATGAAAATTCAGACGATAAGCCAAATATCAGTATGTTGCCCTATACAACAGGGCAGACCACTATGACATCCACCACTATTGCATCAAGGAATGTCAACGCTACTGCAGAAATGATGTTCAATGAGTTTAAGAAACTCGAGAAGAACCAGCAGAAACAGGTGGAAAAGTTACAATCGCAATTTGATGAGAAGATCCAAGCATTGGAAGACTTCCATGGACAACCGAACAAGGAACCTAAGAAGTTTGCAAAGACTTTTCCTACCAGGAAAAATGTTTGGTGTTCTATTTGTACAGGAAATCACACAGTGAATGAGTGTTTTCAATTAAAAAGACGAATGGAAATTAGTGTATGCCATTTGTGTAATTCGTCTGATCATGAGACTGCTTTTTGCAACTTCAATCCTCGGATAATTCAACAATGGTATGTCCAAATGGGATACCGAGAACCACAATATGGAGGAAATCTAGCAGCCAGACCTCGACAATCTGCTCTTGGATACCCGGAACGTTTAGCCTTACCTGCCTCACCAAATCACCCCGCTCCTCCTACCAATTTGATGGAACCAGAACCGTACAGAAGTACCGAGCAATGGAACTGCGCAACAACAAGCATCTAGAAACTGGACCAGAGCACCATTTGGATGCTTTGCATGTGGAGAAGATCACAGAGTTGCAGAATGTCCAAATAAAAAAAAAATTGTACCACTATGTTGTGACTGTGGCTATGGGCATTGCTATAAAGACTGTCCAACAAGAACGAAGCCACCACCAGCTACAACTCCTATAAATTTGATAACAATCAAGCAAAGACTAGTAGCGCAGAGCAAACCAAATGTACCCTTGATGGTGGTCACCAGAGTACAAAAGCAAAAAGAACCAGTAGCGGATCCAGTACTTGCTGATTCTATACCATTAACTGATATACCAACAACATCTGGAGTCTATCCAAATCTTCATGCAGAAAAAAGAAGATATTACGATATGAGGCAGTGGATTAAACATCTACAAGAAGAAGAGGAGCTGGAAGCTGCTAAGGCAACAACCGAAGTTCATTCTTCACCATTGCAGCCACCAAAAAATTCACGTACAGATATAAAATGATCAGTTCATCATCATGAAGAACCCTTTAAGATGACTGAACCGGAAGCACCGCAAATAGAACTGCTCATAAATATTTTGTCTAGTAAGATCAATATTTCATTGGGAGAGTTCTTGAAGTTGGTGCCAAAGGCAAAAGAAGTCTTAGCGCAAAAGTTAGCTCAAGCAGAACCAGAAGTCCATTAGGAGCCACTTTTTTGTGCTGGATTTGAAGAATCTAATGAAGTACTCCATGTCGGAGCAGCTTGGGAAAGTGAATAAAAAAATATCACCCTACCGATACATCATAGACAATTTCTTAAGGAAGCAGCTGTGATAGATGACGGTTCAGTAGCTAACCTGATTTCTACAAGGCTATGTGCAAAGTGGGGCCTTACAAAGATCAAGCCTACGATTTTTGCCATTAAGCTAGCTGATCAAATGATAGTTCGTCCATGGGGAATGGTTGAAGATATACTTGTCAGAATTGCGGGAGTACAGTTCATCATTACTTTTGTCGTAATGGACTTACCAGAAGCACCAAATGTCTTTCGAGTCTTATTGGGACGCCCATGGTTACGAGTCATGCAAGTAATTCATAACTGGAGTACCGGAAAAATCACTTTTGAAAATCGTGAACGTGCAATCAAGGTTGATCCTGCAACTTGGACTATTAGACCAGTGGTTCAAAAAGAGGATGATGATCATCAACAACGGATCATACTTGTGACCGACCAAAGAAAAATTTCGGAGTTCACTATGATTCTCAAACGGATACTATCAACCGGAATGAAGCTCTTGCAATGATTAATTGTACAACAAGATATATGTGTCAACAAGATAATCCGTCAGATTTGAGCGATATTTCATTATTAGATCGAACCTTGGATACACCGATCACTTTTCCATTAAATGTGCTGAATGTAGCTTGGATATCAACGGAACCTATACCAGATCTGATTGAAAATGACCTCATTCCTGTAAGTCATGCCTTGACTTATGATGACAATGCAGAACTTATTGATGAGCAGATTCTAAATCATATGGATCCGACCAGATTTGGAGTGCGTAATGTTCCTGATGAACCAACAATAAAACCACAAAAAGCAGTTATATTGAAATAAGACAGGATCACAGGATCAATGACGAAGAAACAAGCCAAGCAACATTATAACACGGTCCTGAAATGGGAAAATCCTCCTCAAAAGATTGATTCAAAAAATGTGCCACCCTTACTGGATAAAGGCAAAGGAAAAGTCAAGGATGATTCTACAAGTCAGAGTTCTAGCAAGACATCATCATCTCAGAAGTCATCACCACCACGATCAATTCCTGCTAAGAAGGCTAAGCGAAGATCCAAGGCAAGTCCTTTCGATAAAGAACAAGCAGATGTTGTCCAGCATGATATGCCCAAACGTTTTAAATGTTATACACTGGATGATGTGGTTATCATGTTACCTAAAGCACATTGTGAATCTGAAGAACAGGTGTCAAAATCGAAAGATGTTTATGATGGCCCAGCTAGGACACAACCAATGAATCTTGCTGAACGAAGAGAACCAAAAAAGATTGTACAAGTTGGATCACAACTTAATCCTAAATAGTATCAAGCACTCCGAATGTTACTTATTAAGTATCAAGATTGCTTTGCATGGACTTATCAAGATCTGAAGGGTATTCTGACATCAGTTGTTGAACATACCATACTTTAGTACCTAATGCAGCTCCAAAGGTTACAAAGTTTTATCGCCGTAATCCTAATGTTGCAGATCTGATAAAGAAAGAGCTTCAGAGACTGCTTGACGCCGATTTCATTTATGAGATCGAGCATATTGAATGGGTTTCATCGATTGTCATTGTTCCTAAGAAGAATGGGAAATTGAGAATTTGTGTGAATCTCAAGGCTTTGAACAAAGTGACGTGGAAGGATCACTTTCCGTTACCTTTTACTGAAAGCATTTTGGATCGCCTTGCTGGAGCGGAAGCTTATAGTTTCCTGGATAGATATAGTGCTTACAACTAGGTTAACATTGCACCTGCAGATTGTCACAAAACCGCTTTTGCAACAGAATGGGACACCTATGCTTACAAAGTAATGTCGTTTGGACTCTGTAATGCACCAAGTTCGTTTCAAAGAGTAATGCAATTTGCTTTTAAAAATTATCTACAGAAATTCTTGAAATTTACTTGGATGACCCGGGAGTCCATAGTACAGGTACAGACCACCTGGATCGATTGGAGAAAGCATTTGAAAGATGTTGCAAATATCAAATTTTCCTAGATCCAGAAAAGTGCCAGATATGGGTTTCCCACGGAGTTGTGCTTAGGCATGTGATATCGAGACATGGTATTGCCATAGATTATTCTAAAATCAAGATTATTGTGGAATTGCCACCGCCAACAACGATTCGTGGAGTTTATGTGTTTATGGGTCATGCGAACTACTATCGATTTTTTATTATCTTCTTTGTGGATTTAGCACGACCTATATACAAACTGACGATTGTTCATATTTGAACAGTAGAGGCGTTAGAAGCCTTTGAAAAATTTAAAAAAGCATTAACTTCAGCACCGATATTGCATTCTCCAGATTGGACGGTTGAATTTCATGTTCACACGGATGCCTTGAAATATGCCATTGGATCGGTTTTGATGCAGTCACGTGGCTATAAGAAGGACTATCCTATACGATTTGCAAGCAAATAGCTTACAGATCCGGAGAAGAACTATTCAACAACAGAACTATTCGAAAATTTTGTCACTACCTCATGGAAACACACTTTGTATTTTATACGGATCACCAGCCGTTACTTTGCTTGGTAAACAAGACGTGCAATACTAGACGTATTGCAAGATGGTTACTGTTATTGACTGAATTTGACTTTTGAATTGTGGTTCGAAAAGAGAAGCAGCATTATCTAGCCGATCATGTTTCACGAATTGAATCCACACCAGTTAATACTGAAGTGATGATGAATTACCGGATGCTGCATTGTTCTATGTAGAAGCAGTACCTGAGTGGGTAGCAGATATTGTTGAATACCTGATGCTAGGACAACCACATGACTCTTTGACAAAAGTATAGAAGAGACAATTAATTCATAAGGCTCAACCTTATCAACTGATTGCAGGCAATTATATCATTATTGCTAATTGTTGGATTTGATTGTTATTGGGATTGCATGTTATTATACCTTTTATAGGTATTCAAATGAAGACTTGGTTGATAAGAGTTCATTTAAGATTCTTTTTGGTAAGAAGCCAAGGTTGGTGGTCTTATTTCATTACTTACTTTCGAAAAAGGGAAATAGAAAAGTGGAAAGAAAAAGTGAATTTGTGTAGAGTAATGGTATATCATAGCCTTTATGGAACCGAAACTACCATACTTACCGAAGTTGTGAAGAGTTTATTTAAACTCGAAAAGCATACCTGAATGGTTGTAGATGTAGCGTCTTGAGAGGCAGCTATAGTAGTTCTTAAGCGAATGAGTTCTTACTCTTTTAGATCATAAGCAAGCCAAGAAATCGTGGAGTGAGCATATTTCTACGAGTTATGTAGAAAGCACTTACAAGACATCTTCTGACTATGTTAGTTAACTTGCCTTGTAGAGATCCAGTTGGTTGCATACCTTGTAATAGCGAGTATTCGGTTCAAGAAAGAAGAAAGAACCAAGTAATATTATGACGAAGCCGGAGCAGTATAATGAAGCTACAGCATGAGACATCATTAGCTTCATACTATGAGATCAAAAGATCTATGAACACTTGTAAAGAGAGCACATATGTAAGAGCTAAGCTTAAATGTGTCCATCCTTCCATCGCTAGTTGGAGGAGGCTTTTAAAGTGAAGAAGTCTATGAACAAATAGCATAAGTTTATGGTCCATCGCTGGACAGTTAGCCATAAATGAATTTACAATATTAATATTTGAAAAGGAGATGCCTCTCCTATCCATCCCTGGAACACCAGGGTCTTTATGTGTAAATTGGTGAGTAAGTGTGAGTACATCATGCCTATGCTATCCATCATTGGATAGAACATAACAATATTGATAAACACTCATATTTTGGACAGTATGCAGCGATCTATCCATCGCTGGACAATGCCCATTCTATTCACAAAAAGTGCACGTAGTATGGAGTGAGGCAACCCTCCATCGCTGCCCTCTAAGCCATAAAGAGCAAGTTATAGCTTGGAAAATTTGTAATTATATCATTGTTATCACCTGCATTTTTAGAAGATAGTAACCTGGAAGGAGTGAGTGGGAGTGAGAAATTCCATTTCCCTCCAAATTATTTTAAACAGACCAAACCATTTCAAATTTTTGTGAGAAACCCTCTAAGTTAAGAATGGAACTTCATCATATGCAAGGGTACAATAAAAAAAAACCTTGTAAGTTTGAAGTAGCGGTATGTCAGTATCTGTCCACTTTTCTGTTAATACAGTGGTTGAAACTGAAAAAAGGAGCATCCATGAGAGAGAGAGAGAGAGAGAGAGAGAGAGAGAGAGAGAGAGAGAGAGAGAGAGAGAGAGAGAGAGAGAGAGAGAGAGAGAGAGAGAGAGAGAGAGAGAGAGAGAGAGAGAGAGAGAGAGAGAGAGAGAGAGAGAGAGAGAGAGAGAGAGAGAGAGAGAGAGAGAGAGAGAGAGAGATGCCTATGCAGATTTCCAGCGGCACACTTAAGTACATGAAAACTAAAAGTAGACTATAGACTTGTATTAAGAGAGTGAGAGACAGATTAATTGTTCGGGGGTGAAGGTTACGTATAAGGCCTAACTCACCTATTTTGGGTCCAAAATCAATGTGTGTGAGAACACTATTTTCATTGTTGAAGCCAACTCATGTAAAACGATTCATAGTTTTATAGAAGTACTATTAAGTCCTCACAACTAAGAGTGGTCCAAATTGTTTTAGATTGGTCTACACCTGCTGCATGCATCTAGAGGCTGTTGATGCTCTGGCAAGAGAGATGTGTTTCAACCCACATTGGTATGGGGTGACAGATCTCTCCCAAAAGATCTGTGTTACTATTTAAACAATGATCTATGTCAATATTTAAACTGATGTGTGTTAACATGAGCTTTGAGAGAGCAACAAGTTCGCCTGTGTGCGAGACGAGCTTTGTGATCAGGATCCATAGAGATCCAACTGTCCGCTAGTAAAGCGAGACGATTACTCGTGAGAGAACCCTGTTTCTCCCACGCCAATGCACTGCATGGATTTGCATGCAGTGCTTGAAGAAAGCAGAGGAAGATCAATATAGATAATTTCTCTTGTTGTGTCTGATCTCGAATGCCAATGCTTCCACTGTTAATCATGTGTCTAAGTTTTCTTGTTCATTTTAATTCTGCACCTTGGTTGAAACTATGTTGAATGTTGAATTAATTTTATAAACGTAGATCAGCAGAGCCTGACCACATTCTGGAGGATTGTAGGAGTGATTCAGCTGGCAGTGTCCAACGATCGCATCTGAACTCCATTCGAATCGGAACATTGATGGTTCCTTCGTGAAAGCTTCACGACTGCGAAATCCAAATCGCGATACACGAAACCCCATCAATATACTGCACAGGTACATTAAATTTTCTTCGCTATAAGCAAATGCAACAGCATCGCATGCCTTTTTGCTTTTCCTTAGTTGAACAGCTTTCTGATGCTACTCGCTTCACTGCACAGGTTCGTTCGCTGTAATTGGAAGCATGGAAGGATTTGAGCTTGAGAATTCTAGAAAGCATAGAGGCAAAAAGCACCATAGTTGTCCTTCTGAAATAGGTCCTCAGATGACATCTTAGCCAAATAAGCCTACTATAAAAAAGAAGTTGAAGTATTCGTCGATGAAGTTCAAGGTGCCCTTCGTGATATTTGTGTTTTTTAGTGACGACGCATTCTCAATTATTAAAAGTCTTGTTTTTACACCATAATCGGCCACACCTGCTAATAATGTTATTGTATCGATATGCTGCATGTGGAATGCAGCACAGCCCATAGGATGATGCTCTTTATTTTCAGTAGGCACCTATGAGGTTGAATTGTTTATTGGTACTTCATGTTATGGAGTATTAATCAATAAACTATGATTTCTGTAATGGTTTGAAGTTGAAGAGTTTGACACCTCGCTTGTGATTGATTGCCTGCTATTTTATAAAACTTTTAATATTTTCCTTTGTTATTCAACACAAATTAGCAACCTCTCTAAGTTGCTCATGGTCACTTAGATTAACTTGGCTGATGCTAATTGTTTTGTTGAGTGTAAATTGATTTGAGCAAGACAACTGCTGATGGATGAGGCCCAATAGCAAAAACACGAGACACCTAACATGATGATTAGTAATGACGACAAACACATACCTTCGAACCAGAAGAGCGTATCTTATTGCTTACCTTTATATAATTTATATATGCACACACACACACACACACACACATGACGCACATCCCTATATTATTTGTCCCTCTCTCTCTCTCTCTCTTTTTCTTTGAGTTTTTGAGTGGTTCATGCACACACACACACACATGACGCACATCCCTATATTATTTCTCTCTCTCTCTCTCTCTCTCTCTCTCTCTCACACACACACACACACACACACACACACACACACACACACACACATGACGTGCATCCCTATATTCTTTGTCCCTCTCTCTCTCTCTCTGACACACACACACACACACACGCCAAAAACACCCTCCCTCTAAATTAACCCTCCACCCCTAAAACATCCCCGCCCTCTAACAAACCCTAACCCCAACCCTAAACTTTGACTCCTAAGCCCAACCCTAAACTTTAGCTCAATTCAAGTGACTTATCTCTTTCGTCTTGATTTCTACCTAGCATCAGACTACTACCTTACACTATATGTGTATTCTGTTGATCTATATGTCAAGTATCATCCAGTAAGTATTGTCGCTCTATGTAAATCTAAGATTAGAGTGATTAAACATCTACAACTAATCAGGGAATTACAAGAGTGGCAGATTAGCCACGACCTAAAATGTATTTGCTGACGTCATATCATCAGATCAGATATCTGTACTTCTGGGTACTTGCATGATCTTGCTGGTACTCTTTGGAGCGTGCAGGCAGGAGAAGGTTTCGTTTCCGTCATTGGTTTCATTTTGGTCGTTTGCCTTCTCTCGTACTGGACAGCAAAAGATTCTCGTTTGTGAATCTTTCGTGTTCGCGAACTGTTCGTCTTCGTTTGCTTTGACTTTCGTGTTCGCAAACCGTTCATCTTCGTTTCCTTTGACTTTTGTGTCTCCAAATCTTCGAGTTCGTGAATGTCTTCATCGGGCTGAGGGCCGAAAGCTAGCAAGGCTTTGTAATTAGAAACATTTTGTTTCTTCATATATGGCAGATTGCGAGCATGATGAGAGAGGTGTGCAGCTAAGGGAAAGCAAAAAGCAATGCGGTGGTTGCAATTGCTTGAAATAAAAAGAAAGTCCTCGGCGATTCAAAAAAAATTGTATTCAATTTCTCTCACACCTGCTAAATAATGTCAGTTAACTTTATCTAATACATTACAGCGTCCTTTTTACGGTCGAAATAGATGATAGCTAATATTAGATAGTTATGTACTTAAAATGTTCTATGTGTTCATGATGTCGGCACATCGTAGACCTTAAATGGAGCCTTGCAATATGACTTCTAAATCATGCCATCTAGCCCAAACCAGCTTTATAACGAAACATTCTCCAAATCAGTCGTCGATTATGATAGTTGGATCGCAACAGCACTCGTCCAATAAACAATAGCAACAAAGAGGCGCTAAGCTGCAATATGAAAATAACCCAAAAATCAAACTCTCTCAAACCCTCCAGCCAAGTGTCTCAAATACCGTCATTAGCCATCTATAGACAGACCATAGCCGAATCATCCAACACGTGCAGCTCCTAAAGAAAATTTAAAAAGGCGATCTAGACAAAAACAAAAATGTAGAACTTACATCCTTTCCAGAAACCGTCATTTCTCCTCCTTGGATAATATTGAGGAGGTGGAGCGACGTAACGATGACCCATAATTTCGATGTTGGATTTCTCCAAGAAGCCCTTCACAACCTTGAATTTGCAACTGCAAAAGAACTATTCTGCTGAGCATCAAGATAATGCACAGGCGTCACAACCACTGGCTATAGGAAGAGTGCTCTCACTGGACGAATTTATAGTGGCTTTGGAAGCGTGTTCGAGGCAAGGAGGAACGATCGTTGGTGTAGCAACGAAAATGCGTAGAAGTAAGCTCAGTGCAATGACTTGAACCATAAGAGTGCTCTCACTTGAACCATACGAGCCCAAGATCGGTTTTTCACACAAGGCGCCAAGATGCTTACTTTAGTTGATCAAGGATTGCTCTGCCACGCAGATGAAGCTGAAGTGCATAAGCTAGTGATGGCGGTCAAAGAGTGGGGATTTTTTGAAGTAGCTAACTCTGGTGTGGCTCTCAAGCTGCTCAGTGAGATTGAGGAGCAAGTCTCCCATGTATTTGCTCTTTCACTTGAAGCCAAGACCAAGGCTGAACCTGCTATAGGAAGCTTTCATGGTTACCTTACCAAGTCATCATGGGAAGATGGTAAGGTTCTGCAATTAAGTGAAGCGTGTTCAAGACAGGGAGGAACGATCGTTGGTGTAGCAACGAAAATGCGCAAAAGTAAGCTCAGTGCAGTGACTTGAACCATTTTCTTTCTGTTCTTGTTGGTGTGCATTGATTGAGATTCTTGACATTATTCCCTTTTGCTTCGTGATCTCCATAGCTGGGTAGAAGCAAAAGGAAGGCACAATCTTCATATCTGGGCAGAAGCAAAAGGAAGGCATTGAGAGAGAGAGAGAGAGAGAGAGAGAGAGAGAGAGAGAGAGAGAGAGAGAGAGAGAGAGAGGATGGGAAAATTTAAATTGGGTGAAAGGGGAGAAAGTAGGGTACATGCATATATACATACTCCCCACATACATACTATTCCCCATACATATCAACACGCATACACAAATTTATATGCATGGATGGGGAGGACCACCAGGCATCCTTTTTCCCATACATGCATCGTACTCCCCATTATTTTTAGTTCAAAAAGGTGTATGCATGGGTGAGGGGAGGAGGATGTATGCAAGTTTATTTTTATATATATATATATCTCATTGTATTAGGTTCCACCACTTACTGACAAACATATGGGGGACCTCTCCTAACAAGTGCACTTATCCCATGTCAGCATTCTTAAAGTGGTCTCAACCAAGAGTATTTGGGCCTTCTCCTCGTCATATGCAAAAACACCCTTAACACACAACATTCGTTCTTAGTCCAGTTACATGTGAAAACACACTTAACATACAATAATTATTTCAAGTCCCCACATGCATGAAGACACCCTTAACATAGAATGTTTATTCTTTACAGATGGTGAGAAGAATTTTTTTTTTTCGAGGATGAATTTTTCCCGTAAATACTATACTAGTTGTAGTGTGTACATTTATTTTAAAAAAGTACATTTATGACACTAAAAAGTTGTGTTTGGGAAAGCGAAAAGTATAGGAATGGAACTTAAAGGTTTATTTTCTTATCGGCAAATAAATTTTTCTATGAGTCCTTAAAAATGTGATAAATTTCAAATATGCAGGTCTTTTGAGGATAAATAAAAAAAGGTTTCCGAACACTACTAAAAAGAATATTCTTGTCATGTTATATTGCATTTCAAAAAAATAATGGTAGATTTTGAAAGGCCTACTTTTAATTTAAATTGAAAGGTAATATTTTATGTTACTATTGAACTTGGAGAAAACGTGTATAAAATGTTAGTTGGCAAATTTAGAAAGGGAGTCCAATAAGTTTTAATCTCTAAGTAAAAGATTTGCTTGAAAGATTCATTCATGTTATTGAACACAACTAAATCTTCAAAGGTTACACTAATAAAATTATGTTTTTAGGTTGCATTTGGCAAAGTCTCCTAAAACATTGAATTTCACATTATGGACTTTTGAAAGTGATATCACCTTGTCATAATATTGACTTTGATAATGCTTCTTGGTTTCCAATGGAAGGCTCGAACTTGAGACCAAAGAAACTTTGGATGTCAAACTTTGATAATGACCACCTATTTGTTAGCATGTTATGGGATCTACCTTCCATTAAAAAAATTCACATGAACATTATGCTTGCAAAACGGTCGTAAAAATATTTGGAAACATATTATGTACTAGATAAAGGGCATGGAGGCCCATTGTATGGATATTATGATGAGTCTTCTTGTCGAGCCATGGTGGCGATGAGGAAGAGAGCCACTATGGGCCGACAAACACCCTTTATTGTACATAATATGTGTCACAAAAATTTGAAAAGAAATTCAAAAGATTACACCGAGAGCTACGTTTTTTCAAGGTTCCATTCGTGAAGCTTATGTTTTCAAGATTTAATCCACGGAGGTAAGTATTTTTAAAATTCCATCCATGACGACTTTCTATTTTGACGGCTAAAAATTACAGCCAATCGAATTTGTTAAAAAAAAGAGTTCCCATTATTATGCCCTAGGTAATGGTGGTCCCAAAGCTTAATCTAAACCGTTGATTTATGTAAGATTTGAGTAGACACACATTAAGACTCATACAAATGCATAAGTGAGACTCGTTAAAAAAATATAGGCATAAAAGGAAGGTTTATTGACCATCTTTTACACTTGGGAAATATCTTCTTAGTGATCTTTGCACTCAATCAAACGATCGTAAAATTACGACAAGAAAGACCCATTAAGTCTCGCCGTAATGAAACAATCATTACAATCCAAGTGTGAAAGTCACTCAAACTACCATTTCCCAAAACCTAAAGTTCAAGGTTTAACCTATTCATGTAGCATCTTTTGTGGAACTTCAAAGGTCTTATTTTGAACCTGTCACACTTACTAAATTTATTTGCCTAAATATTTCCTTTGAACTCTTATAGCATTTGCTTCAGGAAATCAAAGACAATACATACATTTGTGCTTTACATACATCAAGTGTTTTGCTACTTCTTTTCTTCCCATTTTTCTGGACAGTATTCTCATAGAATTCATGAGGAGCTGAAGCCCATCTAAGCTGTGAAAGATCTCGTGATTTGTGAGCTCACCTCCTATCCATCCCTCTTCAGAATGGCTGCAGAAGTAGAGCCAGATATCCACACTCAAGATAAAGCTCGCAAAAGGCGCAGCAGCTCTCATTCAACTACTAGTGATAAGGAAGAAAAAGACCCAAATGGGCCTGAAAAGCATAGCCCAGCTTCTGGATCAAAGGAAGAGAAGGTAGAGGACTTGGGTTCTGGGGCGTCAGTGAATGCGTTCGTGTTTTGGGCCTACTTTGTTGGGTTTGTGAGTGTGCTGACTTTAGCCTTGGCTATAATCTCCAATCTGGGCTCTCTGGATGAGAAAGGCGAGTTCTTGGCAATGCCTCTGGCTGTTAGGCAGCATTTCAGCAAAGGGCGCATGATAAAGGTGGAGATGGGGGCCAGGCGGCAGCCCATGAAAGTTTTTGTTAGAGCTGAGGGACCCCTAGAAGGAGAAGCTATTCTGATGATTCATGGCATAGGAGGCAGCTCCTTTTTGTATAGAAAGGTGATCCCTTTGCTTGCAGCTCACGGGCATTATGCAATTGCAGTAGACCTTCCAGGCTCAGGTCTTTCGGAGAAATCCATCCTGCGGGAAGTAGATGATGCAGAATTAGGGTTGATGGAAGCTTTTGTTGGGCGATGCCGCCAAGTATATGAAGAGATTGCAGAGAAAGGTTTGTTTTGGAGGTTGGAAGAACTATTTGAGACAGGAGCTCTGCCCGAGGTGTTACCCTTTAAGAACAAACTGGATCTTAAACAGAGGCCTATAAGCTGGGACACTGAAGGCTTGTCAGAAGTTCTGAAGCAAGTGTTGGATTCATTCGGAATTTCAGCTGTGCATTTGGTAGCTCATGACACTGGCCTGACAATCGGGCACACATTCGCTTCTCGATATCCTTCGCAACTTCGCAGCATCACTATTGTTGATGCTCTGCCTCACAAAGCATCCTTTCCATTGTCTATTCTCAGCATTCCTGGCATAGGGTTTGTACTGTCTCGCCCGAGTTTCCTGTATCGGATCCTTCTTCAGGCTTGCTGCGTGCGCAATTTGTCCCCATCAGAAGCAGAAGCTCATGGGTTTCTACTTCGCAGAGGTAATGGCAGGCAGTCCATGCTTGAGATGGCAAGAACTTTCAATCACTGTGCTGATTTGAGTTCGTCAGCGACAAAAAAGGTGCTGAATGAAATTCCACTGCAGATTTTGTGGGCAAGCAGCTGGTCAAATGAATGGGTTGAAGATGGGAAACAGCTCTCAGCTCATTTTCCAAATGCATCTTCAGTTTCTCACCTGGGCAGCAGATGGCCACAGGTTGTGCTATATATCCTCTCTTCACTTTGTGTTCTGGTTTATTATTTTGATCTTTTTTCCTCCTCTGACTAATCTTCGATGTTTTATAAAGTTTATATAGGATGCAGTTGTATTGATGAGATTACAGGCAAGCATTGCTTGCCAAGATTCTATTGGGAAGTTGATTATGTTAAAACTGAACTTCACTTTCCTTCATCCCTGAAGTTCCACGCGGCACAGCCTGATCTCACAGAGAAAGATGGCCGCAAGTACAGTCTGTTACAATGGAAGCAGACAGCCGCAACTAACCAGCGTTTAGTGTAGCAAGATTGACTTAGAAGAAAATGATATACAAAATATAAATGTGCCTTTGAAGTGCACACTAGGAGAGAGGGAGTAAGTGAGAAAGATAGAGAAGAAGACTGTGGGACTTGTACGCTGATGTGTGGCAAGCCTTGTACTCTCTTCCCAAATTTTTTTTTGAGTTGATAGATTATTCTTGTCAGGTTTTTCTGTTGAGCATGGAAATGTGAATGCCATTTTATGTATGTACTGCAGTTCTGATAGGTTAATGAAATTGTTCTTGCAATCAGAATTAAGTTGTAGGTTTGCAGGCTGAAAAACTGAATACCGAACACATTGTTGGGTTTTTCACACGTTCGTGAAAACTCGACATTGAGCCAAAATATGACTTAGCACATTTTTTCACCAACCTTCGGGATTTTCACATTTGTCGGTTTTTCTCGTACAGTTAGAATGTGCAGGTATATGTAGATTCACCGACCTTCGCATTTTTCGGAAAAATGCGACAGACACAAGAAAAGGCACGCTTTCGCATCCTTGACCCTCCTAGCTGTGGCTGAAGCCGAAACCCTTAGTTCGCTTCAGTGGTATCAGAGCGCTGCAGACTAGTGACAAGGACAGATTATTAAATGGCAGCAAACCTACAACAAAAAGTTGTGAGCATGTTCGATGGCAGTAACTATGTTGTCTGGAAACACAAAATGAAGATGCTACTCAGAGGAAAAGGCTTATGGAGTGTAGTAGATGGGACAGAAGTAAGGCCGCAACAAAATCCGGTTGAATGGAGAAAGAAGAATGATAGAGCAATGGCGCTCATCACTCTGTCACTTGCAGAAGACATCATGATGACCACAATGGACTGTGAAACCAACCACGAAATGTGGGAAAGGCTACACGCCAAACATGAGCATATGACAAGTGTAGAGATCTTGCATCTCAACAACCAACTTCTGAACATGAAGTGGGATGGCAATGATCTGGACAAGCATGCAGGGAAGATGAAGGCCATCTTCGATCAACTAGCAGCTGCAAATCATAATTATGCTATTCCACCAAAGCAACAGTTCTTACATTTTATAAGGACTCTACCATCATCCTACTACAGTCTGAGGTCAATACTCATGATGACACCTAATATGACATTCATCGATGCTGTTAAAGTTGTGGCAGATGAAGTCATCATGAGAGATCATACTGATTCTCTGTAGGTTCCTCCGACCCCCCACTTAACTTCCGTCCGGATTCTGAGCCTTGGAGCACGAACTGTGTGCCTCGCCCCCTCTGATGCCCTTTTCGGCACCCCGCCGTAACACAACATCTTGTGTCAGAAAAAAAACAAAGAAGAGTGCAGTAGCCAAGCACATCTTCAACAAATAATGAACGCAGCTCAAGGCCACTTGCGGTATGCAATTACTGCAAAGGAAAGGGCACTTAGAAAAGGACTGTTGGGGAAATCCCAACAACGTCTAAATTCATTGCAAGAAGAATGGTCACTCAACATTCAATTGCTGGTATAATCCCAAGAACAAGAACAAAGACAAGGCCCATACTGTAGAATTTTCCTATTAAGAGGAAGAGCAGGAACAAGCTAAGGCAGCAAAAGATGTGCCTAATGCACGCTCAGATCTGAAGATTGTCATAGACTCAGGGGCCACGTCGCACATCACGTGCAAGAAGAAGGTCCTAAAGGACTATAAGACCTCCAATGGAGAAAGAGAAGTCATCCTTGGTGATAACAACAAACACCATGTCATGGGGATTGGAACTCTGCCTTTGAAGACTGTTTCTGGTTACAAGGATCTAGAGGGACGTTCTCACAATGAAGAGTGATCTCCTGTCAGTTGCCAAGATGACAGACATTGGATTGAATGTCACTTTTAATAGTGGCGGATGTCAAATAAAAGGCTGTGGATCTAACCAGATCCTAGTGACAGCTGAAAGAAGGGGAAACTTGTATCATACAAGTATCTTGAATCTTGCTGATCAAGCTCTTGTGACTTCAGAAAAAGAAGACAAGAACGAATTATGGCATAAGAGGATGTGCCACTGTACTACTCTATAAAATGTCAAGGAGCAGAATGGCAGAAGGGATGAATGTCACTGACAGAGAAATCAGATTGTGTGAATCGTGTTTGAAGGGCAAACAACACCGTGAACCATTCGGGTTCGAAGGAGGTCTGAATGAAGGAATCGAGAGACAATATACTACACACCGCAACACAATGGAGTAGCTGAAAGAAAGAACCGGACCTTGATGGAGGCAATAAGGTGGATGATGGCGCAGACAAGGCTTCCGAAAGAATTATGGGCAAAAGCTATCTTGACAACCGTCTATCTTCAAAATAGGAGTATGACAACTGCTGTGAGTGATGCGACTCCTTATGAGGCTTGGACTGGTGAGAAGCCCAACCTGTCACATATTAGAGTATTTGGTTGCAGGGCTTATATGCATGTACCTCAAGAGAAGAGGTCAAAGCTTGATGAGAAGTCTAAGCTCATGATATTCGTGGGCTATGCAATCAATTCGCCTAGATACAGGTTGTATAATCCTGAAACCAATAAAGTTCAGGTGGGCAGGGATGTAAAGTTTGATGAAGAAGCGTTTCAAGAAGATGCTGACTTGACTGGTTATCAGTTTATCAATCTGACTCCCTACATCTTTGATTGGGTTGAAGAGGGAGAGCAAACTTGTGTGGAGTCGTTTCAACAGCCTGTTCAAGAAGACCAACAAGAAGTTGTGGAAGAGGAATTGCAGGCCCCACAACAACCAGTGCAACCTCAATCATGCTGAACTGAGACGCTCCAGCAGAATAAAAAAACTCAGATAGAAGGCTATTGAGAATGCTGCAGCAAACAATTGCGAAAGTAACCTAATAACTATAGAACCCACATCTTACTCAGAGGCAATAGCGAGTCAGGAATCTGAACAATGGAGAAAGGCACTGCAAAAAGAAATTGATTCAATGCATAAGAATGAAACATGGACACTTGAGAACCTGCCGAAAGGAAGGAAAGTTGTGGACTACAAATGGGTCTACAAGATAAAGCTGAAACCAGATGGGAGTGTTGAGCTATACAAGGCTAGATTAGTAGCCAAGGGATATTCTCAGAAGTATGGAGTGGACAATCAGGAAACATTCTCTTCTATGGTAAAACAGTCTACCATTCGTCTCTTATTTGCTTTGGCCGTTACACGTTCCCCAATTGTCCATCATATAGATGTCAAAACTGCATTCCTTTATGGGTTTCTTGATGAAGAGATTTATATGAGGCAGCCTGAAGGTTTCCTCAACCCACAGTTTCTTGATCTGTCCTGCAAACTGAAGAAGTGCATTTATCGGTTAAAACAAGCTGCAAGAGCTTGGCATAAAAGAATGTGTGAACTTTTAATCTCTATTGGTTTTAGAAGACTCGTTTCAGACCGTACAGTTCAAAACCGCACGAGACATTAAGTTCTTATATGAAAAATTCTCGACACCATGTCTGGAATGGTAATGCTTAAAGATGCTTGTTGAAGAATAAAAAACCATTTAAGTGCACAAACAAGCATCATCATCACCCACCTTATAATACAAGATATAAATTGGAGTATTGACCCCCTTTGTGGTATTAGTTGGAATATTCTTTTTGCAATGTACAAATCTTCCAAATGCTTAGGCTTCTTATAATGCAAAGTCCTTAGAGAGAACTAAACCTTAGAGAACTTTCATGCCCAGTGTTACTTAGGCATGCCTACTCTTAGCTATATTGAAGGCTTGTATAGATCTTGAAAATTTCAAAGTTTGTTTCTCTTATGCTAAGCAGGAAGATGTTGCTGAAGAAATTTTTGAGGTTATCGACAAGTTTGTGTCTTCTTTGGGGCGTACTGTGCGGCCATCCACAAAGGAAGAGTTCCCAGAGCATATTCAGAGAATGTTTGATGAAATGGCCAGTTCAGGGGGAAACTTGGAAAGCCATAGTCATGGACATGAGCATCAACATGATCATAGTCACCAGCACCATGACCACGACCACCGTGACCACGACCACAACCACCACGATCCGCACGATCATGGTGCTGCTTACATGGGTGGGCATGGTATGAATATCGGTGGATGGGCAGTATAAATTAGTAAGTAGTTTTTGTTTCTAGAGATGATTTACTGTAGTAGTTTCTTTGTATTGTTCTGTATCTCTTGATTAGAATACCAAGTAGATTTCTCATGTAGCCTTGGTGTTAAGTTTTGCATGCTCAACACAAAATGTGTATATGCAAGTATTACACCACCCCATACCAAAACCATTGTGCTCTCATATCATAATTTTTTTCCCCAAAAAAATCAGAATGGAAAGTGTTTTCAAAAAGGGTGTAATCAACTATTTTTCACTTTATAGTTAATATTACTTTTATGTAATTTTATCTTCAAACGTCTTACTTCGAGTTTTTTACTCAAATATTCTTTCTGAACAAGTTCGCTTTGGTTTCAAGTTGCCATGAGAGAGAGAGAGAGAGAGAGAGAGAGAGAGAGAGAGAGAGAGAGAGAGAGAGAGAGAGAGAGATTGATGTATGGAGAACTGTCATCATTGATCTTTCTATTTGTAGTGTTTCTTTATATTTTTGGCTTTATGTGCTGTTTTGTTAGTAACTTGGTGTCAAAGCACTTTTTGGCATAGAGGATTTGGGCTTTCTCCTACACGGCACTTGATCTGATGAACCGAGCTTTGGGCAAGCTTTACTTATGTTTGCTCTATTTTTTTCTCTACAAGTGTTGAATCTTAATATTGTTTGAATCTCAGGCAAGGGCAAGTGTTCCTCTAGTGATTCTTATTTATGATAATGTTCTATTCATTTTGCAACAACTTCTCATGCAGTATGTCATGCCTATTCAGGCCTATTCTTTGACACATGACAACGGATCTTTCCATGATTTGGGTTACATAATGTTTAGGCTTATATTTGTTGATCAATGGTCATGTCACAACTACAGTCCTTTGACGTTACATGGTCAGCTTTATTTATGTCTCGTGTCATTTATTATAGTTACTATTATACATTCATGGGGACTTTGAATAGCTTGGGATATGAATGTTATTTGGCAATCTTGGCCCACTATACATTCAGATGGCACTCATGGTCAATTAGGCTAGTATGAAATCTCATTGTATGCAACAAAGTTTATATTATGCTTCTATCTAGCATTCTTGGGCCATTTAGTTGTCGGTATATTGTTGTGGACAATTGAGTTCACCTTGATGATGGATTTTTTTGGGTTTTTGTGGTCCAGTTTAATAGTTTTGTGATCCATTGCCAACACATATATTTTCCATTATTTTGCTCTTGTATGCCTTCATCTGTGCAGCAGATTGGAGTCAATGCAATCCTGGAAATCCCATTAGTGTTTCCCCCAACATGTTTGTTTTATCTTTGCACAAAACGAGGGATTGATGGGGTTTTTTTTGGGTGTAAATTTTTTTTGATAGTCTGAATATTTTTGGTCTACTGTTTTTTAGGTTTCTTTTTTAACGTTTCAATTATTATTTTTGAATTTTTTGAAATTAAATTGTTTTTATGTGACCGAGTCTTATCTTTCTACAAGTAATTTTTTTCTGGGTTCCGCAAGATTTGTAAACCAAGAAAGTGTAACTTGTTTTTTATATTATTTATTGAATCTTAGTTCAATTCAGGATAACGTGTGCTAGGTAATTATTTTTACTTGTTCGATATAGGGGCTTTTTTGATTAAAATTTATCACACATTGTTTTCAAACATTTATTAATTTTTACAAAAATTATAAAATGTCTTGAAACTTAGCTAACTCTCAGATCCCTTTTGTTGGAAGATTAAATGGTTATTAAATATGGTTTGCACAATTATATTGTAACACAACATTGAGCATTTGCCGTCAATGGAATAATATCCTTTGGCTATGTATTCAACTTTGTCACACAACTGTGAAACCTCTTGAATTCTGCACGTCTTGTGAAAAATAAGATTCCAGATTAAGTTATCTACTGGACTTGACATATAAGAAGGCAACAACTAGGTCGTGTTGCAATGCGGTGGATGTAGCAAAGAGCCTTCTTGTAGTCGATACCTTTGAAATTGGAGGTTAGGAAATGAAAGATGGTAACATGGGAACCACCCCCAAGAGGCAAAGGAATGATTATATTGCAGCCCTTGCAATCTGACGGGGAGACACAAGGTCAAGGTTAAACTTCTCAAGTATATAAGGAGGGAGTCGTTTATGACATTAGAATGACATGCAGAAAAGCGATAAGCTGTCTCTTGAAAACTCTTAACATGAAGTTCAGCGGGCCTTTCCAGGATGAAGATTCTGTAGTGGACTAGCATCACGAGATTCTCTTCCTCCCAGACTGAGTCTGATCATGCCCCCTATCAAGCTTGTGAAGCTCTCCTTGTATCGTACTCCCATCATTGTCAGATCTGATAGTCCCTCTTTTCAGTAGCCTGATGACACCTCATCCCCAACTATTCCTCCGTCCCGTGACCTCAATGGACCCCACCTCCTTCTACAATAACACTATGCAACCCCGTGTGGCCAAACTTCCCACATCTGTAGAGATCAGATCAACAAGAGAGTGATTGTGCAAATCTTTCTATACCTCAAAGTTGATAACTTTCAGGCCTCGCAGATCAGTTTCTTCTAGCGTTCAGCACACCCATCTAGAACACCCAATAGATCGTCTAGAAGAACGAGTCAGAAAAGCTCTGTTGGGCCTCCTTCGAAAGGACGTCTGTGTCATTCCACATTGTGATGGCCAGGAAGGCCCCCCATGTCTCTCTCACAAAACTAGGATCTTTTTGGGTGAAGATCTTACCTTTTTACAAGCTGTGGAATACAAAGAAGCCCTTCCAGAAGCAAAAGATATTGCTTGATCTATGAAGACGGTAATATACATTTCGTTGAGACCAAACAAAGGCCTATAGCTATTTCAGAGTCTGTGCAATAGAATTTGAGAAGCTAGAGTTTTGAAAAAAATTAAATTTGAACCTTGTAAATGGTCTTTGCACCATATATACCGAGACTATAGACCCTCTTAGGTGTTAATTTTTAGAGTTTTAGTAATTATGTACTGTAATAAGTTTGTTTGACGATGTTTATCCATTTAGTTACCTCTTGGATATACATGATTTGTCTTATGTGCCTTATGGCATTGACAACGCACTTCTAAAATTACTTTCTTTTTCATGTGAGAAAAAACTAGTCTCTAGTTATGATTGCATAAGAAGTTGAAACGTATGCATGAGAAGTTGGAATGTTGGCATGAGAATGAATAAAAAGGTGGAATGTAAACATAATTGTTTCATGTTTTCTGATTAAGATCAAATCCTATTTGGATTGTTGATCAAATATGTATATGCCTAATTTAGATCGGTGGTTAGTTGCACAGTAAGATTTTTCTCAAGGGAGGTAGGGAGTTCCCCATCTTGACCCTTTGTGTGTGTCATTATGTGAAATAAGATGTCTGTCTTTAGCACATTTGATTTCATGCATAAACTTTTTTTTCCTTGAATATGTGTATGTTATGTGCATGAAGTATGCGTTATCATTTCACAGATAATAGCATATTCATAAGATAAAATTCTTGTACCAAGTTAACTACATAGTCTAAAATGGATGACTTTCAATGTTATCATAAACCAAACTGGAATCAAACTCTCAGCGTAAATTTCACTAAGATGTTAACACCATCTCATCTTAGAAGCTTTAACAATGTGCAACTTTTTTCATTGAACCCAAATAAATTGCACAATATTCATTCTTTTCCATTTGTAGTAACTCATAAACTAGTGGGTGGGGGCTTAGGTATTGTTGGACATGAAACACTGAAATTATTAGTATGAGTCTATATCAGATAGATTCAAGAGAAATTTGGAATTTCTCAAAAAGGCCACTCCATCAACATTTGTCAAATTCGTCAAAATATAGCTACACTGAATAAATGATCCAAAAAATACTGTAGTGAACAGAAGAACCAAATGATTTTTCCCTTGAGCATTATGTTCCTCTGTCACCACAAATGTTAGATACAGGGTACGATGGCCTGGATTTAAGCTAGGTAGAAAGTACTTAAAAAAAATCTCTAACAGTAGCAATGTCAATGGATTTGAATACTGGTTTTCTGATAACGGTATAGCTCCTATTTCACATTTCATATACTAAATCTGGTGTTGAAAGCTCATGTCATTCATCTATGCAATGCAACGCACCACATTCTAAAAAATTCTACTGTAATTTACAATGTCAAATTTTCAACATAACAATGTTATGTGTGACTTAAACATGTGAAAATTTTCAACAATACCCCATAATATCAAAAAAGAGAATGACTTACATCTTGTTACATCTTACATCTAAGTTTTTGTAAAACTGCTAAACATTTGGTCTATTTGATCATGGATGTGATCCACAAGCAAAAGAATCCCACTTCTATTTTTCTAAAATTGCGAAGTTTAACAACATTGACAAATGTGCCAACATTTTATTGTTTATTTTACTGGAAGCATTGTGAAGATGTCAAGAGAGAACTTTTTAGAAGTTTAACTTACAAATCAAACCAGTATACTAGGAGCATTGTCAAGATGTCAAGAGAGCGCTTTTTAGAAGTTAACCTGCAAATCAAACCAGTATTTTTTAAGAAATAGTGATAGTCACATTAGGGTCATTGCACACATAAGGTTACTTATATGAAATTGATTCCAATGTGTCATTAAATATGCAAGTCCATGTAATCAACTTGAATGTCCTTAGACACTCTAATAAAATGAGGTAGTATTATCTTCTTTTAATCTACTCCACATCAATTATAGTGCCCCACACATTTTATTGGAGACTGTTAGCATTTTTCGTGAGGTTTTGAAAGCTTTTTTTGTCTTTCATTATTTGATTTCTATGTAATTTTAGAGCTCAATGATAAGATTTTGAGGTGACTTTAGAAATGAAATATTTAAATAGCTAAAAAGTATCCTTATAAGTTGAATAGAAGAATATTTTGATATAAACCTTCTTGCATTGTAACTTTATTTTTTGTCTTGTTACCTTTAGTGATTTGCAAAGAGAACATATTGACATCCTTGATTTCTTTGGAATCTTTACTAATTTAATCTCCCTTTTGCAAATCTTAGCGAAGTATAAATAGCTCGTGTACAACATGCTTGGCATGCAAAAAATTAGAAAATTTTCTAATTTTGTAAATTTGTTTGGAAGAACGAAAAGAGTTTAAAATTTATTTTTGGATGCACACCAATAAAGTGTGTTAACTAGGCCTTCACATTAAGAGCATAAGAATTGAAAGCTTGCTTAAAGACTGAATATTGAAATTTGCATCCTTAAATATTCTTGTTTGCATTTCAATTTGCATGTGCAACTTTGAAATATTTGCAAAAAAAAATTTCATTGTATTCAAAAAATTTGGAAAATATTTTGATGTCTCATGCTTACACAAACAACGGATTTTCTCACCTTTCGTCTTTAGAAAACTATGAGCAAATTTGTTTTGTGCAGCATATTATGTTGCCAGCCTTTTTTGGTTTTCTTCTCTCCTGGCTCATCCTCAGCCCCTGCGGTCCAATTGTCTCCGAATGCGACCAAACTCCACACACACACCATTCTTAGCACTTGCAAACACCTTTTTCACCCTTACTTCCACCTGTTTCACATCCCTAGCTACCAGTTTTTAGACATTGAATATTGTTCAATTGTCTTTCAAGCACATCAATAGAAAGTTGTAGACTGACTTGTCCTGGCACATCAAGAGGTGTATTTGAAATTCTAGATTGACTCCAACTTGGTGGATTGGATTTACTCTTTGTGGACACCCTTTGCACGTATTATATATCTGGACAATGAGACACATTATCATTGTCAACACTCCATTGCTGTATTGGCCTCTTGCATCTAACAATTTGAATTGGTGCATTAACATAATGGTCTCGCCTTGTCAAATGAATTTGTTCAACAGATTCATTAATTCTTTCAGAGAAAGAGGCACCAATAATTGAGGATCTTTTTCTTGAGCACACTCTCTCTAGCAAATTCTGGAATGTGGGACCTTGACCAATGTACTTGTCAGCCAAGAAAGACTTCTCCTGTGCACTCTGCAAAATTGCGTTATCTCCAATTGCAGCTTCATAAATCGTCAACTTGGAATCATAATTGTCCACTCTTTGCCAAACACTATGGACCACTTCAAACAAAGTTGTTGTTGGCACAATTGAAGGACTTGCAAGTTACGGTATACTAAGCTGAAGTTTATGTGCAAGAGACTTCGAAAAGCAATTTAAATGCTCTTTTTTCCACCTACTTAAAACTCAAAGTTCTACAATGACTGAAATTAAAAAGGCCATAATATTGTAGCTCATATAAAACTGGGCATTTTTGCTTTTTACAATATTCAATTCCGAGCTCAGACAAAAAAGTTATGATGATTTGAAAATAACTAATGAAAACACAGGAAAAAAAATGACTTAAAAATTGGGGTTTTGAAAAGACAAATTTAAAAATAATAATCACAAAAAAAAAAAAATTGATAACTTTTGAGTGTCAGGCTCATCGTTCTGATCACTTTTCGGTTTTACTCCATTGGAATTGGAGTTCAAACAAGAAAGTTATGGAGGTTCAAAAAAACGAGAATGAACTAGAATGGACAACTTATAATCGGGGTCTTTATAAAAATTTACAAATTAGAGTCTAAAAAACAAATCCATAAAACATTTTTATGCTCTTAAAAGAATATAAAGAACCGTGAAAATTTAAGGCAAATTTTTTTCTTTATGGCTGCTTCTACGTTGCATTTTGGGGCTCGTGAAAAAACATAGGACTCGTAAAAAAAATTGTGAAATACCGAGAAAATTGGTTTTCGGCACGGAATAGAGGAGGAGTCGAAGATAGTCTGCTCTAGATCACGAGCAGCACAAAGGCGAATTCAGGCAATGAAGTTGTCGATGAGGCAAATCACTCAAGGACCTCATTTTCCTTGAGATCACAAGAACTTTTGCATCACGTTCCACCAGAAGACTTGTTTGAAGCTTCTTGTGAAATGGGATTAATAGACAAGGATAGAACTGATCTATATGAATATTTCACATTCAATATAGAATGCATAATGGAATGTGATGAGATTTGTATTATACAAGCTGGAAATTGTCCTAGCTATGAGACTACTTGATTCAACAACATCGCACTAAACGGGGGCTCTACTAAGCTCCATAGTGCCAAGGGACCGGCACGACTTCAGGTCGGAGGCCCTATTGAGGGTGTTACAATGTAAATAAATAATTTAGTCAAAAATAGTTGCGAGGGTCGTGGCATCCTGCGTGCGTAAGCCCATGGCCCAATGAGCACTTGTAAATAAATAATTTTGGACATAAATTTGACTTTCGGCCATGTAATTAAAAATAATATTAGAAGGCCAAAGTTACGCTTAAACTTATGTTCTAAGTTTTGTGAAATAGTCAAAGGTCAAATGGTGGTAGATGGGGTGTGTTTCTTCCATAGATTTGTTTGTGCTTCTTGTGAAGGGTGTGGATTTCAATCCTACCTTCTTGCAAGTAGCCAACAAGAAGCAAGGGGCAAGGGCCACCCCAAAGATAAAAATGCACCATTTGTAACCATTTTTCATGCTTATAGAGAGGAGACTCTACTATTTTGTGAGCTCAAGCATCCTCATTTGCTAATCAATCTTGCTTATACTTTTTGTATGATTGCTTATTGTTCTAGTTTCCATTGTTCTTACTTTTTGCTAATTGTGGTTTCTCCATAAGCATGACATTGAGCATTTGAGCTTATCTCCATCTCTACTCTCTTTCTTTATCTCTATCTCTCCTCCTCTCTTTCTCCCTTCACCCTCAATCATGATGAATGTATGAGTTTAGAGTTAGTGGAAGTAGAGTTAAGGTTGGGTAGTGTTAAGGTAGAGTTAGTAAGTACCTACATTAGCAACTAAGTATAGTTAGGGGCCTTATCTTTGTGTTCTAACTCTTCTTGACAGGCGGAGGGCTGCTCACCGACTAATCAACACACCCTACAAAAAGTTGTTGTGATCGTTGCATGGCCTTTGCCAGTTGATTGACAATATTGAAGTCTTTTCTAGGATTGGCAGTGTTTTATAGAAAATATGTTAAGAATTACTCTCGTATCATAGCACCTTTCACAGATCTAACTCAAAAGAACAAGTTTGGTAATGGAGAGGTGATGCATAGACCTGATAGAGTATTGGACCGGAGAGAGAGATGACTTAGAAACCGTCTGATCCGTGAGTACTTGGTTGCGTGGCACGATAGACCTCTCATTGATGCTACTTGGGAGACCGTGCACACATTGCATGCACAATACCCTTCTTTTACCATCGCGGATGATGTTCCTTGAAGAGGGAAGGAATGTTATGTACTTATATTCTTGCCTCAGTGTGAACACGTCAGACTTGTAAATTGTAAATTTGTAAATATTAGAATGGCTCACACCGGCCTGTGGTGTTTTGTAAAAATGTAAATAGTAGGTTATTGGTAACTTGTTGTCCTGCTTATATTTGGTATAGGGTGTTGGGTCTTAATTTAAAGGTTGCTGGACTAACCTCCTTAAAAGTAGGCGAGTTTACCGGTCAACGAGACACGTGTCAAATGTGCTTTTGAAAGTCATAAAAGTCATATAAGCTTTGACAAGTTCAACACCTAGTTTTGAAGGGGTTGTATAGACATGGGTGCACTATCTAATAAAGCGGAAAGAAACTTAATGCTAAAAGATATATTGTAGTAGTTATATATGTCATCCTAGTTAAACAATTTGAGTATGAGTTTCAATGTCAACAACAATGCCCGAGCATATTTCAAGAATCGTAAGCAAAGATATCAAAGAGATTGTGTGACAACAACTATCTTTGGCTTGTTAAGAGATTTCTATATATATAGGGATCTCTAGACTCCATTGGAGATCTTCAACTATAACCTTTTTTGAGGCTTCTTGATAGAATATAAATTTGTAGTTTAAAATTGGATTTGTAGAGAGTTTAAACCCTAAACTTGTGTCGCTGTTTTTGCATGAATTTGTAATGCAAATTTTAATAATTAGATAGTTTAAGAACTTCAATTTTTTTTACATAGATTTTGGAAAATCAGGTTTCATTATACATATCTTCTACTATTTTGCTTTGTGGAGGCATTTATAATATTCTCCTACATAATTATTATCATGGCTCATTCTTTGCTACCTTACTGAGAGGCACTTGAAGAATCCGTCAACTCCAACACCCCCAAATGCAAGATGAGATTGGTAAGAGAATAAAATTTTGTAGATGAAGTTAAAACTAAATGACTAGTTACTTGAACAATGGAATTGATATGAATATCAACTGTTGCTAATTGTGCTATTAATGGGTTTATCCTCCAAAACAATACAACTCTTGGGCAATATTGGGTCACACATCATGCAAAAGAAAAAATCAACAATATCAAATAATCCAAAAAAAAAGTCTAAGCAAATGGCAACAGTGAGACAACTCATGTAGTCACCATAATAGTTCTTGTGTAAGCAAATAAGTCACTATTTTGAAAAATGGTGCATGGGTAAGACTTCTTTTAGAGAGCATTTTAGAATAGTTTGATAAGATATTGCATAAGGTAGAATCACTTCTAAATTATTTATATCATGCTTTTCTATCACTTTAAACAAAATGTTGTCTAGATTCTTTTTGTCCAATATACTACTTGCACTAGCATTGTTGTGTGCATTATATTGATTCTACTTTTTTCTTTTTGTTCAATGGATTCTTTGCACTAGCATTATGTACGAACTTATACTTTCTTCTTTTTGTTCAATGTATCGTTTGTACTAGCATTGTTTTGTGCATTATGTAGATCCTACTTTAAGCACATGCAAGCATAGACAAGTTTGAAGTGCAATATTTCCCTTTTTCACAAAAACTAAGACTCCAACATGGGTTTTCATCGACATAGTAGCAAGTATTAATAAGCTAGCCACTACGAGGACAAGTTTTTTTCACCTTTCACCTAAAATCATATGTTTTGAATTTTATTTTTTAGTGCATTGTTGTCATTCCTAGCCTTTCCTTTACATTAGAGCACCATTGGCTTTTGCATAAGTGAGATTCTTTTATATAAAGGGCATTGTGCCCCCTATAACGCATGCACCATATCAATGAAAATTGGTTATAACAAAAAGAAAGGAGATTAAAATGGCACAAAAGCTATTTTGTGTTGATAAAAAATTTAATGGCATAGAAATTGTGCTTCTAGAGTCGTGATGGAAGGTCCATGTTGGGCTCAAGTTGAAGTACATTGGAATAAATTGTACTTCATCCCACAACTAAAAGGTTTGTACTACACATGCTTGAAGAGGTCCATATTGTACTTCATCCCACAACTAAAAGGTTTGTACTACACATGCTTGAAGAGGTCCATATTATGGGAAGAAAGTCTTATCAAGAGAGTGTGCAATAAATTTTCCTAGGAACAAGAAAAAATTCTAGAAGTTTTAAAATTTTGAAATTTAGGAGGTAGCCCCCATAACAAATAACCATATATTTCAAACTGCAAAGGTCAAAATATCCATCTTTTATGCTTGAAAATTTTAGACCATGTTTAATACCCTTTCACTTACAACTTGACCTATCAATCCTGAATAATAAAATTTTAAACCATGCCTAATAACCAATCGCTTATGGTTTGACCTATAAACCCACAACAATTTTAGTTGATGTAAAGGTCACTAGAAAATCCTTCCTCCAGTATTCACACACCGAGCTAGAATTTAGTAGCTTGTGTTTAAAGGCAATTAGATGACATTGTCCTCGTTGTACCATTACATTGATGAACTGATGTATGTCAACTATGTTGCGCACATAGCATGTACATACTTCTTAGAACCTCTTCTCTTTGTCAATGTTAGATAGTATGTACATACTTCTTAGAACCTCTTCTCTTTGTCAATGCTTCTTGGTTTCCAAGGGGAGGTTCGAACCTGGGACCAAAGAAACTTTGGGTGTTCTCTTTGTCAATGGTAGAAGGGTAGACGTAACAAGTTGGATTATGATGTTTGGGCTTTGTCAATGAAAAAAAGGAAGATGTAAAAAGTAACATTATGACATTTGTCCTCTAGGAGGTGGACTTTATGTCCTTTGGAGCCTTGCCTTGGCCTAGGGGCATATCATAGAGTCCTTCAAGCAAAACTCCCAAAGGTGAAAAAGTAAACTTATGAGAAGGATGGGTACTAAGTGCAACATTTTTGCTGCACTCATGCTGGGTGGGCTCAAGTTTTGACATCTTCGAGCCTTGTAGGTTCGGCCAAATCCTAGTTGAACAAGGGGGGAATTTGTGCTTCCCAAATGATGGTAGAATGTAACTTTTGTGATCTCTCAATGATAAAACAAAGATACAATCATACAAAATGTCTATTTTTGTAAACAGCTTGAGCTCTAGAGCTTCAACACGCACTTAAAAAAACACTTACCAACTATATCAAACTTCACAGCATACATATGTCCAAAGATTAAATTTAACTCTCAGCTTACCCATTTTTAATGTAATCAAGTAGTTGGTACATATATTCTATGTTTCTGGTGAGATCCTGCTCACAATTTCTGCAGGGAAACTCTTTTGGCTATACAAAAAATATAAATTTTTGTATGTTCAATCCATAACAGGTTTTCTGACCCAAACCATCTTCTTCTTTTTTTCTCTTAAATGGATCCCAAATCTCCATAATGCTATATAACACGAGCTCATGCCTCAGATCATTGTTGAAGGAAAACTGATTATCCACTTCCCCCATTATTGATGGGGTTTGCACATTTTCCTTCAATACTTAAAAGCAGGAGAATCATAGCTTCAAGGTTAGATCAGGATAGAAAAGGTTCAAGGGGACTCATATCTTTCTTACCCACTTTTGGGTTTGTATCACCTTTCCCTTGTAGCTGATTTGTGTTTTGATTATCAATGATTTCTCTTAGGCCTTGAAAGTACTTATCTCTGCTGTAATAAGGTGAGAATTACTGACAAGTGTAATATTTACACAGCTAGAATCATGCTCAAGAATTCTGAACATCAGAACTCAAAACTCTTCAAAAATTGCCCCTCCAGACTTGGTCACCTCCTCTACAAAACTCTCTGCTAACATGGCATCTGAGACTATCCTCTTGCCTTTCGCAATTGAATCCCGCATGGCAATGCTTGTGGTTTCCAAAACTCTATCAGCAAACAATCTGCTGTTAAGGTCCAATTTCATACTTTCTACTTCATCTGTCAATTTCTCAAAAGACGTGGTTTTTGATGAAGGCTCATGCTCACTATCAGCAGCATTACATTCCAAAGACAGCAGGCTATGGCCAGCCTCACTAGTGCCATCAGAAGAATGACAACTATTTCTGTAACCTTTAGAAACTGAGCAACTGTCATCGGCTTGTCCTGATGTTGGGAGATGGCAGCCTGCACTACTTACTGTTCTTGTTAAAGAACTATCTTTAGCCTGGCTATCATTCATATCAATCGTCGAGATGGCAAAAGTAGCAGAACCTGAACGTCTGATAATTTCACTATTACCCCCATTCTCTATCAAATCTTCTCTGACTGTGTCGTGCCTTTCTTCTGATGTATTAATCTTCTCCATTGAGTTGCGGAAGAATGGAGATTTAGTCGACTGCTCTATACCTGAAGACGCCCTTGCAGATGGCGGCTTGCTAACTGATGGGCTTGCTTTCTCTTGCTGAGCAGATTCATTCTTCTTCAACAATGGTTTCTGCCTGATGTGGTCATCAATCACCAACTCCTTATCCTCTTTCACCAAATCTTCAACACAGAATGGGGAAGGAACGACGGGTGGCCGAGAAACAAGCTGAAGACTATCCCATTGTACTCCCTGGAAGAACATGTGCTGCTTTATCTCATCGGCTCCACGATTTGATCCTAATCTATTCTCCGGCTCTTTAATAAGCAGACGGATTATGAGATCCTTAAGAGGCGACCATGGTCCAGGAAGCTCTGGTTCTTTGGATAGTATCCTAAAGAATGTTTCTTTCCTATTTGATCCTCTGAAAGGTGTCCGTCCATAGAATAGCTCGTAAAGAAGTACACCAAACGTCCACCAATCTACAGGATAGCCGTGGCCAGTCCCCCAAACCACCTCAGGCGCCACATATTCCTCCGTTCCTACGAAGGAACGAGATCTAATATCAGCATTAGAGTTCTTAGATTTCTTTTTGCTGTTGTACTCAAGAAGAGGGAACACTTTGGCTGCAACGGTTTTCCTAGAGTCATGCTTGCCACTGGATCTCCTTCCACCTGAACATCCAGCAAACAATGACGAAAAGTATCCAGGCTTGGTTGAGGCTTTCTCGATTCTTTTTATGACAGGCCTGTTGGCAGCGATCAAAGAGAGATCGAAATCCGTTAGGATTATGTGACCGTCATCTTGAACGAGAATATTCTCTGGCTTCAGATCACGATAAATAATCCCACGCATATGTAGGTACTCTAGTGCTGATAACACTTCTGCTGCGTAGAACCTGCCAGCACAAACAATACTACATCAATACGGCTGAAAAGGAAACAATTAAATTCTTATTACCCAATTAGTTTTCAACCCTCAGCTCGATAATCAAAACTTCCACCTATGTTTAATTCAAAATGCACCATCCTTATATTGCTCTTCGCTAACCTGAAGATATCTTAGAATTTTTCATTCGTTCGGCGTAATACAGTTCAGAAAAAAACTGCTCCAACACGTAGTAACTAAATTAATGAAGCAATTTTGCTTCAGTAAAGCGAAGACTCACTTGATTGCAGCTTCTGAAAATTTCTTGTCAGGCTGCTTTTGTCTGAGTATATTGAGGTCACCACCGGAGCAATACTTGGTAACGAGGTAGATATGCTTTTCCGACTCAAAATTAGCGAACAAAGAGGGCAGAAAGGGATGATCTAGCAGGGCTAAGATCTCACGTTCCGTTTCCACTCTTTGCCAGTTATTTCTGGCAGTAACCACGTCTTTTTTCATGACTTTCATCGCAAAGAATTCGTTTTTGCTTCCTAATAAAGCAAGAAAGACAGTTCCCATGTCTCCATGACCCAAAGTAGCGATTGGCTTGAAATCATCAACAGTGTACGCTGATTCACCATTAAGCTTCACGTTTGGCTCCTCTAGGCTGGTCTGCTCACTGACATGTTCCAAAATGGCCAACGGATTATGAACCCCATAAGGTGGCATTTGCACAGATAACCTTGGACAGAAATTCAGAATTCTAAGCAATCTACAAGCTTCCAACTTCTAGCAGATTGGCCTTGCAAACCCCTGAAACTACTCAGTCTCGTCCTTTCAATTTACCGCAACCTTGCAGATGATCACAAAAACTGCCAAGAGCAAGGTATATATCCTCAACTACTCAGAATCGCTAATCAAGTTATCACTACTCAAATGATAAATCTAATAAAAGATCAAATCTGCACACGATATTTTGCTAGTAATAAAAACAAATAACCGTAGATGCGCCGCAAACTCGTCACAGCGGAAAGACAGATCCCTGCCACCAATCCGTGCACAGAAACAGAGGCTATAAAAATCGGGAGCAAGCAACAGACTCAAATCCTGCTACTGCAAATCCCAACCCACAAACCCAAAATCTGCAACAAACACAACCCAATTCCGCTGAATTGCTGCAAAACAACAAACGCTCCCCAATATATATATATCCCTGAATCTGCAAAGGCATGCACCACATATTCTATGCCACAAAATCAGTTGAAACGGCATATCACAACAACCCAGAATCTATATTAGACTAGAGTTTCCCAGAAGCACACCACGGAAGCCTCCCCCCACCTCTGCGCCTCGTATCTCTCCTGAATTATACAAAGGTCAGAGGCAGCGAGAGAGAGAGAGAGAGAGAGAGAGAGAGAGGATCGAGATGGGTGATGCTGGTATTGTCGTAGTATGTCTGTGATGGATGAAAGCAATAGCGAAGCGTGCATTACAAGAAATATACGAGAGAAAACACCCCCCGCCCACCCCACCAAAAAATAAAAAAATAAAAAAATAAAAAATAAAAGAATAGAAAAGAAAGTCGCCTCTACTTTACTCTACAAAACATGGGATCGTCGGTCGTCTCCTTCCAAACCTTCGCGTCCCGGTGGCTGATCGTCGGCGCCTTCCTGCTCTTCCAGGAAGCGCGGATGCCGCCGCCGCCGCCTCCTATTTCTTCTGTTTCTGTGGCCTTGATGGCGCTGGCCAAGTAAGGGCCCCAGCCGTCAAAATCGCTCAGATTAAGCCACGTGACCACGGTAAATCGCTGAGAACAATCCATGTGTCATTGATGCCACGTGGCAGAGATCGAATAGGGCGGGGTTAAGATACCGCGTGCTGTCAAGACCCATGGCCCGGTGAGAGAAATGGCACGAAACGGCACCGCCGTCGGATCCCTTCATAGACGTTCAGATTCTGCCACGTTTTCAAGATAAACCATGCAAAACACTCCAGGTGGCCGGATGCCACGTGTCAGAAATCCAACGGAATCAGCCCAATGCACAGAAAATCCCATCGCAGGAGCAGTGGGAAGAAAGGCACGAAAGCTTCGAGGGAAGCCCACAGAAAAAGCAAAAGAGAACGAGAAAAGACAGAGAGTATACAGAAGAAGGAGCCTTCGTCTCGTGTGCTCTGCTGGAAGCCCAGAGACTCACAGAAAGAGAGAGACAAAAAGGGCAGTGCACACTGCACCGTGCCATTCAACCATTGCCTTCGTCTCGTAGCCTCCAGGAAGCCCAGTGCCCACAGAAAAAGAAAGACAACAAAAAGGCAGAGAGAAGGACAGAGTCCACCCATGACTCATGACCCATGTCGTTGCTTTGGGAAGAAGGCACCGTTACGGTGCGCGAAAAGTACACAAACAACTACAACTACTAATAGTAAGTGTAACAATATCTTCGTATCTTCGCATTACCTCTATATAGTATATGGCACAGATATTCACGTATATCAATCTGTGAAATCGTAGAGGAGGAGCTGGGGCATTCGTCATCCGCGTCGACAGCCAGCCACACAGAAATAGTAGTACAGGAAAAGAAGGAGAAGAACGTGGGCGACTGCAACAATGCGCAACATCCACCGAAAGCCCAAACCTTTATTCACACATCTACCTATATGAAGGCTTAGTTCTGTATCTCACTCTGACCCACCAAGAATCTTTGATGAAGGGCCCATTCATGTTTCAGCTTTGGGAGAAGCCATATTAAGCCATTGTGATGTCATGCTTAAAGCTCATGTGTCTAGAAGAGAAGTGGTCATCTGATCTGATGCTAAATGCTCATGTGTCACTCCGACGCGAGTTTGAGCAATAAACTATTATTTTCAGCATTTTACGTTAATCAAATTCCTTTTGGTATTCCATCATATTCAATCGTTTACTATATAGACAGAGCTTGTCCTATCTCACCTTGTTTTTCTCTTGAAAGCAAGGCATCATGATTTTTGGTGGTTGGACATGTAGATTTTGGGTGGTTGGACATGTAGATCATAAAATGGTACACATGGGAGATGGAGAATGAACTAGAGAAGCAATCTTTTAAAGTGTTTAGATCAAGGTCCTCTGATTTTCAGCATTTCACATTTATCAAATTGCTTTTTGTATTCCATCATATTCAATAGTTTACTATAGAGATAGAGCTTGTTTTTCTCTTGAAAGCAAGGCATCATGATTTTAGGTGGTTGGACATGTAGATCATAAAATGGTACACATGGGAGATGGAGAATAAACGAGAGAAGCAATCTTTTAAAGTGTTTCGATCAAGGTCCCTCAGACTCTCCATGGGAGATGCATAATGAACTAAAGAAGCAATGGAAAAAGAATCTATTTTTTATTTCCTTTTGTCATGGAGGTGGGGGGTCCCTACGTCTTGCAAGCACAACGACAACCACACATTCTAGAAAATTAAGTTTTTATTGAAAAAAGACCTGTCCGAATTGTTTTTGGCCATCTATGATAAGTTGACACATGTGATTCTCCCATAAAATTTTGACATCTCATCATCCTCTAAATATATGTAAAAAAAACAAACAAATACTCTTATATGCGTGTGCGTGTGCATGTGTGATTGTAGAGGCCCATGAAAAATATGGGACCTACGCTTCACGCATGCTAGAAACTAATCAAAATTATGAAATATATATGGCCCACAAAAGTATTGAAATTCATACTGGACCGCCCATGTGTGGTGTGGTGTTATAGTCAGCCCTGGATAAATGTTACCTTTATATATGCTAACTCTATCTATTAGTTGATTTTTTGTTACTCCCACGAATTCTATATAGCAAAAGTGATGATTGTTATTTGTTAACATAATTTACTCCCATCTTAAAGAACCTGACATGGATAAATGTTATTTTACACCAATATGGAGGCTGCAACACTTTAGGATTTAAGGATTCATTACAAAAAATGCTTTCAAAGACGTGAATAGGCTTTCATATACATTGCATTTTTCTCTTTTAGGGCATTTTGCCAGCCCAGCCCCCATCACCACCTCTTAGGTCTAGCACATAATCTCCAAATTTCCAGTAGTTGCGTAATGCAAGGATCATTAATTTTCCGACTACAAATTGTTATCCCACTATACGTTTTAACCCTCTCCATTAGTTAGTTTTTTGCTACTCTCGATTTTTTAGCATTTATCTTGGGTTGACTGTAGAGGGTTCTTGGTGTGGGATTGACCAAGGTCAAACCCTGGCCTCACATGGTCATGTCCAAAAAAAGTATGTTAGGAGAGTAACGATGTTTATGTTCATTTATGGATACTCATATTTCATTATTTGGCATCATGCCCCACTTTGCATGAATTATGAATTATTACCTACATGTAGGACCAAGACTTAAAGGTACCTAAAGACCTACTATAGCTATATAACTACATTGGCCAACTTGAACACTTAGTATTGCCTTTGCAAGGCAAAGTCAATAAATCTTTTAAACGTGTGGAGCATTGTATGGAGCAAGGGCCTTCAAGAAAGCAATGAAAATTATTTTTTTGAGTGTGGGGCAATGTCCAAGGTCAAGGGCCTTACTCCAAGGAAGCACTGTAAAGTGCCAAGAAAGGCCTAGGGTCAACAACCTTGTTTCTAAAAAGCAATGAGAAATAAAATTTTTATGTGCACAATCAAGGTCTTCTATTCTCTCATTGCTTATTTGGTTGATTCCCCATCTCCCATGTGACCTAGCAAAATGATTTTTTATTTAAAAATGTAATCCTGACTCTTAGTTGTCGAAGGAATCTATCTTGGTTGGATTGAGCTTGTAGATAATTGGTTGGATAGAGATTATTGTAGATAATCCCCAACGCCATAAGCTCTACCCTTATAAAGTCCTGTAATAAGGATCCAACACTAAGCAAGCCACAAACAGAAACACAAGATAATCGGATGGTGGACAAACCAACCCAACCAAACCTAGATCTTACGGATCTAGCCCCCATGCTATGGATCAATCTATCACAAGAGAAGGAGGAATCACACCAGCAGCATGTAGCTACTAATCACACAATCAACCATACATTACTGAGAGTCCAATGGGTATACTTACACCCTCCAAGGCCCATGTACCACTAGTAGTGCACTCTAACACCTCATTGACACCTATGTAGCCTATTTGGGCCACATCATCCAGTTCTCCTATGACTCACTGATAGACCCATAATAATCCACGATCATGAGTTTTAGGCCTCCAACCATTAATTATGACCATATACACATGAGGGCCCCAAACCACTCACAATCATAATTAACTTATGGGTCGAGGTGACAATCAATCCGAGATTAGTCGTGGGCATGATATTCTTCCCCCTTATTCAAGTTCTAACCTCAGAACTTAAATCTAGGGAAGTTTCTCTTCAAGCTACCTTCCTATTCCCAGGAATCATCATCGTCTGTGCGACCCTTCCATCGAACCAGATGCAGATATTTTTGGGTTCAAGTTGGGATACACCCGATGATTCATCTAACAGGAAGTGATAAAAATTTGTGCTAATCTCTATAAAGGAAAGCTCGTTCAGCCACCCGATTAGTGGTGCCTTTGATATGCTGCACTTCAAAGTCAAATTTGTGCATGAGTTCTCCCCATCCTGTCTTACGACCTCTTAGATCATTCTAATTGCAAAAACATTTTAGAGATTTGTGATCCATGGTAACCACAAACTTATTACGATACATGTAATGTCTCCATGATTTCAATGCCTGGATCACTGCAAAAAGATCTTTTTCTTGCGTAGTATACTTGACTTGCGCATCGATTAACCTTTTGCTTTCAAAAGCAACGGGTAGGCCCTCTTGTAAGAGAACAAATCCAATAGCCATATCACTCATGCCAATATGAATGAAGAACGGATATTTGGATCTGTTATTCTCAAAATGGGAGCCGAGACATTAAAAGCTTGAGTTTCCGAAAATTCTCATCAAATTTCTCACTCCATTTAATGGGAGGGCTTGGCCTTCCTTTTTGACTTTTCACCCCTTTCAACAAATTGTTGAGAGGTGCGGCAATCTTAGAATAGTCCTTTGCAAACTTACAGAAAAATAAGTGACAAAAATGACGAGCTCACGAACCGTCTTAGGAATTGGCCACTCAACAACCGTCCTTACCTTTTCCTTGTCAATCTTGATCGCAAAAGAGGCGATCTTATGACCAAGGTAGAGAAATTCCTTTTTAAAGAATTCACACTTTGATTCTTTAGCGTAAAGCTTCTCTTCTCTTAAGATACGTATGACAGTACACAGTTGCTTAGCATGCAATTTGAGTTTTTTTTATTGTAGATCAAAATATCATCTAAAAATGCTGCTACGAACTTTTCCAAATATGGATGAAACAAGTCGTTCTCATCATTTGCTGGAAAGTTGCCGGAGCATTAGTCAACCCAAAATGTAGGACAAGGAACTCGTAATGGCCAAATCTAATCCTAAAACCAGTCTTATATACATCATGCGGATGTATCGGATATCTCGTACAAAGATCAATTTCTGTGAAGTACTTTGCTCCATTCAATCGATCTATGAGGTCATCCATCCTAGGTAACGAGTGTTTATTTTTTATGGTAAGTTTGTTCATACCCTTGTATTCCACACATAACTGGAAACTGTCATTCTTTTTACTCTTAAGAGCACTCCCATGGGGACTTACTTGGTCTGATGTGTCCCATCCTAAGGTACCCTTAAGGTTTTCTGAAAATTGGGCGGCTAAATCTATCTTATGGTCCACTGACCGAGTGGGTGGTAGAACATAAGGTAGCTGTTTAGGAAAAACATCTCTAAACTCTTGTTTTAAATCTTGCATTAAAAGTTGTTCTTAGTGAGAGATTTTGGTGTTAATGCAAGAAAACACATTAACATTTGTTAGATTTCTTATACTCAGTCTTAAACAAATCGTTCAAGTAATGAGCATCCTGAAAAACCGAAGGCCGACAACATATTTTCGGGCATTCACATTTTTTTTTCCCTTGAGATTTTTTGTGCCTTAGAATTCATTTTAAGACACCTTCTCCTTCTTCGCCCTTTTTTCGCTCCTTGGTGAAAAATGCGACACACTAGCCAAGTGGCCAGAATGCCTTAGAAACCATTCTTAAGGCACCTTTGCTTTTTTCTGCCTCCTTCGCCTTTTTCACACTAGCGAAAAATGCGACACATTGGCAAAATGGCCAGAATGCCTTAGAAATCATTTTTAAGACACCTTCTCCTTTTTCGCTGTCTTTAAATCTAAGGCACCTTCACCTTCTTCACTGCCTTTAGTAGAAGCACCTTTGCCTTCTTCTCTGCCTTCAGTGTAAGGCGCCTTTTTCACCTTCTTCGCTGCCTTGAATCTAAGGGATTTACATACCTTTAGTGTAAGGGCACCTTCTGGAGTTGCATACCTTCAGTCTAAGGGCACCTTCGGGTTTTTTGGCTTTTCCGTATTTTGCTACATTGGTTGACTGACGTCACCAACTTATCAGCAACCCTAAAACAGTTGGACAACCAATATCCCAAAGGCGGTTGGCGATTACCAACTTTGTACATATGCAAAGACTGGCGTAAATAGCATCAAAGGCTTGTAAGATATTTTGTTCCTCGACACTTGTAAATCTATATATTAGCTGATTCAAGCTATGTAAGTGTTGATTTGAGTTGATTTTGAGTTAATTGAGTTATTAGAAACTCTCTTTCAATCAGAGTTTTTATCTGTAGCCAGCGTTATCATGCTCAACAAGATCAATGGTCAAACCAGCGTTTTGTCTCTCAGAAGTGTAGTAGATGGGGCACAAACAGATCTTATTTTCAATAGCTATTTGGTTGTTGCTCTGGTTTTCAATAAATGCTCAAGGGGTTTGGGGGGCGGTAGCCCCTCGAGAAACAGGGGGTCCGGGGGGCAGTAGCCCCCCCGGTGGGGGGTTTGTGGGGCAACACACCCCAACGGCAGGGTCCGGGGGCTGCCGATAGGCCTCTTCATGACTTGGCCTTCCAACTTGACAGAACCCAACATGGATTAATGCACCTGAACTTGACCATCTTGCACCCGAAACAGTCAACAAACTACACAGTAATTATGCTCTTAATTAGAGCTTTCATCTGATACCCATATTGCCCATAAAAAAAACCAAAAAAAATATATAAAAAAACCGTTTTGAATTTTTTTTTTTTAAATTTCAGAAATGCGTTTTTGAACCACGTTTCTGAATGCAATTCTGAAACGCGTTTCAGAAACGCAGTGCATCTATGAGTTGAACCAAGGTTGTTGATTTTGAATTTTTTTATTGCATACTTTGAGACATACTTGATTAATCAAATTAGCAACTACAATCACTACGTATAGTCCCTCTGGTTGATGACTAGATCTACTTGCCACTCCATAGAATTCACCTCAAGGTTTTGCTCTTACCTTATTAGCATGACAAGGTGCTAAGCTTGCATATATGTTCTTAGCTCAATGTGATCAACCAACAATAAGAACTTTGTAGCTTGGAACACATCTCTTTATTTTCCCATGAGCAAACCTTACTCAACACTTTT